>JAVIWB010005197.1:0-696466 GCA_031893035.1 Dermolepida albohirtum
CAAATTCGAACAGACTACTAATATGAAAAGTCGTTTCATCACTGAACACGATGCGTTTTGCGAAAATGTTATCATTGTCAATAGCATCATGAATCTCGTTTTCGTTTGTCATCAGGACGCAGAGTTTGTAACAACTGTAACTTGTACGGTTTCGTAAACAACCGACGTCTCAAAACACGCCAAATTGTTGTTGTAGGCAGTTGTAACTCCCGACTTGCACGACGAGTTGATTTTGAAGGATTACGTTGGAAAGTAGTTTGAATTCGTGCAACATTTTCTTCAGGAACACGAGGGCGGCCAGGACTCTTTAATTTACAGACACATCCTGTATCTACAAACTATCGATACCATCTGCGAATGTTCCACCCATTCGGAGGATCAATTTGGTAGCTCAACCTGAAACGTCTTTGCACTGTAATCACGGAATTGCACTTCGCAAACTCGAGAACACGAAATGATTTCTGCTGCGGAGTAGCCATTTTAAACATATGACGGTTACCAAGAAAAACAGCAGACAACTGACATCTAGCGGCTATTAAATAAACTAGACTATGTATTCGTTTCTGCAATAGCCGAATCGAGGCGCAGTGATCTATAGTTTGAACAAAATGATATTTTGTAATACGTATATTCTTTTTGAAACACGCTGTATATTGATACGCAATAAGTTTTGAGTGACAACGTTCCTTTCGAAGTCAAAATTTATCGCTGGAATTTATAATTTAAACATTATAGTGTGAGCAACGAAAATAATACACAGTTAGAGCCATCGAAAACCTGCAAAGTAGGAATAAAATCAACAACTTTATCAAAAAAACAGACGACCAAAAGTCGCAATTAATGAACTTATTACTCAAGATATTACTATCGGTCTTTGTTTGAACGTAAACGAATGTTTTGCCATGTCGTTTACCCGCAAGTTATCTTCTATCTCATCCTCATACTCCCTAGATGGACACTCTCTTATGAAAATTGACTCCATTAAGGACCTCGGTATTTTCTTTGATTCCTCACTTAATTTTAATTTACACATTAAGAATATTTGTTGTTCTGCGGTTAAGAGTACTGGCTTTATAATGATTACAACACAGTATTTTAACGATATTAGCTTATCGAAAATACTGTTCTTTGCATTAGTTGTCAGTAAGCTAGAATATGCGTCGATTGTATGGTATCCCTTATACGGTTCACAGATAAATGCAATCGAACGCGTTCAACGTCGATTTCTGAAATTTCTTTCTTTCAAGTCTTCGGGTGTGTATCGTGAGCATGGCATGGCGTTGATTACAATATTATGTTGGAGGAACACAAAGTCCAACCAGTGGAGGAAAGGCAGATCCAGACACAGTGCTCGTTTTATTTACAAGCTAGTGAATGGTCGGATTGACTGTTCAGACCTCCTGGCCAAACTAAACTTTGCAGTTTCTCGCTCCTCCTCCAGAAGCGCTGCCACGTTTGTTTACGATACGCCGAGGATGAATCCCTTCTGGAAGGCTTCCCTGTACCATATGGCGTTGAACGCCTATAAATTCTACAGGGATATTTTTGACGGTTCCCTTAGTTCTTAGTTCTTAATTTTCTGTTATTCTTAATTTTCTATTATTTTAAGTTATTATTAATTGCATAGTGGTATTGTTTTTATTTTTTACATTATTAACTACGTTTCATATTTAGTATGACTGTACGTATTTCGTTTTAATTGTACTCAATGTTTTGTCCTTTGATTGGGTTCGCCTGTTGGGCAATAAATATGTTATTACTATATTATTATTATTATTAGATCACCTGAAAGAACAGGAAAAGCACGTCATGAGTTTACTGACAACCCACTAACATGATACTGAATCCTCCGTTCTGTTCGAAAATTCACATCTCCAAAATATCTGTATTACGAGGTGTGGCAATTAAATAACAAGACTGGTGTGAGAAATGTTATTTATTGCAAATAAACTTATATTTAACTTTTATCTCCTTCAACATACTCTCCTCCCCTATATATACACCGCTGTATACGTGTCTTCCATTGTTCAAAACAATGCTGCAGTTCATCAGTTGTAATGCACTTTAAAATAAATAAATTTATGCTAATCTAACGTTTATTCTGTCATTTGTAATGTTTTGTCATTTTAGAGTCATTTTAAAGAATTACCTTAAAATTTATAATCGGGTATTGCCATGCATTGTTATTTAAATTTACACTTTTACATAACACAATATTACTGCAAGATAAATGCGTGGGTGAGTAAACGTCTTCTAAACTAACAATAGCCTAAAAACTTTGCATAAACTGCATAATAATTACTTGTGTAATGTATATATATTAAATATGTATGTACAATTTATTTGAAGTCTCATAAAAATTTCTCTACATATGTGTGCACAGTTAATGTCGCAACGGAAAGAGACATGTAAATTCTACGTAGAATTGATGTAAATGATTCGTTTTTAAGCGTTTATAATGTACTAGTTAAAATAATTTAAAAACTGTAATTGCATTATGTAATAGACTATACACTGCAAGTACATCAGTTGCGTTCTAGCAAAAATTGTCATGATATTTCTTATATAACGGGTCTTTCAATAAGTTCTTTCGAAATTTGAAAGTTGATAGCGGCCATATTTTTAAAGCTACATCTGTCGAATTGGCTGTCATCTATTCAGTCTGCCTTGCCAAATCACCATCGATGGATATAGCGTTCAACAACACGTGCGAATGATAAAATTAGCGTTCTGTTCGGGCAACGTTCCTCGTTCTTCGCCTATTTTACGGTCGCCATAATCGTCCTACCGAGAGGACTATTCGCAGTGTGGTGGATAAATTTGAGTCCACTGCAAGATCTACCCAAAACATCGCCGCTGTCCGTAAGTGTGTGCAGGAGAATTCGGCCTTTCGCAGACCACAACTTCACGAATTTTGCGTCGTGACTTGGGCCTGCACCAGTACAAAATTCAACTGAGTTAGGAGCTGAGAGTAAACGACCATAAACCATGTGTTTGCTGAATCATCTTCAACGACGAGCCCCATTTCTGGGTGAATGGGTACGCCAATAAACAAAATTGTCCAATTTGAGACGATGCCAATATTTCTTTTAGAACGACGTTGGCCAGGCCATCATCGTCAACGGCGAGCGCTATAGGTCGATGATTACCAACTTCTTTTGACCTGAATTGGATGACATAGACCCCAACGTGGTCCCAAGTGTGGTTTCAACAGGACAGCGCTACGTGCCACACAGCTCACGCCACATTGGATATTCTGCACGAGCGATTTGAAGACATGGTCATCTCACGTGGAGGTGATGTGAACTGGCCAACAAGATCATGAAATTTGACACCGTTATACTTTTTCTTGTGGGGTTTTCTTAAGTCGCAGGTCTATGCAAATAATCCACTAACCACAGAGGCCCTCAAAGCCAACATAACCCATGTCATCGGTTAAATTCAGCCTGATTTATGCGCCATAGTGTTTGAAAATTAGACATTTCGGATGCGCGCCACTCAGCGAAGCCGCGGCGGACATTTGCAAGATGTTATATTCCATAATGGCATCGAGGCCTTTCAAACGAATAAAAAATTTTGATGATATCTCACACACACTTTGTTTCATTTAAATTTAAATATAGGAAACGTTTAATGAAAGGCGGTTTATTTCGAAATTTATGAATTCTTTAAAACGATTAAAGTATGAGGTGGTACTCAAAAGTTCTCGGAATGCAGAAACGATAAATAAAGTTGCAGAATACCAGAATTTCATGTCTGTCGGACACCTTCAAGGTAATCCGCTTGGGAATGGAAATGTCGAACCCAACGCCTCTGCTACGAAACAAATGCATTCTAGATAGTCTTGTTTTATACTCAGCAACGTCTGCGATTTAGTTTCAGTTTTCTCGATCGACAGTCTCTAACTTTGCTACACTGTTTCGTCATTTGTGTGAAGAACTGGTGGATGTCATCTATACATATTTCTCTCGCACTTTTGATACAATAGACCATTATATCCTCATGGCGGAGATGAGCTCGTTTGGCCTAAGTATTTATTAGCATTCATGTACACCTATATTCAGAATAGACCAAACTATCTCTACTACAATGACTACACATCGAACGCGTACATTCCAACATCAGGTGTCATACAGGGATCAAGCCTTGGACCATTATTGTTTAATATTTTTCATTAATGATTTAATTACTTCCATCGACTATCCTATACTGACCAATGTTTATGACTTAAAAATTCACCACACAGTTGATAATAGGCAAGATATGAGTATCCTTCAAACGAATGGATGCGGTTAGCAACTGTGTTTAATAAACATGCTACCTTTAGATATTGAAAAATGTTGTTTTATATCCTTAACTAGGAAACAACAAGAAATACGAGGGTAGTTTGACAAGTAGTGAGAATGGAAAAGAAAAACGAATTTTTTAAATATAAAATAATTTTTCTTCTTCAATATATTCTCCTAAAAGAGCAATACATTTATTTCAACGGTGCTCCAATGCCTTTATGCCATCTCTAAAATGCGATTCCGGAAGGCTTGCAAAATACTCATTTACGAAGATGATAAGCTCATCTTTAGACGAAAAATTTCTTTCCACCTAGTGCCGTTTTCAATTTTGGAAAAAGGTGGAAGTCGGAAGGGGCTAGATCAGGCGAATAAGGAGGGAGCGTTGTCTTGGTGAAACAGAATCTTTTTCTTTGCCATTCCTGGCCATTTAGCACGAATCTCAACATTTAATTTTTGTAGAAGTTCTGCATAATCTTGTCCGTTTATCGTGGCAGCTTTCTGAAGGTAATCAGTGAGCAAAATGTCCTTTAAACCCCAAAAAATTGAAGCCATCACCTTGCTTGCTGATAAAGTGGTTTTCACTTTCTTTGGAGGTGCAGAACCACGTTCTGACCATTGTTTCGACTGTTGTTTAGTTTCGGGTGTACTGCAGTGCATCCAAATTTCATCGCGAGTAACAAATCAACTGAATTCCGTTTATAAAGGTCCAAACACTCATTGGAAATGCGCAAACGAGTGAAATTTTGATCAGTCGTAAGCAATCGCGGCACCCGTTTGCCGAAAGCTTGGAAAGGACCAATTCTTTCGTTAAAATGTGGTGTACGCGTTCTGTTCAAATGTTTACCATATCTGCTATCTCTCTCACTTTGAGTCGTCGATCTTGCGTAATAATATTATGGATTTTTATAATCATTTCCTTAGAAGTCACGATTTTGGGTGCTCCAGAGCGCGCTTCATCAACACAGCTTGTTCTACCACGTTTAAATTCATTTACCCATCTACTTATTGTGGCGGATGATGGAGCAGATTCATCTAATGTTTCCCGTAACTCATCTTTTATTTAGGTAGCTTTCATACCCTTAATTACGAAGTATTCAATCACCGCACGATACTCTGCTTTTTCCATTTTAACAAAACGACGTGTTGCTTCTTTTTCAATCAGCTGTCAAAAATAAACTGATCAACCGATTTATCTAAATATCGGAATGTAAACATATAAATAGGCAACCTAAATTACAGTGCATTTGTTTTAGCAGTTAGAGCGCCACCTATGTGTCATTCTCACTACTTGTCAAACAATCCTCGTAATTCAAGTTACCAATTGAATAACTTCGAAATTAAGTGTAAAACATGTATAAAAGATCAGTGTCGTTCTTTATGAAAGGATCACATCTCTACTGAGTTGTTAATTCTACATTTTGAATGGTGAGGTTTAACAAATTATTCGGACTTAAATATTTCAAAAACATAGTTTCGTTTAAATCCCTCTTCTATACGCTAGTGGTTAATAACTTGGAATACAATGTTGTCATATGATATCCCATATAGTTATAATATTCTAGTTAATGAAATCGAGCGAACTCAACGGAGATTTCTGGAGTTCTTGTCGTTTAAGATTAAGGGTTTATCTTGCTCGTGGTTTAGATTATGTTCTACTATTAGAACGACATGGAATTGATTCCACAGGAGACCACAGAAGATCGTGAATTTCGAATTTTTGGGTGCCATAAATCTCTTTATGGAAGCAGATATTGATTAAAAATCTGCAGCAGGTTTAATTGTAGTCGATTACGAGAGATGCAATAAATATAGGATGGGTGAATGATTTCTTCGTAACCGCAATCTCGCACAGCAGCATTGGAAGCGCGCTGTGTGAATCGGAGCATTGTTATCACGAAGCAACACACTGTCTCAAGATAGCGCGGGGTAACTTTAAATTTCTTTGAGGAGTCCGTACACTTTCTATGCCACTGCATGAGCTTTTAAGATCATAGTGATGAATCCACGCTTCATCTCCAGTAACAGTTCAGTCGAATATACTTGATGAATTTTCACCACAGAACTGTAAAAATTCTTTTCACCGTGATCTTTCGCGGCACCAATCTTACACTGACTTTTAAACGGTTAAGAAGGTTATGAAGAATAGTGTATATGGTATCTTCCAGTACAAGTTTCTGCCGTAGCGGTAGTAACCAGTAACCTAGCCGCCTGAGTGAGGGTTGTCTTAAATGCTCTCTTGCCCCATTTAAATCCAGTCGACCATTTTTAAATTGTAAACAACGATTTTTATACTTTTCCATTGTGTTGTAAAGAATTTAATCAAACCCGGTGCTTTCTTCAACATTGCGTCAACCAATCTAATCGCTGATTAAGGATTATTATTGAACTAACAATCACAACTATATGAAATTTGATATCTATACGAGGATAGTTTGACAAGCAGTGAGAATGACACATAGGTGGCGCTCTAATTGGTAAAACAAATGCACTGTAATTCAGGCTGCCTATTTATATGTTTACATTCCGATAAATCGATTGATTAGTTTATTTTTGACACATGATTGAAAAACAAGCAACACCTCGTTTTGTTAAAATGGAAAAAGCAGAGTATCGTGCGGTGATTAAATACTTCGTAATTGAGGATATGAAAGCTACCGAAATAAAAGACGAGTTACGGGAAACATTAGGTGATTCTGCTCCATCATCCGCCACAATAAGTAGATGGGTAAATGAATTTAAACGTGGTAGAACAAGTTCTGTTGATAAAGCTCACTCTGGAGCATCCAAAATCGTGGCTTCTAAGGAAATGATTATAAAAATCCATAATATTATTACGCAAGATTGACGATTCAAAGTGAGAAAGATAGCAGACATGGTAAAGATTTCAACAGAACGCATACACCACATTTTAACGAAAGAATTGGGCATTTGCAAGCTTTCGGCAAACGGGTGCCGCGATTGCTTACGACTGATAAAAATTTCACTCGTTTGCGCATTTCCAATGAGTGTTTGGACCTTTATAAGTGGAATTCAGTTGATTTTTGTACTCGATTTGTTACTCGCGATGAAACTTGGATGCACTACAGTACACCCGAAACTAAACAACAGTCGAAACAATGGCCAGAACGTGGTTCTGCACCTCCAAAGAAAGTGAAAACCACTTTATCGGCAAACAAGGTGATGGCATCAATTTTTTGAGATTCAAAGGGCATTTTGCTCATTGATTACCTTCAGAAAGCTGCCACGATAAACGGACAAGATTATGCAGAACTTCTACAAAAATTAAATGTTGAGATTCGTGCTAAATGGCCAGGAATGGCAAAGAAAAAGATTCTGTTTCACCAAGACAACGCTCCCTCACATATCAGCACAGTTGCGATGTCCAAAGTCCACGAGTTGCATTTCCAATTAGTATCGCATGCGCCTTATTCGCCGGATCTAGCCCCTTCCGACTTCCACCTTTCGGTGGAAGGTGGAAAGAAATTTTCGTATAACGACGAGCTTATCATCTTCGTAAATGAGTATTTTGCAAGCCTTCCGGAATCGCATTTTAGAGATGGCATAAGGGCATTGGAGCACCGTTGGAATAAATGTATTTCTCTTTTAGGAGAATATATTGAAAAATAAAAATTATTTTGTATTTAAAAAATTCGTTTTTCTTTTCCATTCTGTCTACTTGTAAAACTACCCTCGTATAATAACTAGTTAAATTACTGTCGTTAGTAGTAAACCACCCCGATACCAAGAATACATTAAACCCCCCTCGTAGTTTCAAATGCCAGAAATAGTAGCTATAATTTTTTTTAATACCATTCTTGATATCAGATTTATGTACAGAAGATGATAACATTCGTTTGAAATTAGAACATTATTAGAGATTTCTACACCAGATGGCATATATAAATTCAATAAAACAATTTTCTTTTCTCATAATATGCTTCGTAATTTAGTACACTGAAATACGAGGTATGGCAATTAAATAACGAGACTACGCTCCTTTTATCGCGCCGCTGCATGGGGGAAGGCTGTAATTGGAGTATCATTGATCTTGATACTTCCCTAGTAACAACCTATAGTTTCGTGTCTCTGTCTGCTTTAGTTTACATTCCAGCTTTAATTGTACACTCCGCGCAACACCCAACTTGTTGCAAGCTTTCGGTGGTTTGAAAAACAATTCATTTACTAAAAATACAATGCAAGTATGTAATGGTATGATATGGCAAATAATACGCATTATTTCGCAATAGTGCCTAACGTTATGCATTGGGTGACGTAAGTACCACATACATATAAAATGTACCGCGCCGGTTGTATACGACCAGTATTTAATAGTAAGCTACCGGATGAGTGTCGAGTTACAACGTGTATCCGGATAAACAAACATCTGTAATTAAGGGTATTGTGCAACGATGGGACGACAGAAGTGCTTAAGTATGGAAGAAATTGGAAAAATTAAAGCGTTCCATCAAGAAGGGTATTCCTCAAGGGCTACTGCAAAGAAAATAAGTCGATCACACCAGGTTGTGAACAATTTTATTAGGGATCCCGAGAATTATGGAAAACGTTTTAAAGGGCGAACAACATCCGTTACAACTAAGAGAGAACGTCGAGCCATATTACGCGAAGCATCGAATTCGGCATTAACGGCAAGACAAATCGCGAATAACGTTGGAACGAATGCATCGGTAAGAACTGTACAGAAGTTACTGAAGACCTGTCCGCATTTAAAACGTTTGAAAATTAAACGACGGCCTCCTTTAAGGGAATTTCAGCGCACTGCACGTCTTCAGTTTGCTCAAGCAAAAATGGGATGGACAAGAGAATGGCAAACTGTTATTTTCAGTGACGAGAAGAAGTTTAATTTAGATGGCCCGGATGAGTTTTCTTATTATTTCCACGATTTACGTAAAGATGAAGTGATTCAGTCACGAAGGCGAGCCGATGTTGGTTCAGTCATGCTATGGGGAGCTGTTTCCTATAACGGACCTGTTGATTTAGTAATAGTGAAGGGCAGACAGAATTCGGAAAAGTACGTCCAGCTGCTGCAACAGGTGAAAGACAAATTTTCCAACGTTATGGCAGGTGGGCCATTTATTTTCCAACAGGATAATGCCAGTATTCACACCGCGCGCATTGTTTGACGCTGGTTTCAAGAACAAGGCATGGAGGTTCTCGATTGGCCATCGCTTTCCCCGACCTGAACATCATAGAAAATGTTTGGGGATGGTTGTCGCGTAAATTGTACTCCAATGCTACCCAATTCAGTTGCGCTGACGAACTAGAGCAGGCGCTGAAACGAAGTTAGGCGGAACTTCCCGTTGACTACTTGAGAACCCTGTATAATTCCATTCCATCCCGACTATTTGAGGTTATAGGAAATAATGGCAAAAGTACTCATTATTGAACAATAAAGTATTTTGTTATTGCAAACGAATCTTTTATTTTGTAGATTGGTCGTATTCAAGTGGCGTTTAATTACTCTACTTATTGTCATTAGTAACGTACATTTGCACTGACTTTTACAAAAATTATATTTGGTACCTACATACATCTTTTTATCAACCCTCTTATTTTCGAAAATAACAATTCCAGCGCGCTACCATGTTTATACCAACTACAAATGTCATATATGCAGTTGGTCCTATTCATGTTGCGCGGGGTGTAGATGACACTGTTACTTAGTAGTGCAGTGATAATAATTGACTTAAAGATCGAGCAGAGAATTAACTTTAAATTCCTTGTTAAATTTTTAAAAATCGCCAACAAAATGTTTACAAATGTTAAACAAGGTGTTTGGTGATAATGCACCAGCTTACAATGCCCTATCTGTGAAGCCGATTTTAGCGGATAAGCGTATTGCTGTGCTTGATCGTCCACGATCGACCATACAACTTCTACTTGTTCCGAAAAGTGCATTAAAGGAAAGAGGTAGAAGTCGCATGGTTGATCATGAATGATCGAGCACAGCAATGCGCTTGTCCGCTAAAATCTACTTCACAGATAGGGCATTATAAGCTGGTGCATTGTCCTGGTGCAGAATGTACGATTCGTTCTACCACAAATCTGATCTTTTCTTCCTTATTATTTCCCTCAGCTTGATTAGGACCTCTTTCTAGTATTTCTGATTAACGGTTTGACCCTCAGGCCTCAGTCATGGTAACATCCTTGATATAAAAAAAGACGATCAGCATTACCTTCAATTTAGACTTGCACATACGTGTTTTTTCAGTCTGTTGAACATGTAAAAGCAAAAGCGGCAGAGTTGTTGAAGACAACTGATGAACTACAGCATTGTTTCGAACAATGGAAGACACGTATACAGCGATGTATAGATAGGGGAGGAGAGTATGTTGAAGGGGATAAAAGTTAAATATAAGTTTACTTTCAATAAATAAGATTTCTCACACCAGTCTCGTTATTTAATTGTTACATCCCGTATAACAAAGGGAACTATGACAATCGATGCACTTCTAGTCTAAAATTGACGTAAAATTTTTTTACTACCTAAAATTATTATTCCACTCTCTTAATTATGCAATGAATAGCAAGCACCACAGCTTCGAGAAGGTCATTTATAAGAACGGGTGCGATCAGTTCCGCATTATGTCATTAGTGGTTGTATAATGTAATGCGAAGTCACATAAATATCAAAAATAATGAATAAAAAATATATTAAAGTCGATTTATTTTTAAATCTACCAAAATTATTAAAAAATGATTGGACACTTATATTTATTCAAATTACGATATTAAAATATATACACTATCGCTCACAAGTATTTGGTCACCCTTGTTTCATTATGGTTTCTATAGAAAAGTTGCAATTATAAAATTTATTTCTGTAGTAAGAAATATTTTCATAGCAAACATTAAAATCTATAAAAGTTTATTCAAAAATAATTATGCGATTTCCCTATTATTCACAATGAATGATAATACCCTAATAAAACTCCAAGTAGAATAAATGCCCTTAAGGGATTAGATCTCTTAATTCTTGGAAATTTTCAATTGTTATGATTTTATTTTAAGGTAGAGTGTTATTGTAAACTATTAAGTATTTATACTTGGGTATTTTGGCAAAATTACAGTTAGTTTTTGTGAGGTGCTCATAGTGATAACATCGTGTGTTTCAAAGAAGTTCAATCGATTAGAAATGCATAAACGGAAAGAATCGAGTATCGAAATACGATATTTTATAACCGCATACCATAAAACTGACAAAACCAACCGCGAAATTTCCACAGAAATCAGTCCACCGTGGGTTATATCATCAAAAAACACCACGAATGTGGAAGTGTGTTGAGCAGAACTCGAAAAGGTAGACCAAGGGCAACAACCTCAGCAGAAGATCTTGCAACGAAAAATAGCTCCAGAAATCACAGCAGAAATGAATGCTGTTCGTCAAAAACCCATAAGTATTAAACCCAGTTAAACGGCGATTAAAAGAAGCCGGTCTTCATGGACGAATTGCAATGCGGAGACCGCTTCTACGCAAGCAAAACACGCAAAAACGGTTAGAGTAGGCACGCGATTACCAAAATTAGACCATAGAAGGCTGGAATAAAGTATTGTGGCCCGATCAATACAAATTCGAGATTTTCGGTTCACGAAGACGTGTTTTCGTGAGGAGGTCTGTGGGTGCGCGTACCCGGGAAGAATGCATAGCCCCTACTGTTAAGCACGGTGGAGGTTCAGCCATAGTATGGGGTTGCTTTTCTGGATCAAATGTGAGAGATCTCATAAAAATCGAAGGTATACTTAAAAAAGAACAGTATAAGCGCATATTAGAGGAAAACGCAATCCCCTCTGGAATTAAAATTTCGGATCAGAATTTTATCTTCCAACAAGATAATGACCCGAAACACACTTCCAAACTATGCCGGGAATATTTGCAGAAATTGGAGAACGAGGGAATCATAAAAGTTCTGGCGTGGCCTCCCCAGAGTCCCGATTTAATTCCCATCGAGATGCCCTGCATCTGCTGTTAATATGTGGAAGAACCTGCAAGATGCATGGGGTGAAATGAAACCTGAGACATTACGAAAATTAATCGAAAGAATGCCTCGATTGTGTGCTGCAGTGATTAAAAATAAAAGAGGACATATAGACGAGTCTAAAATTTAGATAAATTTATTATACAACAATTTATTTTAGATGTAAAAATATATATTTTTCATATATGTAAATAATAAGAAGATATCAGTATTTCAATTTTGATTTTTGTTACAATTTGCGGGTTAAATGCGAGCGACCAAATACTTATGAGCGATAGTGTATCTACATTAATCTTTCTAATCTTTTAAATATGTACATACGTAGTAAACGATATAAATTCTTATACAAATGAAATCGTCTTTTTGAATAACTTGTTTTGAACACTACTTCTTTTTAACGTTTTATTTCAAATTTTCTTTTTCCTCAGACAGTTTTAATAGTACTAGACGCTGTACACTCGCACTTGAGCTTTAAGTGACGTGAAAAGTTCAACAGTGTTTTAAATAAAGATCTAGACTTAGATAGTGCTTCTATAGATCTCTTACATAACTTCAAATATATGTATGTTTAGTACGTATACCTTGTTCCTTAGTATTATGTATGCCGATGCAGTGGCTATGGTACCTCAACCATCTTATGTTAACAGCTCTGGCGATAAAGTACTTACATATATTAGTGCTACAAATCGATCTACTATTGTCCTAAACTACCTCCAGGTACCTACTTATTTTTATTATACCGAATAGGATTAGGGTTGAAAAATGCTATAAATATCGTAGGCTCTAGCAAGGCAATCAAATCAACAAACGTAAATGAAGAATAGGTCATTTATAAAGTTAAACACGTTCCAAAATTGAATTGTAGTGATAGTCATGTGTTTTGTAATGATTTTCTTATTATTTTATTAGTAATACTATTTGATTTGGTGGTAATATGTAATTATTGAGAGTATAATCGTCGGATATACTTAATATAGATACATTACCTACAAAAATCAGTTTATAAAGGCGGGATGGATTTACATTTTTGATGCGACTGTACTCGGCCTCGGCAAATCATGGGGGGAGGGGCGGGCGGTCATTCACCTCCCAAGCAGTGGCCATTTAGGTATTCCAGTCGCAATGGAGCCGTGGACAGTTCAACATCGCGTGTTTACGTACGATTCTTATGTAAGAAACAATGATTCAGTGGTAGCGGCTCAGCGTGATTTTCGCATTCATTTTAACGTTGGACGGCATGGAGCCGTACCTACCCGACCAACAATTATGAAATGGGTTACAAGTTTTCGGTCCACAGGCAACATTATGGGGAAGAAACCACCAGGCGCTACACGAACAGTGAGGACTCCGGAGAACATTGACAGAGTGAGAACAGCAATGATTAGGAGTCCTGGTCGTTCAGCTCGACGGCACGCATCTTCATTACACATGGGACGTGAGTCGGTCCGAAAAATTTTGAAACGGGATCTCAAGTTTCATCCTTACAAGATTGTGTGTGTACAGGAGTTAAAAGAAACTGACTACCCCCAACGGTTGGATTTCGCTACTCAAATGCAAGTTCTCCTTCACGATGAGCCTGACGTTCTGATTTTCATGAGCGATGAAGCTCACTTTTACCTAAATGGGACAGTGAACCAACAGAACTGCAGATACTGGGCAGAGGAAAACCCAAGACAGCTTCATGCGGAACATCTCCATTCGTCTCGTGTGACTGTATGGTGTGAGGTGTCGAGACAACATATTATTGGCCCCTTCTTTTTTGAAGAGGATGGAGTTGCGGTGACAGTGAACGCGAATCGGTACGTGCGTATGATCAACGATTTTTTTTTCTTACAACTGCAGATGCTCAACTTGCAACAGGACATATGGTTTCAGCAAGATGGAGATACTGTACACACAGCAAAAGTTTCGATGACGTTGCTGCGAAACTTGTTCCCAGGTCATGTCATTTCAAGATTTGGAGATGTGCCTCGTTCTCTCGACCTCAACATCTGCGATTTTTTTTGTGGGGACATTTGAAGGAGAAAGTTTTTCAACGCAAACCTCGTAATTTGGAAGATTTGAAAGAGGCAATTCGTGAAGAGGTGGCACTAATCACCGAGGAGACACTACAGCTAGTATGGCAGAGCTTCCTCAACAGAATTGAAAACTGCATCAGAGAAGACGGCCGTCACCTTCCTGACCGTATTTTTGCAAGTTAAATTAAATGGCATATCCTAACAAACATGTCAGAAAAGTAAATATATTTTTTGTTTAAAAAATTAACACCGTTTTGCTGTTTTCAAAATGTTAATACTTCCCATAGTCACCCTGTAGTAGTAAAGTTCGAAAACTAAATCGCTTGTAATTAATATCTAGAGTTGGAATATTTTTCCTGCAGGTCATGTTCGTAGCAAGGCGAGTGTAGGAACAAACGGGTGACCTTGCGTTGTTTTATCAATAACACATTTATATTATTCACAGTTGTTGTGTAGCGCCAAATGGATAAGACTGATAAAATGTCTGCAGCATTACGAAAGTTTCCACATTTGTCTCGAAGGGCAACGTACTTGTGCTAATAAAATGTTATTATGTTTAGAAAATGACCGTTCGACATATACGGATGTAGTACACGCGTAATTAAGATCATCTTTAGAAATAGATAACGGATCTATACAAGCAAAATCATAAATTTGTCTTAATCTAGTAAAATCGAAATCTTTGTTAATAACGCTCTCAAGCACACATATTTTTTTGTCACTCGTAGCACACAAAATTTGCATTGACTTCAACGACAACCCAGTGTTTTGAAAGTTTTCTATTAAGTCAAATAAACCTTTATAATTGTATTTTTTTTTCAAATCGGTTTCAACGGAAGTATTTTTCCAGGTTTACTTGCTGTAGTTCCATTAGGTTTGATTCGTAGAACCACAGATTTAATTTGTTGGAAATTCTCGAAATAATAGAAAGCCATTTTCAAATTTTTTCTGTCTGCCAGAACGTTCTTTGTCTTACACATCGAAATCACCACTTTTGAATTGTCAAAACCACGTCCCACATGTTTTTGGAGCATACTCACCATAAGTTTCGCAAACGATGACTTTCAGCGGCTTTTTTCTTATGATTAAATAAGAAAAGTATTGCGTGCCGCAAACGCACTTTTCCAGGCACGATACTCGACATTTTCAAAGAAGTATAAATCTATGAAAGCCAAAACGCACACAGTGTGCGTTTTGGTTTTCAAATTCGTTTTCGTAGAGGTATTTTGCTGTAGTTTTCCAGGTGCGACACCATTTAATTATCTACTAATGATGATAACTTAGTTGTCGAAATACGTATACAGAATACGAAAATTAATGTGGAAAGGGGTTATCATCC
This sequence comes from Dermolepida albohirtum, assembly GCA_031893035.1. Taxonomy (NCBI): domain Eukaryota; kingdom Metazoa; phylum Arthropoda; class Insecta; order Coleoptera; family Scarabaeidae; genus Dermolepida; species Dermolepida albohirtum. The sequence goes on from JAVIWB010005197.1 coordinate 15,641, forward strand.
TTCAGTGATACAGATTTTAAGTAAAGGACAAATTTAGGAAAATCTTCCTGAACTACCATACACAATACAAATATGTAATAAAAATTACATCATTTCTATTAGGATAAACGAATTAGTAGCGACTTCCTGTTCAATCAGAAGTATAGCCATCGCAAAAATACTTTCTTTAAATGGAATATAAGCCTTTATGTTTATTTCAAAATTTTTAGGAATTACAATAAAGCAGAATCCACAATGTGCATATATACATATAACAATAATAACAATATTAATATTATAATTAATAAATAAAAAAACAGTTAGTGTTAGTATATTAGTTAGTAGTATTATTATTATTGTTTTGATTATTAATATTAACATCAATACAATTGTTAATTATAATGCACTAATATTGTATTATTATGTACGAGGAGATACCCAAAAACAACTGGAATTTCTCTATAAAAGAATGTACTTTATTTTTTTTATAAAACAACGCCTTCAGTATACTCTCCAATTAACTTTATACACTTGTTTAATCGAGGATTCCATTGTTGGAAATATCGTTCGAACTCGTTTTACTGTGTGGCTGTTAGCTGCTGTATCGTTTTACCTTCACCTCTTCCACGTCGTTAAAATGATGTCCTTTCATGTCCCTCTTCGTTAGTGGGAACATAAAAAGTCTCACGGAGCAAAATCATGTGAGTAGGAGGTGTGGGGAAAAGAAGCCATGCTGTTTTTAACCAAGAACTGGCGAACTGAAAAGGCTATGTGAGCAGGTGCATTGTCGTCGTAGAAAAATCATTCTCCACATCTGCAACACTGTTACGCAGTCTTCTTAGAATTTTCGAATTTCACAGCCGCACGCTGTTCTCTTAAGTCCGACATTAGAAAAAACGACGAGCAAATGAATGCTTTTACAAAAAATGCACTGTAATAAGACGCAACCATTCGGAGAAAGACCCGATTGCACCGAAAGCAGAACAAGTTACGTCATGCGCATCTGGCGGCAGGAGTGTGTGCTAGGCTAGCCTCACCCACAGCGCTGCCATTTCGATTATTTTTGGGTACTCTCTAGTATATATTAATATTTTTTAATGTATATCTGTCCGCAACAAAATTAAATCACAATTTTTATTTTCAGGTAAAAATGGTTAATTTCACCAAGAAGACACTTCTGTCGACTTATGCCCTTGTAAAGGTAAACCTAATCCATTACTTTTTAATAATAAATTTATAGTTAAATTTCTCATTATCTCGTTACTAAAATGACGGTGCCTATAATATCTACAATTAAGAGAAAAAAGGACACTTTTATCTTCTATTATCTATTTATTATTATTATCTATTTATATTCACTTTCAAATGCAGTTATCTCCTTTTACTTCAACGTACTTGATATGCCTGTCTTGTAACGACTTGAAGTCGAACGAGGCCAAATGTAGACTATATAGTAGGCAGTCAAATTCAAAGAAGTTATAGTCTCGGAAGCTGGGTCCGACTTGAATTTGCATTGTTATGAAGAAAGAAGACTTCCCTATGGCGCAAACCTGGACATTTTTGATCAATAGTTGTACATAATTTTGTTAACGTGCTGCTGTAGGTGATTGCTGTTATCGCAGTCACCTTCGGCATGTAATCAACAAGTATAACTTATACTTGGTCCGAAAAGACGACGAGCCATATTGAATGGATTTATAACTCCACCGAAATTGTTTTGATTAATATTTCATTTAAAAAAATATGGCAGGATCTTGTCATTATACACTGCGATCTTTCGTTCGTGTACAGTTGTTTTGTCAAAAATTTGATGACACGACGATATTCTAATTTTATAAAACTCATTTTTTGTTATCAAGCACGTTGTTGAGACGAAGAGGATGAAGAGGACGAATGAGATTTCTTCGAAACGTCGGTCAAGAAGAGATTTTGGGGATCACCTCCCAACTTGAATTAATTTCACTATTTCGTATTTTTTATTGCTTCCTCAGGAAATGAAAACTAAAATTGTAAAGGCACCGCTTTTACGTCATGTTTAAAAACAATACAAGTTAAAATTTATTTTAAAACAAACAAACTATACTTCTTTTTAAACTATATTGTTTTTGAATATGATGTAAAAGGCGAAACTTATATATTTCTAGTTTTCATCTCTCGAAGAAGCAATAAAAGACTTCGAAATATTCGAATATAATATATTCGATATTAAACAAAGAACTTGTTTATTATTAGTCGAAAGATCGCATTATCATTTCCAAACTACGTACGGTCGACAATTTTCTCAAATTCTATATTATTTAATTAATTATTATTCAGAAAAAGTCCGTTTGTGAATGAAAGTGAGAATGACGAGAAAAAACATAACAGCGAAAATTCACTGTTAGATTTGTGAATGGTAGTAAAGTCCGAAAGTGGGTGAGAATATTCAAGAATTGGCTAGTTAATGTACATGATGAGCTACATCCAGGCCGACTTTCTCCGATTTCTGAAGATTAGGTTCGTGATGTAGACAAAATTTGAGAGGAGCGACGGTTCACGATTTCAAAGTTATCAATTTATTGATGATTTTCCTCAGGTTTCAAGGTCAGTTTTGTACACCATTGTTTCGGAGAAATTGAAGTATTTACAATTATGTTGTCGGTGAATTCCAAGACTTCTTTCTGACGATCACAAAATGAAAAGACTGGGCTGTGCTTTAACGTTTTTGACTCGATACGACCAACAAGGAGATTAATTTTTGAACCACATCGTTACAGGTGAAGGGATTTGAGTGTCCGTATGACTCCTGAATCTAAGCGACAGTAAATGGAACAGCGCTACACATCGTCGCCAACCAGAGTGAAAGTATTGGGTTGGCAACTAAGTACTTCCGGTTTTGTAGTATAAAATAAACAAAGAATAGTTTTTCATCAATTATACAATATATTTTCCATTTTGCTCAATAACCCTTTGCCATCTTTCTTTCAGCTGCATGATTCCGCACTCATAAAATTTCTGGTCCTTATCAGCAAAAAAGTGAACCAGGTGCGAGTGAAGGTCATCGTCATTTGTGAAAGTTTTACCATTCAAAGAATTCTGCAAACTTTGAAATAAATGGTAATCAGATGGTGCTAGATCAGGGCTGTATGGGGGATGTGGCATCACTTCCCAGCCAAGCTCCAATAGTTTCCCACGAGTTGCCAAGGATGTGTGAGGCCTTGCATTATCTTGGTGTAATCCCACCAAACTGACAGCATGATCTTTTTTGGATGCAATTCAGCTTTCGATGTGGTTTGAGCTGGTTTATCGTGTTTGCTCCATGATCGTTTTCGAACTATGTTACTGTACAGGACCCATTTTTCATCACCAGTGTTGATTCTTTTTAAGAAAGGGTCGGTTTCATTTCGTCTAAGGTGCATATCGCAAAAATTGATTCTTCGTGTTAAATGAATTTCTTTCAATTCGTGAGGTACCCAAATATCAAGCTTGTTAAGTAGCCCAAAACATTTTAAATGTTTTTCAATTATTGTGTGCGATACATGTAGCCTCTCCGCAACCTCTCGAACAGTTATATGACGATCCTCTTCAATTATGACTTTGATTTGGTCATCACAAACTTCAGTAGGCCGACCAGAACGTTGCTCATCTTTGAGGGAAAAATCTCCAGAACGGAATTTTTTATACCAATTCTGACGCGTGCGCTCTGTTAAGCAATTAGCACCATAAACTTCACATATCTTTTTGTGAGCCGCAGCAACTTTCTTTCCTTTACGGAAATAAAATAGTAAAATATGTCGAAAATGTTCGTTTCTGCACTCCATTTAAAATTAACCCACAACTAATAGCTTTAATAAACTTGCTTCTGAAGTTACGTCCATGTGACTAGTATCACGCGACAAACGGTAAAGTATAGCACTAACATACGTTATACAAAAAATAAAGCAACGCTCTCTATCAGTAACAACCGAAAGTACTTAGTGCCAACCCAATAAAACAAATACATCCAGGAATGGAATTTTGTTACTGAATTTTATGACGCGAGGCACAACGATAAATTCTGATGCGCATTGTGCGACATTGATAAAACTCCGGCGTGTCAAACAAAATAAGCGGCGTGGCTTACTGTCTTCCGGTATGATGTTGCTCCATGACAAAAGCTAGGTCTAATCAGGGCTTTTGGATGGGAACATCTGGATTATCCATCTTACAATTCAAACCTTGCATCCAGTGATTTTCACCTCTTTCTGTACTTGAAGGAGTTTCTTGGTGGTCAACGGTTCAAGAACGACGAAAAAGTGAAAACTGTAGCCATGGATTTTGCTTCTTCACAGGCGATAGCTTTCAACAACATCCGACGATACATATAACACATGGATCAATAAGTCCCGAGACTAACCCATAGATGGCGCTCGTAGCAAACCAGTAACCACGTCTTTCTAGAGTACTAACCTTTGCTTGAAACGTGTCAAAATTTTAAGTCGATCGGACCAGAAACAACTGAGTTATCGAGGTTGGAGTAAAGTCGTTTTGTAGTTTGTTTAAACAATGTAAAAAACCGAGTTTCGTGTTCTGATAAAACATTGTTTTTTAATGGGTAAAAACACCACGCAAGCAAAACAATGGATTGAAAAAATGTTACCCGGACTCTTGTCCATCAAAAGCAACGATTTGTCGGTGGTTTGCCGAGTTTAAACGTGGTCGTACCGACACAAATGACGCGGAACGCTCGGGTAGACCTGTGGAAGCCGTTACACCGGAAAATGTGAGTGAAGTGACAAAAATTATAATGAAAGATCGTAAAGTGAAGCTCCGTGAGATTGCTGAGATGACACAGATATCATATGAAAGTGTATTTACTATCCTTCATGAAAAATTGAGCATGAAAAAGGTTTTTTCCAAGTGGGTGCCGCGATTGCTTTCGATGGAACAAAAACAGCAACGAGTCGATGATTCAGAAAGCTGTTTATCGCTATTTACTCGCAACAAAAAAGATTTCTTGCGTCGTTACGTGACCATGGACGAAACATGGATACATCACTACACTCCAGAGTCGAAGCGGCAGTCATCTGAGTGGCGCACAGCTGGCGAAAGCCGTCCGAAACGTCCGAAAACGCAGCAGTCAGCTGGCAAAGTCCTGGCGTCAGTTTTTTGGGATACACATGGCGTGATTTTCATTGAATACCTCGAAAAAGGTAAATTGATCAACAGTGATTATTATATTGACTTACTGGTGCGTTTGAAGGAGGAAATCGCAAAAAAACGACCGCACATGCAGGGAAAAAAATCCTTTTTCACCAAGACAATGCACCCTGCGACAAGTCGATGAAAACAATGGCAAAATTGAACGAATTGGGTTTTGATCTGCTTCCCCGCCCCCCATATTCGCCAGATTTAGCCCCCAGTGACTACTGGCTCTTTGCTGATCTTAAAAAAATGCTCCAGGGAAAAAGATTTGGCTCAAATGAGGAGGTCATCGCTGAAACTGAAGCTTATTTTGAAGCGAAAGGTAAATTTTTTTATAAACATGGTATTGAAAAATTGGAAAAGCGTTGGAACCATTGTATCACCCTAAAAAGTGATTATGTTGATGAATAAAAAAAAATTTTGCAAAAAAAATGTTGTTTTCATTGTTAGTCTCGGGACTTATTGATCCATGTGTTATATATATATATATGGTTCTTCCCTTCCAGTCGTTACTTCTATCTCAACAACTACTGACAACCACATTTTTCTACGGCGTCTATTGCTTATCCTACCTCCTTCTCCTCTCAATCGATCTTTTATGAGTTTAAATCCCTTACTTATCTTCTCTGTATGTCCTTAGTTTACTTTTCTTCTGTCATAAATCTTTCTTGATTAGTTTTCCCATTCATCGAAATCGATTTAGTAACCAACGCAATGAACCTGTAAAATTGAATTGACCTATATATAGTATTTATTTTTGTTACAGTTTATTCTGTGCATATCTGTAATAATAATAAATATAAATAAAATGTAACAATTATCCTAAAAGATATATGGGTGAGAAAGGCAGAAATTTTAAAGTCTGATTTGAAAAACATTTGAGATCACTTAGGTTAAATAAATAAAACACCAATTTAGTCACTTGATAGAAAGCGCACACACATACGCAATAAAGAATTTAGAAATTTTACGTCTACTGAAGAAAAGTTACAAACTCAACGTCCTTTATATTATATAAATCCAACGATGTAATTGACTTGGTTACAATACCATTAATTAATCCCTAAGTTATAACACCTTTACTTACCCTGTTTATACAGAATGGTTTATTTCATTAGCGTTAGTTCAAAGTATCGTGTAGAAAGTTTTTGTAAATAGATGTAAAAGATCTCATTGTAACGATGCCGAAAGACGAAGTATACGGGGCTGGTCGCATAAGTACCCGTCCCGACATAGAGATGGTAGTTGTTTGAAAAATGTCACTGTATTAGAAAGTACACAATCTATAAGGCATATGATGTAAGTTTGAAAACGCCACGTTGTTTAGTATTTGTTTGCAGCCATCAATAGTGAACCTTTTCAGTGAATTTATAAAAATGGAGAAAATTGGCCATAGTTACGTGATACAATACTTTTATTTGAAAGGCGGTACTGGATGATCGTCGACTGAAAGTGCGCGAGCTAGCAGACATAGTAGGCATTTCAAAAAGTGCAGTATGTGCAAGATAGGTGCGGTGTTTGTTCACACTCGAGCAAAAACAGTGTCGTGAAGATGTTTCAATTGAGTGTTTAGCGAAGCAGAATTTTTGCGCCGTTTCATAACCTTAGATGAAACATGGATCCATCACTTCACACCGGAGACAAAAGAACAATCAAGACAATGGACTCAAAGGGGAGCTCCGGCTCCAAAGAAGGCGAAGACCGTTTCATCTGCAAGCAAGATCATGGTATCGGTATTTTGGAAGATGCGTGGAATAATTTTTATTGACTATTGACGAGTATTATGTGAACTTATTGCAATGTTCAAGCGAAGAAATCAAGCAAAAACGGCCGCATTTGGCTAAGAAGAAAGTGTTGTTTTATCAAGACAATGCACCAGCTCACAAATTCGCTCTTGCAATGGCCAAAATTAATAAATTCAAGTTTGAATTGCTACCCCATGCAACCTATTCGCCAGATTCAGCCCGCTCGGATTCCCAAACTTGAAAAAATAGCTCAGTGGTCAAATATTTTCCAACGATGAAGAAGTGATGCCGGCAGTTAATGGCTGTTTTAAGGAGCAAGACATTTCTTATTATAAATAGGGCATCGAACTTATTGAACATTGCTGGGAAAAGTGTATAGAGTTAGAAGGAGATTATGTTAAAAAATAAATATATTTCTTTCCAAAATTTTTGTGTTTTCTTTGTTGAGTCAGTTATTTCTGGGACCACCCTCGTACAGGAGAAGTATATTTAAAAATATATTTTCTGCAACTATACGAACTATTATCAATTCAATTATATTTATTAGCTAACCCTTCCTTTGGCACGTGAGTCCAGCCAAACCTCTTTCGATTTCAATTGTAATTTAAATGTACTTCTGGTTGAGCTAACGACTTCAAATTTCATGACTTCTAAAATATCATTAACTATCATCTCAAAAAATTACAAGGATGCTTCTCATATGAGTTGATAATTGCAAGTATATCTTGGTATATATTGGGTTGGCAACTAAGTACTTTCGGTTTTTACTGATAGAGAGCGTTGCTTTATTTTTTGTATAACGTATGTGAGCGCTGTACTTTACCGTTTGTCGCGTGATACTAGTCACATTGACGTAACTTCAGAAGCAAGTAGTGCGTGATTTTTATTAAAGCTATTAATTGTGGATTAATTTTAAATGGAGTGCAGGAACGAACATTTTCGACATATTTTACTATTTTATTTCCGTAAAGGAAAGAAAGCTGCTGCGGCTCACAAAAAGATATGTGAAGTTTATGGTGCTAATTGCTTAACAGAGCGCACGTGTCAGAATTGGTATAAAAAATTTCGTTCTGGAGATTTTTCCCTCAAAGATGAGCAACGTTCTGGTCGACCTACTGAAGTTGATGACGACCAAATCAAAGTCATAATTGAAGAGGATCGTCATATAACTGTTCGAGAGGTTGCGAAGAGGCTACATGTATCGCACACAACAATTGAAAAACATTTAAAATGTCTTGGGCTAGTTAAGAAGCTTGATAGTTGGGTACCTCACGAATTTAAAGAAATTCATTTAACACAAAGAATCAACTTTTGCGATATGCACCTTAGACGAAATGAAACCGATCCTTTCTTAAAAAGAATCATCACTGGTGATGAAAAATGGGTCCTGTACAGTAACATAGTTCGAAAACGATCATGGAGCAAACACGATAAACCAGCTCAAGCAAAATCGAAAGCTGAATTGCATCCAAAAAAGATCATGCTGTCAGTTTGGTGGGATTACAAAGCCGCTTCCAATGCTGGAATCAAACGATCAATTCTGATGTTTACTGTCAACAATTAATAAAACTGGATGAAGCAATTAAAGAAAAACAGCCAGAATTGTCAAATCGGAAAGGTGTAGTTTCCCACCAAGATAATGCAAGGCCTCACACATCTTTGGCAACTCGTGGGAAACTATTAGAGCTTCGCTGGGAAGTGATGCCACATCCACCATACAGCCCTGATCTAGCACCATCTGATTACCATTTATTTCGAAGTTTGCAGAATTCTTTGAATGGTAAAACTTTCACAAATGACGATGACCTTCACTCGCACCTGGTTCACTTTTTTGCTGATAAGGACCAGAAATTTTATGAGCGCGGAATCATGCAGCTGAAAGAAAGATGGCAAAAGGTCATTGAGCAAAATGGAAAATATATAATTGATTAAAAACTATTCTTTGTTTAAAAAAAAAGTGTTTTATTTTATACTACAAAACCGAAAGTACTTAGTTGTCAACCCAATACATACATCACATTCGTACCTCAAGTGGTCTGCCCAGACCCTTATGTATTTTATATGGAAATGTATGAAATATGATTCAATTTGAACATTTCATATCACTTTTTTTAATTTCTCTTAGTATTTTTTCATTCAAACTGCTTTCCGTCTTCTCTAAGCATTGTGCGCACACATAAGCGTAAGTATCTACAGGCACAAACTTGTATGTAACTTTGAAGGCATTTCATGCAAAATTCTATGACTATTTGCTTTATGTAAAATGAGTGATGAAGTTGAATTTGTTTATAATACACGATTACTCAGACAACGTAGATGTCAATTTTAATACATAATTGGCAGTAGTCTTAGCCAATGATATAAATCGTGAAGGAGCTGAAGATGAAATCAATTCATTCATAGACGATGATGACAATCATGATATGGATTATGTGCCTGACGAAGCGTCTGATATTCAAGTAGAAATGATAATTGAAACAAACCATATTTTTGATAGTGACGTAGAAGAAGAAAAGGAAGAAATGCGTGCTGAAAATCACTAACGAAGAGAAAGAAAAAAAGAAAGGAGACCCTCTCATCATGTTCTTTCATTAAATTTTGGATTTTATGAAAACTTTGTTTCAATTTACATAAGACCGTAAAGTTACTTTCCACCATATACTACACAAAACATTGTGAGGGCGAAATAATGAAACGAGAAGCAATCTTGTATTACAATGCGAATAAAGGTGGCGTCGACTGCATGGATCTAATGTATACTCATTTCACATAGAAACCCTCAACAAAGCCGTGGACTTACTTTTATCTGCAACATGTTAGATGTGATGGCATTGGTGGCATTTTGCATTTGCAAAGAAGTCGATAGATCCGATAAATTTAATGCAAGACGGAATTTCCTCTCCATGTTATCTAAATCATTGGTTCTTCCAAAAATTGAAAATCGAATGAACAACTTTTACATTGTCAAGCAATTTACTACTCGTTTGGCGATCAAATCATTCCATTTAATACGTTTTCATGAAAACATAATGCACTTTATATAATTTCATTAGCTTTCGTTTCGTTGTTCCATTTCAGATTCTAGTACAAGCATTTGAAAAGGAAAGCGGTTCTAATATAATCGAGTAGAAGAGAGGTTGTAAACTTTCTTTACAGGGAAGTGATAAGACACGTTGCAAAATCCGTTTCTTTTGGGCAAAATGTTCAGACCTAATATACTAACATCACTCCAAAGTAGATCATATTTGTTTTAGTTGCATGAATGATTATCAATAATATAATTCATATCGTATTTCATCATAAAGTGCTGATTACCTTAAAAATTGTTTTTAAAAATACTTTTACATGAGGGAAAGTTCAACCTATGCAAAATTCACAGAGAACCGGAGAAAACGAAAATATTGTATATACCTGCATGGTATATACGAGGGTAGCCGTTTATATTTTGGGAACTGGCAACACTGTTAGTGTTGCCTCCGATCTGATGATTGCATCGTGAAGTTTGTCATTTTTGATAATATATTTACCTTGTCTATCGCTATTTCTATTATTGACAATAACTTGAAAATTTTATTTCGGCAAAAAAATGGAATTAACTAGCGAACATTTTCGTGCAATTATTTTTCATAACTTTCGGCGTGGATTATCTCAACAAGAATGCATCGACGAGCTGAATTCTTTATATGGTGATGAAGCACTATCGAAAACTACAGTATATCGTTGGTATAGTGAATTCAAACTTGGACGGCGTTTTTTGAACGATGAATTTCTTGAAGGTTGTTCCACAAATGTCGTTGTGACGGAAAACATTAATTCAGTGTCTGAATTAATAATGCAAGACCGTCATGTGACGTACTGTGAGATTGAGGCATCTCTAGGTATTAGTAACACCAGTGTACATAAGATTCTGGATGAACATTTAGCGGTTAAGAAGCTATGTTCACGTTGGATACCACATAATTTGACAACCGCATTGGTCCCAAGAAATATAGCAAAAAATACAATGGCGGTGCTTCAAAGAACATTTATAAAGTCGTCTCAGATGATGAATCTTGGATCTATACGTATGAGCCCGATAGTAGACAACAGTCGACTATGTGGGTATTTTTTTTCTTCACGCTCGAAGCACATCAAAACAAATGGTCGCCTGTTTTTTAGAAAAACCTGTCACGTTGCAACCGGTCCTTTAGAGAGTTGTAGAACGGTCAATTCCGAATGGTGCCCAACTATTTGTTTGCCAAAAGTTTTTGAAGAAATAAGGAAAACAAACCGAAAACGACAGATCATTCTCCACCATGACAATGCGAGCTCTCACAAGTCGGTTCAAACAATTGAGTATATGACCGGGCAAAACATTGAATTGATGAGCGATCTGCCGTACAGCCCTGATCTAGTACCCTGTGATTTCTATTTGTTCCCACACGTGAAGAATAAACTTCGTGGTTAATGGTTTTCTACCCCGAAAGAGGCAGTTGAGATACCGCCTTCACAGTGGCAGCATTGCTTTTCGGATTGGTTTAAACGAATGCAAAAGTGCATTGATTTTCATGGAGAATATTTTGAAAAACAATAAAACTATTTTCAATAATAAAAATTTCTTTTTGTTTGCTATTCCCGAAATGTAAACGGCTGCCCTCGTAAACATATACTTGAAAATATAAAAGGGTCTGGCCAGACTCCGTGAGGCAAGAATGTGAAAATCCAACCATGTGCCAAAAAGAGGGTTAAAATGTTTCTGCAAGAGGTGAGAGTGCGATCAATTAATACAGTTTTATAATTGTTTCAGGATTTCCTGCCATTCCTTCCGTTTAAAGGAAACAAATTTATAGCCTCAGTTAGCAAGGTAACAACGGTCTTAATAACGGTCTTCGTGTTAGTAGTGATAATTCTTTCTATTTTACCATTTTATCTCTTCAAAGTATGCTTGGAAACTGTTCTAAAACTTATATATAAAGACTTGTATGGCGGTCTTTTAAATGGTATGGATACTCTTTATGAAATTAACGAAACTAAAACTGTGTTTAATGTTGTTATAATATTTTCGGGTGGTAAATCGAATATTGTTGAAAATTTTAAAAAGTCCATAGAATATGTCCATAACAACGCCGATAAATTTACTTGTTGTATTAAGAGATTTTGCGGATACAATTTTTATGTTAAGAAACAAGTAAAGCCAGAGGATATACTTGAAGTTGTAAGCAACAACAGCAACAAACACATGACAAAAGATACACTGTACGATTACGTGGAAAAGAACTGTTTGGAAATTAAAGAAAATCAAATGTGGAAGATCGTAGCATTCACACAACCGATATGTTGGAATGAAGATCACCCTCGCGCAAATGAGCAGTTTGCCGCAATATTGACGATTCGACATTCTTTAGGTGACGGTCCATCAATTGTGGCGGTTCTGAAAAAGTTGCTGACGGAGAGTACGGCGAACGAAAAAACGGATTTGACACATACTGCTCCGAAAGAAAGAGAAGAAATGAATTTAGATAACGTTTATGTATATAGAAATCCATTACTTACCAAATTAGATGGCGTAGCTCTTAGGATACGTGATAATAAGAACACACATTTGGCAACATTCATCGAACCAGAAGCCGAGTACATCTCGGTAATTAAAAAAATTAAGCAAAAACTTAATGTTACCTTCACTGACGTTGTCAGCACTGCAATTTGCTCAAGCGTTACCGATTATATCGCCCAGGTATGTATTTTTTTATCTTAATGTACACATATTTTCTAAATATTGTCTAGTTTATAGATTATATAGGATGACAGATTAAAATAAATAAATGCCAAAGTCAAATAGTGAATTTATTGTTATCGCAGTTATATACAGGACCAATTCTGAAAGTAACCTACGTTTGGTTACCAATGCAACACTAATATAGATTTTTTTATTATGCGGCAAAAGTCTGGAAATAAATTCATAATTGTTTTTATTAACATTTGATTAAATTGCTCGACAGACAGATTTTTATTAATTTCTTGCGGATCCATGATTAAAGTTGGCACAGCGAGATCCTATCGACGACTCGTGTTTCGAAGAAGTGCAAGAAGACGGACGATTGGTTACATTTATTACCTGTTAATAAATGTAACCAATCGTCCGTCTTCACTAAGGCTGCAGAAACGAATGCTTTGGCAGTAGCGTACGGCTCAGTTGGCTGGGTACTTATGGGACCACCCTTGTACATCATGCGATGTTGAAACTTTAGACTGCCAATTTTTGTTGCGAGCACAAATTTCTATTATATGCAATGTTCTTAAAAAAATCCTGCAATCAAGAATTTTAGTATATCGAAGTTTATTGTATAAATCTTCCACTTTATTTTTCTATTCTTCTATAGCAACTGCAGCGAAGTTTCGGAATGCCGTTATCTTTCGTTTAAATTACATGCTATTAACTAAACGTGCTATAACAAAAAGTAGCAGGAATTTTTCTAGTAAAATTTCAATATATTCTGTCGCATTCTCGAAAAAACTATCTACCGAAAATCGTAATCAGTTTTGTCGAGGGAAATGTTGATACGACATAATATATTGAAATTTTAACAAACACACTCATGCTCTTCTTAATAAATATACCCAATTGCAACCCACAACGTCAAGCTAATAACGCAATATATTTTAGTGCCTGATTAAACAATTTGTCATGAAGCTGAAAAGCATGTCTCTAAACTTATATGAAACCACAAAAAAGTTAGACCTTCAAAAGTTGTTCGGTTGGGAATAAAAAATCGAAGTCGCGTGCCTGCTGCTGAAGTAATTTGTGGCCTTCAATGAAACTGATAGACGGAAGTATTTCTTAGTGTTATCATCAAATGACCTGTAAAAAATTTATAAATACATTCGGAAAAAATTAAATTTGTTTTCTAGTGAATACGCAATCATACTTCATTATTTTGTAGTATTCTTTATAACAAGTTACGTATTACAAAGAATACACTACGATACTACAAATAACTTGTACTAACAATTCAGTCATTTATATTTAATTTACTATTAGTACAATAATTAATTCCTGAGAAATTTAATAATAAATTGATGACCTTTACGCATTTTCTATTTAAATTACACAAATACTAACACAGGGTTAACTATAAAAGTAATTGAAATTAAATTAGCCTCGAGGCAATAGTTATTTTCTATTCGTCATACATTTTGATATTTATTCATATGACCATTTAATTATATAAGAATTACCATAATTATCCGAAAGTCGTGATTTTTGCCGGTTCATCTATAATTAAAAATTTGTACTTTTAGACAAGGAAAGGTATAATGTTGTTTCTATGGCAAAATTAAAGAAATAGGCTTCGATTTGTTGCTCCGCCAATCTTATTCGCCGAATTTACCACCGTCTGGTTACCACTTTTTCCCACGACTAAAAAATACCTTGCAGGTCGAAATATTCAACAAGCAACCACGTTAAAGTTATTACAGATGCTTGTCTTAAAGAAGGATCTGGATTTTATCAAGACGCAAAGATCATGATATTCGCAGGTTCTAATATATCGAAGTGACAGACAATTTAAAACCATTCTTTTCTTTATTTTTATTTCACGAACTTTCAAGTCCATCCACGTATACTGTTCTAGATCAGAGGTGGAGAACGCGCGTCCCTGTGGGTTATTTGTGCGGGCTCCCGTTTCTTGTAGAGTGTTAACAAGGGTAATAACAGTTTGATAGGTAGTAATAGGAGAAATATCACTTTTCGAATAGATATGTTTTGCTTCCGCATTTCAGTAATTCACGTCGGCTATTTTTATCTCTTGCATTTCCTGCATATGCCGAGTCGTTCTTGCCGTTTCTAGGACCCATGTACTACGGCGATTACAGCTTGGGTCTAAGTATGCTGTTCAACAAAAGTAATACATAGTCACGGTTGCCATGCGCACAAACAAACAACAACTGAAAACGCCCTTAGCCAATTCCGTCGGAATTAGCCTGCCGATCAGTGCTACCAACGTAAATTTTTAGAATCCACACAACATTCGGCTTAAATCCCCAAAATTACCCGTTGCTTATTGACCATATTCCCGAAATTTCCCACATTTCCTATAATTTTATGTTATAAAAAACACTATTATTAATGGTTATTTGTTAACAGTAAGTACAGGTTACAAGGTTACATAAATAGGTGCAAAAAGAGGAAAATATATTGTTACAATTACGAAGAAAAATACGAAAATATATAGGTACAAATATGTCAAATAAAAATATATTAATAAGTGTCGAGCTGTTTTATATTATGAAAAAACTATACCTCCCCCTATCGTTCAAACATGCAATCGTCCAAAAGAACGAAGTTCATGTTCATAACAGAATACTTTTAGACTTAGCATGCGTCACTTGATGAACGTTTTAGAATAATTCAGATGTTAATAACGCCTTGTTTACGACGCGTTTCGATATATCGACTTTCTTCAGGTAAACTGTGACGTTATTAACAAACTTATTCTCTGTGGTTTACTATAGCGTTTGTGATGCAGCACAGAGTGAGAAAACAATATCTGAATCTATCACTTTAAATCACTAAGTTTATTATATTATAACAGGTGGCGCAAAAGTAATGTCATAATTTTGATTGGCTGCCATTTTTGCAGATGGCGCCAAATGTCACTGTGCTTTGACATTTATGATGTAGATATATAGAGAATTAGTTGTCGACAAGTCATGGAGCGATAAACAAATCAAGAACATGGAATTATTGTTACGGTTTATTAGGCAAATTTTCAGTCTATTGTTATAGCGCAGCGTGAATTTCGCGTCGTTTTCCTCGTCGTCGTGTTCCATGTGCTCGAACAATTAAGAGTTTGGCTGTTGTAAGGAGTTGCTGGCCTCGTATTGCTCGTTCGACAGAGAACATCGCTGCTGTTGCCGACGACATCAGAAGGAATCTACGAACATCAACGAAACGACGATGCACACAATTAGGCATCAGCGGACGTTCATTGCAACGAATTTTGGTGAAAGACTTGAAAATGTTCCCCTACAAAGTGCAAACTGTTCACGAATTGCTGCTTGCTGACCGTCGACAAGGTTAACTTACTGCCATACTCTGTTAAGCTTGGTACAAGAAGAGGATGATTTCGTATCAAAAATCATAATGAGCGACGAAGCCCATCTCCACTTACATGGTTATGTTAACAAACAAAATTTGCGTTTCTGGGGTACAAAGAATCCCCATGAAATACATGAAGAGCCATTGCATCTTTATTTTGTTGAAGACGGCGATGCCACCACCGTAACCGTAAATGGTGAGCGTTACAGGCAGATGCTAAACGGGTTTTTTTTTGCCACAAGTTGCTGCATTGGGTCTCGATCATTGTTGCTTTCAACAGAACGAAGCAACCGCTCACACAGCTCGGGCGACGATGGAAATTTTAAGACACCAATTCGAGTGTACTCCAGTTTTGGAGATATGAGCTGGCCGTCCAGATCGCCAGATCTAACAAAACCAGACTTCTTTCTTTGGAGCCTTTTAAAATCTCGCGTTTACCACAACAAATCACGAACTTTGCAAGTCTTGAAAGCTAACATTGAAGAAAAATTCGCCAACTTGGAGCCAGATGTTTTGCGAGCAACAATTCAAAATGCCGTAAAACGAGCGCAATTATGCATCAACTCCGGAGGTGACCATTTGAGCGACACAATTTTTTTCCAATTAATGTCATCAATTTTACACTTTCAAATAAACTTTTTATGAAAACGGAGATCTTTTTTTCATTTATAACAAAATGGCAGCCAGTTTAAATTATAATATTACTTTTGCAGTACCCGTTATAAGTAATTAAAGGCGTAGTATAAAAAGCAAAGGTAGTTTCTTAATTTTCCAACATATTCTAATATCTCGAATAGTTTTTTTAAAATAGTCAGTCAGTCTACTATTACCTTGACATATACAAATAAAAATAAATTTCCCTTCTTCTAAATAGTGTGAACACATATTGTAATATCCGGATTTAACAAAATACCAACAAGAACATTTGATAGTTTATTCAAGCAGCCATTAAAAAGTTAAATTTAGAAATAATAAGCAAGTAAAGAATTTTTCAAACTTAATTTTTACTTCAAACAGAATGCAAATTTACATCTGCAATAAATGAACGCTGTAAGTGAACTAAAGTAAGGTATGTGAAGAACCAATTGACACCGATAAACGAACATAACTTGTGCCTTTTTTGCACAGTGTAATTTATTTTAATTATATCAACTTACGTCACTATATAAGAAATGTCGAAATTTAAAGAAACATGATTTTTCTTTTTATTGAAAAGCAAGACAATTATGTACTACAAACTTTAGCACTTCTATAAAACGGAATATATGTTATTGATACAAAATTGCGGTCAAGAGCTGGGGAAAATAAGAGTTTAAAAACTGGTTATTTTATTTGCTTTAAGTGAAATACATAAGTCTGGCGCAAATATACGTTTGACAGTAGGAAAAAATGTAAACATTTTAACACACTGGTTATTTATTGTTACGAAAATGTATTTAGAAAGTCTTGAAACGATTGTACAACCGCAGATTTGCAATTTATCCAGCGAATTAAAAGAACTTTCCTTAAAGTGTTATAAAACAATAATAAAGCAAACAAAAAAGCAAAAAACTTAATTTCATAATTAATGATATGGAAAAATATGAAATAATATTTGAATAAACTATCAAATGTCTATATATATATATCGATTGCAGCAATCCAATCACATTTAACATTTCGTAATTCACTTAATAATAATAATAATAATCTCTATTTCTGTTAGATATAATTAGAGGTAATTTTAATTAATATTTTTTAATTAATAATTAGAGGTGCTAATTTCTAGGAACTCGCCACTGGCGGAACAGCTTTTTTCTTCTCGATCTTCAGTTTGCACTATTTCGTCTGCGATATTACATATTAGTATGTACGGCGCGAATATACGTATTACAAAGTATTATTTTCTCCAAAGTATCGATCGCTGCGCCGCGGCTCGGCTACTGGAGAAACGAATACATAGTCTAGTTTATTTAATAGCCGCTAGATGTCAGTTGTCTGCTGTTTTTCTTGGTAACCGTCATATGTTTAAAATGGCTACTCCGCAGCAGAAATCATTTTATGTTCTCGAGTTTGCGAAGTGCAATTCCGTGATTACAGTGCAAAGACGTTTCAGGTTGAGCTACCAATTGATCCTTCGAATGGGTGGAACATTCGCAGATGGTATCGACAGTTTGTAGATACAGGATGTGTATAAGAGTCCTGACCACCCTCGTGTTTCTGAAGAAAATGTACGAATTCAAACTGCTTTCCAACGTAATCCTTCGAAATCAACTCGTCGTGCCAGTCAGGAGTTACAACTGCCTACAACATCAATTTGGCGTGTTTTGAGACGTCGGTTGGTTATGAAGCCGTACAAATTACAGTTGTTACAAGCTCTGCATCCTGATGAAAAACGGAAACGTGTAGTATTTTGTAACGAGATTCATGATGCTATTGACAATGATAACACTTTCGCATAACGCATCGTGTTCAGTGATGGAGCGACTTTCCATGTTAGTAATCTGGTAAACAAGCACAATGTTCGAATTTGGGGTCTACAGAACCCACATGCAGCCATTGAACATGTACGAGATTCGCCTGAAATCAACGTGTTTTGTGCGACATCCCGATCATCTGTTTACGGCCCGTTCTTCTTTGATGAAAACACGGTTAACGGTGAGCAGTATTTCGCTATGTTACAAAACTGGTTGTTTCCGAGGCTGCACGAAAACAACTTCATTTTTCAACAAGACGGGACACCCCCTCACTGGAGTCGCCTAGTGCGTGAATATCTGAATGAACCTCTACCGAACCGTTGGATTGGTCGTGAAGGAGCTGGCGACTTAGCATGTCTCAGCTGGGCTCCACGGCCACCGGATTTGACACCCTGTGACTTCTTCCTGTGGGGTTTCGTTAAAGACAACGTTTATGTACCACCACACCCACAGAACCTGGAAGAGT
The DNA here is from genome assembly GCA_031893035.1 of Dermolepida albohirtum. Taxonomy (NCBI): domain Eukaryota; kingdom Metazoa; phylum Arthropoda; class Insecta; order Coleoptera; family Scarabaeidae; genus Dermolepida; species Dermolepida albohirtum. The sequence goes on from JAVIWB010005197.1 coordinate 34,526, forward strand.
TGAAGAACCGGATCCGTACTCCGTACATCAATGACGAAGGACATGCTTGCCCCAGTATGGGAGGAATTTGAGTATCGATGTGATATTGTTCGTGTCGCTGATGAAGGACATATTGAACATATGTAATCTGAACTTGAGAAGTTCGTAAATAGGTGTGTAAAGGTTCATATTCGTATGTCTTAAAGTTTAATAAATATATGCATTCGAAGTACGTATATTCTTTTCGAAACACCCTGTATATTGAGAGCGACGCGTATTTGTTTTCTAGCAGACTTTTATATGTAATAATAATGTTACATTTAGATGTATCGAGAAAACAACCATTGTCCTACTAAGTAAAAAGTTAATTCTGATTTAATTTACAACGCAGCAAAACTTCTAATGCGCTTGACGAAAAGCCACTGCGAATGGCATGTGAAGAGAACAAAGCACATATCAAAAAAAAAGGAACTGAATTAAACTAGGAGTTTTGATTTCATTTAGGTGTAACAATAATTTTGTGTAATCTACCGTTTACTTTATTAATCATTCTGGCATAAATATGCGAAATATCCGTTACCTCTGTGAACAGTATTGGAATATTTTCTTCCATAATTGAACGTATTGAACATAAGATTAAATCCGAATTGCAAAATAAGAAACTGTGATTATGTGTGGACGAAACAATAAATTGCAAAAAAAATCGGTTGTTAATGTTATAGTACGTACAATGGAAGAACTAGAATCGTCATCTTCAATTTTACTAGTTTCCAGAAGACTGCCACAATGTACTGCCGAAGCAATTTCAAAGTTAGTGTTGAATACGTTGGAAAATTTTGAACTTTCAACAAATCAACTGCAGCATAAACATGCTTCCGTAGATCGATCTTTTAAAAAATGTTGGGTTACCTTGAAACATGTTGCGTAGAAAATTCATGCTTTCAGTCTTGTGGCAAGCCAGTGTGTATTTGGTTTTGACAGAATAAGTGTACAGAATATTTTTGTGTGAGCCTTACCGTGAATGCAGGTACGACACTGTAATTTTGTTGATGATGACAACTTAGTAGTCGAAATACGTATACACTTACGAACATTGACATTGTAAGGATTTTTTAGCCTTTTTTCAATTAAAACGCGCACTTTTTCGGATGCCTCGCCAATTTAAGAGTTTTTCGGCTGTGCTCGCAGGTAACGTCTGTTGGTCTCTAAGTTTCATCACAATACAGAAGATGCGATATATACTTGACAGTTTTACCACTTTCTTTTTCACAACTATAACCAGATACGCGCGAATATATCACATGGTAAGGCTTCCATTTTCCAAATAGATCGGACCAATTTCTGGAGATATGATTCTACATCCTTCCTTTGTAATCAAAAAATGATATTGACTGTAGCTTCAGTGGTTTATTTTGACGCAGATACTTTTGCTTGTGATTCTCCTCATCCTGTTCACTGTATATCCCACTGTTCCATCTCCGGATCACAATTATACACCCAAGTTTTACTTATATTTTGTATCAACACTTTTTACAAATATTGGGAGAAAATTCTATGAACGATAAAAAATTTTCCATGAGTGCAGAAGTTTATAGCATTCACTTAACGTCTGTTCTGCAAGCCACATAAGACACAATACACGTTTCTTTTAACAGGTGGCTCAAAAGTAATGTCATAATTTGAATTGCTAGCCAAATGGCACTGTGCTTTGACATTTATTATGTAAATATATAGAGAATTAATTGTTAACAAGCCATGGAACGATACATACCTCAAGAATGTGGAATTATTGTTTGACAAATTTTCAGCCTTTTGTTTTAGCGCAGCGTGAATTTTGTCATCGTGTTCCATGTGCTCGAAAAATTAAGCGATTCGCTGAGTGCCTCGTGCAAACTGGGTCCACTACAGATGTCGCAAGAAGTGGCCGGCCTCGTACTGCTCGTTTGACCGAGAACATCGCTGCTGTTACCGACGACGTCAGAGAGAATCCACAAACATCAACGAGACGACGACGCACACAATTAGGCATCAGCAGACGTTTGTTGCACAGAATTTTAGCGAAAGATTTGAAAATGTTCCCCTACAAAGTGCAAACTATTTACGAATTGCTACCTGCTGACCTCCGAACAAGGTTAGCTTACTGCCATACTCTGTTAAACTTGGTGCAAGAAGAGGATGATTTCGTATCAAAAATAATAATTAGCGACGAAGCCCATTTCCACTTACATGGTTATGTTAACAAACAAAATTTGCTTTTCTGGGACACAGAGACTCCACATTAAATGGATGAAGAGCCACTGCATCTTTATTTATTTGAAGACGACGATGGCACCACCGTAACCGTAAATGGTGGGCGTTACAGGCAAATGCTAAACGAGTTTTTTGCCGCAAGTTGCTGCATTGGGTCTCAATCACTGTTGGTTTCAATAGGACAGAGCAACCGTTCATACAGCTCGGGCTACGATGGAGATTTTGAGACACCAATTTCCAGATCGAGTGATCTCCCGTTTTGGAGATTTGAATTGGCCGTCCAGATCGCCATATCTAACAGCACCAGACTACTTCCTTTGGAGCTTTTTAAAATCTCGCGTTTACCACAAGAAACCACGAATCTTGCAAGTCTTGAAAGTTATCATTAAGAAGAAATTGCCAATTTGTAGCCAGATGTTTTGCGAGCAACAATTCATAATGCCGTAAAATGAGCGCAATTATGCATCAACTCGGGAGGTGATCATTCGAGCGATATAATGTTTTCCAATTAATGCCATCAATTTAACACTTCCAAATAAACTTTTTATGAAAATAGAGCTCTTTTTTTTCATTTATAACAAAATGGCAGCCAGTTCAAGTTATGACATTACTTTTGCGCCACCCATTATTTGTTTGGACAACGCGACACGCCCTTAGATTCAAACTATCAATTCGTAAAATGCAACACGAATTTGAGCATACGGGAACTTTACATTTGTTATATCTCTATAAGTGTCGGAAGACGTTCTAATGCTGCAGACCATTTTATCGACGAATACATTTCGAATAAAATGGAAATTGCTATAGAAACATAGAAATCACAGATGTTTTAGCAACTTTTACTTTTATGTCTTCAAGTATTTCTTCTTTATTTAAAAATGCATTTTTTTGTGGTTGTGTGTTCTACTTTCTCAATTTTGCCTTCTATTTACTTGTCCACTCTTCCATTAGTTGCCAATATAATGTCCAAACATTTAAAATATGTTACTTGGTCTATACTTCCCTTAATACTAATGCTATGTATCTTTTCTTTTGAAATTATGCCATTGTTCTTAATTTGTTTGTGTTCATTTTCATATTTATTTAGAACAATTTCTTCCTTATAATAATAATAATAACAGTAGTTCTTTATTGAGTCCAACAGATGCCTTTTTACAGGATTTTAAAGTAACAAAACAAACAATTTACTACGTCTAAAAAAATAATAACTAAATAAAATAAACTTTAGAAAATAAAGTAAAATATAAATGAAAAAATCAAGTAATAATAACCAGAGATATCATAAGTACACTATAAAAATACATCATCTAGTCTTCGCTCAGCACTCATACATATCATATTACAAAGGAGATCTCATGAAATTGGTATTAACTTTTGATGTTACAAAAGTATTGCTGTGTCTACTAGCCAATCGCGGCACATAAAATTGTAATTTAGATAGTAAATATGCACAATCAACTTTGTTATTAAGTAATCTTCGCAAAAACCCAGAACAGTGACCATCTCGACGCGATCCCAGCGTAACAAGATCATGTCTTTGGAGTAATTCCACGTGATTTAACCCATTACCAGTATGAACTCCGTATTAGAAATTTTAAAAACTTTCGTTGAATTCTCTTAAGACACATAATGTTCCCAATTTATATAGAATGCCATATAAGACGTGCTTAGTCCATTTTGCTAAGTACAAAGGCAAAATGCAAAGCCTTTAAAACGTGTATGTTTATAAAGTAGCGAGAAATTCTAGCAACGAAATCTAAAGATTTGCAAGCAGACGCGGTCAGTGTTTCAATATGTTTGTTGAAAACAAAGGCTGTATCAAATTGAACTCCTAGATCAGTAAGAGTATCTTTAGTGGATAGACAGTAGTCATTTATTTTCTACTACGTAGATATAGGAGAATAGGAACGACACTAAGTAACAAAGTAACATTTAGGCAGGCTAATATTTAATTTAAAAGTAGTACGCCATTCAACGAAACGTTCAAGCAACGTTGTATGACTGCAGCATCATTGGCAGTAAACTACATCAGAATATAGCTTTGTACCATCGGCATAAACCAATACAGTACAAGTCAGAGGACCATGTAAATCATTAATGTAAAGGATAAATAGAAATGGACCCAAGTTAGAGCCCTGAGGAACCCCAGAAATAGCATTGAATTTCTCAGAACTAAAACCATTGTAGAAAATTTCCTATTACTCAAATAAGATTCGATTAAATTTGGAAAAAAGGGCGAAAAAACAAAAGAATAGAGTTTACACAGTAAGATATTATTATTAAAAATATCGCATGCGCGAGAAAAATTCATATATATATATAGATATAGATATATAATATTTACATGGCCCTGTCTGTCCAAAACTTCACAAGTGTATTGCGAAAAACGAGCAAGATTGGAAACAGTTGATCTACCTAGTACAAAACCTTGCTGTTGAGGAGACGAAAAAGAAGGTACGTTTTTATAAATACCTGAACATACACAGTCTATCTCAGAGAAAACAGAACCTTCTTAAAATAAAAACAAAGGCTAACTATTTTGGTAAAATTCATTCATTTTATTCAAAATAGTCGCCTTCAGCATCAATATAACGTTTTGCATGGTCAATTAACATGTCGAATGAATTTTTAAGTTCATCTTTAAAGATGTCTTTCAAGATCGCTGTCGATGTCTGTTTAATCGACGTCGGCATAACGCTGTCCTTTCATCGGCAAATGTAGTTTGGAGAATAGATCTAAATCACAGGGGGCCAAATCCGTTGAATACGGTGAATGATTGATGATTAAAATGCCATTTATAGTTAGAAAATCGGTGATAAACGTCGAGCGATGAGATGGTATATTATCGTGTAATAAACGTCAGCTATTATTTTCACGATATTGAGGACACACACGACGAATACGCCCCAAAAGACGCTTCACCACCATAACAGCATTGACTGTTTGACTAATTGGTACAAACTCTTTGTGCACTATGCTTTTTGAATCATAAAAACGAATCAACAGTGTCTTCATTTTTGACTTCTCTAAACTGTTTTTTATCATCGCCAGTTACAATAGAATGTCTGAAGGTTTCGTCCTTTTTAAATCTTTGATCAAGTCTGTACAATGTTGTATTCAGTTAACTTGTGTGGTACAAACCTTGAACAAATTTTTCTCGAGCCCAAATGCTTCCCACGTAATTTTAACAATAATTAACGTTTAAATTCCTAATAGTAAAGTGAGTGTTTGGTTAAAAGTCATTTATTCTTGTAATATTCTTTACTTCGTAAGTTACGTGAAACATGTTGATCAAAAATTGAATAAAAAATTCTATAAAATTCATCGACAGATTCATTGATACCCGAAAAGCATTTCAAGCAGGACAAGTTTGTGTTTAAAAGATTCGAATTTATTAATTTGAAACTTGCTTTATTTAAATCATAGCGAATGTCTTAATTGGATACGTTATAGATGCACATGAAATCGAGAAAGACAGAGCCAAATGATAGACATCTTTAGGAACAAGTGGAGTATGATCATGCTGAACACTAATATTGAAATCATAATTGGAAAAAACTAATACCAAATTTTGTCATCGCTATTTCCCACGACATTATATTGCTTTGCATTGAGTATATTTACAAAGCTGTGTAGTGAGGAATCCTTAAATAAACCCCAGAAGATAGAAGATTGACAAAAGCAGGGACGTTGAAAACTCCCACAATTGATTGATAAAGTAAATAAGCTTTCAACGCTCCAGTAAATACCTCAATTATCCCCTGATAGATCAGGGAGGATATATATTACATCAACAATAAATTTGAATGAATTAATAAGATACTGACAAAGGGCTATATCAATGAGGGAGACTAAACTGCTTGTATGAGGAGTATCGAGCGCATTAAAAATAATTCTATGAGCAAAGGGAATAAGCACCTCACTCCCTTTACATCGACTGACAGTAACGAAATCTCTACCACAACGAATAACACTATTACTAACAATTTCGAACTATCGACAGTACTATGCAACCAAGTTTCAGTGATAAGAATAACATCATAATAAAGGGTATTACGATCACTAAAGAAATAATTGTTTTTGAATTAAGACCACGCGCGTTCTGATAATAAATATTAAAGCAGTTACTTTTTATATTAGTGAAGTTTAACGACATTGAACTTTGTATAATTAGCATATTTCTTGCAAATTGACCGAAATATACATAAATACGCTATTATGCAATTGTTACGACCATGAATACTATTACCGACGGCGAAAAATTATTCATAGTTTCACATCTATATTCCAGTTAAACCATTAATTAATAAAAATAAATAATTTGAATTTGGAATGTAAATTGTTTAGCATTTAGCTTCGTTTAAAAAATATTGTCTATTATGAAATACATTGTACTTAAACGAACAGTGATAGAACTAACAGAAAATGTGCTAATGTAAAGTTCATGTCTTTTGTTTAATATTTTTAAATCATTATTTATTCAGAGCTTTATATATTGCTACATGTCAATACTAGTTTTTTTTTATAATATATATAGTTAAGAATATTTGATATATCGTTTCAGATCTTGAAATATTTGAAAGAAAATAACCGTTGAGCATTTTGACTTTTATTTACTATATTTTTTAAAAATTAATTGAATAATAAATAACACTAGAAAAGTAAGAAGTTCACTATACCTCGGTGTACGGAAAATATTATTTTCTAAAGAAAGAAAAACTCTTCTCTTTTTATTAACGATGAATGAATTGAAGACTACGCAAAATATAACTCTGAGATCGAAATAATCATTCCACATTCTATTCAGGAATAAAAAAGTATTTCTTAATATTCAAAAATGAATTTTAATTATTTTTAACTGGTAATTTTGATAGAGCCTGTGGTTGATTCACTTGATCACTGAAGGTTGATATATAACCCCGTACCACATTAATTTTCGAGTTCTGTATACGTATTTCGACAACTAAGTTGTCATAATCAGCAGATAATTAAAAAGTGTCGCACCTGGTAAACTACGGCGAAAAATACCCGTACGAAAAGAAACTCCGTACGCGATCCGTACTGTTGAGAACCGAAATACGTATACAGAATTCGAAAATTAATGTGGCAAGGGGTTATATATCAACCTTCAGTGATTAAGTATTTTTTAACTATTTAGTCAATTCACATGAATTTATGTGAACACCATAATTAGTGGAAAAAATAATTATGGAGACCTTGTTTATAGTAAACTATGATTAATATTTTGCTGTCTCGGTTTCTTTTAAGCACTCCATTACTTGAAAAGTCAATTTGCCAGTATCAGCTTCACAATTAGGCAATTTAACCAATAACCCCTCAAACATGTCTGAAATAACAGGAATTATAACGGTAATTTTGATGGAGCCTGCGGTTGATTAACTTGATCACTGAAGGTTGATATATAATCCCTTGCCACATTAATTTTCGTATTCTGTATACGTATTTCGACAACTAAGTTGTCATCATCAGCAGATAATTTAACAGTATCGGACCTGGAAAACTACGGTAAAAATATCCGTACGAAAACAAATTCCGCACGCGATCCGTACCGCTGAAAGCCAAAAAGTACACTTTTTAAAAATTGTTTTACTTAAACTAAGATGAACGACATTAAAAAAATGGAACAGGACCACAAAAAACAAAATTTTGAAATTGAATTAAAATATAAGGCTAAATATTTTCCAAGAATCTAGGTTAGGTATGTAGATGATATTGTCGCAATTTTCAATACACATAAACGGAACTTGGAAGATTTCGTCAAGCACTTAAATTCAAAATTTCCGACGATTAAATTTACAGTAGAAAAAGACGTTGCCTTTTTTGGACACCTTAGTTATTAGGTATAATCTTAAAATAGAAATTTATATTTTCCGAAAAAAAACCAAATAGATTCATCACGGCGGATTCAAATCATAACATGCAACAAACGATGTCTGCGTTTAGTTTTCTTATCAATCGCTTGCTTAATTTCCCACTAACAAAAGTAAGATACGAAAAAGGATTGAACTTTATTAAGAATATCGCGAGATACAATTGTTTTGATTCCGAGATAATCAATGGATTAACTAGAAAGGCTAACATAAGAAAAATAATCGGGTTACCACATGTCTGTCACCTCAAAGTAATCGGGGCAAGCAGTTTGTATGTTTACCTTTACACCGTTTGACGAAAAATTTAAATAGTATTTTTAAAGAGGGCGGCTTTCAAGTCACATTTCGGTCCACTAACTCCATAAAATCCTTTTTACACAATGCAAAAGACAAAGTCGAGGACAACAAGAAATCGGGAATTTACGGAATTAAATGTCTAGATTGTAGTAACAATACATCGGCCAAACAAAACGATCAACCGGCCGGAAAAATCTGATATAGCAAAACGTATGTTGTATTGTAATCATAGTGTTAACGCTGATTGTTTGCATTTGATTAAGAACGTGTGTAATTATCGCGAATTAGATACGTATGAAAGTATGTACATTTTGAAGAATAAAGGCCATGTGTTGAACAATAACTCGGGACCTAATAAATCGTCTCTCTTCGGTCTGCTAAATGACAGAAAAGGGACAGTGCAATAAATCACATGTAGGTATTTGTCTCTTATGGCCCTGTTTCCTTTTTTAATATTATTCATCTTAGTTTAAGTAAAACAATTTTTAAAAATCATGTGAAACGAATTTACAAACGAATTTGTTTTCGTACGGGTATTTTTACTGTAGTTTCAGTAGGTAGGTTAGTACAAGTATTTTATAGCTATAATGTGTCAAACATTATAGCTATAGAATTCGTGTACTAATTTCAAGTGGCTATAATTGACAAGTTACTTTCATAAAAGGTTTTCACAATAGGCACGCGTTGCTGAACCATCTAACGTTGCATGATTAAATTGTATTACCTCGCGAACATAACCTAAACGTTCTAGCACTTATAAGATGACCGTTTTCGAACAGCGGATAATCTAAGCCAGTTGGTTACATATGAGGGTGGTCCCAGAAGTACCCGACCCAAAAAAGAAAACGTAAAAATTTTGGAAATATCCATTTTTCAACATAATCTCTTTTCAGCTCTATAAACTTTTCCCAGCGATGTTCAATAAGTTCGATACCCTTTTTATAATAAGAACTGTCTTGCTCCTCAAAATAGCTATTAACTGCCGACATCATTTCTTCGTCGTTGGAAAATCTTTGACCATTGAGCCATTTTTTCAAGTTTGAGTACAGAAAATAATCCGACTGAACTAAATCTGGCTAGTAGGGTGCATGAGGTAGTCATTCAAACTTGAATTCATTAATGTTGGCCATTGCAATAACGGGTTTGTGAGCTGGTGCATTGCCTTGATGAAACAACACTTTCTTCATAGCCAAATGCGGCCGTTTTCGCTTGATTTCTTGCAATAAGTTCGCATAAAACTCGTCGTTAATAGTTTTTCCTTTTTTAAGATAGCCACTGAAAATTATTCCACCCGCATCCCAAAAGAACCGCTGCCATGACCTTGCCTGCAGATGAAACGGTTTTCGCCTTCTTTGGAGCCGGTTCTCCCTTCTGAGTCCATTGTTTTGATTGTTCTTTTTTCTCGGGTGTGAAGTAATGGACCCATGTTTCATCCATGGTTATGAAATAGCGCAAAAACTCTACTTTGTTGCTTTGAAACATCTTCACGACACTTTTTGCTCAACCCTATAAAGTCTAGATATTATTTTTTTTCAAATAGGAAATCCCCGGTTTGAACGGAAATATAACAATAAAATATTTGATTCTGTTCAGTAAAGAATTAAAATTGAATATTCCTTTTATGAAGACATTTGCATATGTTAAGTATTGTGATTTTCCATTACTAAAAATACTTATTTGTTGGCCTACGTGATGACGGTGAATTTTTTTGTAATTTGCGGAAGTAAAACTACGTTTTCATTGCATTTTATTAAATTGGAAATCGCATGTATGTATTTTTAAACGTCTTAGGTAAAAAAGAATGTATTCGAACAGCCTTGGCCAGGTAATTCATTCGCAGCTCAAGTAATTACGCAAATCCCGATACTACGAGTACGAGTATAAATGCGTACAACGTGTGTTGAACTTTTACATTAAAAAAACTGAAATTAACAAACTTAAATAATTTTTTCTTTTAAAAAAATAAATTAAGAAGTAATTACGTCATATAAAAACAACGCGATTTCATTAATTACTAAAATTATTTATTATATGACATGTTCAATAGAGAAATTAATCTAGTTGACTTTATTATACATGAACATTTTGCAGAATATCTTAAACTACTGTGTTGTTAAAAAACTCATCGTTAATTTTGAACTAACCACCGGGTTCGCAATAGCAAACAGCCTCGCCGGGAAGGCTCGATAGGTGTACTTATATATACAGTACTGTGCAAAAGAAAGAAGCACCTTCTTGAATTTTACAAGAAACTATTATAAAAGGATAAATAATAATTTACACAAGTTGAAATTTTTTTAATATAGATATTTAAACATAAACTTCATTTTCAATATTTTGTATGACCGCCTTTATTTTTTATGGTATGCTGCATTCTTCTTGGTAGGCTTTCCATTAATGAATTAATGAACTTTTCAGGAATATTATACAACTCTTCCTGTAGTATGCTCCACAGTTCATTTTTGTTATTTGGCCCCCTTTCACACTTTTCTCTGTCAAAATAATCCCACACATGCTCAATAATATTTAAGTCAGGATTTCGAGGTGGCCACATCATAGTCTGCAATATCCCACTTGCTTCCTGATGTGTTAAATAAGTTTTCACAAGTTTTGAAGTATGCTTGGGATCATTATCTTGCTGTAGAATGAGATTATTGCCAATAAGTCGCTGCTTTGATGGTATGACATGTTCTTCTAATAGTGTTGCTGTATTTGTATTTCTCACCAATTAATTTACCCCCTATTTTTACAATTTCACCCACACCTGCTGCCGAAATACAACCCCAAACTTGGATATTGCCTCCTGCATGCTTTATGGTAGTGTGTAAACGTGGTTCCAATATCGATTTACCGGAGCATCGTCTAACATACTGGCATCTGTTCGTTCCAAATAATTGATACTTAGATTCGTCAGTCCATAGTACTTGTCGTTATTCATTATATCCCCAAGTTTCGTGGTCTCTGGTATGTTTTAATCGTTTCCCTCTATTACCTCGTCGTAGCAAGAGTTTTCTCACGGCCACGCATCCCCTCAAGCCTGATCTAAGCAAGTATCCCCTTACTGTTGAAGCATGTACCGAAGTACTAGATGTTTGTGCAAGATCTTGAGTTAGTTGTGCGCTTACTTTCTTACGATTTCTTAAGGAACAAACTTTTAAAAACTATGCATCAACTTTACTGGGCTTTTTTGGACGTCCGCTCTTTGGTCTATCACTTACACTGCCTGTTTCAGTCATTCTTTTTATTGTTTGTTGCACGGCATACCGGGAATATTTCACTATCTTTGATATTTTCACTTGGCTATAACCCTCTTGGTGTAAAACAATAATTTTATTTCTGTCTAGTAATGCAATTCTAGGCATTTTCTATCTGCTATAACAATTTACAACTCATGATTTTTTTCTTAAAATGAAAATTTTACTCTCGTAGGCGCGTTTTTTAAGAATCTAAATAAATTCTATTGTGGAATTAAACACAAAATCTTATAGATAAATAACTCTCCCTTGAAATTTTATTGCAGAGCATTGTGATGCAATAAAATTTATTACTTTAATCCTCTTATCAGGCGGTCGATCTCACCCCCTACGCGGAAGTATGATGTTATAAACTTGGAAATTTCCAGTGATTATATTTCTGCCAATAAGTGAATCGTTCTTGGAAAGATGTATTAAGTATTATAAATTAAATTAACCCAGTAATTATTAGTAAAAGCGTTTTAGTAAATAAGTTTTGGAAAATATTGTTAGGTGCTTCTTTCTTTTGCACAGTACTGTAAATGAACAGCATTGTATCATTAGTATACCTTCCATTGTTGATTCAGTCGAACATTTACGACAGGGTGAAACTACGAGGTATAGCAATTAAACAACGAAACTGGTGCGAGAAATGTTATTTATTGCAGATAAACTTATATTAAACTTTTATCTTCTTCAACATACGCTCCTCTCCTATCTAAACACCGATGAATACGTGTCTTTCATTGTTCATCAATTGTAAGCTTCTTCAACAACTCTGCGTTTTTGCTTTTACTTGTTCAACAGACTGAAAATGTGTTCCCTTTAATGCACTTTTTACTTTTAGGGACAGATACAAGATACATGCTGCGAGATCTGGATAATACGGAGGATGATTAAGGATAGCAATGTGCTTGTCTGCTAAAAACTACTTCACAGATAGGGCATTGTGCACCATTTTTGCATAAACTTTTATCATATTTAATTCATCATGCAAAATGTGTCTTATTGTTTCTTTGTTAATGTTTACCATACCGACAATCATTCGAATGCTCAGACGTCGGTCTTTACGCACAATTTTATTAATTTTCTGAACATTTCCTTCAGTTCTTGCAGTCACAGGTCGACCAGAACGTTCCTCATCTTCACCTCTTCCCGATTTTCAGAAAGCCATTTGTGCCATTCAAAAACTCTCACACGTGACATAACATTATCACTAAACACCTCCAATACTTGTAAACATTCTGTTGGCGATTTTTTTAATTTCAATTTAATTCCCTGCTCGATTTAACCTGAAATTGTAAACCATTATCACGGCACTACTAAGTAACAGTGTCATCTACAATTAAAGCTTAAAAGTAAACTAAAGCAGACAGACGAAGTTACAGGTTGTCGCTTGGGGAGTATCAAGGTCAATAACATGCGTGATGGAAGGAGCACAGTCTCGTTATTTAATTGCTATACCTCGTATGTTCGTATGTTTGAAAAATGAGGGTTCCACATCTAATAAAGTATAATTTGTGAATCTGAAAAGTCCTTCTTATCATTTTCACAGTCTTTGTTTTCACTTAAACACTGTTTTATACGCACTATAGTCTTAAAATCGAGATTCTTACTTAAAATTTAACATAATTTATCGATTGTACGGGTTAAATCCGTTAGATTTCGTAACGAGGTTTTAAGGCGATGTACTATTATACTCAGGGTTTCATTTAAAGAGAGTTTACTGTTTTTTAATTGGTAAATGGTTTCTAAAACAGTTGAGGAAGTTTCGGAAAGTTGCTCTATTTGCTCTTTATTTTGTTCGAAATTTTTATACAGTTGTTGGCATAATGGAATTTCTTGAGCTTCTTATGAATTTATTTTAAAATACAAGGTTTAATAATGTTAAACTGTTTCTTCTAGTGTATTATTGCTAAAAATCACGTTCTCCATCTGGTTAATACTGGCTGTGATGGCAGAGAAATGCCGAAGTAAGATTTATAAATTCGCGAATGCGTTTAAAGTATTTAAGAAAGAATTGTTCGGTGGAATCTCTTAATTTATCTACTTTTGGATAGCTGTTTCTGATATATTCTGCTGCCAAATGAATTGCATGGAGCAAACGTATTACGTGAAGTACTTTAGCAAAAGACTTTTTTTAGTATTTTGCCAACTTTAACCATGTTTGTAACCAATATTACAACGTGTATTGAACGTGGATTGGTGATATACAAAGTTTCCCAACAGAATTTTTCATAGCTCGCACTATGTATACCGCATTTATTTTTTGTAAAATTTTTCTGCATAAAAGAAGAGGCAACGAAGCCTTATGCTTTCTAAAGTTCATTCAAATATATTCACAACACAATTTTTTTAGCATCTATAGTTTCATCAACCGATAGCCATATTTTCTTATTTTATAACTCCATCCCTATAAGATCTGTAATCGTGGTAAATTATACTCTTCTTCTGGTTGGTAACTTCCAATGTAGAATATATTTGCTCCAAAACTGACAAAAGTGATCGTCGCCCACTACATGTTGAGGAATGTTACATGCAGTTACCATAATAATAAAATGAAATACAAATTTATAATGTGATACGTCACATTTTGAATTCGATACGTGTCGTTTGTTTTTAATTTGTCTCTTACAATCCATATCATACTATAAAATACTAGCGATACAAATAACACATTTAGTCATAGTTCTTGTATATTCTAACGATGGAAAACGGTTTTATTAGATATTTCTAATCCATCTTTGCCAGGTATCTTCGTGTCACTAACATAATGCAAGCTGTTGGCAATGACAGTAAGCGTTCAATTCAATTCCTGTCGGTGGTTACAACGTATTTTGTTTACGTTTAGGTCGTTTATTAATATAAAAAAAAGATAGATCAATTATACAGTATGGATAACATTCATGGAATAAAATTATTTTTAATGTTTTTTTAGAAGATTATGAAAAATGCTTGGGCAAGTCAACTGAATTTAACGTCTTTTAAGTAAATATTCGAATGTGTACAGGGTTATTCATGTTGTAACGGTACTCGTAATTTTTTGGATAGAATATTTTTATTTGTTTTTTATTTCATTCAATTAAGGATGTTACTTAATTGTATCACCAAATGTAAATGTATTAAGATATTTCTTCAGACGAAAAGTCTTAATACTTTATGGTACTTATATTAATTTAGTTTAAGTATATTCATGTACATTTTCTCTTAATGCTATTATTAATGTAGTTCTTAGAAATGCTTTAATTATACAAATTATATAAATGCATTACCGGAACACATTTATATTTGTGTTATAGTTATGTTTAATTTTAAGAGAAAGCAATAATTTTTGTTAATCCTTTAAATACAGTTCATATCTCTATTATGTACACTTACTGCACATATTAATTTTTAAATATACATATTTGTATTTTCTTAATGTAATTCCGGAAGTGTTTTATTGATAAATTTATGGTCATTATATATATATATTATATATATATATATATATATATATATATATTATAATGTAAAAATAAAATCTTGGGTATACATTAAAGAAAATACATAATAAATTCAATAACTAAAAATAAAAGTTCAGGATTATATAAATTAAACATTCGTGTCAAATGGAACCGACAATATATATATATATATATACATATATATATATTGACATCCATTTGACACGAATGTTTAATTTATATAATCTTGAACTTTTATTTTTAGTTATTGAATTTATTATGTATTTTCTTTAATGTATTCCCATCGTTTAAAGATTTTATTTTTACAGTTTAGTTATTCAATATATTACGTATGGTGTTTAAGTTTATGATATGCACTTAGAAGTAATAATTCAGGTGGGTGGAAGAGAATAATCCCTTTCCGTTTAGAGTGCGTGACAGAAATTGGCAAGTTTATAAATAATTTGGGAATTTAAACAAGAGTAAGTGGAGCTTGAGGGCTCACAAGACAGATTTTGGCCTTAGAGCTCAAACAAGCTGCAGAGCACATAGAGAAGAGGCATTCAGGAAGTAGAGTTAGACCTGGATAGCAGGCCATTCTACTCAGAGTGCGTACGAGTTGTCTGATATAAAACTTATGAGTCTATGATTATACGCACATAAGTATATATGGTATGTATATATACTTATGTGTATAGTTTTAAATGATTTTTTATTTATATATACCGGTCCCTACATGTGGATCGATAAACATCGTTTAAAACTATTCATACTATATATTATATATATATATATATATATATATATATATATATATACAGTATAAGTGGTACGAATAGCTTTAAACACGATACTTATCGATCCATCTATATGCTCTGAAGCTCAACTGTTTGAGCTCTAAGGCCCAAATCTGTCTTGTGAGCCCTGTATATATACATACATACATACATACGTAAATACCGGTCCCTACATGTGTAAATCGATATGCATCGTTTAAAACTATTCAAGGGTGAGTAATTAGGAATGCGTTGTATTGGGAAAAACGTCAGAAGCGGAAACCACCTGCAATTGAATAAGACAAGTGTATATACTTA
Organism: Dermolepida albohirtum; assembly: GCA_031893035.1. Classification (NCBI taxonomy): domain Eukaryota; kingdom Metazoa; phylum Arthropoda; class Insecta; order Coleoptera; family Scarabaeidae; genus Dermolepida; species Dermolepida albohirtum. Next base: position 50,716 of record JAVIWB010005197.1, read on the forward strand.
CAAGCAAACAATATATGAGATAAAAAATTGTATTTGTAATGCTCATTTTAATCTGTTCTCTTTCTTATACTTTATAAGAAAGCTACCCTAAAGCGACTCTGATTCTAGTTGAACGTGTAAACGTTTTATCTTTCCGTTATTTAGAAAAAAGGGATGTATGTATATATATGCCCATCCCCTTCGTAATCTGACGCCCTGAGAATTATTACTTATAAAGGAAGTAGCATCTTCATGTCATTGTAAGGTCATATATCCAGTTTGCCGACCGGTTGATTGTGTTAAAATATAACCAATTGTTACGTTATGCATTTTTATTATTATTATTTAAGATGCACAATCAAATATAAAGATATATATATATATATAAAGAGAGAATCAGTAACAATGTATTTGCAGTAATTAATTGGCGAGTTTTTTTAATGAATCACCCCGCAATCTTTATATTTTAATACTGATTGATCATTCGAGTTTAGCGACCTAAATACTTAAGAGTTTAAATAAGAAAGATAATGGTTTTTAAATGATTTAATGAAGACGCGAAAGTAAATAAAGTGAGCAGCCTTAAAACATTGATCTTCCATGGTATGTGATTATACGGTACTCATAACGAAAGAGCATTATCCGTTTCCGATTGAAAAATATTGGCTTGGAATTTAAAAAACTAGTTAATGACATCATAGCACGGAAAGTGATCAAAAAAATATCATTTTTCATCAGTAATGATCCGCAAGAAACACAAAAATCGATCTGTCTAAACATTTTCGTAAATGCCAATAAAACAAACAAAAAAACTATGAATTTTATTGCAGACTTACCACTTACTATATATAGTATGCAAAATAGCAATTTATTTTGCTTATGTTTTGTATATATGGTTTTCTTACCATATTATAGCACATTGACCCAATGAGCCGATACTTATTGCTTATTATTGTTAATTGCCTATACATTAATTTCTCTCGTTTTTCAGAATCGAATAACATGATGCATGACAACATAGATGTTATTAATGATTATAATTATATAATTGCAGTTTTTTTTTCATATATTCTGCTACCATAAATTAGCAAACAAAATCTATGTATGAGAAACTAAAGCATAGTCATGATTTGGCGAATAAAAAGTGAGACAGTAACTATAGAACATCAGAATGTAAAAGGGTTTTAGAATAAGTGAACGTTTATTCCAAAATGGATATGACACGGTGTATTCACAAAAGCGGTTTAAGATCTCAACAAATTTATAAAAACATAAACAATGTGTTAGGCAATTGGACTTTAATAAGATTCTCCTCTTTGGAAATCTAAATGATAAAGAATTCGTCAAAATTTTGAAATATTTAATACAAGTTCGGGATGGTTTTTGGAAAAATGTGTGGTGATGGATGAAGCCTTGGTCTGTCATTTTGATGTATAATCAAAAGTGCAAATAATAAAATGGCAACAAAAGGATCCACGTTTTCAATACATAATTTGCATCACTTCTTTCACCGACAAGATTATGGTAGCAATCCCCTTTTTGTTGATTATGGCCTAACCTGACCTATATTATGCAAATCTTGTGCCTGAAGTTAAAGATATAATTGCTACTGTAAATGAAACATTTATTGCTTATTATTATTATTGTTTCTGATTGTCTGAATATCCGTGATGTTACAATAATTTTTAATGTATTTTATACATTTTCAATAGGATTCATATTGGTAGAATTTCCAGGCCAATCCATTAATAAGTTTACTGTATTTTCAAATGTTCTTTTGCAGATTCTCCTCATAAAGACTTTTTTATATTAACTTCTTTATGACTTTTTTATATTAACTTTGATTCATGGTACCTTCGACAAAGTGAAGTAGTTCTACCTCTGCTGACCATATCATCACGGAAGGGCGGATCTTAGTGTTTTTGGGTTACATTCTTATATAAAACGTCTTCTCACGTATTGTGCACGCTCTGTTAACTGCTCTACTTTTGACTCGTCACTAAGGATGATCTACAAAAAAGTTTGCAACAATTATAGTAAATATATGAGTGGTTTATAATATTTAGTATTAATCTGGTACGTAGATTTCCGCGATAGTGGTCCATGCTGTCTGCTTCTGGGCTTCCGAGTTGGAACCGCGTCACTTGTATATCTGCTAACGTTTCGTACCCATTTGTATGGGACATCTTTAGGGAAAAACAGTTTTTCAGTGCAGTAGTTGAGCCCTGAAAATGTCCCATACAAATGGGTACGAAACGTCAGCAGATATACAACTGACGCGGTTCCAGCTCGGAAGCCCAGAAGCAGATAACATTTAGTATTGATGTTTACCTTTTTTAATTCTCTGCTGTGCAATTTTTGTATAGTTTAGCAAAACTGTACCGCGTTTACTTCATCTTTTCCGTCGATTTGAATTTTTTTGCCGAACGTCTTCGAACAATTTGCCTTCATATGTTTAAACCCCTCTCCGTCAAGTTTTGTTAATCGACGTAAGTGACATTTGTCCGTTTTATTATGCCGTTTTGATAATCAAACGCATCATCGTGGATTGCAGTTTTTTTGCGACAATATCGTCGAGATGTGCTAATACAGGGAATATTTTCTTTGACTAATTTCGCAACTCTCATTATGGTTTGATGTGAAACGCCTTACTTCCATTCTATTTCACGTTGCGACTACATTCCTGTTTCCAAGAAGACATTGTCCTTTGTTTTTTTCTCGAGTGATAACATACTTATCTTACCTGCGTCGGTATTAAATTTTAAAAATTTTAATTGCAAAAACAAAAACAAAACACTAAAGTAGATTTAAGTCAACGCACTATAAGGTTATTTAAATGTCACTGTACGTAGTTATTGCTCGAACAGGGTCAAACATAAACAAAATATTTTTACAAAGTAATGCGGTAGTGACCCCTCGAGTAGCAGGTAGTTTTAGCATTAAAATTTCATTACAACAAAGTAGAATAGCCATAAATCCGAATGTCAAAATGCAGTACCCAAAGATAGTAAATACTAAATATGTATATAAATATAATAAAATAAATTATAAATTTATTTGCCGGTATAATTCGAAAAATATTCACTACACTTAAAATTCTTAGTGGTCTTAATTCAATGGCCAACGACTATATACATACATATATATATATACATACATACACATATATATATATATAGATATACAATATATATTGGGTCTGGGAAAAAGTTCGTGGCGTTTTTCCCGATAGATGGCATTGGTTGCCGATAACTAAAGAACAACAAGTCACAGCGACACCACCGACGGCTCGTTTTTTAGATGACCTTCCGATACGTTAGTTTATAGAAACATTGTAATCGGTGCAGTGGTTGGAAAGTTATTCGCATGGAGAAGAATAATGAGAAATTTCGCTATATTCTGCAATATTATTAGGATAAGGGGAAGAACGCTGCGCAGGCTTGTGATAAAATTTGTGCTGTGTACGGTGAAGGTACTTTATCGAAATCTGTTGCGCGGAAATGGTTCGCCCGCTTTCGTTCTGGAAATTTCAATGTGAAAGATGAGTCACGCTCCGGTCGTCCAATCACTGAAAAATCTGATGAAATTCTTGAAAAAGTCCAACAAGATAAGCATATCAGCAGTGTCGATATTGGCATGGAGCTAGGCATTGACCACAAAACTGTTTTGAACCATTTACACAAAGCTGGTTACAAAAAAGCTTGACGTATGGGTTCCTCATGAGTTGAGCGTGAAAAACATGATGGACCGAATTAACATCTGCGATGCGCTGCTGAAACGGAATGAAATCGAGCCGTTTCTGAAACGTTTAATAACCGGAGATGAAAAATGGATTACGTACGATAATCGGAAGCGTAAAAGATCGTGGATAAAGGATGGTGAGCCGTCACAAGCGTTCGCTAAGCCAACATTGACGCCAAAAAAAGTGATGCTGTGTGTATGGTGGGACTGGAGGGGAATCGTCCACTACGAGCTAGTTCCAACTGGTACGATTGATTCTCAACTCTACTGTGCACAACTAGAGAGATTACGCCAGGCGATTGAAAGAAAACGGCCCGAATTGATTAATAGGAAATGTGTTGTCTTCCATCATGACAACGCCCGACCACACACTTCTTTGATGACCCGTCAAAAATTGAGAGAGTTTGGTTGGGAAGTTTTGATGCACCCACCTTACAGTCCGGATATAGCACCCTCTGACTATCATCTGTTTCGATCTCTGCAGAACTCTCTCAATGGAATTAAGTTGGTATATCAAAAGAATGAAAACTACTTGATTCAGTTTTTCGACCAGAAACCACAGAAGTTTTTCACCGATGGGATCATGGATCTACCAAAAAAATGGCGAAACATTGTCGATAATAATGGAGCATATTCGGTTTAAATGAATTCGTCCACGCGCCATGCGGGGACCAGTTGAATTTTACTGAAAAAACGCCGCGAACTTTTTCCCAGAGATATATATATATATATATATATATATATATATATATATATATATATATATATATATACAATATATATATGGGGAATCCAACGAAAACAATATTTAAGTTTGGTTCTTTATTTGTTTCTCTTCGTTTGTATATTGTAAGTTTCCTCAGGGATCAACTAAAGAAATGTTAACAGTAGACAGTCGAGCTCTATATCAAAAGAGATACAATATTACATAGATTAGGCACGCGATCTTAACTAGTATATAATATGTTGCAGCTTATGGTGTCGGATTGAAATAAAAACTGTACAAAAACATTCTCAAACATACGTTAACGCATAGGGAAAAAAGTAAAGAACTAAACTAAAATATTGTTTTTGCTAGACTAAACAAAATGATCCTCATCAATCCTTTGTCATTTATTACGTTTGGAACATAGCAAATTTTACGTGTGGGCGGATTTGTTTTAGGGAGTTGTTGTAAATACAAACCAGTATAATGTATAATGGATTTTCCTTTTCTTCCATATCACAGCTGATTCAGTAAATGTCATTTGCTCCTGTTGTTAACTAGTATACAGCTACTTCGACATCCATTGCTTCCATAAGTATCCAGTACAGTAATAATCGTTGCCCTATTTGTAATAGTTCAAGATGTGAAAGTATTAATTACAATTTATGGAATCTTTCTTGGAAAGTTTAGCAAAATATAATTGACAGCTACGCCAACTTGAACTAAATTTTGTAAAATATAAACAATTAAAGAAAATTAAGTTAATACAAGTAACTGCTCTACAGGTTGAAAATTTTTGTGGATATATGATCTTGGCTGTCAACACCTGTTATAGCAATTGTTTAAAAATTTTAAACCGTTTTCTGCTGGATGGGCCGTTTTAAAAGCAAGTAAACGATTTTTGTGTTTAAATTAATAACTATTTCATGATCAGTAAATTGTGAAGCATTTTATCTACCTAATACCGGTCCTGATAATATCTAACGCTGTTGAAATGATTTAGGAAAACAATCTACGAGATGCGATCCAGATGTTGTCGGACTGATGCTGTAATCCGACACTTTTATTACTGGTGGTTACTGTCAGCTTCGAAGTGGTGTCTTTGCGCAGTTATGCACCGGTTCCAGAATTTTTCAATTATGGAAAATGTGCAGGAAGTAGTTTTCTGTGAACGAGTTGAGTATTGCTTGCAATTCATCTTAAATTCTTTCACTGCATCAACATCGACCTTTTAGCTGCTACGTCATTTTTGGAAGAGACACCAATTGCAGGAGACCAGTTCAGTCGAATAGGAGTGGAGAACAGTAGTCGTTGATGTCGTTGTGTGAAGAACGAATGGTGAGATGGCGCATTATTGTGATTCAGCGACGAATGTACTGCTCGCCAAAGTTCGGGACGTTTGCGTCTGATATCCTCACGGAGCCACCTCAAGACATTACAATAGAACTCAAAATTGCCTTTTATGTTAAAAAAAAAACAATGAGTATATTCTTCTTCTTGGATCTTGGCGACTTGAGGCTCTTCCACTTGATTGTTGTTTAGTTTATAGATCATAACCATAAATCCATCTCACTTTGCACCAGTAATCACTATTGACAAATGTTGCTCATCTTCCGTAGCAACTTATTTAAGTGCAAATAATAATTCATTCCTGCTCTCGATCATAAGTCAGAAATCTCGGAACAAATTTCGTGAGAATGCAGTGCATACACGATTTCTTCAATCATAATTCGCTGACATGTAACATATCGGATTCCAACTTATCGCAGAATAGTTCGATAACGATCTCCATGAACGAGCCGTTGCAATGTTGCGATATTGTCGGATGTGGTAGAGGTCGAAGAGGCCCTTGTTCGTTCGTCGTCATTAATGGACGTTCTACCGGTCTCAAAATACGCAAACCACTTAAAAGTTTGTGTTCGGCTTATTGATTGTCCACCAAATGCTTACAGAATCATTCCATATGTTTCAATAGCCATTTTTCAGAGCTTAAAACAAAATTTAACGCACGAGCGTTGCTCATGTTTTTCATTAATTATAATGGTCGCCCAGAACACAATTACCAATGTACGCAATGTCACGTAGTCTAGCGAAAACTGAACCGATGTTAAAATTTGTCACACACACTTTGTAGACATACACATCCCACCACTTATCGGCGTGCGCCGGTATTATTTTGGGTTATCATGCTACGGCGTCAGTCCAGGAATATGTAGTTCGCATCTCGTATATAAATTTATTTTTAAAGTTTGTATATTTTAGAATAATTGAAAATATTCCGACGGGTTCATATTTATAAAACGACATTAAGAATATTAAATATAGAAGAAATTGTTTATTTATTATTTGCTCTGGAATATCCTATAGTAATGATCCCAATTTTTCTGAAAATATAGGAAATAAAAACAAGCTTATGTTTAACTATATATAACTATACATAATACAATTTTATTTTTAGAGAAAAGTCAAAATGAACAATATTACATTATCATCAATTGTTCGAGTCAGAAACGAAGATTTGGAGCAGATCGTGAACGGTGGTTACGATTACAGTAAAATATTTAATAAGGCCAGTATCATCGCTCAAAGTCTTCCATTTGGTCCTAACGAACGAACCATGAAGGACAAAATATTGCGCGCACATCGATCTAGTGAATCCTTAAGGAATTCTGTCGACTTTTTTGTGAGTATAAGCGAGCAGAGGACTCGATAAATCCGTGCAAAACCAAAAGAGGGCGCCTATAGTACGATGTCGAAGTTACTTTCAATCTCTAGCATCTTTTGGAGGAACGTACACTAAATTCCAATTATATCGTTCATTATTTGTTTGCTAACAGTCATTTGAGTCGGTCACGATTGTTGGTTTCTGTAAAATGCATAAAGAAGAATTTTGTATTGTGATCAAACATTATTTTCTAGATGTTAAATGATAAAACGGTTCGAGAAACTAAGGCCACCCTGGATAACCATTATGGTGATTATGCTTCATCAAATAGAATTCCTTACGAGTGGTTTACTACTTTTTGCAGTGACCTTACGAACACAAATAACGCTGCGGGTTTTTAGACAACTTAGATACGAAGTCAGGTCTACAGCAGTAGGGATTTCGAATGACTGACTTTATAATATTTAATAACATATTTACTTATGAGAAAAGCATCAACAAGATGGATGCCGCGTTAACTCGCAATTGTTCAATCGTGAGTAAACATAAATGAGTAAACCTCGTACTTTCACCTTTATACCATGAAGAACGTTGAATTCGTGTCTTTTATTGTGCCATAAATTGCATTATCGAAACATATATGAAAGCAAAAACCAAATTATGTATTATATATACAATGTAAAGAGCGGATATAATTTTAACTTTCCAGTTTATCATTGTGAAAGTGCGTAGTCAATGCAATTAAAAACCTATTGTGGGTTTTATTTAATATCTATTTCCATAATGTAATTTATAGCACATTAATAGACTGGAATTCACCGTTTCCCGTGGTCTAATGGTGGAAACACATGCCCGGTTTTCACGAAGCCGCGTGTTCGATTCTGGCGCGGAGAACAGGAATTAAAAAAAATATATCAGGCGTGCTTTTTAAGTAAGGGCCGTTTTGTTGTATAGACTAACAGGTGATGCGAGCGGCGCAACGGGTGTTTGTGTCGTGCGCCGGCATTCGTTGGGAACAACTGTGCTCAGTTGCAGCTATCTAGATAACCTGTACTGTCTGTTGTATCTTTAAAATTTTCAAAAATCCCCGGTCATCTACGAAGTACGATCAGTGTACGTTTTTTGTCTGCTGCAGACATTCACCGGCAGATTTGTGAAGTTTAGGGAGCTATTGTAATTTGTAAAAGCAAATGCGTAAGTGAGTCAGAGACTTCAAAGCTAGCTGCGACAACGTCCATGATGAATCCCGCTCTGATCGCCTATCTGTATTCACAGACGATATGGTGGCTTCAGTTGAAGCGAAAATGCTTTAGAACAGACGCTTCACCATAAGCACTCTTTTAAACGACATTACTGAAGTGTCGAGGTCAGTATTGAACAAGATTGTTTCTGAAAAGTTGAAGTTTAAGAAACTGTGCTTCCATTGGGTCCCTAAGCTTCTAACGGAGGCCGTGACCTCTTGATTATCAAAGCAGGTGGCAAGTTTCTATGAAAAAGGTATTCAAAATCTAGTTCTAAGGTTAGATAAACATTTAAACAAACTTGGCAGCTATGTTGAAAAATAGAGAAATGTATGTAGAATTTTAAAATAAATTTGGTTTTTCAAAATTTTTTTTCGTTTGGTTTTTATTTTCAAACGGCCCTTACTTAAAAAAACACGCCTCGTGTATCTGGTATAAAAATCAGTTAAAATTAGAATTTTTTTAAGTAGAATTTGGAACTAAATATTTAGACATAAGGATACTGTAATTTTTGTTTTAATACTAATCTGAAATTAAAGAACAATCGAAACAATGGATCACACTCAGAGAAGAAGGTGGAACTCATCTTATTAATTGTAAAAGTGGCTGCTGTTTTCTGAGATGCCGAGATACGGTATAATCTTTATTAACTTTCTGAAGAGGGATAAAACTATAATTTGGCACCATCATGCAATCTTGCTGGATCAATTACATGAAGAAATAAAAAAACGACTAAATTTTATGAGAAAAAAGTTTATTTTTTCCAAGGTAACGCAGCAATCCTTTCTTCGCGGTCCTTATTGGCAAAATTACAATACAAACTTCTTCTTTACCCCCTTACTCCTCATATTATTATCTGTTACTAAGATTTTTCAAAAACAAACTGCAGTTAATGGATTATCGAAAAAACAATAGTTTATTTTGAAGACCTGGAAGTGGGTTTAAGAAATTACAGCACCGTTGGATAAAGTGTATGACTTCGAGGAAAAAATTTTATAAAGAAATTTTAAAAAATCCGAAAAATTCAGTACTCTAAATTTTTGCACGGACTTATCGAACTCACCTTGTATACATACATTTGATAATGGAAATATTACTAACGAATTTTTATTTATAGATAGTTCATGGATTTCTTCGAAGCATATGTCCAGTTTTGCCAATATTCCTTTCAAGGCTTTTAATAATATGGACGTTTACTCGCATTACTATCTGCATTTCAAACCTAATAGGATTTAGAAGGTCGACTTTTAACGATTATAACCTCGATGATGTGTTTTTTTGTGTGCCAAAATTCGTCCGTCTAGGTAATGCATGCAAGTAATATTTATAAAATAATTAATTAAAAATGGCATTGTACAAGTTTATAAAAAAGAATTTAGATATTTTATTTATATTAAGTTGACATACTCTACTTTAGCCTCTTTATAAAAGTTCAGAAAGCTTGATTTTATAACGTAATTGTGAAAACATTAAGCGTATGATAGATAGTTGTGGGAAAACATCTTTTACTCATCCATCAAGTAGTTTGAAAATTTTACCTTTCCAATACTTACCATTTTTTCCACAAGAAATTGCTCCAAATTTATAGAATATCGCGGGGACTATTCTTATAGTGGTCAAGCGAACGTATAGGACAACGTGGAAGTTAAAACCAATGGTGCATTGGCTATATATATCATTTCATGGTTATGGAATTTTTAATATGGTGTTGTGGACGACAACATTGAAACCTATACCGATGGCAAAATTAAGGATGATACAAAGACTTACTCGCCTTGAAGGCAGAAATTAAAGGTGCACCCATTGCAGCAATGAAAGCCCTGCTAGACCTTCCTAATGGGCCTATGTCGATTGCAAGATTACTTGAACTACCTTGTACTCACAATCAGATCATACTACTATTAACAGATATGTGAGAGATACATACCTTGATATGTTGACAGTTTATATAACAGTTAAATACTCTTTTAATTCTCCGTTTTGAAAATTTTGCCTTTCCATCTTTCCTTGCCATCCTCCTTCCACAAAAAATTGCTCCAAGTTTATAGAATATCGCGCGGACTATTCAAGCGAACGTATAGGACAACGTGGAGGTTAAAACCAATGGTGCATTGGCTATATACATCATTTCATGGTTATGGAATATTTAATATGGTGTTAACAGTTTGTGTAACAGTTAAATACTCTTTTAATTCTCCGTTCTCGAATATGATACAACGTGATATAGGATTCCAAAGCATGGAAATAACCTACATATTTCATTAGCGAAATGTGGGTCAATATTTCAGACAAAGGTTTATGTAATGCTTAAATATGCGGAAAACATTAATAGAAGGTTTATTTCCATATACTGATCCATATCCTTACCAACAACCAGAACTGTCTGTACTAAGAACACTGAGGAGCTCCAAAAATTATGTCCAGATTATTAAGGAAATATCGTGAGAAACTCGGAGAAGTAGAGCGTCAGTCTCACTATATATTGAACCAGAACCTGTTCTACAAGTGTCCAAGTGCGCACCCCGGAAATGAGTACGTAAATGAACCAACACTTAACACAGAACATACGGGGAATTGACCCAAGTGTCAATATGGTTAATTCTTTGCTAGCGATCCAAATCTTAAAAGCGCTTTCGTTGGAGAGAAACCAATTTAGAATAATAGCAAGAAACGAGTTAGACAAATCTTAAACAAAAGTGGCAAATATATATAACGAATATCTTAGTTGTATAATGTGCAATAAGGTTACAGAAACAGCCAACCACATCTTGCAAGAATGCAATTTCATACATAACACGCAACGCTAGCTATTAAGAACTTCACTGGATCATAGAGCACATTAGCAGTGAATGAATACCACTTATTTATTCACGAATATAACAGTAGGTATATCGAGAGTTCATCTATGAACAGTATAAGCTACGTATGTATTGTGTACTTGCTCATGCTACAACAAACCTTCATTGGTATCAAAAATTTGTCCAGTCTTCGCCAGCATCGATAATTGCGTGACATCTCTGAAGCATGCTTTCGACCAAGTTGTTGGCGTGTTCATTCGGTAAGGACTTCTAAATACAACGAGTTCCCCATGAACACTTCCAAGAAGCTTATGCTTTATACCCACATATTCTCAATCGGATTTGCATCGGGCGACTGCGACTGCGACCGCCAATCAACTTGTCTTTTCACTCGGTGCAAAGTTTGCTGCGATGTTTGAGATCATTGTCCTCCTACAGGAACCAGTCTCCATTTTCCTTGAGAAACCAATGTTCGGCAGTCGGTAACAAAGATTTCTTATCAATTTCGAGCATTTTCGAAGCATTCAAGGTTGTCAGCAAACAAATATAAAGTTCAGAAACTCAATTCGAGGAGCAACCCCATAGATGCACTTTTACTGGGTGTTTAACGGTCCAGAGGTTGACCAGTCTCGTGAGATGATAAAATATCCCCAAATAGCAGCTTCATCCGTATAAATTACATTACTCCAGTCTCGGTCGATATTATCCTTTTCCCAAACAAGTCGCTTCGCAACGTGACTTTCACCTAACAAAGATTTCTTCGCTAAATTAAGCCGTTTGATATTAAAAGCACGGTGATGAGTTTGGACAGGTACGCATGAAACCTTTCTGTTTCAATTCTGCTCTGCCGCAGGAGACATTTTCGGACCTTTCCGGTGAATACAAAGGAACACAGCCTCGTAGAGCGACGCGTACGCAAGACTCGTGGCGCTTTCTTTGTGTTTCCCTGTCAAGAATTCAACGGCAATAGAATCTTTCGTGCCACTGTAGCAAAGACAAAGGTTCTCTCTATCGACTCACAAAAGAATTTGAGCAATACCTTTTACCAATTGATATTTACGCCGAACACGCTCTTACTTAATTGACTGTAATTTTAATTGGAATCTTTTTCTGTGGTTGAGTGTGTATGTATGTTGTTCTCGTTAATATATGTAGCAACATTAGAAAATAAGAAAAGTAAACATGGATTTCTTATATTCTAATTTCTATAGAAAAAGGCACTAGCCTATCAAGTCAATATTATACATAAATCGCGAATGCGTAGAATTCGTGCTCTATTAATTGTCAAGAATCATAATATCAATAGAGAACTGGATTGAATTACCCAATCAGAACGGAATATTACCAACTTTAAACTATAAAGTATTTTATAATTATTTTGTTTGTGCATATGTTTTAATAATACATGCAGTTCTTCATTTGAATACGTTTTTAATGTAATAGTTTAATTGCTTGTTGTATAAGAACAACAAAAAATTGCATCGCATTACTACAAGGTAATATTTCATCTGGACATGTGTCCACCAATATTTTAGTTAATATGTAATTAATGTTATGGACAATAATTACGCGAAATTCTTTTTGGTCATAAAAAAATTTGTAATTTGCCTGTCATTTTAACAAATGATCGATACTAATAACTTAGATGTAAACAAAATGTATATAGTATTAAAAATAATATTGATATTGTATTGTTCAACAGTTACGTTAGTCACTTACACAAAATATTATAAAACTGTTAAGCACATGTGAAAACTAAAATTATTGAAACAAAACACCTTACTAATTTTTTTATTAAAAATTAAAATTTAAAAACTAAACGCTGAAATATATACATTTTATATTTTTGTATATTTATATATTTTTTACATTTAGTTACAACTAACGATGTACGAGGGTGGTCCCAGAAGTACCCGGCTCAACAAAGAAAACACAAAAATTTTGGAAAGAAATATAATTATTTTTCAACATAATCTCCTTTCAGCTCTATACACTTTTCCCAGCGATGTTCAATAAGTTCGATACCCTTTTTATAATATGAACTGTCTTGCACCTCAAAAAAGACATTAAGTGCCGACATCACTTCTTCATTGTTCGAAAATCTTTGACCACTAAACCATTTTTTCAAGTTTGGAAACAGCAAATAATCCGTGAGGGCTAAATCTGGCGAATAGGGTGCACGAGGTAGCAATTAAAACTTTAATTCATTAATTTTGGTCATTGCAATAACAGATTTGTGAGCTGGTGCATTGTCTTGATGAAACAACACTTTCTTGTTAGCCAAATGCGGCCGCTTTTGCTTGACTTCTTTGCTCAAACGTTGCAATAAGTTCGCATAATACTCGCTGTTGATAGTTTTTCTTTTTCCAAGATTGTCAATGAAAATTATTCCACGCGCATCCCAAAAAACCGATGCCGTGACCTGTCTGCAGATGAAACGGTCTTCACCTTTTTGGAGCTGGTTCTCCTTTTAGAGTCCATTGTTTTGATTATTCTTTTATTTCGGGTGTGAAGTGATGGACCCATGTTTCATCCATAGTTATGAAACGGCGCAAAAATTCTGCTTTGTTGCTATGAAACGCTAAACACTCAATTGAAGCATCTTCACGACACTGTTTTTGCTCGAGTGCGAGCAAACGCAGCACCCATCTTGCACACAGCTTTCTCATGTCCGAATTTTCAGATAATATGCGATGTACCGCACTTTTTGAAATGCCTACTATGTCTGCTAGATCGCGCACTTTCAGTTGACGATCATCCAGTACCGCTTTGTGGATTTTCTTCACCATTTCTGGAGTCGTTACCTCAGACCTCGACCACTACGACGCTCGCCCTGGCAGCTCGTATGGCCTCGTTTAAACTCTGCTACCCAATATTGCACTGTTGTAAACGAAGGAGCAGACTCACCTAGAATAGAATCCAGTTCAGCTTGTGTACCGGTTGGGCTGAGGCCTTTCAAATAACAGTATTGTATCACGTAAAGATGACCAACTTTCTCCATTTTTACAAATTCATAGGTTCTCAAACTTTTTAAAGCCATGGCGCCCTTAACGTTCAGATTATTTCCGGCGACGCCCTTCATATGAAGCAAAACTGGAGACCTGATAATTTTAAGTATAAAATCTTAAATTTAAATAAATTCTATGCTATGACCTCTAAAATTAACTTTTTTTAATTTTTATTAGACTTTAATTTTCTTTAAATACTTTGTGAATAATTGTTGGTAAATTTATTTTGCTAGTAATTGCAATAAGGAGGAGAAGGGAAACGTAAATAAATCGACTGATACACTGACATTAAATCTAAAATTAAATATGCCAAATGAATAGTATTTATTTTGAACAAATCATTGTTGATTATATTTACAATCCAGTGCAAAAAAATCTGTTTAATAAATTCATTTTCATAAAATTATATTTTTCAATTTTTTTCGTTTTGACGAGGCTGTCGCGACATCCCTGGAGACTCTTTGGGCGCCTGAGGACGCCGCGGCGCATGCTTTGGGAACCCCTGGTTTATGGTAATAATTATTCGTCTGGTACACAAATTTATACGTGGTTTACACTATCTAAAAATGACTGCTATGATTTAAATGAAGATGTCCTGGATGTCCAGAAGCTGAACACCGTGCTGAATTAGTTGAAAAAGTTAATGAAATCATTGGTTGGCTACTGCACTGAAACTGTTTCAGTGCAGTAGTTCAGCCCTGAAGATGTCCCATACAAATGGGTACGAAACGTCGGCAGATATATACTAGTGACGCAGTTCCAGCCCGGAAACCCAGAAGCAGATATTATGCATACATTAGTTAACCATGCCAGATCTCTTGCTTCTAATGAAACGTATTTTGAATAAATACAAATCTCAAATATAGGGTGTTTTTTAAGAGCTTGAGAACTTAAAATGAAAATACAAAACAGAAATATTGTTGGAATTTTTTTTACTATAATTTGGTAGATAATTTCATGGCATTTATTTTTTAAATATAAGTTCCGGCATATGTCCGCCGCAGCTACGAGTTGCATGGTTCATTCGATCAGTCCAATTTTTGACTACTTTTTCCAATCAATCTGACCGTGTGGAGTCAATGGTAGCTTGAATATTGGCTTCCAATGCTTCAAGAGTTGCTAGTTTGTCGGCATAAACCAATGACTTAACATACCCCCATAAAAAGTAATCCAGAGGCGTTAAATCGCACGAACGAGGGGACCAGTGAACAGGACCACTTCTGGAAGTAAAGTTGTTACCAAATTGGCAAGTTGCGCCGTCTTGTTGGAACCAAATGTCAATGTTCAGCTGATTAATTTTTGGAAAGAAAAATTCAGTCAGCATGGCTCGATAGCGCTCGCCATTCACCGTAACGGCAGCTCCTTCCTCATTTTGAAAGAAATAAGGACCGATGAAGCCACCAGCGTGTAAAACGCACCAAACAGTCAATTTTAGTGGATGCAATGGTATTCGTTAACGGCTTGAGGATTATCTTCGCTCCAAATACGGCAAATTTGCTTATTGACGTAGCCATTTAACCAAAAATGAGCTTCATCACTAAACACAATTCTTTGATAAAAATGCTCATCTTCGGCCAGTTTTAAATGAGCCCAATCAGCAAAAATGCGACGTAAACAATGGTCGTTTGGCCTCAATTCTTGCACGAGCTGTATTTTGTAGGCACGTAAGCCAAGATCCTTACGTAAAATTTTCCACGTAGTCGAAAAACAAAGGCCAATAAGTTGAGAACGACGACGAATCGACAATTCGACGTCTTCTTCAATACTTCGCGCTACAGCAGCAATATTCTCTTCGGTACGCACATTTCTTTGTCTTGTTGATGGTTTTGAATCGAGAAGAGTAAAATTAGTGCGAAAACTGCACGAATTGCTTGTTCACTAGGCCGATTATGTTGACCGTAAAATGGACGAAGTGCTCTATGAACTTCGCGAACAGATTTCTTTTTTCAAAGTAAATTTCCACAATTTGAAGCGTTGTTCGGGCGTTAAACGATTCATGATGACTTGCCAAACCTTACTGAACAGAAATGTTAACACAGTTGACATTATCAGCTGTCAAACCATAGTTATCGATATCGATAGTTCTCATGCAGCTTAAAAAACACCCATTTTATTGGTATTTTGTGTATTTCTAAAAAATTCGGCTACTTATCCAACATACGGTATATATTGTTCCCTTGACATTAATTTAAGGTAATCAACTCAATCTACTGTCAAAAATCTTTCAAAATATCGTCATAAATCAACGGTAATTTCCACGTATATGTTTTGGATCAATAATTAACATTCTAAGTCTCCAATGAACAGAAACTTTCTAAGATTCATTTTGTGGTGTAAATGTTGAAATCCGTCGACGACAGGGTACCAAATCATCGTTTACCTTGAAGACGTGTTTTGTTTGTTGGTCAAAGGTCATTATGTTAAAAATATAGTTTGTTAATACTTCTCGCGTATTTGCACAAATTTTTTAATAACGCTAATAAACTTTTACTTTGTTAGAATAGTATATGTACAATATAATTTATGTAACTCAAACAAAAAATAAAACTACTCCCAAGAAAAAACTAACTAACATTTAATTACCCTCTAATACATTGTTATTGCAAATACCAGGAAAAAATGGATTAAAAATTAAAATAAATATTTACGTAACAATTCAGACAAATACGCAATAGATGCAAATGAAAGAAATCAAAAATGCATATTGGTATAGTGTTAATCTTAGCTTAAAAGTTAGTGATTTAATAATCTGATTTTCACATCACAGAATGATTACAGGATTGTGAATTTACATTTTGTAATACTGTGCCAATACCTTAAAAATATACATTTAGGAAATTTCAGGATATTCATGTTAATAATTATATATAAATATATAAAATTTCGGCGCCGGAGAAGAACTCGAACTTCTATCTACTATTTGCTAGACAGCTGCCATACCAATTAGGCCACTAGCTGCTCCTGGTTCAGAATCCACGATTCCTTCTTCCACAAATCCAGTCTTTTCTGCCTTCCTTTTTCCCTCAGCTTGATTGGAACCTCTTTGTAGTATTTCTGTCTAACGGTTTGACTTTTAAGCACCCAGTGAGTCATGATAACACCCTTGATATCGAAAAAAAACGATCAGCATTGCCTTCAATTTCGACTTGTTCATTCATGCTTTTTTCTATCTTGGCGACCCGGCGGTCTTCCAGGGCATCGATTCACGATTTGTTTCCGCGTCGTACTGAAAAATCCAAATTTCTTCACACATGATGGTCTGGTTTTTCTGTGAGTCGTTCCATGATGTCAGAGTAAATGTTCATCTGATTGTCTTTTTGTTCTTGAGTGAGGTTAATCGGCACCATTTTTTGAACAAACTTTTGTCATGCTTAATTCATCACGCCTTACCAATTAGGCCACCAGGCAGTACAATTTCGAGTTCTTTAATACGCCATAAATTCACACTATAATATACTGTCTGATAGCCTAATTGGTAAGGCGTGATGAATTAAGCATGACAAAAGTTTGTGCATAAAATGGCGCCGAAAAACCTCACTCAGGAACAAAAAGAGGCAGTACAACTTCGAGTCCTTTAATACGCCATAAATTCACATTGTAATATACTGTCTGGTGGCCTAACAAACGACAGATAGAGGTTCGAGTCCTTCTCCAGTGCAGAAATCTTTAATTAATTTCTGTGATTTTAATTAACGATGGCATAGCAGAAAATAATAATTTTCATTTTAGAATATTATTTTGAAAAGACAGTATTCGGATAGTATGTTCTTTTTATCTGAAAATACCTTACTGCTAGAGGAAGAAATGCTGGGTAAATGTTTAAAGTCGATGATCATGATAATTCTCGTTATAAGTTACGCAGTTTCCATAAACTCAAACACATTCCAAATTTGGAATAAAGTATACATCATCGTTGTAGATACTTGCATTAAATAATATGGAGTTGTTTGAAGATACAGGTCTGCCAGGCGTTGCGTCAGGAGTATCACGATTATGGTTATTAGGATATTTTGAGATTTCTATAGATTCATAGACTTTTCGGCCATTGTAATTACTAGTTCGGGACAGGATTTTAGTAGAATCGAACTAGATATGATGTCCGGTTTCAATCCTATGCTCAACAAGTGCAGAACTGGCTACGTGCAGGAGCCTAGTGCAATGTTCATGCTTTGAAATACGAATGATGACAAATCGCTTTGTTTCTCCACCAATATACGCGAAGTGTGGCAATTAAATAACGAGACTGGTGCGAGAAATATTATTTATTGCAAAAAAACTTATATTTAACTTTTATCCCCTTCAACATACTCTCCTCCTCTATCTATACACCGCTGTATATGTGTCCTCCATTATTCAACACAATGCTGTAGTTCATCAGTTGTCAGCCTCTTTAACAACTCTGCCGTTTTTACTTTTACATGTTCAACCGATTGAAAATGTGTTCCCTTTAATGCACTTTCCACTTTTTGTAACAGGTGGAAGTCACTTGGTGCGAACTGGGGAATACGGGGGATGATCAAGCACAGCATTGCTCTTGTCCGCTAAAAGCTGCTTCACACTGCATCATTTTTACATAAACTTTTGTCATGTTTAATTCATCATGCAAAATGTGTCTTACTGTTACCTTGTTAATATTTAGACGTCGGTCTTTCTGTACAGTTTTATTAATTTTCTGAACGTTTCCTTCAGTTCTTGCAGTCACAAGTCGAGCAGGACGTTCGCCATTTTCTGCCTCTTTCCGACCATCAGAAAACCGTTTGCGCCATTCAAAAACTCGCATACGTGACATAACATTATCACCAAACATCTCCTTTAACATTTGTACACATTCTGTTGGCGATTTTTTTAATTTGACAAGGATTGTCAGCTCGATTTAACCTGAAATTGTCAACCATTATCACGTCACTACTAAGTAATAGTGTCTTCTACAATTAAGGCTTGAAAGTAAACTAAAATAAACAGACAGAAGAAACTACGGATTGTGACTTGGGGAGTATCAAGGTCAATGATATGCGCGATGGAAGGAGCACAGTCTCGTTATTTAATTGCTATACCTCGTATGTTCGTATATTTGAAAAATGAGGTGTCTGGACACCTTGTATGGTTCACAAAGAAGCTCTGGCTCCCAAAGAAATGAGTCCTGACCTGAATTTTATACTTACGACTCTTGTAACAGTAGTAAATTATATCAAAACGAAACCCTTTAAATCATAAATCTTTGCTGCACTTTATAAAGATATGAGTGCAGTATATTCAGCGTTACTGTTTTGTAGCGAGGAATATAACAAAATCTAGAAATGTTTGCAAAAGTGGATGAATTTATTAAAACTTACAAGGCCGATGATTAACATATTAAAGTTGTTTTTGTAGCCACATTGGCAAGGAATTTTAAAGGGTATTTTTCTGCTGACAACTTTATAGCAAGTACCAGGGGATTAGGGACCCATTTCAAGACACTCCAGAAGGTCTCACTACTACTGAAGAAGAAATCTTCATAAACTTTAGGGTAGTTTAGTAATAGATCACTGAATTTTGAGTAGGGATGGATGATGAATTTTCTGCATTGGAAACAAGAGTATTTCGGATACTATTACCATTTTCAACACCATGTCTTTGCGATACCGGATTTTCTACGCTAGCTTCTTTTAAAACAAAATACAGATCTCAGCTAAGTACAGAAAAAGACAGCAGACAAGAGTGTCAATTTCAAATATTAAACCCTCTTTCAAAAACCTTTGATCCGCAAGACAGGTCCAAGGAAATCACTGATAATTATTAAACTTGTTTGTGATTTATATCAGAACGTATTTTATTCCTTTTCTTTGGGTAAATTAAACAATTTTCAAACATAATTAATATATTTTTTTTATTTTTTATTATGGGGCCCTTCTAAGGGGGCGTTCCCCGTAATTGGAGAATCACTACTGTAGTTTACAAACATGATCTATATCTCTTTATTAGATTTATCATACACCTTTTTCTTTTTATTTCTGTTATTCCAGAGTAATTAATCTTTAATTGTGCTACATTGCCTTCTCATATAAACTAGTATCAAAATTTTGCCTCTCCTGTATTTCTTTTATTTTCTCATTTATTGTTTTCTTTTCCACAATCTCCATAATTTTATTTAATTTATGCTTACTATTCTTGGTAATGTTATAACAATTCTTAAACAATAATTGTATAAGTAATATTTTCCGTAGGTGCGCTCTTAAAATTTTTAAAAGGTTCACGGTCACTGCATGGTCAATGTAAGACGATCAATATTTAGTTTAACTGGATTGTTCGAAGTATAAAGTAATAAACAATAATTATATATTTACTTCAATAATTTATTTCATTCAAATAATACATTTTCTTTGTTTTATCTGCGTTTGTAAATACTTAGTTATTTATTTTAGTTTAACGTTTATTTTTCTTCAGCATACACCAATACGTTATAGTTTTTCTAAGAATTATCATGTAGTAAATGTAATCGTTTGTTATAATCTATATAATTCTGTCATGTGATTATATACAAAGATAATTAAGTAGGAACTGAGGCTCCAAAATGAAATTATCGTTATGACATTAAGTTATTTATTATTTTGCAACATATTCCCCCATAAACTTCAACGCATTTTTCTTCCGGGTTGCTGCGCGAGACTCCGGGCGGTTGCCCGGCTTGCCTTCTCTAAAACTGCCACTGTCCTTCAGTATTGGTGATTAAACTTCTAAGGACGCAATATTGTGGCGCCCTATACAATCTTCCAAATAGGAAACGCCCCGTAACTCCGAATTATACTGACTAGTTTCAAGCCTAGAAGTAGTGAAGGATTTTAAAAGTAAACAATATAGGCTTTCGTGAGTGTCGTGTACACTAGGGTGTAGGGACGTAACAATAGTGCTAAGTTTTTGTAAAGGGTCTTTCATTAAACGCTTCCTATCTTTAAATTTCGAAATTTGTTATTCGTTTGGAAGGCCCATCGATGCTATTATGTATGGAATATAACATCGTGCAAATGTCCACCGCGGCTTCACTGGGTAGTGGGCATCCGAAATGTCCAATTTTCCATGACTCTGGCGCGTAAATCAGGCTGAATTTGACCGATGACATGGGTTATGTTGGCTTTGAGGGCTGTTGTGGTTTGTGACTTATTCGTATAGACCTGCGACTTAAGAAAACCTCACAAGAAAAAGTCTAACGGGTTCAAATCGCACGATCTCGGTGGCCAGTTCACATCACCTCCACGTGAGATGATCATGCCCTCATGTGGCATGAGCTGTGTGACACGTAGCGTCGTCCTGTTGAAAGCACATGTCGTTAGTGTCCATATCATCCAATTTGGGCCAAAAGAAAAGCCGAGTTCTTGTGAGCGACGCGAAATCGACTGCCTCATATTCTCCTGCACACTCTCACGGACAGCGGCGACGTACGGGTGTTGGTTCACTGTTTACTGAACCAGTGGACTCAAATGTATCCACCACACTGCGAATAGTCCTCTCAGTAACACGATTAAGGCAACCGTAAAATGGATGAAGTGCGCGGAATGTCGCCCGAACAGAACACCCATTTTGATAAAACAATTTTATCATTTTCACGTGTTGTTGAACGCTATATCCATCCTTGGTGATGTGACAAAACAGACTGAATAAATGACAGCCAATTCGACAGATGTAGTTTGAAAAATATGGCTGCTATCAACTGTCAAACTTCGGAAGTCCCTATTGGAAGACCCGTTATAAATTGATAACTAACATTGATTGTCATCCCGTATAAATTTCACTGAGCTTAGATTCTTTTCTAGACATTCTGCAAAGTGTACCATGGATACACCAAGAACTAATGTGATAATGTAGAAACTATTATGGTATATGTGTAGGAATTATACTTGTGTTCTTCGTTAGCATTCCAATACTTTTAGTGTTAATAAATGGCTCATTTGCGAGCCTCGTATTTATTGACTTTTCTTATTTATTTATTTATTTAATTACGAACGTAATAACCTTTGTAATTAGTAACATTTTGTTTGTATTTTTCACTTTATTATTAGTCTTGTAATTGGTTATCTGCAAAATAAGTAAAAATTATGACAAAATTAATGCAGTTTAGTTTGAATTTAATTTAATGAATTGTTTTCTTTTTATTGTTTTATTTTATCCAACTATTGTAAAGATCATTGTGTTTATTTAATTTCTTCTTTAGTTGTCATTGACCGTTATTAAACTTAATATATTTTTATATTTTTGTTAAAATTACCTTAGTCGTAAAATTGCAAAAATGTAACAAGACGATGGAATTGATTTACGAAATGTTAAATCCCTGCATAAAACGGAGCTAATACCTGTTTCCCTCTTTTGCAGGTTTCATGTTTTGCATATTTTCATATGACGGGCGATTAGGGATGGCAGTGACGTCCTCAAAAGGATACGTTCATAATAGAGAAGAACTTCAAACCATTTTGAATAATGTGTTCAAATACATTGATGAGGCTGAAAGAGAAATAGTACAATCTGAAAACAAAGATAGTCTTGTCTTTATAAATGAATATATTGGAACTCACTTATAGGAAGGAGACGGGCTAGTTGAAAGACTGCAAAATTATATGACCTTTTAATTTTAAGGGAAACTAGATTATTGAAACTTTTATACTAAAAGGATTGGAACTAGTAAATTCAAAAAAATTGCTTTCCACAGATTTTGTGATGGTTTTATGTACGTAATATATGGACTAGTATTGGAATTATGTTAATTACATGTTTAGAAGTCAAATTATTTATATTACGTAGGCTATTTTCTTTGGGGAAATGTACAAACCTTTTATAACAAGTTACTTGTATTAAATAGAATAAATACATAAGAAGAAAATATTTGTTTGTTATTCATACTTTACTCCTCATAATTAATTGAACAAACGTCCGGCTTTGTAGTAGCTTACAGCCTAGTCGAAATGGTGTTATTATAAATAAAATAAATAATACAGTGAAACTCGTTTATTGGAAACCCTCTTAATAGAATATATCGGTTAAAGGAATTAAAATCTTAAGAACAAAACCATTTCCCTTTAAGTTTTAACAAAATTATTCGGTTATAAGAATATCTTTTAATAGAATATATTGGGTAAAAAAATGGCTTTTCTAAGAACATTAACTACTTAACTAAAGGTGGATGTAAACCAAAAGTTACTATGAATGTTTACTTTACTTTTAGAATGCTATTATGTACATAATTACAGATAATCTTCGGATAATTACGTATTGCAATAAAATCTTGTACCTAAGTGATTTTAAACAGTATTTAGATAATGGTTAATTCTGTGCGAATTACATACATGCGATAAAAAAATTTTCGGAGGCTTTAAAAGCAGGAAATTTCTATATTTCTGGTCAGTTTGTTATTTGACATTGCAATTGAAAGTGAGTGAAAAATGGCTTCTTCGACAAACTTGAAAAGAAAAGACCTTGCTCTGAAGGAAAAAGTAAAATTGCTTGAGTTTTTAGAAGAAACAACTTGCAGTCAGTCGGATGTTGCCAAAAAAATTGGTGTGTCTCAAGCACAAGTGGGTAAATTGTTAAAAAGAAAAGACAGTATTTTAAGTGATTGGCGTGATAATTTTAAATCTACTCAAAAACGAAGACGCAACGGGAAGAATGCTGACGTAGAAAATGATGCTTTAAATCATTGGTTTATGGAAAAAAGAGCGCGTAAAGTTCCACTTAGCGTACCCATTTTGAAGTAAAAAGCCGAACAGATTGCACAAAATCTGGGTAGTGTCAATTTTCAAGCAACAAATGGGTGGTATACCAGATGGAAAAGTCGTTCCCAAATTTCTTTCAAAAAAATTGTATGTGAAAATACATATTCAAAGGATACTCCATCAACCGCGCCATCATCTCAAGAAGTGAAATTAGCATGTGACACTATCCGTCGTTTTTTAGAATCAAAAACTGATTGTAATTTTGCACATTTCTTTCATTAGATAACCAAATCACTGATATTTTGTGCAAAGAAAGAAAACAAAATAAAATTACAGATTATTTTGTTAAGGATCTGTAGAGTTTGAAATAAAAAACATAGTATCAATTAAAAAATATGTATTACGCTGAAATGTGTTTTATTTCTTTTGTATGTATTCTTAAATACATTTTATGAAAATCGCAACATAAATTTACAGTATCATACTGAAGTCAATTTTATAGATATAAAGTCGCTGATATAAAGAATATGAAGTATGTATGTACACTACCGGTCATATTTATTTGCCCACCCAATTTTATGTGATTCCTGAAATACGGATTATCTTTCGAAAAATCTGTATTATAATTATTCAACAATATTATTAGTGGAAGTAATTCTATATGAATTTCTAGGAAAATCTTAAATTGTTTATGATATATCGTAAAGGTGTCATAAATTGGGAAAATACCATAAATATTATATAGGCTAATCCCTACAGTATTAACAGTTTTACCTGCATTTCCGAAAGGTATTACCAATATGGTGTTATTGTACTAACTAATTACAATATTAGGATGTGTTATTCAAAAAAGAAAATAAAATTTATGCCAGTCATCGTTCATCTGAATATTTTAATGCAATGCTGAAGCCGAAGGAATTATCTGTTGAAGTGCGTGCTATAATAATTGCTTATCATCGTACGGGTAAAAGTAATCGCGAAATTGCAAAAGAATTACGATTAAATCGCAGAACCGTTGATTATAACGTTAAAAAATTTGAAAAAGTGGTACATTTTCCAACAAAAGAAGAACTGGACGACGCAAAGCGACGACATCTGTAGATGACCGGCATCTAATATGGATAAGTAGACGCGATAGACGAAAAACAGCACCAGAAATTGCTGCTGAAATGAATAGAGAGCGCGCTAAACCAATTAGTGTGTCCACGGTACAGAGAAGGTTAAGGCAAGCGGGTTTATACGGAAGAATTGCTCTGCGAAAACCACTACTACAAAAGCAAAACAAGATAAAACAACTAAATTGGGCTAAAGTACATAAGAATTTCATTTTATCAATGAAACTTCTTATAAAGTCATAATTGCGTATTCATTCAAAGATGTTTATTCACTCTAGTGTCTTAATTACTCTATAATGTGCACAAACAAGTTCGAACGTGTTAATGCGTTCGGTTTCTTATTTAAAAACATTGTAGTAAAATATAAAAAATTTGCGAGGTGCCACGTTCTTTATTTATTTATTCTGTTACCATTTTTTCAAATATCCCCTAATTATTTTGAGCAATGTACTTGTTGGTACGCACCTATTGTGCCGGATCCTATATCCTGCCGCACCGATAAAAATCGTGTCACTTTCACACTCTTGGTTTTCACTTAAGCAATGTTCTATACCCACTACAGTTTTAAAATCGGATTTCTTAGTTTAAATTGCACATAACAACACGTAACTAATACCACATGGGTGGGCCATCTATCGGTTTAAATTTGAACCACCGGTTATTTCGAATCTGGCAATACTTATGTCATTTTATTCTGTCACAAAATTCAGTATATTATCTCCACTGAAAGAAATGAATCGATTTACGCTTGAGCAACGTTGGGATTTATTGGAAATTTATTTACAAAACAAGGACAATTGGTCGGAAATTGCACGTACAAAATTTGGTCGCAGAGAAGGACCAACAGTGCCCGGCATACGCAAGTTTATTGCTAAAGTTCGTGAAACTGGTTTCATTGTTGATGCGTCAAGACGTGAGCGTACTCGTACAGTGCGTACACCTGAAAATATCGAAGCTGTGGCTGAGAATGTGCGTAAGAATCCATCCACATCAATTCATCATCGTTATCAAGAATTGAACATTTCATGCACCAGTTTACGTCGAATTTTGCGAAAAGATCTCGGTATGACGCCTTACAAAGTTCAATTGGTTCAAGAGTTGAAGCCGCATGACCATCCGCTTCGCTAAGTGGGCCAACGAGAAACTGCACGATGATGTCGATTTTGCCAAAAAAATCATCTTTTCGGATGAAGCTCATTTTCATCTTGGTTGGTACGTTAACAAGCAAAATTGCCGTATTTGGGGCTCAGAAAACCCACACGTGGTCTTACAGAAGCCAATGCACCTATTACGAGTGACAGTTTGGTGCGGCTTGTAGAGCGGAGGCATCAATGGCCCATATGTCTCTGAAAATAAGGACGGCTCAACCATTACGGTCAATGGAGACACCTATCGCACCATGATAACCGATTTTTTGTGCCCGCTCTTCATGGTATTGATGTGAACGATGTTTGGTTTCAACAGGATGGTGCACCTTGCCTCAAACGTTTGATGGCCGTTTAATTAGCCGAAATAGTGCTGTCAATTGGCCGCCAAGAAACTGCGATTTAACACCATTGGACTATTTTTTGTGAGGCGCCGTTAAAGACAAGCGTTATGCCGACAAACCAGAGACAATTGAGTATTTGAAGGTCAACATTCGTGATGCCATTGCCGAGATAGGACCCCATACACTCGAAAAAGTGCTCAAAAATTGGTCCAATCGAATGGGGTACTGTGAGGCCAGCCGCGGCAGCCATATGAATGAAATAATATTCCATCTCTAACCGGAATTGTACTTCACAACAAAATAATAAATTTGGCAAAATTTCAAACCGTTTTTGTTTTATTGCATTTTTAAATTTAAACTTTTGAATGGCCCACCCGTTACTATATTCAGGGCTCCATTTAAAGACAGGGATTTGCTCTATTTGTATTTATTTCGATATCAGTAAACAGTTGCCGTCTTAATGAAAGCGTTTGAGCTTTCTATAAAATTAATTTCAAACCACAAAGTGTAACAATGTAAAACTGTTTTTCGTAGTTTATCCAGGTTATATATTATATAGGTATATTAATACCGTCTGCGGTGGCAGAGGAATACCCGAACAAGAATTTTTAAATTCGCCAATGCGTTTGTCAGATTTAATAAAAATTGTTTGGCAAATGCTATTCACTTCTGACGCACTGTTAGATGAAGAGCATTTGACAAAGAGCATCGCCTAAAGATGATAAATGAGATTTCACCGAAACATTACAGTTTCTTTTCAGGAGAGAAATATTTCTACACGGGAAGATTAGAAGTTTAGATCAAAATTTTGTTGGATTATGTATATTGACATAATAGACGATTATGTCAGAATATAAAATATTTTGTTCCCCAAAAATTATTCCTGATTTAATGTCTACCAGACTTCTGCCTCTACGCTCATACAACTGATAACAAGCTATGATCGATAATGTCAAAGATATTTAAATAGTTCTTTAGATGCATACGAGACTGTCATTATCGATTCTACAAAGTGTACCCATAGTTATATTATACCATATGTACCCATCGAAAGCCAGTGTGTAGTTGGCTTTTGTCGGTGTAAGTCTAGTACAGACTTTGTCTACGGTTTTGGCCGTGGATTCAGGTGCAATACGGTAATTAATTATCTGCTAATGATGGCAAGTTAGTTGTCGAAATACATATACTTAAGCAATTCCATTAAATAGAGTAAATTACTGAAAATTATTCGATTATTTTAGATGCCATCTCCAAATCAGAAAATGAGAACAGCAAGCTCTGAATATAATAAATATTTAGTTAGTTTCGGATTCTTCCTGTGTAGAAATGATTCTCTCCTGAAAGGAAACTGTAATATTTCGGTGAAATCTCATTTATCATCTATAGGCGATGCTCTTCATCTAACAGTGCGTAGGAAGGGAATAGTATTTATTTACAAAACAAGTTTTTATTAAGTCTGCCAAACGCATCCGCGAATTTAAAAATTCTTGTTCGGGTATTCCTCTGCCACCGCAGCCAGTATTATATAGTATATATATAATATTATATATATATATATATATATATATATATATATATATATATGTACAATAAAAGAAAAGAATTATTCGTATATTGCCATATCAAATACAAATCTTAACAACTGGAAGACATACGAGGGTAGTTTGACAAGTAGTGAGAATGGAAAAGAGAAACGAATTTTTGAAATACAAAATAATTTTTATTTTTCAATATATTCTCCTAAAAGAGCAATACATTTATTCCAACGGTGCTCCAATGCCCTTATGCGATCTCTAAAATGCGATTCCGGAAACCAAATACTCATTTACGAAGATGATTAGCTCATCGTTAGACGAAAATTTCTTTCCACCTAGTGCCGTTTTCAGTTTTGGAAGAAGGTGGAAGTCGGAAGGGGCTAGATCTGGCGAATAAGGCGCACGCGGTACTAATTGGAAATGCAACTCGTGGATTTTGGACATCGCAACTGTGCTGATATGCGAGGGAGCGTTGTCTTGGTGAAACAGTATCTTTTTCGTTGCCATTTCTGGCCGTTTGGCACGAACCTTAACATTTAATTTTTGTAGAAGTTCTGCATAATATTGTCCGTTTATTGTGGCACCTATCTGAAGGTAATCAATGAGCAAAATGCCCTTTGAATCCCAAAAAATTGATGCCATCACCTTGTTTGTCGATAAAGTGGTTTTCGCTTTCTTTGGATGTGCAGAACCACGTTCTAACCATTGTTTCGACTGTTGTTTAGTTTCGGGTGTACTGTAGTATATCCAAGTTTCATCGCAAGTAACAAATCGCCTACAAAAATCAACCGGATTCCGCTTATAAAGGTCCAAACACTCATTGGAAATACGCAAACGAGTGAACTTTTGATCAGTCGTAAGGAATCGCGACACCCATCTTGCCGAAAGCTTGAAAAGGCCCAATTATTTCGTTAAAATGTGGTGTACGCGTTCTGTTGAAATGTTTACCATGTCTGCTATCTCTCTCACTTTGGATTTTTATAATCATTTCCTTGGAAGTCACGATTTTGGGTGCTCCAGAGGGCGCTTCATCAACACAGCTTGTTCTACCACGTTTAAATTCATTTACCCATCGACTTATTGTGGCGGATAATGGAGCAGATTCACCTAATGTTTCCTGTAACTCATCTTTTATTTTGGTAGCTTTCATACCCTTAATTACGAAGCATTTAATCACCTCATGATGCTCTGCTTTTTCCATTTTAACAAAACGGCGTGTTGCTTCTTTTTCAAAAATAAACTAATCAACCGACTTATCTAAATATCGGAATCTAAACATATAAATAGGCAATCGAAATTACAGTGCATTTGTTTTACCAATTAGAGCACCACCTATGTGCCATTCTCACTACTTGTCAAACTATCCTCGTATGTACCTATATTTTCACAATTTATTTCGCATTTTTATGTAATGCGAAATAAATTGTTAAAATATACCAAGTGCTTTTATTTCAAGTTATTAATTAAAAATACTTCACCGGCAGAGGCAACAATACAGTTAATTAGTATCTTAAATCCATAACGAACAGCCCAGGTACAAGTAAGTTCTATCTGTTAGTGAAATTCAATTGCCTTTACTTATTTCCTCATATATCTATTCATTTATTTTTTTCTTCATTTAAAAACCCTATTAAAATATAATTAACATGTGTATAGTTTACATTTTTCTTTATTTTGAAATAAAGCGCTTTCATAAATATTTATGACTCTATACTACTGCATATTACTTATCTATACACTCCGACTTATTTGTTTTATTATATGTGTGCGTTGGAAATTTATACAATAAGCATTTAATTATGTTATACTTGGAAAAACTCATCTTAAATAAACAATAAGAATTTACAGGTGAAGAACTATAAATAACAACCAAGTCATGCAGTGGCCTTCGTAGTTGCAGGATATAGTAAATGCATGGATCATTTATAAAGAAAATGATGTAACATCAATAATAGCAATACCAGAAATACATAAACGTAGCTACCGACTAGCGGTTGCGTATGTAACGAAGAAAAGATATTTCCTAACTAAGTCTCTGCATCGATTCTCAACAATGGAATAAATTTTAAAGTAATTATGATCTTAAACGTGTTCATGAAAGACTAAAACACTATTAAAATAAAAATAAATAAATGTCTTTAATTTCTTCAATATATGTCGCTATTGCAGGTAGCTAAATTTTAATATTTTCCCGAGGATATTAATAATATCAAACATACACGTCAGTTATATTCATCATTCATTTTTCAAAATCAATAACAAATACAAAATTTTATTTTTTGTTGTATTTTTGCCGTGAATTCATAGCTGATAGAACTTATTATAAACACGCCATTTTCAAATCTACCATTAAAATTTTTTCACACATAGAGTTACTTCAATATTTTTTTCATCGTTTATGTGCATTTATTCGTTATTAATGGAGGTTATATTTTCACACAATACTACTGTGGGCAAAAAATAGTAAAACTTTTTAATTTAAATTTCGCGCGAAAACCCATTCGTCGAAATATTTTTTTTCTAGGTAGGTATGACTGTCAGTGACATCTGTGCCAAATGTCACATCAAAATAATCATTAGTGTTTAGTATACGCTTGTCTTTCTGAAGTACAAAAAGTGCATTCGGCGATTTTTACAATGAGTGAAATTATTCAACAAAGAAGTTCCATTAAATTTTGTGTACAGAATCAAATTTCTGGTGCCGAAACGTTCAGAATGTTGCAAAAGGCCTTCGGTGATCGCGAGCAAGTGTTTTTGATTGGTACAAATTATTCAAAGAGGGTCGAGAACGCGTTGATGACGAACCACGGCCAGGACGGCCATCAACTTCAACTGATGATCAACACGTCAATAAAATCAAGGAATTGGTGCTTGAGAATCGACGATTAACAGTCAGAGACCTTACTGGCATCGTTGGAATATCGGAAGGATCAGTGAAAATCATTTTGAAAGATCATTTGGGCCTAAGAAAAGTGAAAGCACGATTTGTTCCAAAATCACTCAATTTTTTCGAAAAACAGCGTCGCGTTGACGTCTGTGAAACAATGCTTTCCGGCTATCAAGACAAAATGAAAGGCTTCATAACTGGAGATGAGACATGGATCTACGCTTATGACCCGGAAACAGACGATCAATCGGCCGAATATCGTATCAAAGGTAAGCCGAAGCCCAAAAGAACACGTCAAAGCAAGTCAAAAATCAAGGTTATGTCGACAGTCTTCTTCGATGGTGTGGTGCACTCCCAATTCCTTCCGACCGGCCAGACTGTCAACAAAGAATACCATTTGAGTGTTATGCGTCGTTTGCGCAATGCTATTTGTAAAATGAGGCCAGAATTATGGGCCGACACTCTTGGTTTTTGCACCACGATAATGCACCGTTGCATACTGCATTAATTCTTCGTGAGTTTTACGCCAAATTTTCAACCAATATCGTGCCGCAACCACCGTATTCGCCTGATTTAGCTCCGTGTGACTTCTGGCTATTCAGCAAACTCAAACGACCGCTCAGGGGAAACCGTTTTGAGTCAATTGAAGGCATTGAACGTGAATCGCTACGCGTATTGAAGGCTATTCCTGAAATTGACTTTAACAATTGTTTCGAGAATTGGAAAAAACGTTGGCACAAGTGTATTGGGGCCAGGGGGGATTACTTTGATGGGAACGAAATAGATTTGGAAGAATAAATTAAGAATTTAAAAATTATGAACAAAGTCTTACTATTTTTTGCCCACAGTAGTATTTATTTCGCTTCTCTGTGTACAGTAACATAGAGTAGTGTTCCAATAAGATATTTCATTTTTAATAGCTCGCCATTTTAACAGTTGTCATGACTCCACCTGTAACTACTTGACTGATGACAAGTAAAAACTACGCCGTTAATAAAAATGGCCCGATATACGCTTCAAAGGCGCATTAAAATTATTAAAATTCACTACAAAAATGGTGAAAAACTAAAAACTAAAGCTTTTGGATCGTCATGAAGCACCTTTTCGGCCAGTAATTGTGAAACTGGGGGAAAAATTTGAGCTGTTAGGACAAGCTAGTGATGTGAAGAATCGAATTCGTGCACGTCGCTCAAGAACAACTGCTGTTGTAGCCCATAGTGTTGAGGAAAACCCAGGTTTGTTCATTTTTCGTCGATCTTTGGAATTGGGCATTCCACAAACGACATTACACCGTATTTTGCATAAAGACTTAAGGCTTTTAAAGTTCAGCTAACACAAGAACTCACGCCTATCGACCATCTGGAATTTCATCGAAAAATCATCTTGAATGATGACGCCCATTTTCACCTCGGAGGTTGCGTTAACAAGCAGAATTGTCGCATTTAAGGCTCGGAAAACCAAAGAATTATTCGCCTCCCATCGTCGACGTGTGACTGTTTGGTGCGATTTTTGGTATAGCCGATTAATAATTTTGTATGGCCGGAATTGGAAGATATTGGACAACGTTTATTTTCAACAAGACGGAGCTACGTGCCGAACAAGTAACGATACCATCGCTCTTTTGCGTAAAAAGTTTCTGACCGTGCGATTTCTCGAAGAGGCAATCACAATTGGCCACGAAGATCTTGTGATTTAAGACCTTTAGACTTTTTTCTTTGGGGCTACGTGAAAGCTAAGGTCTATGCCAATGGCCCACAATCCATTCAAGACCTCGACGATGGAATTCGTGAAGTTATCGAGGACATACAGCCGCAAATGTGCGAATTGGTGACGGAAAATTTCATTTTCTGCAAGCGTAGCCGTGGCGGCTATTTGGCTGATATTGTTTTCCATTATTAATGGCATACCCTCCTCTTTATAATTAAATATACATCCGATGGTTTCATTTAAAAATACTCGTTTTCTTACATATCGAAATGAAACCTCTTATTGGAAGACCCGTTAGAATGAGTGTTTATAACAATAGTAGGTGAACAAAATTGTAGTCGGAGCAATTGAATAAGATAATTCATAATATAGTAGTACAAAAACATTATTTTCTAAATTAGTAGTTTAAAAAGATGTTTAAACAATCCAAAACATTTTTACTATATAAGTGTATGGAGAATATGTATTCAAAGATTATAAAAAGATATTTCTGAGTTGGTTAAAAATCTATTTGCTGTATTTTGGAATGCTCCTGTATAAAAACGACAAACGCTGGGTTCCTAAGTGTGTTCGTAAATCCAGTGTTGAATACTGAATCGAAAAGTGGTAACAGAAGTGCCTTTAAATTTAGAATCCCAACTATTTGGAAAGAGCCATAAAACTATTTTGATAATTTTTGTTGTTAATATAAAAGGTATGAATAGTAAAAATCGAGCTAAATAGGAGTATCTAAGTACTGCGTCTGTGCAGCGTCACGTGCAACACTTAGTTGATATCCCAGTTTCGTCGATTTCGATTACTTAATGCATGCCTTAAAATGATTTAGAATCGAGAACTTCAGAAAATGATAATGCCTTGAAAGTTTACCGAACGAAAAACACAACCCTTTTCGCAAAATGAGCTGGACGATATTGTGTGAGCCTTGAATCTTTTTAAACAAGCCTCTGAATTGTTGACAGAGTTATTTTGCTCAAGAAGACAGTCTTACCTTTTGTTCAGATATTAAAAGTTTGTTCTCGGAAATGGGTTTGACACAATATAAACCAAATGAATGGCGTCTATTTACAGACTGTTCAAAACGTAGTCTTAAATGCAATTTGTTACATAACGGAAACAAATACGCTGAGAGTAACCATTGCTAACAGTACAAAGTTAAATGAAGAGATTGAAACATCTCATCAGTTTTGAATAAATAAAGCATCATGAACACAAGTAGGTAATTTGTGTAGATTTTAAAATGGTGAACGCTCTTCTCGACTAACATATGTCTCCGGGACAGCAAAGCTAAACAACAATATTAGGTAAAAAAAATCTTAACGAAAAATATGATACATGGTAAGCAAAAGGTAGTCCGTAATCAATTGGTAGCTCATGACAAAATCATCTTATCGCCGTTCCATATAAAATAGAGCATTACGAAACTGTTTGTTAAATTTCTTTAAAAAAAATGGAAATTGCTTTTTTTTTGTCGACTATTTCCTCAGCTAACTATGGAAAAGATCGAGGCAGATATTTTTTATTTTATATTATCAGACATCTTACGAAAGATACCAAATTTACAAATTTGATGATTGGGCTTGAATCAAATACTTGGACAGTGACGCAAAACTTTCTTGGAAATCGAAATCAGAAAATCGTAGTGAACTAATAGCTCAACTTTTACATTCAGAAAATGCGAGATGTAATACGAGGATAGTTTGACAAGTAGTGAGAATGACACATAGGTGACGCTCTAATTGGTAAAACAAATTCCACTGTAATTTAGGTTACCTATTTATATGTTTACATTCCGATATTTAGATAAATCGATTGATTAGTTTATTTTTGGCAGCTGATTGGAAAAGAAGCAACACGTCGTTTTGTTAAAATGGAAAAAGCAGAGTATCGTGCCGTGATTAAATACTTCGTAATTAAGGGTATGAAAGCTACCGAAATAAAAGATGAGTTACGGGAAACATTAAGTGAATCTGCTCCATCATCTGCCACAATAAGTAGATGAGTAAATGAATTTAAACGTGTTAGAACAAGCTGTGTTGATGAAGCGCGCCCTGGAGCACCCAAAATCGTGACTTCTAAGGAAATGATTATAAAAATTCATAATATTATTACGCAAGATCGACGACTCAAAGTGAGAGAGATAGCAGACATGGTAAACATTTCAACAGAACGCGTACATCATATTTTAACGAAAGAATTGGGCTTTTCCAAGCTTTCAGCAAGATGGGTGCCGACTGTTCAAAAGTTCACTCGTTTGCGCATTTCCAATGAGTGTTTGGACCTTTATAAGCGAAATCCGGTTGATTTTTGTAGACGATTTGTTACTTGCGATGAAACTCGGATACACTACAGTACACCCGAAACTAAACAACAGTCGAAACAATGGTTAGAACGTGGTTCTGCACCTCCAAAGAAAGCGAAAACCACTTTATTGGAAAACAAGGTGATGGCATCAATTTTTGGGATTCAAAGGGCATTTTGCTCATTGATTACCTTCAGAAAGGTGCCACAATAAGCGGACAATATTATGCAGAACTTCTACAAAAATTAAATGTTGAGATTCGTGCTAAATGGCCAGGAATGGCAAAGAAAAAGATTCTGTTTCACCAAGACAACGCTCCATCGTATACCAGAACAGTTGCGATGTCCAAAATCCACGAGTTGCATTTCCAATTAGTATCGCATGCGCCTTATTCGCCGGATCTAGCCCCTTCCGACTTCCACCTTTTTCCAAAATTGAAAACGGCACTAGGTGGAAAGAAATTTTCGTCTAACGACGAGCTTATCATCTTCGTAAATGAGTATTTTGCAAGCCTTCCGGAATCGCGTTTTAGAGATCGCATAAGGGCATTGGAGCACCGTTGGAATAAATGTATTGCTCTTTTAGGAGAATATATTAAAAAATAATAATTATTTTGTATTTAAAAAATTCGTTTTTCTTTTCCATTCTCACTACTTGTTAAACTACCCTCATGTGAGTATTTAAACTTTACTTTCTCTAGCCACCTAGACAGGTTTCCCGAAAATGTAGGAGGTCTGAACAGGGGAACGTATGCATCAGGATTTAGGCGTCGTGAAGAAGCGTTGTCAGGGCTTCTGGGATACACATATGTTGTCCGACTTTTGCTGATCCTTGATGGGCCATTTTTCTAATAAGAGATAAACTTTAAGACGAAGTTTTTTGGAATAATTAATCTAAATTATTCCAATTTCATAATTAATCTTACTTTTTAATCAATTTTTTTAAGTACATGTTTCATTTCTCTTAAGCATTTACAATCTCAACTCAAAAACTTGATCACTAATTGTTTTTAAATATATTTAAAGCCTAAAGATTTCTTTTTATTTAATCTAGTTAAATAAAATTTTAAGGACAACCTTGTTGTTTTTTTACTAATATTTTTCTTTAAACCTTCCACACATCCTAGACTTTTAATATTTGTAATGAATTAATTTATCACTGTTTTCTTAATTCTTGTAAGATTATATTCAACTCAAAACTCTATCAACTTTACTCATTTTCTCATACATGCAGCGTTATCATAATTTAAAGTACCAACATGAAGTTTCTTTCTTTGTTTTTCTAATCCATTCCGTTAACACAACGAAGATCTTCTTTAAGACATGGAATAATAAATGTGCCTAGCGTTCAGAAGAAATATGAAAGCGAGAATTAGCAAGATCATAGAAGGTAGCCGAAATTATTTTGGAAGAATGTAAAAATGATCTATTGGACTCAAAAACAAAGGGAGCTACTTTGTTCAGCATTGATAATAAGAAGAAAATATGTGAAGCCTCGTGAGAATGTTTCAAGTGCTAATCAAATTAATGAAATTAACTTTCTTGAGAAAGCAGTATTAGTTTAAAACTATAGGATTCTTCTTAATTTCTGAACTGAAACTGCGTCTCTGGCACTGCGGCTTCACTTATTGACGTTCCATCGTTGATTGCCAAGAACATTCTCAAGGCTGCTACTCTATGTTTATAAAATTCGATTATTATTGCATTATAATTATTTCGTAATGCAGGATATTAACGATTGTAATACAATGCGTAATTTTTTGTATAGAATATTTTAATTTTCTAACTTTACTTTTTAATTTCATTCAAATAAAGATGTTACCTAACTGGTAGTTACCTAACTAGAGGTCTTAATACTTTATGGCATAGATTCCCAAACTTTTTTAAGCCATGGTTCAGATTATTTCTGGCGACGTCCTTCATATGAAGCAAAACTGGAGACCTGATAATTTTAAGTCTAAAACCTTAAATTTAAATAAATTTTATGCTATGATCTCTAAATTTAACTTTTAGATTTTTATAGAACTTCAATTTTGTTTAAATACTTTTGTAAATAGTTGTTGGTAACATGCTATCTGCTTCTGGGTTTCCGGGATGGAACCGCGTCACTATTATATCTGCCGACGTTTCGTACCCATTTGTATGGGACATCTTCAGGGCTGAACTACTGCACTGAAACTGGTGTAAGTCGATGGAGGACGCGTTTATATATGGATAATGGGTTATGGGTCAATGGAGCGTTATGGTTGCGGTTGGGTAGATTAGAGATGTAGGATTGCCAACCGTTATGTAGGGGGTAGCCATCATCGCGGTTAAGGTTATTGGGGTGCTTAAAGATCTCTATAGTTTCACGGATTTTGCGACCATAGAAATGGTTAGTGCGGGATAGGATCTTGGTCGAATTAAACTGAATATGGTGCCCGGTTTCCAGCCTATGCTCGGCAAGTGCAGAACCGGCTATGCGCAGCAACCTGGTACAACGCTCATGTTCAGAAACACGAGTGCCGACAGACCGCTTTGTTTCACCAATATATGCCCTGCCGCATGAACAAGGAATCCTGTACACACCAGATGATTCTAAAGAAATATGGTCTTTTACGGAAAAAGGGTCAGATAATTTGGAATGGGGTTTGAAGATGGTTTTGATGTTGTTTTTGAGAAGAACCCTACTGATGCGGTCAGTAACACCTTGTATATAGGGTAGGTGGGCTTTAGAGAGGGGGTAGAGAGGGGGAGAGATGATGTAAGATGTGTATTAAGTTGTGAGATTTTGGGATTAAGATGTCGATCTATGATTCGCTGAATATTATGGTTGGAGAAATTACATATACAAAAAATTACATATACAAAAAACACAAATGGGTACGAAACGTCGGCAGATATAATAGTGACGCGGTAAATTTGTTTTTTTTTTTAGTAATTGGAATAAATATAATTTTTCCTTTTGGCGAGGTTGTCGCGGCACCCCTGGATACTCTGCGGCGCCCCCGAGGGCTACGGCGCATACTTTGGGAACTCCTACTAAATGGAATTAATATAATTTATTTCAAGTTATGTGTATTTTCCCTTAATTTATAATTAATGTAATTCTCGAAAAGGATCTAATTATACAAAATACATAAATACACTGTCGAGATGCATTTCTATATCTGTTATAGGTTTAATTTTAAGGACGAGTAATAAATGTTAATCCTTTATATACACATTTGTATTTTCCTGAATGTAATCCCGGAAAGATTTTATTAATATATTTATGGTCATTATATTATATGTTTTATTTTGTATATTGCCTGTTCAATTTGAAAAGAATGTTTCACTTATATAATTCTGTACTTTTATTTTTAGTTATTAGATCTATTATGTATTCTCTTTAATGTATTCCAAGAAAGGTTTTAATTTTATAGTTTAGTTATTGAATGTATTATGCATATTGTAAAAGTTTACGATATGCATTTAGAAATAATAACCCAGGCGGTAGGAAGAGGATAATCCTTTTGTCTTTAGAGTGCGTCATAGAAATTGGTAATTTTATAAACTGTCGGAGAATTTTAACAACCGTAAGTAGGGCCTGGAGTTCAGAAGAGAAGGTTGGGCCTAAGAGCTCGAAGAAGAGAGTTGAGCTTCAGAGCGGATAGAGAAGAGACTCTGGTGGTAGAGCTAGACGTGTATAACAGGCCGTTCTACTCAGAGGATGTGTGAATTGCTCAATACGAAGCGTACCAGACAATTATTTGTGAAAAAGGCCCTACAAGTGGAGATCGAGAAGCATCGTATAAAATTATTCAAGAGCAAATAATTAGGAGTGGGGATCAACAAATTGGGGAAGAGAACGTCCGAAGCGGAGAGAACCTCTTAGTTGAACAAAGTAAGTGTATATACTTATCAACAGACAATATACCATATGTAAAGTATAAACTTGTATGCGTATGTACTAATTTTGTTATTTTCCTTTTGTCAGTTATAAGAAAGATCTACTAAGGTGATTCTAATTATTGTTAAACGCGTAAATATTGTATCTTCCCACTATTTTAATAAAAGGGATATTTATATATATGCATCCCCTTTGTAATCTCAATCGCTCTGATAACACAGGCCAACCAATAAATAGTTTTTAAAAACTTTTTTTCAAAGTAGAACCTGTTTCTTATGTATTTTTGTGTGCTGAATCCAAATTTTCAATCAGTTCTTTTCTATCACGTACCAATTTTTCGCAATTTTACCTTTTTTTGGGTATGATAGTATTAAAATATATAGTTAAGATTTAAAGGTACGTAATTTATTATCAGAGTATAATTGAAAAATTTAACATTTTATCATTACAATGGTAGTGTAAGTTTGAATATGAACAGTTTTTTACTTATTAATCCAAAGTTTTGTATTTCCTCAACCTCTTCACGGTAAAAGATCGAATGTAGTCTTTTTTTTTATACGACGCTTCTGAAGTTGCTCGTAGAAGGATCCAACAGTAATCTCGCATCATGTTGACTTTCCAACGACTTTGATACCGTTTCTCCATCTCCTTTATATCTTAGTGAAAACGCTTCCCTTGTTCCTCTTTTACAGTTCCAAGATTGTCAGGGAAAAAATTTAAATGTGAGTGTAAAAAATGCACCTGCAGACTAGAAAGTATATGCCTTCGTGATTTTCTTTGTATTAGTCACGCAGATACTCAAAAGTGCACTTTGAGTATTTACTATTAATTAGGTGAAGAGACCAAGGGATTATTATACGCTCACAATGTATACATAACGTAAAGTAAACATGGGAGGAAGCTTTACGTCCTGTGGTATTTTAATGTTCATTTTCGGAACATAAAGTGGAGCCAAATTTATAAAAAAAGTTTTTTCATGGTTGGCCTATGTAATTATTAATTATAAAGGATCAGCATCTTTATGTAATTGTAAAGTCGTATGTTTAAGTCAGTTGCTAGTCGGTAGGCTGTGTTAAAATCAGGGTAGGAAAAAATTCTGCTCGCGAGCACAATTTTATTTAATTCGTTCGTTTTAAAATTTGTGTTCACAGGTTTTATCATTTAACTCGCGAGCACAAACTCAACTCGTGAGCAGAGTAGGAAAAACTTCTGCTCGCGAGCACAATTTTATTTAATTCGTTCGTTTTAAAATTTGTGTTCACGAGTT
Source organism: Dermolepida albohirtum (assembly GCA_031893035.1). Lineage (NCBI taxonomy): Eukaryota > Metazoa > Arthropoda > Insecta > Coleoptera > Scarabaeidae > Dermolepida > Dermolepida albohirtum. Next base: position 90,700 of record JAVIWB010005197.1, read on the forward strand.
TTATCATTAAACTCGCGAGCACAAACTCAACTCGTAAGAATAGTTCTTTTTAATATAGAAAATATAACTCGCTCGAATTGAAATCGTTCGCGAGCGAGTTTAATTCGAGCACTCTCCGTACTCTCATACAATAAATTGTTACATTACTCCAGGCTCTTGTATTTTTATTATTATTACTAGGCGCTCAACAAAATATTATTGTATAAAGGTATACACATAAAGGATCAATAACACGATGCTGGTAAAATTAATATAAAATTTTGATTGCGTGATATTTTATACTTTCCAAGGTCAGTTATCTCTCATATATGGAAGACAGTGAATTTATTGCACGTTTAAAAAGTAAAAACAAATCGAAAAAGACGAACAAAATATTTAACAGGCTTGACATATGCGCATCGAAACTAATACGTCATTCTAAATTTAATTCTACGGAGATATATTTTATAGACAAGCAAAGGTTAATCGATTATAAAAGTGTTACTGAAGAAATAAACGAATAGTTCGTTTATCCTTCACCTAGTTTATGACTGACGTTCCTTGAAAAGGAAGAGTATTTTTTGAGAAATTTCGCAATCGTAATTTACAACATCATGACGTAGAAAGAATAACGTGAATTTCATTCATAATCTCAGTTATTTAGAATTATGTAATGAAAAAACGATAATTTATGCGCATAAACTGTGTCACAATTAAAATAATTAGGATTATTAATTATACTCTTGACTGTAAAATATGTATATTACTAGAGTGAAGAATATGGTCGGCACACCACAGACGCGCGTTTAATAGTAGGTAAATTAAATAAAATAAATAGTTATATGTAATTTATAAAACGTGAAGCATCCTTCCAAGTAGCGTTTTCAGTGTAATAGAAAAAAGGATAAGATCGGTAAAATATCTGCAACATCGGATATATTGGGTCTGGGAAAAAGTTCGTGGCGTTTTTTCAGTAAAATTCAACTGGTCCCCGCATGGCGCGTGGACGAATTCATTTAAACCGAATATGCTCCATTATTATCGACAATGTTTCGCCATTTTTTTGGTAGATCCATGATCCCATCGGTGAAAAACTTCTGTGGTTTGTGGTCGAAAAACTGAATCAAGTAGTTTTCACAGGCTTCTTTTGAAACCAACTTAATTCCATTGAGAGAGTTCTGCAGAGATCGAAACAGATGATAGTCAGAGGGTGCTATATCCGGACTGTAAGGTGGGTGCATCAAAACTTCCCAACCAAACTCTCTCAATTTTTGACGGGTCATCAAAGAAGTGTGTAGTCGGGCGTTGTCATGATGGAAGACAACACCTTTCCTATTAATCAATTCGGGCCGTTTTCTTTCAATCGCCTGGCGTAATCTCTCTAGTTGTGCACAGTAGAGTTGAGAATCAATCGTCTGACCAGTTGGAAGTAGCTCGTAGTGGACGATTCCCCTCCAGTCCCACCATACACACAGCATCACTTTTTTTGGCGTCAATGTTGGCTTAGCGAACGCTTGTGACGGCTCACCATCCTTTATCCACGATCTTTTACGCTTCCGATTATCGTACGTAATCCATTTTTCATCTCCGGTTATTAAACGTTTCAGAAACGGCTCGATTTCATTCCGTTTCAGCAGCGCATCGCAGATGTTAATTCGGTCCATCATGTTTTTCACGCTCAACTCATGAGGAACCCATACGTCAAGCTTTTTTTTGTAACCAGCTTTGTGTAAATGGTTCAAAACAGTTTTGTGGTCAATGCCTAGCTCCATGCCAATATCGACACTGCTGATATGCTTATCTTGTTGGACTTTTTCAAGAATTTCATCAGATTTTTCAGTGATTGGGCGACCGGAGCGTGACTCATCTTTCACATTGAAATTTCCAGAACGAAAGCGAGCGAACCATTTCCGCGCAACAGATTTCGATAAAGTACCTTCATCGTACACAGCACAAATTTTATCACAAGCCTGCGCAACGTTCTTCCCCTTATCATAATAATATTGCAGAATATAGCGAAATTTCTCATTATTCTTCTCCATTTTCAAGTGCGAATAACTTTCCAACCACTGCACCGATTACAATGTTTCTACGCTCAAACTAACGTTCGGAAGGTCATCTAAAAAACGAGCCGTCGGTGGTGTCGCTGTGACTTGTTGTTCTTTAGTTATCGGCAACCAATGCCATCTATCGGGAAAAACGCCACGAACTTTTTCCCAGACCCAATATATTCACAGTTGTTTCTACCAATCGAGTTCGCCGTGAAGAAAAAATATTCCTAATGGTGAGAATGACCGCTTGACATCTAGTAATGTAATATTGGTTTATTAAAACAATGTTCATTAACGGATCTGCGCACTCATTGTCACTACAAATTTATTTCAATGCAGTAAAATATGCATCCTCTACATTTATACAATATAAAACAATAGCACTAATACTTTTGTTGTCACCAATTTAACATCACCGATTTGTAGCTGTGATTGTACAGTGCAGTGAATCCATTATTGACAACAAAAGATTTTGATTTTGGATATAAAGGGTGTTTCAAATTGCGCGTTTTTATAAGAATAAATAAAATATAGATGGCGCACTGAATTTGTCTGGGTATATAGACATTTAAAAAGTGTGATGTATGACATTTACAAAAATGGCTTCGTACACGGTACAACAACGCGTTCAAATTGTTGAATTATTTTATGAAAATCAGCGTTCTGTGAAAAGAGTTTTTAGAAAATTACATGAATTTTATGATTTAAATAATCGTCCATCTGAAAGCACTATTGGTCGAATTATTAAAAAATTTCAAGAGACCGGTTCGGTGGAAGATCAAAAAAGTGAAAAATACCGTCGTAGTGGTCGTTCACAATAAAATATTGGTTTTGTTCGTGAAAGTGTTGCTGAAGATCCTGAAATGTCCATTAGATGACGTTCACAACAACTTGGACTTAGTAGATCAACATTGGCGTATTTTACACAAGGATTTAGCTTTGAAGGCATATAAGGTTCAAATAACACAGAAACTGAAGTCATTAGATCATTTAAAACGTCGTTCGTTTGTCAATTTCATCAATGAATAACCAGCTGATTTTTCTCAAAAAATAATGTTTTCCGATGAGGCACATTTTGAACTTGTTGGCAATATAAATAAACAAAATTGCCGTGTCTGGGGTGAGAAAAATCCATGAATTATTCATGAGAAACTTATGCATTCCAAACGAATTATTGTTTGGTGAGCATTATGGTCAGGTGGTGTAATTGGACCTTTGAAAATGCTGCTGGCGAAACTGTAACTGTCAATGGTGATCGATATCGTCGGATGATAATCGAATTTTGGTGGCCTGAATTAATGAATATTGACCTAGAGGATATGTGGATTCAACAGGATGGCGCTACACCTTACTTTGAACACGAATCAATTAATTTATTGAGAGAAAAATTTCCTGGATGTGTAATCCCAAGAAACGGTGATGTTAATTGGCTACCAAGATCATTGGCCACCAGGATCATAACTGATACTTCAACTACCTATAAAACCTTTTTGAAAGTGAATGGAAATTATGTGTTTCATTTATTCTTTAAAAAAATCGCGAAATTTGAAACACCTTTTATTTGAAAATTGAATGTCGTGCGGTGAAAAAATTCTTATTCTTGGAAGGTGTAACACCAAAACAAATTTATGAACAATCGTTAAAAGTATATAAGGAGTCTTCACCTTCAATTAGAACAGTAGAAATATAGGTTGCTGAATTTAAACGTGGCCGTACAAGTCTTGAAAACGAGCCACGTGAAGGACGTCCAAAAAGTGCATAAACACCAGAAATCATAGCAAAAATACAGGATTTGGTTGTGAAAAATCGTCGATTAACCGAGAGAGATTTAGTAGAAGCCCTAGGCATCTCATTAGGTAGTGTGAGTAATATTTTGACTGAAGGTTTGGGCTTAAGAAAGCTGTGTGCAAAATGGGTGCCGTATTCGTTAACAATGGAACAAAAACACGTTCGAATGCGACTTTCTCAACAACATTTGAAGCATTTTAGAAAGAATGAAAACGATTTTGTGCGTTGTTTCATCACTATGGATGAGACTTGGGTCTACCACCATGATCTTCAATCAAAACAATAGGCTCAAGAGTGATGTCAAACCGCTACTTCGGCTTCGAAGCGAGTTAGGGTCCAGAAATCGTCCAAGGTGTTTTATAAGTTTTCTAGGATCCAAGGAATTTTGTTCATGGATTACCTCCAAATTGGCCTCATTTTTCATCAAGACATCGCACCGTCTTACTCGGCTGAAAAAGCCATCGCCAAAATCAGTGAATTTAAGCACTAATTGTTGCAACATCAACCCTCTTCGCCAGATTTAGCTCCCTTTGACCTCTGGCTGTTCAGACATCTCAAAAAATCCATGCGTGGAAAACGATTTTCATCGAACGAAGAGGTAATAGCAGCCGTGGAAGCGTATTTTGACAACCTTCCGGATTCTCACTTCAGGAATGGAATCTATAAATTCGAAGATCAATGGAATTGGCGTATTGACGTTCAGGGAGGTTATGTTAAATAATAAAACGTATTTCAAACCATAAAATCGTGTTTTTCTTATTCAACGACAACACTTATTGAACAACCTAATAAATCATTTTTTTCGAAAAGATGAATGAGCGCCATCAGTTGTAAAAATGTGTCAGGATTCAGATAACCCAATATAAAGATAATAAATTGCAGATGTATTGCACCCACTATGGATACATTTAATAAAACGAGCTAAGCAAACATTAAGGTGATTCAAAGATACTCAGCATGCTGGGTTTTATTTGCAAGTTATTGTAACTTATGTACATGACTTTATTACAATGTTAGCAAAATTATATTTACGCATAGGTTTGTAATGACTATAGTACATAAATTATAAATACATAATTGATAATAATAATTGATGACAGAAGTAAAAATTTAAGGTTAAAAGCGAAAGATTTATGACTTGTAGACTTTGACTTTAGACACACATTTTTAATTTTTAATTTCTTTACTTTAAGTGAGACTTTCATATATACTTCACAATAAAATTATTTATGTACTAAAGTAACAATTTGTTTCGTATTTTAAACAATGGCATTGAAAAACAATGACAAATTAATACTAATTGGAAAGAAATCATCGTTAGAGTCGCATAAAGTTGCCATTGCAATAAACACGAAAATATTTCAACACGAACAATCAATTTTACGTATTACCGCTCTAGTTACCATGAAACTTTTAATCCGTATAAAATATTAATGTATTTGTCAGTAAAATACTTAACAAAAGCCTTTAGGACTTTTATTTTTATAAAGAAACAAATTAATCGTTGTTCTCTATACAATTTTCATAATAAGTAATACTTTGGATGGATATTGATATTTAATTTATAAAAATAAAATTATTTCTCTATTTAATTAATTAAATATATAATTGTCTCTAGCATTTATTACATTTATTTGTAAGGCTCTGCCATCTATATTCAAATAGCGCAAGTTGAACATACTTTTGTTTCTACTTTCCACATATGCAACCCGTTACATGATGAATGTCGAATGATAGTGTAGGTTGCTACTATAAATCAATATGGTAGACCTCTCAATTTTGTTATTACTTTAAATTAGAGTAGAGGCATATATAATACAATACTTTACACATAATGGAATTTAAATGAATACATTTCAACATAATACAACAAATTTGGTTTACTATTTTAAAATGTGATGTTAAATACGTGGATTCATCATGCATATTCTATGGAAGTAGTGACCTACACTGCTCAAACTAACACTTTCTTATTTCAACAGATATATTTCATTAAAAACGTTCCATTACCTGCACACCTCTTCTCACTTCTTACTCTCCTACATCACATATGCTTGTAGACCGTTGACTTGCATTCCTCTTATCGCAGAATATAAAAGAACTCGTAGAATATGAGCAAATGTGCATATCTAATTGGGTCATGATGAATAGGGGCGATTATTATTCAATAATGAATTCACGGTTCTGATTTAATGTGAGCCCGGTAAACACGATAATTTACATCTTGTCCGAGAAAGGTATATGATGGTGATGATGTAATATAGCGTCGAGGTAAGTACTGGACGGCACACCGCTCTTTATTTCTCAGAAAATAGAGCTCTCACAGACCAGAGATATATGGATGGGATTCAGCAACCATTTATATTCTTCTGTACGGAACAGCACTAACAGCAGTGGAAGAATTCTTTTTTATACACAATATTGCTCGTCCCCGTGGAGCAAACATCGTGAATAATTGGATTGATGGAGTTGGTGTACAAGGGATGGAGTGGGTAGCCAATTCTCTAGAATTGAATGTCTAAAGTTTTACTGAATAATATCATATCTCCCTCTCTCGACCAATACATAAATGTATTGACCGACAAAGCAAGAACGCTTCTATCTTACAGATCGGAGACTATGTTTCCAGTGTATAATAGAAGAAACTTACATCTAGGCTTTATGCCAATTAAAGAATGTTGAATCATTCTATTATTAATAACACCCTATCAACTACATATGTTTCACCGATATCACGGATCGTCAGGTTGATTTGTGTTATTAATGAACGATAGACTATGTTTCCAGTGTATAATAGACAGAAACTTACATCTAGGCTTTATGCCAATTAAGCCTAGATGTAAGTTTCTGTCTATTATAATTCTCCGATCTGTAAGATAGAAGCGTTCTTGCTTTGTCGGTCAATACATTTATGTATTGGTCGAGAGAGGGAGATATGATATTATTCATTATTTTCTGTATCGAAAGATATGATATACACTCTGAAGGAATCGTTCATTAATAACACAAATCAACCTGAAGATTCGTGAATTCGATGAAACATATGTAGTTGATAGGGTGTTATTAATAATAGAATGATTCCTTTTTAACATTCTTTAAAGTTTTACTGATGTGCATTAAGAAGGAAGTTATTGGTTTAATAAAACTGTAAAGCAGATAATTTAAAATTTTTAAAAAACGCAGTGATTTTCTCATCATGTCAGGAAATAAGATTGCATTGACTTAAAAATCACTGTCAAAGAGTTGCAGTCCCTGCGTAAAGCTTTGGGATTCCGCAGTGTTATTCTACTTTGTTAAATAAAAATAATCGATTTTCATTTTTCACATACACACTTGAAAGAATAAAATTTTAATATTCACGAAGTTGCAATTGTAAATTCATTCATTTATCAAATTTATAGCATAAAACCTGAAATTATAAAAGAAGAATGTGTCGATAATACGAAATATTAAAAAGCACTGGAAAAAAAGGAACCGACAAGTTAAAGAAAGTGACAAAGGCAACGCAATTTGGCCCATGCACAGGCTTGGTGAGTCATAGATCAATTGGACGGTGGACGAAGACAGCAAGCTATTGTTGAAGTTTTCGCAGCTAAGCAAAGTGTGATTTCGCGTTTGTGGAATCGCTTTTTAGAAACTGCAGATATTCAGACAAGACGAGGACAAGGACGCCCAGCATCTACAACACCAAAAGACGACTGATACCTAATAATATTTTCGCGTAGAAACTGCACTCATAACGCAACGCAGCTTAGAAGTGAGCTTGCTACTACTACGGGAAGAGTAAAATCAACTCAAACAATAAAAAATCGTCTTCATAATATTGGCATGTATGCTCGAAGACCCCTAATATGCGTTCCACTAACTACTCTTCATAAAAGATGGCGAAGAATATGGGCTGAGTAGCATATACAAGATTTTCCAATAAGAGTGATATCATTTCTTTAAAAAAAACACTTATTTTTAAGACAATTCAAAATTTTTTGTTTAATGTGAAGTACAATCGATACAATTAAGTTCTAAATAAAACGTCATTCAAATGGCCTCCACGACTTCTTCTGCAGGAACGAATTCGATGAACCCAATTTTCGAGCACTTTTTCCACTAAATCTAGTCGTATGTCATGAATGGCACGTTCAATATTGACTTGTAAAGCTTGAAGAGAGTCTGGTTTATTTCGATAGACCAATTACTTCAAATAACCCCACAAGAAATAGTCTAATGGTGTTAAATCACAACTTCTTGGAGGCCATTCAATATCACTATTTCTTGAAATAATCGAATCTCCAAACTTTTCTCGCAATAATTTTATTGTTGCATTTGCTGTGTGGTACGTAGCCCCGTCTTGTTGGACCTAATGTTGTCAAGATCAACTTCTTCCAATGTCGGTCATAAAAAGTTGGTTATCATCAATCTATACCACTCTCCATTGACAGTAACGGTGTTACCAGCTTCATTTTGAAAGAAATTGATTCCACCATACCAAAAACTACACCAAACTGTCAATTTAGGTGAATGTAATGGTTTTTCATAAATAATTTGTGGAACAATTTTATAGGGATGCAAACCCAAATCCTTTCCCAAAATCCGCCAGGTTGTGGTTTGAGACAGTCGCAATTGTTGAGAACGTCTTGGAATCGACAAATTACGGTCTTCAGTAACACTTGCCTGAACGGCAGCAATATTTGCATTACTTCGAGCGGTTCTTTGTCTTATTGGCACTTGAAAATTATCTAAAGAAAATGTAACCTCAAAATTTTTAACAATTCAACGAATAGCGAGCACACTTGGACGATTATTACGACCATAAAATGGCAAAAGCGCACGAAAAGTTGCAATTGGAGAACGATAATTTTGATAATAAAACTGAATAATTTGTAAACGTTGTTCTTGCGTATATCTCTCCATGATGAAATTGTAAACACTACTGAATATAATGAAAAACAAATGACAGATCATGACATATTACAAATGGCCGAAATGTCACTTCAAAATCATATCATCCCTATTGGAAAACCTTATAAATTGGAATCACGATGACTAGATACAAGTATTGTTTTGTGACGAATCCAGATTCTCCTTAAATCCAAATAATAGGCGTACTGTAATTGATCGTGAACCTGGAACACATAATCAGCTACAATTTGTTCGAAAAAGGCCGCAATATGAAGGTGAGAGTTTATTTGTATGGGTATTCCAGCCCATACAAATACACTCCCAGGTCATGCAGACCTTTATGTGATACAGAATGGCAACCTGACTGCACAGAGGTATCTGGTTTCTTTAATGGATAACAATGCTCGTCCACATCGAGCAAACATCGTGAACAACTGGATTGAACAATTGGGAATCAATAGAATGGACTGGCCAGCAAATTCTTCTGATGGTAATCCTATCCAACATGCTTGGGATGCCTTAGGAAGACGTGTTACAGCAAGAAATATGCCACCGCGCACAATTCAGGGATTTAAAATTACTCTGATAGAGGAACGGAATAATATTCCACAAGAATTTTTTCATGTCCTGATTCAATCAATGCCGATAAGATGTTAAACCTTTATTGCCGTTCGTGGAGATCATACACATTATTAACAATAGATTTTTCGTCATATTATCAAGAAAGCTTTTTATAGTCTCATAATTGTGTATTCATTTAATGATACTTGTTCACTCTAGTACCTTAGAAGCTTTATAATGTCCACAAACAAGTTTAAACGTATCAATGCGTTCGATTTCTTATTTAAAAACGTTGTAGTTAAATATAAAAATATTTACGAGGTGCTACATTCTTTATTTATTTATCCTATTACAATTTTTCTGAATATCCCCTAATTGTTTTGATCAGTGTATAAAAGGTGAAAGAAATAACGCAAAAATAACAGTATTAATACAATTTATTAATATTTTACAAACACAACCTATATAAAATATTTGCATATTAAGTGTACACTATTAAAAAAATATTATGTGATTCTTATTCTCTTCTCTTAACTTTTGTAACTCATGATGTGTAGTAATTAATGAAAATTGTTACACAAGTATTATTTTTCTTCTTTCTTTGTTGTTATTTAACATATACGTAAGCGATATCCGTCTCTGTGATAAATGCACTTAGTGATTAATTGATCAGATTTAAATGTTTATTACAATAAATATCAATAACGTAATCTATTAAATTAGAAGAAATAGTAGGCATATATTTATATATACAATAACATCTTTAAGTAGTTTCGTGTTGCTTGAAACACAAATTAAAATTAATAACATTGCAGCAGCTAACGATATATATATATAAGATTGAAAACTTGAAACGTCAATATTTTACAGAAAAAAAAAATGAAATAAAAATAAAACTATTCTTTTAATTTTACGACCATCCTCCGGTTAACTTGTGGAAGAGTTCCTCGTTGAGTGTTTGATTAGCGTCCTTTGATCTCATTGATAAGAAAATGTATCCGCCAATGAATTCGTGGATAACTTTGCAGTCTGCCGACAGAGAACTGAAGTCAATTTTGTTGTCGTCTTCTAACTGGATTGTCATCAGTTTGACTTCCCAGTTGACGTTCCAAGCCTGAAATTATTAAAGGTAACAATGTTGCTTAAAACCATTTCATATTTATATTTCAATAACTAGAGATACGAATATTGTGCTGCACGTCGTGACTGTATATATGGAAAGCTGCGCAAACGTTCACAATTCTCAATTATGATTTGCTCGCCGACTGAAATTAACGTATCGCCCGCTGATTTGCAAACTTCTATACGGACTGTTGTATGTTATACGTACTAATATCGTAGTTACGTTAAAGCTAAAAAGTCGGGCAGAATTAAATTCGGATACTTCAACTCAAAGAAGTAACTCTCGCAGAGGATAATTTGTACTTTAGCTACATTGTGTTTGTTAAGGAGGTAAGATTTAGGAAGAAAAATTATGAGCGGGATTATTTTATCAACAATCAAGTGGAAATGTAGTGGGAAAAAATAAATCACTAGAAAGAGAATTAAGGGCCATTTTGGGCGAGCAGGTCCTCTAAGTAGTGTATTATCAATAATGAAATAGAAAAAAGGAGCAGAAAACGAAAAGGTAGATCGAGGACAAGGTAGCAGAACAAAGTAGATGATGATATAAAGAGATTGAGAATAACTAATTAGAAAGGACTAGCAATGAATGGAATAGGATACCACAAAGAGTAACGTCATACACATAACACATCAACCAAGAAACGGGAGAATTAAATTTTAATAACAACATGCGAGATACAATGCTTTTGATTCGGAAATAAACAATAGATTAATTAGGAAAGAAAAGGAGGATTAAACTCGAAACAAGCATTTTAAGGCTTTTAAAGAAGCGGTTTTAAAATTTCCGCTATATATAGAAGATATACGAAATAAAATGATGTCTTAGATATCATGGTCATTATTTAATCCTCGAAGATTAGTCAGGTAACATTCTTAGTATGTAAGTTGGGCCGAAGGATTATAAGGATCAAAATTAAAAGCATTTATGTAATTAAGTAGGATAGGAATTAATAAGTAACATTCACACGAACAGGGTCTCCATTACTTAATTGTATCTAGAAATTTAGGATTTTATTTACCTAATTGTTAATTTAGTAAGTTTAAAGAAATTCCCCTCCATTTATATAAATATATACGGACAGTATTCAGTTCATCCTGTGAGTTCAAAGAGTTATTTAGTTCACAAAGTGTAATCATGTGTCAATTACGAGAAATCCTTAGTGTGCGTGGTTCTTTTAATTTTTCAAATGTATACTTTTTGTAAATCAGACTTGCTGAAGTGTGGTGAAAGGAAATGGCGGTGTACCTCCAAGGGTACTTCGTGTAGGGCCAATATTTTTACCGTTGGCGAAGGAAGTGAAAGAATTATAGTAAGGCAAAATTCTGAACATAACCATCCATCAAAAGAAAATAAAATTGATAAGAAAATTGTTAATAGTGCTTGCAAACGGAAAGCGACAGAAGATATTTCACAAAGGCCCTCAAAACTTTGTCGACAAGTACTTCAGAATATGAGTGAGGTAAACATATCTGTGTCAAACTTAAAATGTGTTAAACGAAATGTGTACAACACCCGCAGAAAAAAGTATCCACTTTTACCTCAATGTGCGATGGATGTACATGCAGCCCTAGATTGTACCAACTGGAAAACAACGCAAGGAGAGAACTTTTTAGTTAAACCAAAACAAGTTACTCTAGACTTTGAGAAAGCAATTCATGTGGCTGTAGAGAAAATTTGGTCTGATATTGTTATTGTTGGGTGTAGATTTCTTTTAAGTCAGTCTTGGTGGAGAAAAATCCAACAATTAGAGTTAATCCCTGAATATAAGAATAAGGAGTCTGAAATTGGAAGGAACCCAAATGAAGTAGCTGATTGTTACGTCGAAGATTTGGTTGCTATTCAGCCGATTGATCCAAGAGTAGAAAAATACTGCGATTATTTGGTTGACACATACATGGATAAAGAAGCTTTGTTTCCACCTGAACTTTGGGCTTCAAGATCATCAAGTACAGCTCGTACTACGAATGGATGCGAATCTTTTAGTTCGCATTTCAATTCCAGTTTTTACACTAACCTCCTTCTTTGTACATATTTGTAGAAATATTGTTGGAATTTCAAGTAGATGTAAGTATTAAAATAAACAGTGTCAAGTTATGAATAAACCAAACACGGCAAAAAAAGGTCTTTTCTAAATAATATGTTAAATTTATACAATGAAAATAAAATTAATAGACTGCTGTTTGTAAAACAAGTTTCCCATTTTTGCAATCACTAATTATTTGTAAATATATCTGTATCAAGAACAAATGTTTTTTATTTTACATATAAGAAAATAAAATTAAATCATTAAAGAATTTTGTTTTAATTAAAAACGGCCCAAATTACATATAGCCGTGGCGGGCTGGTGTCATCATTCAGCCCAACTCACATGTTTACCTTTTCTAATGGCCTGACCATCGGTCCAAGTTACATCTGCCCATAAACAATACACTGGTCGGAGTAAACCTTCGCTAAGAACCCGGTATAAAGAACATATGAACATATGAACACATCAAGTTTAATCGATCTGAGAAATTAAGCTTAGTGAAACATGTGGTAGAAAATAATCATAACGTAACTGCGGCTTGTTTAGCTAGGAAAGAATATATAGTACATTACAAAAAACAACTATGTGTTAAACACAAATAAGATTTCGGTAACATATTCTTGACTTTGACTTTCTAGAAAAAAAGACTGTTAAAGAAACAGGATCTATAATTGGGAGAGGGGGTGTATTTTAGTTTAAGTGTTAGTTTTAAGACTAAAAAAATATATTAAGCTGTGTGAAATTTAAATTAGTATGTATTTGGTTTTTGTGTGGTATAATTCTGTGTGAGTTTTACTCCGGATCCAGGTGCAACACTGCGATTAATTATCTGCTGATGACGAAAACTTTATTGTCGAAATGCGTATACAAAATACGAATATAATTGTGGATTTTTGATTAATCTTAAAACTTTATTACAGTACGGATTTTATATAACATGAAAAACCTAAATCTGACTTACTTTCATTGTATTATATCTCCAAGTTTTCAAATGATCGCCAGTGTTAATATCCATCCTCATTATGCGATTATTTGTGATGCCTAGTAAGTCCTCTTTTTTCTGGCCGATAAATTTAACTATGAATAAACTTATTCCGTATTCAGGTAATGATTGCCATGCCTTAATATAATTCAATTTCGCTTCGATTAGAGACAGATCCTTAATGTTTGCATGTGCTTCGAGGATTCTGTGGATTAACTGGAAAAAAAAACAAGCATTTATAAACTTCATATACGTAACACTAAAATAGTATAAACTTACTTTGCCTTTTAGTCGTTTTAGGTACCTTGGAGCAACATAATCGTCTGTTTGTATATCTAAAGAATTCGGTTGCAATGCTATTTTTTCGTTCGGCCTTTGCATTTGTAAGAATTCTAATATTGTTTGTACCTCTGAGTCGTACGAACTATCCGCTAAAGAACGACCCTTGGCTGCTAATCTACACGCAGCCATCCATTTCGCATACTGACTTTCCTAAACGGGAAAATGAATTATTATTTTCTATTGTTCTTCTTCGCATAAGATTTACTTACTGATTCACATCTGACAATGTACACATCTTGTGAACCTTCGTTCGTAACGTCCAACTTGATGCAGTATTTGTTCTGACTAATATTTACGTCCGGTGTGACCTCGCAACCCTTTAGGTTAATTTCTTGGACTAGACCGGTGCGATGGACTAATTCCTCCCGACTTTTATATAAATGTAATGTCAAATCTTTGCATGAAACCCAATATCGTTTGTAAGATTTCAGTATTTTCTTCGGTCTGAAAACAAAAAAGAAGTAAAATTTAACACCTGAACTCTAAATGGAAATAAATTTGCCAATCCTTAGAAAATGCACAGACGACCTACGAGGCTCTGGATTATAATACAACAAGCAAAAGAAGAATACGAAACACATCACATGAAAGATGACGATACTGAAAGGACCAATAAAAACACTTGGATTAGCTAGCCTGAAATAAAATCAAAATAATGACAAAAAATGGAAAAGAATGGAATGAATCAAATGCAGCTAAGAGATAACATTACTGAAGGTTGCCAGAAAGCCTACTTTACTTCATTGTGATTTTTTAAAATCCATTATGATTCTCATCTCTCTTTGAAGTCTCTTATTTCTTTACATATGCCTGTTGAAATTGGCGTCGATTACGAGCTTTCCTTTTGAACTTTAGCCTTAGAACTTCTCAGAACTCAGATTACCTTGTAGATTGAGGCGTCCTGTTGAACATCAGATCCAATTCCTCTACTATGTTAACCTTCATAGCTTTATATACGAGGGGATCTAGAAAAATATTCTACCTAACATTGTTCCATCTATCCTGCAACATCTTTATTTTATAAGACAGCAATTTTGTCTGTTGGTGTTAAAATAGTCATCAATCTCCCTTTATTGATTATCGTCTGTAAAATGACGTCCTTCGAGTTGTTTCTAAAATTTCTAATTAAAAGAAGTCAAAACCAAATTCGGACTATATGGGGGTAGGTCCAGCTCAAAATAATAACACTGAAGATGGGTTGGACGTTTTCTTTGTGACGCAAACCTGAACGATTTTGGTCAATAACTGTATATAATTTTGTTAACATGTGTAACTGTTGCTATTGTATTTTCTTCATCTTGGTTTCTAGGGTGGAATAGGGTCTTCAGTAATTCTGCTACCATCGTTACGTCACCACTGTATAGGACATCTACAGGGCTTAACTGTTGCTACTGCTTTCGTTGTTGCACTGAGACTGCTGCAAGTCTGTGGTTGGCGGGTGTATGAGGCAGGTGTTGTAGTTCCTTTTGGTGTCATATTCAACAAGAATAATTACTGCTCGGGCTCGAAAAACGGTAAATCATCCTCAATAGATTCACGGCCCCACTGAAACTGTTTTGACTGATGTTTCACTTTAGAATATAACTGGGCCTCGTCCCCATATGCTGCAATTATTCATTCGTGTATCGTTATAGGAGAATTCTGTTTTTTTGTCAAAAATTTGATGACACAACGATGTTCCAATTTCATAATACTTATCTTCTTTTGATGCGAAACACTTTAGAAAGCACAAAATAATGAATCAGTTGAAGTTAAATGATATATAAGTAAAAAAATATTGTCACTAGTGAACGTTAGTAGGCAACGCACAATTAATTGTTCCTATGATGGTAGATTCTTTTTGTAGTCCCCTCGTATCTTTAACTGTTTTGATGACTCTGGTTCTTCCATACGTGTCTGGCGTGTTTCTTTTTCCATTAAAGGGCTTTAAAGCCTGCCATATGTTCTTTGCTACACACCCTTTTTACTTTCACTCTGTACACGTCCTATACTGTTTCCAGAAGAAACAAGAAAAATAGCAGTCGCCCGATCAAAACCTCACTTGCCCGGATAAGTACGTCTGGTGCCCGCAAGGGTAATGTTAACCGCCACACTACCCTGCAGCTATGTAATTCTTAACATGTTACCTTACACCTCAATTTAGATTTATTTGGATACTTCGGGAGTGTTAGTTATGTACTCATC
Organism: Dermolepida albohirtum; assembly: GCA_031893035.1. NCBI lineage: Eukaryota > Metazoa > Arthropoda > Insecta > Coleoptera > Scarabaeidae > Dermolepida > Dermolepida albohirtum. The sequence goes on from JAVIWB010005197.1 coordinate 106,635, forward strand.
CACTAGATATAAGTTTTTAAGGGTCAGCTAGTTACAGCTATGTCTGTGCTAACGAAAAGCTGAACGAGATTTTATTACCACGTAAGAGCTACGTGGAACGTGATCATTAAAAAACAGTAAGAAACACTCCCATATATTGTTCCATGTTATTTTCTCATTTTAGGTATTTATTATGCAGTTAGATCTTGAAAAAATAATGCACCATTGTTATTCAGTTCAATAAATATTGCAGAATGACGAAAAGTTGTCCCGAAAAATTATCCCAAAAATATAATACCAATAAAATTGCTCGGACATCCTCGAGAAATTGAATTGGGGAGTCGACTTTGCTAGAAAAAGTGATTGACTGTTATGAAATGCGGTTTACCCAGTCTAGCTAGATGACACCTTCGTTACCGAAAATCAAGAAATCTAGTATGAAGAATAAATCGAAAGTGAAAATAATGATCGATGTTTTTTTTTGATATTAGAGTTATTATCCTTATTGAACAGATATCTGAGGATCAGTCAATTAGGTTTACTACTTGAAAGTTCTGCAAAAACTGAGGTTTCCAAGTAAGGCCCAATTTATGGAAGAAGGAACAATGCCTGGATTCCGAGCCAAGATGATGTATTTCTCATGGTATTTTATTAGTGAAAAAACTAATTTAACGCTTTGCGATTTTTCTATTTCCAAGTGTAAAAATTTCAGTCAAAGAAATCAGTTTCGAGATTAGAGCAGATAAAAGGAAAAGCACTTATGATTGCCATTTCAGAAGATTTTCAAAACTGTTGACAAAAATAGTCTGTAGATAAAACATAATTATGTTGTTGATGGCGTTACAATTAACAGAAATTTATGTTTCCTGCGTGTATGCATGTGTCTTTAGTTCATATGAAAACTTTCAACTTCTCTCAAGTAATTTGTTTGCAAGAATTTTTGTAGTAGACGTCGTGCGTGTTATTTTTTTAAATGGATAAACTTGAATATCGTGCTGTTATAAAATTCTTTGTTTTGGATGGTTTAACCCCTATGGAAATTCATCCGAAGTTGACAAAAGTGTACGGGGACTCTGCTCCTTCGATGTCAACCGTTAAAAAGTGGGCAGCTGAATTTAAACGTGATCGTACGTCCCTCGAAGAAGACCCAGGTGAAGGACGGCCAAAAACCGCAACCACACCAGAAATCATCGAAAAAGTGCATGACATTGTGTCGGACGATAAGCGAGTGAAAGTGAGTGAGATAGCTGAGGCTGTGGGGATATCGGAAGAAAGGGTGCGAAACATTTTGCACAAAGAATTAGAGATGAGAAATCTCTGCGCAAGATGGGTGATTGCTGAATGTCGATCAAAAGCAAATGCGCAAACGATTTTCGGAGCATTCTTTGGACCGATTTAACAAGAATCCGACCGATTTTGTGCGGCGATTTGTCACCATGAATGAGACATGGGTCCACCACTACACGTCAGAAACGAAACAGCAGTCGAAGCAGTGGGTGGAAGCCGGTGATTCAGCGCCAAAGAAAGCGAAGTCGATCGTATCTGCAGGAAAAGTCATGGCCAGCGTGTTTTGGGATGCAAAAGAAATCTTGTTAATTTACCTTGAAAAAGACAGAACAATTACAGGCGCATATTACTCTAACCTTCTTGACTAGCTGGATGCCAAAATTCGCGAGAAGAGGTCTGCTTTGAAGAAAAAAATCATTTTTCATCAGGACAACGAACCCGCACACAAGGGTGCGTTGGCGATGGGAAAATTGCGGGATTTGGAGTACGATTTGCTCGGCCATCCTCCCTATTCTCCTTATTTTGGCACCCTCAGACTTCCATCTATTCCCAAATTTGAAAAAATTTGTTTCTGGAAAGCGATTCACATTCAACGAAAAAGTTGAAAGGACCGTAGAAGAATATTTTGACAGCCTTCCAGACTCTCACTTCCGGGAAGGAATATTGATGTTAGAAAAACGCTGGACCAAGTGTGTTGAACTCAAGGGAGATTATGTAGAAAAATAAAATCATTTTTTAAATTTAAATCGCAGTCTTTCATTGTCAGGCTGAGAACTTTTCACCTTGCTCACGTATATTTGTAGATGCCATGAACATTACCAATATCGTATCACTATAGAACTTCATTAAATATGTACATATCTTTCAAAAAAGTATGGTATGAAAACTCAAAACTCGAAGTTAAATAATATCTGAAATTTCTTTAACCGTAAACTTATATAACAATAAATAGAAACGTTTGAGACCTAATAAATGGAAAGAAGGTGTAAAAATTGAAGAACGGCATTACTGAAGTAATGTGCATAATGTTAATAAAGTAAATTAAACTAGTATCAGAAGAGAATACTTTGTTTAATGTAGTTACATATTCAACCTTTGTAGTACTCTAAATAAAAATAAATTAGTAAATTTTTCCAAAGTAATCTATCATTTTCGTTTTATAATAAAATTGTTTCAATCATATTTTTATTATTTTATATTCAACTAATGTTAAAAATATACGTTGCATTATACTTTTCTATTTATAAAGAATATTTCTACAAACGTTCTTTTAAAATATTTAAACTTACTTTAGAATTCTGAGTTCATCATTTAATTCAGGCACTTTGGTGATGTCATTGCAGTGATTTGAAATATTCGAACCTTCTAGAGTGGTTTGCAGATCGCTCAAAGCGGCGTCTATGTCATCCTCTTGCGGTGACGCTATACTACCATTACTATCGTAACTTGGTTGTGGTTGGTTTGCTTGCAGGTTTACTTGTAACTAAAATATAAAGAAGAATAAAATAAGAGAATTAAAAATAATTAACTACTATATTTATTTATTTCATGTGTGTTTTATTTCAATATCTATTTGAAAAGTAGTCTCATGTTTGATGTCTCCCTTCGAAGATGATTTTTTTTTATACTTTACGGTTCAGAATTATATTTTGTTAGTTTGCTTCAACATAAATTAATCTCGCGCACTATTGTTGAGTACGTGGAGCGAATTGTATAATTAATTTATTATTAGTTATTATTATTTTGTGTTTTCTTTATTATTTCTCTATATTTTTAAGGGTTTGGTATTCGGTGAGCACGGGTCATTTAAAAATTAAATGTTTTATTTTCATTTGTATTGTTTGACTGAGGTTTTGACTTTGACAGATCATGAAAAACGTTCAAGGAGGCGTTCGTATCAAAAGACAAAATGTTATGTCCGTATTGGATAGCCTTTTATTAGTCTATGTTTCTTGGACAACCTTCTTCACAATAATATTGATTCTTCACTTATTTTGGACTTATTAAAGTATTCTGTACCACAATTTCGATCTCGTCCTTCTGTCACGTTCTAACTTTCATTTCCACGAACCAACATTCTTGTAAGTGTTATACCGTTATACGTAATGTGTAATAACTTCAATAAAATGTCTCGAATTACCAATGTTAACTTTTTGAGTTTTAATACCTTCAACAAGGCCTTTGGTGATCAATTTGCTCCCTTTGCAAAGCAATTTTTCATTGTATAAACTGTGTCTTAATTTTTGAATACTTTATCTTATTCTTCTTTTATTTTATTTCCTTATTATTATTTTTATTATAACTTTTTATTTCTTTGTTCTTTTTTTGAATCAACTGTATTAATCAAATAACTTAGTTTGCATTGAATGCTTATTATTTCGATATATTATAGTACGACTCAACATATTATATTATCACATTTCTATTTTATTTATTAGAATATTATATGTTCTGTAAATTTATTATTATTATTATATAATTGCATTTTGAAAGGTTTATATTATTACCTGCAGAGCAGCAAACATCAGCATTTCCTCTTCTGTGCAATCGATTTCTTCGTTCAGTAATTGCCATCGTGCTTGTTCGTATATTTGATTTATACGAACAGAATCATATTTTGGATTTAGATCGTAGAATTCGAAGAATTTGAACCTTAAGCATAGTGTACCGTATTCTCTTACACCTTGTTCCATGATAGAAAGCGATGAATTCAGCCACCTGTAAAGTGATATGTTTAGTAATTAAATAAAAGGAAAATAAGCATTGTCTTAAATTTCTATCATTAACAGTGTGGAATAGTAGGTTTATTACAGTCTGCGAATAAGTTATGTTATGGGATAATATATACGATAATAGGTTATAATTGGTTAAATATATGTGCAATTGCAAATATAGACGGACAAGCGGACGACTGGAGTTCGATTCCTCACCGAAGGGCATTATTTTTTCATTAATTTCTGAAAAAATTATGACTTTTCAATTTACATTGTGGAATGTACATATGTAATTGCGTGCATACAAGCGTGTATATGTACACTCCCGCTCATGGAAGTATGGACACTTGATTAAATTTTAATATAACGATCATTAAAAATTATATTAATGCCAATAAATAGCGATAGTATTCTTATACCTTATTCTTAAGAAGGGTTATAATGCAAATAGGTATTTTATTTGTATATATTCTCCAAATAATATGATAGAAACAATTTTATCTAACAATGACTATAATTACCTGATATTGCATCTCGATAGCATTGTATTATAATTCCAACTATATATAATCAGAATTAGTGGTATGGGAATTAAGAAAGGACTAAAGTCTAGAAATTTTTCTGAAATCAGTCGAATATCCTATTACTACCTCTTTGTGCCCATCAGTAAATCACTGAACGTGCTTGTGTGAAGTTGCCTATTTTGCAAACGAATAGTGTAATTTCTGTTTACAAAATGCCAGGGGAAAAGCCGCTTGATAGTGGAACACGATCAGCTACTTTGCATCGTGAGGGGTTCGCGGTATTGGTGAAAAATTAAAAGTGAAAAAATCGATAATGAATCTCACAATTCATCGTTTGCAAAAAACTGGCAGTCTGGAAGACCGTAATCGGCCAAGACCATCGAGAGGTACTTCCAAAGTTGACGACGAAAAAATTAAATTAATTAGCAGAAGAAATAGAAAATTAACAGCACCTGAAATAACAGCCGAATTTAGTCAGGGCCGTGCTAAAAAAAATTCTGTGAGTACAGTAAAACTACGATTAGTGGAAACAAATTTACACGGCCGCGTTGCCTCACGGAAACCATTATTACGACGTGAAAAGAAGCAGAAATGACTTTAATGAGCAAGGTTATACCGTAATTGGCCAATCTATGGGTGGAAGAACGTACTGTGGAGTGACGAATCGAAATTTGATGTGTTCGGGCAAAAGAGAAGAATTTTCGTCAGACGATAGGCGTGAGATAAAATGTTATCAGATTGTATAGCTCCAACGGTGAAACATAGAGGTAGTTTTGTTGTAGTCTGGGGCTGTTTTTCATTAGCCGGAATGGGATATTTGATAAAAATAGATGGTATTATAATAAAGGAGAATTACCGAGAAATTTTCGACAATCACGTTTTACAGTCAGGCCTGCGATTAATCGATAATAATTTTGAATTTATGCGTGATAATGACCCCAAATACACGTCGTTGTGTAAAAATTACCTTGAGGCGGAGAAAAATGAAAATATTTTGAAAGTAATGAATGACGTGGCCGCCTCAGAGTCCGGACTTCAACCCCATTGAATTATAATGGGATGAAGTCGATAGAAGAGTTAGAAAGGAAGGCCCAACATCGAAGGAAAAACTTTGGAATATTTTACAAAAAGAATGGAATAACATACACTAGATGTAATAAGAAAATTAATAGAAAGAATGCCCCGAATAACAAAAGAAAGTATAATTGATATAATATATAAGTATTTTAGGAATAATTTGGTACGTAGACTTCCGCGGTCGTGGTCCATGCTATCTGCTTCTGGGTTTCCGGGCTGGAACCGCGTCACTAGTATATCTGCCAACGTTTCGTACCCATTTGTATGGGACATCTTCAGGGCTGAACTACTGCACTGAAACTGTTTCAGTGCAGTAGTTCAGCCCTGAAGATGTCCCATACAAATGGGTACGAAACGTCGGCAGATATACTAGTGACGCGGTTCCAGCCCGGAAACCCAGAAGCAGATTTTAGGAATAAGTTTAATGAATTGTAATTTTAATTTTGATTATATAAAGAATCAATAAATATTAGTTTTTGTTCAATTTCGTTGACATTTTTTATTTTTTTTTCTTGTTGTTGCTTGATATAATTGCTGTCCCTACTTCCGTGAGCGGTAGTGTATATGCAATTGCATATGTATTTAATAATAATATCTACTGCGAGTTTTCAATTAAAGATCTGCTTCTATAATGAGATTTATGACGTAATTAAAGAATCGAATCTGAAAATCCTTGGTAACTCAGTGGTAGAATACCCGTCCGGTAAACCAACGACTCGGGTTCGATTCTTCACCGACAAGCATATTTAATTATAATGATGTAATAAGCAGAAAATTTCGTGTTTTTGGTTATAATAATAACTCTTATATGGATCTTAATGAGTAGGTAATAACTGTTACAAGGCCTAAAATACTGGTTCGCCTCAAAAATCCAGGATGTCTTTTACGCCCCAACTTCATTTAAGTTTTAAAATAACCATGTGGAATCAGTGATCATCAATTTCTTTACATAAAACAGTTAATTACTTTAAAATAAAAAAATTTACAGTCCCTAGCCAAAATATTAGAAATACGATTCAAATTATTAATTTTAAATTGTAAAAACAAGGCTCATTAAATTTATGGGACTATTAAGAAACCTTCTTATATAGATGACAAATTATATAAATATTTATATTGTGACCAAAAAAAAAACAAATCGCCCAGTAAAAGTATATATTTTTAAACAAAAATGTACAAATGTTTACTATTTCGAGTATAATAAAGAAGGATAAACAATCTACTGGGTAACTAGCGACAGTAACATATGGGAAGCGAACACGTGTATGCATTGCTGAAAACCTCCATCTCGTTAATGAGCGAAGATGTCTCCCAAAGTTGGATTCTTAATTGCGACGAATGAGAATAAATTTCTAAATTGTTTTTCTACATTAGAATAGACGGGAACTATAATTCGCGGCGAGGCTGAACACTACTGCGAACTCGAATATTTGTTCAATGAATGATTACAAAAATAGCAAGAAAGCAATACTCTAAAGAAAAAATTCGTTTTTATTTTCTTCATTTTGGATCAGTTTAATTTGGTTAGTCGATTATAACATTCTATAGTTGCGGATTAGTGTATTGAAATACCAGAGAGTTCAAAAACAATCAAATCGAGAGCTAAACGATTTTAAAAGGTGTAAAATCTCTATATGGATGTAAAGAAATATTGCTACAGTTATGTGTCATTGGAGAGACTGTTTTTAAGAAGGTAACTAACATTATCGAAGAAGCTTTGGACGACCTAGAAGAACAACCAAACCGAAAGAGAGGAGATTAAGATTGCTTGCCCTTAGCGACCCGCATAATTTTTGATTTGTGTTCTGGAATGTGAGAGTGCACTTACTAGAAGATTAATGGTTTGAGATGTAATTAGCATAGAAAGTAGCACTCCTTCAGTGTTGCTTCGCAGCCATTTAAATGCTTAGATGTACGTTTACGAAATACTGAAATCATTCGTTTTATCATGTATTCAAAGTCTAAATAATACCACATTCCAACAAGATAATGCCTGTCCTCTTGTTAAAACTGTTACATTACGATTCCTTCAAGAGGTCAACAAGCTCATTGAGAGTATTGATACTCTCAATTAGCTTGCATGGTCGACAAACCTGTCGGCCATAAAACATGTCTGGGATATGATAGGTCCAACGGTTGGTATGATATCCAACCCTTCGATTAACTTACAACAGTTAAATGATGCCCTACAAATTGCTTAGAATGATCTTCCACAGGAGTCCATAGAGCATCTTATTAGGAACATGTCTGGGCGAATAGCAGAATGTATTCGTTGACGTGGGTATGGAGATTTCAATGAAAAGCGATAATCATTTATTAATAATAATGTCAACACAGTAAATGTATTTACAAAATTTGGTTTAAAAATACATGCTTTTACTGGGTGATACATTTCTTTGTCACCAAGTGCTAGTACAGGAGGAAACAGAAATGGGATTTACAGAGAAGCAGGGAAGGAAACTACAATTGGCAGAGGGAGAAGCATTGTGAACGAAAATAATAGATTTGTCACATACTACATAATATACCTATGAGTATAAATATAAAATGAAAGAAATAATAAAAGACTTTTAATAGCATTAATGTTATTAGTTGCTAGATCTTTTTGTCGTTAAAATATCTACCATTAGCATCAAAGACCGCTAAGACCACACAGCACATTTTACATATTTACAAGTTTCGCAGGTGATCTATTGAAGTTGGACATATTTCTCTCTGTCCAGTTTATCTCATAATAACTCGACGGGGTTGAGATCTGGACTCTGTGACGACTATGTCATTATTTGTAATAGATTATTGGCCTGAATTTTATTAAATACAATTATATGCATTCCACAATGTAAATTAATTAAAACTTGAAATTTTCTGCATAAATTAATGGAAAAATTAATGCGCTTCAGTTAGGAATCGAACCCCAGTCGTTCGTTTGTATATGTATATATGCATCTTGTTATTAAATTTTCTCTTTAAACGATAAAAATTTTTCAATAAAAATTTATTAATTTTCCTCAACATAGTAAATAATCGTACGAAATTGGTTTAAAATACATGTATACTTTTACTAAGTAATTCGTCACATGATATATAAATATATTGAATTGAGTCCATATTTCAAAGGATATTATTTAGCCAAAACGTTCACCTGCTTATAGTCAAAGCATTTCTGTATTTGTGTTGAAGAGGAGTTATACACAGTGTTTATTTAAATTTAATCAAAACGAATATTCCCACTAACAATAACGGAACTATTATGCTATCATTTCCATACGTAAGTGTAAACACAAGAAGACGGCATAATTTTGTTAATTTAAAAATGTTTGTGTGTTTGTAAATTTACAATATTAAACAGGAAAAAAAAAAGTTAAAAAAGTAAGTAGCTTGAAAAAGTGGGAAACCTTCCATAACGCTGTTAATATAAAATAAGTGTTTTATTATCTCCTATTGGTTTATAAACCTAAACATAAAATAAAATTTATAGTTTCTATGTGTCCATGTCAACAAGAATTAAATAATGCTTTCATAAAAATTCATTTATTGTTTGTGTATTTTAGTTAAATAAAAGTCTTAATCCTATTTTGGTCAGGGACTGCACAACCTATCTCCGGCTTACATTTGCACCCTTACCTAGTTATTGGTCACTGAATGATTTTACTTTGACTTACTGAGCACCGGCAATTTCCAAGAAACTTCATTCTGTACCTTTGAAATGGAAGTTAATTTGTTTGTTAGACATTTTCTTTTTTTGTCATTTCAAAGAATTACATACCTGGTACAAAGATTACAAATCTACGTACCAATTGTGACAACTGTGTGTAGTTCGTTTCAAGACATTTTAATTTGACGAAATAGCTTTATAGCTTCTCCTGGTGTAAAAGTGCGATAACCCAACAATAAAATAAATGTGATTCAGATACCCTGGTTCGTAGATACACAGGATGTATTTAGTAATATTCGTGTAAACATTTATAAATATAAATATATATATATATATATATATATATATATATATATATATATATATATATACAAATTTATATGTTAAATATATATATATATATATATATATATATATATATATATATATATTTGTATTTTGTATTTGTGTAAACACAAAATTTATATGAGTTCTTAATATGTTAAAATACATAAACGCAGAAATATAAAATGAATATAAGCGTACATATGTATATTTATAAGATGTGAAGTTTTATATACAATATTATTCTTACATTATAAAGCGCTATTATAAATAGAAGTAAACTATGAATAAATACCTATAATTCTTAATCTTATTTTGTAAACAAAAATATAAATTGTTTTATGTTTTACAGCACATAATGATCAAATCCATATTAATGATATAATTCTAATTAAGACTTTCTCTATAATTACCCATTTATAATAATTGCATTTATATATAATTATTGGTAATGTTAACAATAATCCAATATTAATGAAGTACCTGGCATAAGCTATTTCAAACGACATATAAGAAAAATATCACACTTATAAGCTATTTCATACGACATATAAGAAAAATATCACACTTATAAAACACTTTTCGCGTTCTTTGGACATCCTCAAGGTCAGTGCTCCATCACTTTCATTTAAATTACTTATAAATTCCTGATCAATATTGATATTTTCTAAAAATACATTTTCTATTTCAATTGTATGGTCTAACGCAATTTTTTCATTTTTCTGGCCTTATATTGGCAATCGTTTCTCAAATATAATTTCAAGTTACTCCGCTAAATTAGGGACGATCGTGAGTGCGGCGAACATATTCTTTTAGTTGACTTCAAATTAACCCCATCAGATTAAATATACAGTAACATCGCAGCAAACGTAAACCAGTGTATTCTGCAGTCGTGGCCAAACTGTCTGCAATGTAATCTTTCTCAAAACTCTTTGTTTTTCTAATAATTGACTTTTTATGTAGCTAGCTATCTTCACAATAAATATGTTTTTGTAAAATCTCCGATATTTCAACGGTTCTAATTTGATAACTTCTTCACTGTCGTAAATAATATAAAGCATTGTCTATGACAATTACACTTCTTTCAAGTTATACTGGTAAGAGATTTTTCTGAAACCACTCTTCAGATAATGGTGCTGTCATATCCTCGTGATAGTCAAGATTACGATTTTTTGCGTTTCTTTTGTCGAAAGTAACACTTCGTCGACCCAACTGCTTTCAGAATCCGTGGAAAATAATAAATCTTTTTCCTTTCGAAGGGAGTACATGTAATAAACATGCCTGTAAATCATACTCAGTGAGTGTCATACCAAGTTTCTGCAACGTAACAAACCCTTCGTCTCAGAATCCTTTCATGTCGATTGTTGGCGTAATTTTTGTACTATATTATAACACGTTGTTTGTCTATTGTTCCAAATGGGAAACCATTTGACTTTAATATTCACCATATTGTTATTCTAGAAGCTTCTATTTTGGCAATTTCTTTAATTCTTTTTTGTAAGCTATTTAATGCGGCAACTTCACCCTCCTTGTACATACTATATTATTGTTTGTCGAATGATATGTATGTTCCAACTTGGAACTTTCCTTATGGATCCTTTATCACTTCTAACTATTTTTTCAATAATACCATGTTTCACTATATCACAAATGGCGCAGAAACAAGTTCATTTAGACGGTCTTCTAATATAGTCTTTTCTGTAACTTTTGCATATTCTTCTTTTAAATTATTATACACATTCAACAGTATTTACTAAGCTTAAACTGCCAGATGAATTGTCTAGCGCCACAATTTATGTTATCCGTCATCGAATCACAGTTATCGTTATTTATTTCGTATTGCTTACCTTCCTTCATCTTCACCTTAAGCTGTAATGCCATTTTAATGATACGATGTTAAGTAACCACCAATAAATTTAATTCTCAGAACTATTATACATAAATAAGTAAATCTAGTTCGCTTACTTAAACACAATTTACTTTATTACCAATCTGGCTGTTAAAGTAAAGAACAGCATACATCTTAGATGTGTTTATGTTTCATTAGGCTCTCACCTCAGGGTGTGCTATAAAAGTACTTACCTGGCTACTTAGTCAAATTAAAATATCTTGAAACAAACTATACACTCTTTTCTAAATTTAGCAGGTATTTTTATTAGTATAGAACTATCAATTAAACGACGTAATAAATGAATAAAAATAAAAGACGATAATCATATAAAACAAAAAATATATTTTTTACTTCACCGTTCGTTCAATTTTAAATTCGCAATTTTATTGTCTTTACTGCACATAGAATTCTAACAGGGTAGAAAATAAATGAAAAGTGAAAATTATCATTTTGATAAATATAAACGATCGAATTTATTTTTGGAATACAGAAATAGCAACAAATCCTAAATTTTATTGATAATTCCCAATGGGGATTTCCGCAACATATTATCTGGAATAGCTATCCCATGTGGATTAACTTCGTACATTCGTAATAATTTTAAAAAAGTTACATACAAAATTGAAAGTGGAAGTGATCTGGAAATACCCTTTATCTTTTACTGAGAAATTTTCAAGCATGCCTACGAATTTTTGTTTTATTTAATTCAATCGTTTAGGACTCATTTTGGACGAGGAAAAGTTTATTTGTTTCTGGTATATTATGAGTAGAGCGGCGACGAAAGTGGCAATACCATAGGCGGTACGGTAGAACGGGCAATTGGTGCGCAGTGAATGAGATCATTCACATCAAATACAATACGGTTCACGGTTAGTGTTTATAATAACTTCACACAAACATGTCGCGAAAGTCTGTGCCGTTTGCTACGTCGGTTAGAAAATACATAGCAGAATTTCCCGATTTAAAGTATGATGGATGTGCAGTATTGTGTTTGGTTTGTAATAATACGGAAGAAAGACAATTGTAAAAAACATGTGAACAGTGAAATACATAAACTGAACAAAAGAAATGAAATACCTTATGCAACATTCCTTTATGATTTTTTATTTATGTTGACTGCATGTAATTTGCCGCTTCGTTTAATCAGCAAACGCCCTTTTCAAGTGTTCTGGAATAAATATCTGCCAAATTATAAATTACCTGCAAGAAGAACTTTACAGAAACATTTGCCGCGTTTAAGAGAGAGGCTTGAAAATATAGCAAGAAGAGAATTGCATAATAAAAATGTGTGGATTACTGTAGATGAGATTACTGATTTAAAAAAAAATAGTATAATAAACGTAATCGTACGTATTTTATCAGCCAACACATTTTCACAGCCCTATTTGTTAGCCTGTAAACGTATACAAGCATGTACTGCGGCAAATATTCGGCAAATAATAATGAACACCTTAAAGAAATTTCACATTCATAGTACTCAAGTCTGCATGCTTGTAACAGATGGTGCTGCTACTATGTTACTACTCGGACATTTACTAAAAGTAACTTTTCCTAAATTAATACACATAACTTGTGTACTCCATGCTCTTCATTTAGTTGCTGAAAATGTTAGAAGTAGTTAAAAAAACGTTGATCATTTGATTGGATCCACCAAACAAGTGTTTCTTAAATTCCCTAAACGACTTAAAGAATTTCATAAAACTTGTCCAGATATTTTGGAACGACTGGAACCCATTCTTACACGATGGGGCACGTGGCTAAATGCAGCTTTTTATTACCATAAGAATTTTCACAAAGTTGAATCCGTTATATCAAAATTTAGGCCAACCGAATCCCAAGCAATCAGAGACAGTCAACATCAATTTGAAAATCCCCAAATTCTGGAAGATCTGCATACAATATATAACAATTACCATCCATTAGTAGAAGCAATTACAAAACTTCGAAACGAAAACGATTCGCTGCCCTTAGACGCATCACTATGCATAGTGCAAAATGTGACCGCTCATTTGCATTGTTTAACTGACGCTGCTGGTGTACGAGCTCATCAAAAATTATTAGGTGTTTTAAAAAAAAATCCGGACTTGCATGTTTTACGAACTATTTATGACAAATGTGCAAATAGTGAGCCCTGGAATGATTTTGAACAACAGCTTCTTTCTGCCAAAATTACACCAATAGACGCCGAACGATCTTTTTCTCTATACAAAAACATTTTCTCGTCGCGAAGGACGTCATTTACAGAAGCAACCGTAGAGACGTATGCAATGATGCAGATGTACAGTTACTTCCACAACACATTACCAGGGTTATGAAATTACATATTACTAGGTAAGCACTAATTGTGTAAGAATAAGTCTAGACACGGCACTGCTACGGACACTTTCGCCGCAGTTTATAATTTACACTTAAACACCAACCGTGAACCGTATTGTATTTGATGTGAATGATCTCATTAACTGCGCACCAATTGCCCGTTCTACCGTACCGCCTATGGTATTGCCACTTTCGTCGCCGCTCTAATTATGAGACAAAAAGTAAAAACATATACATATTTTGATAAAAAAAATTGTAATATATTTACTAAAAAAAGACGAAAGAATGGAATGTACATACATATATAACTTGACGTATAGTAGTTCATTTAGGTTGACTAAAGAGGGTCTCATTAAGATTTGAACTATTCTCTTGTGTGTAGAGTAAGTAGTTTACGCTAACTTTAAAGTACGAGGGTGGTCCCATAAGTACTCGGCCTGACCTAGAGATGGCGGTAGTTATTTGAAAAATATCACTGTATTAGAAAGTACGCAATCGTAGCACATGTTTCAAGCTTGAAGACGCCACATTGTTTAGTATTTGTTTGGCACTCATAAATAGTGAAGGTTTTCAGTGAATTTGTAAAAATGGAGAAAATTGGTCATCGTTACGTGATACAATACTTTTATTTGAAAGGCCTCAGCCCAACCCATATAAAAGCTGAACTGGATTCTACTCTGGGTGTGTCTGCCCCTTCGTTTACAACAGTGAAATATTGGGTAGCAGAGTTTAAACAAAGCAGTGGTCGACTAAATGAGGTGACGATGCCAGAAACGGTGAAGAAAATCCACAAAGCGGTACTGGATGATCGTCGACTGACAATTTGGATATGAGAAAGCCGTGTGCAAAGTGGGTGCCGCGTTTGCTCACACTCGAGCAAAAACAGTGTCGTGAAGATGTTTTAATTGAGTGTTTAGCGAAGTTTTACGGCAACAAAGCAGAAATTTTGCGCCGTTTCATAAACATGGATGAAACAAAACAATGAATTGAAAAGGGAGAACCGGTTCCAAAGAAGGCGAAGACGGTTTCGTCTGCAGGCAAGATCATGACATCGGTTTTTTGGAGTGCGCGTGGAATAATTTTCATTGACAATCTTGAAAAAGAAAAAACTATCAACGGCGACTATTATTCGAACTTATTGTAACGTTTGAGCGAAGAAATCAAGTAAAAACGGCCACATTTGGCTAAGAAAAAGGTGTTGTTTCATCAAGATAATGCACCAGCTCACAAATCCGTCATTGCAATGGCCAAAATTAATGAATTTTAGTTTGAATTGCTACCTCATGCACCCTATTCGCCAGATTTAGCTCTATTGGATTATTTTCTATTCCCAAACTTGAAAAAATGGCTCAGTGGTCAAAGATTTTCCAACGATGAAGAAGTGATGTCGGCAGTTAATAACTATTTTGACGAGCAAGACTATAAAAAGGGTATTGAACTTATTGAACATCGTTGGGAAAAGTGTATAGAGCTGAAAGGAGATTATGTTGAGCAATAAATATATTTCTTTCCAAAATTTTTGTGTTTTCTTTGTTGGGTTGGGTACTTCTGGGACCACCCTCGTATATCCAAGGGCTAAATAATGTTACGTTACAGCAAACCAATGATCGTCCGCATGTCCCCTGTTACATAATGATTTCTGCGAAAGGCCACCATCAATATTCTTAATCGGCCTTCGTGGTCGCCAGACCTGTCGTCCATGGAGTCTGCGATATAATAAGTCGAAACGTGAACATGCTTCCTGACTCTCCAATGAATTTATAACAGCAACATGAAGCCCTACAGGTTGCTTAAATGAGTTTTCACAATAGGTTCATAGAACATCTTATCAGCAGCATGTCTGAACGAATAACAGAATGCATTCGTTTACGTAGAGCAGCAACTTATTATTAATTTTATTCTATAAAGGATACGATTTTTTCAATGAAAATTTAAAAGTTTATTATTCTCAACACGATAAACATTACAAAATTTGGTTTAAAAATATATACTTTTGCTGGGTGATTTGTTTTCTCTTTTCGCATAGTATATATTTCAAATTCAAATTGCGATCAACTATTTAATTTAAATGTTTATGCTGCAATGGTCAATCATCTCAACATTTGTAATTTCATAGGCTTCTACGATTAGCATATATCGCTTATAATAGTCTTGTTTAGAGTTTAATCGTGTGGTTGAGAATTGATAGGAGATACTGAAAGAGGATTTGTATGAACAACTAATTGTGTTGTGGTAAGACTTGGAAGAAAGGTGTATTATTATCTCGTTAATAAGTCATTTCGGGAAAAGGTGTTTAAATAGACTGCGAAAATCGAACTTACGCAACATTCATCCGGGCTTTTTCTACTAGAGTTTTGGGTCTAATAAGATGCTTTTTGGCCTCTGGACTAGGAGTTGGAGGTGTTTGTGCAAGTGTATTGTCCATCCCGCCGTTTAATTGTTCCATGCTCATGTTCGGCGAGTAACTGCCATTGGCGTCAAATCCGTTTTTCTTCCACGTTCCAGTCTGCAAGTAAAATAAAAAAAGCGTCAAAAATATTATTTAAAAAGCAATAAAAATATAAAAATTTTTAAATATATTCCTAAGCACGCATTCATATACATACAGTAGAATTCACTAAAGTATGTAAGTCTTGGTAAAGGGGGAATGTGGTGAGAGTTGACTAAATGAATACATAACACTGCATCGAATATGTTAGTACGTAGGATGTTTTAAAAATTTAGCGGATGACGCAGAAAGAATCAATAATTTTAACTAATTTTTTTAATTGTTCTTCAAAATATTCGCTTTTATGATCTACGCACTTCTGCATTCGGTGGAACTAGTTCTTAAAAAATTGGGTCCAATGTTCTTCAATCACCTAAGATACAAAGTTGTAGGCTTCCGCAATCGCTTTCAGAGTATTAAATTTCAATCCACACATTTTGTCTTTTGTGTATAGGAATAAAAAAAAATCACAAGGTGCCATGTCGGGTCTATAAGGTGGATGTGTCATCAATTCTGTTCGTGAAGCTGTTAAAAACTGATGTTTGGGATGCGTTGTGTGATGCTGTATTGTCTTGATGCAGCATGATTCGTCTTTTTGGTCGCTTCTCTCGCACTTTTTGGTACAGAGTTGGCAAACAAATGGTTGTATACCATCCAGCATTGATTGCGCATCTGAAAAAAGAAACCACTATTTTTTGCCATACCTTCGTCCGTGTCCCACTTTCGTGGGTTTTGTTAAGTAGATTGTCGCTTGCTTTCTGACACGTAACAATAAATCCACCTTTCCTGTTACATGTAACGATGTCGTACACTGATTTTGCTCAACCTCAATTGAACTTTTTAAGCATTTTTTTTTACTAATCCATACGCACTTTTTTTTCAGCTTCCGCTAGATTGTATGATATCCATCGACTGTAAACCTTTCTTACGGCAAAATCATCATGTAGGATAGTTTTGATTTGGGTCACACCGATACCCAATGATTCCCGAATAACTCTGTATGTGCAGTGGTTGTCTGTCTTTATCATGCTACATACGGCGTCGATGTTTTCTGGAGTGACTGCAGTGGCAAGCTATCCCTCACAATGCTCATCTCTGAGCAAAACACGTCCACGCTAGAATATGTTGTACCACCATTCAAGAATCGCTAAAGATGGTGCTTGATCGCCAAACAATCACTTGAGTTTTTGCAAACACTCTTGTCGAGTGAGACCGTCTTTAAAATCGTAGAAAATCTTGGCTAGAAAATTTTCGCGCGTTATTTCCATTTTATGCTAGCAACCTGTAAATGCTATTCGGGCTAAAAAATCTTAGAGAATACGACAAAAATATTTCTGACAGCACCACTTTACGAAGAGTAGCTGAACCGCAAAATTTTTGAAGCAACCTATGTAGTGCAGATTTTAAGAAAAATGTATAAAATATATTTTACAACTAGGTTGCTCTTCAAAGAAATATTATTATTGAACTTGTAATTGATATTATTTAGTCAAATTGGAGATATAAGAGGGTTGTAAGCTCCATCACTGCTGTAGTGGACGCCTAGAGAATACAAACACAGTACTTTTTAGAGCTGGATAATCGTGTCTTCCTGATAGGGATGAGCAGACCAATTCGATAGTATGCATTCACTCATATCGAGTGTTATAGGTCAGCCCGTCTTTATGAGACAGACACGATCATTCTGTTTTAACAAGTACTACGTTCGTATTTTATAGGCACCCACTGTAGCATTGGTGGGACGTATAATCCCCTTTACTTCGTCTCCGCTTTAAATTATTTCTAGAATCAGTCGGTATGTAGTTTGTAGTAATGAAAGAAGAAAATCAGACAAAGCGAATTTTAATAAGTGCATTCTGTCATTGTAACATTAATATCCGACGTAATTGCTTAATTATTATGTCATCCATTTACGTAGAAATGCACATTAACAATTAAGCAATCATGACTGAAAATAAACATTTGTGGTATGTCAAAATATGCTAACGCGAATTCTTCAAGAATTGTAACACTGAGTGAGATAATTGATGATTTAAAATGCGGCGAAAGTTCAAACGAATATTTTCAGAGAAGAAACATGAATTCGAACAAATATTTTCAAAGGAGTATCGATATTTCCAAGAAAGTTCGATAACTACAGCTGAAAAAGATTATTCTTTTGTAAGTATAAATAGAAATGAATTTGTATATCACTCTACTACAACTTTTATACACGAAATTGGAAATAAATTGAACAACAATTTCAGTGTCGGTGACAAAATTTCAGTTAGATTGACAAAATATCTTATTGAAAAGCAAACAAATAAAAGAACGCGATAATTCTAAAGGGTGTTTCAAATAGCACGATTTTTTTAAGAATAAATAAAATATAGATGGCGCACTGAATTTGTTTGGGTATGTGGGCATTTAAAAAGTTTGGTGTATGACATTTATAAAAATGGCTTCGTACACGGTACAACAACGCGTTCAAATTGTTGAATTATTTTATGAAAATCAGCGTTCTGTGGAAAGAGTTTTTAGAAAATTACGTGAATTTTATGGTTTACATAATCGTCCATCTGAAAGCACTATTGGTCGACTTATTAAAAAATTTTAAGAGATCGGTCCCGTGGAAGATCAAAAACGTAGAAAATACAGTCGTAGTGGTCGCTCACAAGAAAATATTGGTTTGGCTAGTGAAAGTGTTGCTGAAGATACTGAAATGTCCATTAGACGACGTTCACAACAACTTGGACTTAGTAGATCAACAACATGGCGTATTTTACACAAGGATTTAGCTCTGAAGGCACATAAGGTTCAAATAACACAGGAACTGAAGTCATTAGATCATTTAAAACGTCGTAGAGGATATGTGGTTTCAACAGAATGGCGCTACACCTCACTTTGCACACGAATTAATTGACTTATTGAGAGAAAAATTTCCTGGACATGTAATCTCAAGAAACGGTGATGTTAATTGGCCACCAAGATTATGTTATTTGACGCCGTTAGACTATTTTCTTTGGGGTTATGTGAAAAGTCAGGTTTATAAAAACAATCCACCATCAATTCCTGCTTTGAAAGATGAAATTATTCGTGTCATCGGTGAGATAGAGCCTCAATTATGTCAAAATGTCATTGAAAAGAGTGGACGTCTGTGGAGCTGCAAGAGGAGGACATTTGGCAGATATTATTTTTCGCATACAAATGTCATAACTGATATTTCAATTACCAATAAAAAGTTTTTGAAAGTGAATGCTAATTATGTGTGTTATTTATTCTTTAAAAAAACCGCGAAATTTGAAACGCCCTTTATAATGATTTTGACTCAGAAAATTAACTTAAATGACTTATTGCATAGAATTACGTGCTTTTACGACGTGAAATTAAAATATTCTAACTTTTACCACTGTTTTACATCGTATTTATGCTGCGGATATTTTTGAAAATGTTTGCTGGTCTCTGGTGAGACCCGAACTAACGATCTCATGTGTCTAACAACTCGATCTGGGAGAACGGTGATACTCCAGTCTACTCACATGTCATAAATTGTATTAAAGAAACAGATAGTAAATGAAACCTACGCCCTAGGGTATGTCAATTTATTTCTTTAATGAACGGCCGAAGATAACTACCAAAAGAGAAAATGAACATCTGAAATTAATGTCCTTGCGCAATCGTCGCCTTACAGCCCCGGAAATAGCAGTACAATATAACGTACACAACGAAGCCACGGTGAACGTAACAACAACCAAATGCCGTTTAGCTGAAGCTAGACTTAGAGGTTAAGTAGCAGCAAAAAAATCACGTCTATCTGCACGACATAAACAAAAAAGATTGGCGTGGTCGAGAGCACACAGGCACTGGACTGTTGAATATGGACAGACGAATCCAACTTAGAAATTTTTGGAAATAAACGCCGTACTTTTGTTCGTCGTCGTATCGGAGAGAGAATGTTAGATGAATGTGTGGTTAAGGTACTGAAATATGGTGGTGAAAATGTGATGGTTTGGGGTTGCTTTAGAGGTGGGCACATCGGAGAATTAGTGCAAATCACAGAAAGGATAACAACAGAAGTCTCTTTGGGTATATTGCAAGAGCATGCTCTTCCGTCAGCAACGGAGCTAATGGGTCCAGGGTTTGTGTATCAGCAAAATAACGACCCCAAACACACGGCAAAGATTGTAAAAAAGGTTTTTCACAGACCAAGCTGAAAGAGGAATCCTTGCATTAATGACATGGCCACCCCAAAGTCCGGATTGCAATCCTATAGAGCTGTTATGGGACTGTTTGGATCGTGAAGTGCGTAAAATACCTCCTACTAGTAAGACAGATCTTTGGGGTAAATTACGGAATGCATGGAACTTTATCGATGGGGAATATCTCGACTGACTGGTTGAACGAATGCCACGTGTTTGTAAAGCCGTGATCGCAGCCAAGGGTGGTTACTTTGACGAAAGTAAAATTTAAGCTAACTTATTATAATATTACTTCGATTAATAATGTCAATTTCTTGAATTGTATGTTAGTTTAGTATTTTATAAATAAATTTGCCATGAAAATAAACTCTCTTTAATATCATTGCGCAATTAAAATTATCTGTAATGCGATTCAACTTATGGACGGTAGTGCATATGACAGGTATTTCGTATTCGCTGAAAATCACACGTGAGTATAGTTATTCTTTAGAGTAATAAATTTCTTTAGTATTAGTTGCCTTTTACTTTTTTGATTTTTTAAACTTACTTGGACAAATTTCAATGGACGGTAGCGTGTATCAAGAACAATATAAGAAAAATCAAACGAATGCTACAGAACCAGTTATTCTGAAAAATTTATTAGCGATTTAAACGACTTAAAAATAGAATTAGTAAAATCAAACATAAAAAAACGAAGAATAAAGTTGAGAAAAAGTAAAATAGCAATGATACATAACACGTATCAATCAATCTATAGGAAATATTAGAACAAAATATCACAATTCAACAATAAACAGTAACAATAAAAAAATCATCGTATTCTAAATAGTTGTTTTAATAATCAATAATTATGATAGTCTTCAACTTATAGAGTAGTACTTTTCAAAAAAAGCATCTGAATTGTATGCCTGTATTTTAAATGATAAAACCAAAATTATTAACTGAAAATATATTCAAAATTAGAAATACTAAAAATATGTATTAAGAAGAGAACATGTTTTAGTTTAAAATTTATTTTTAAAACAATGAATGCATATTAATATATCTTCCATTTCTTGGTAAATATGCATATGTATGTAATAAAACTAATATATGACAGGTACTTCGTATTTGCTGAAAGTCACACGTGAGTAGAGTATGTTTATTCAATTTCTGCATATGTTTTTATGAAGGTTACTACGTAATTTCCTATTGCAAGCAGTAAGAATATTCGTTGCATGTACTAATCACATGCAAAAGACGTGTTCCAAAAAACAACAATCTATTTGAAGGTAAAAGAACGATTAAATTTGAAAATTAATTTCTGAAACATGTCATTTATTCAATTTTCAATATTTTCGAATGAATGTAGTTCATGCGATAGCCACAGATTTACAGATTAAAATGCCGTTTGGTTTTTTGATTTCAGATAAGCCAATCAGCCGGAATCATAGAGACCGACGACAAACTTTTCTTCGACTTGGGTGCCTTTAGAGTGGTGCAATACACTTTGTAATAAAGATTCCGGTCTGAAAATACGAGGGTAGCCGTTTATATTTCGGGAATTGGCAACACTGACAGTATTGCCTCCGATCAGATGATTGCATCGTGAAGTTCGTCATTTTTGACAATATATTTACCTTGACAGTTTTATTATCCGGTCGCTATTTCTATTGTTGACTGTATCTTGTTATCTCAACAAGAATGCATCGACAAGCTGAATTCTTTATATGGTGATGAAGCACCATCGAAAACTACAGTATATCGTTGGTATAGTGAATTCAAACTTGGACGGGGTTCTTTGGATGATGAATTTCGTGAAGGCCGTCTCATAAATGTTGTTGTGTCGGAAAACATTAGTGCAGTGTCTGAATTAATAATGCAAGACTGTCATGTGGCATATCGTGAGATCGAGGTATCTCTAGGTATTAGCAACACCAGCGTTCATAAGATCCTGCATGAAAATTTGGCCTTTAAGAAGCCATGTTCACGTTGGGTACCACATAATGCACAAAAAATACAGTGGCGGTGCTTCAAAGAACATTTATACAGTCGTTACAGGTGATGAATCTTGGATCTATACGTATGAGCCCGATAGTAAACAACAGTCGACTGGTTGGGTATTTCAAGATGAGCCAAAACCAACAAAAGTTGTTCGCCCTCGAAGCATATCAAAAAAATGGTGGCCTGGTTTTTCGGAAAAACCGGTCACGTTGCCTTTAGAAAGTTGTAGAACTATCAATTCCGAATGGTACACAAGTATTTGTTTGCCAAAAGTTTTTGAAGAAATAAGGAAAACAAATCGAAAACGACAGATCATTCTCCACAATGACAATGCGTGCTCTCACAGGTGGGTTCAAATAATTGAATATTAGACCTGGCAAAACATTGATTCGATGAGTAATCCGCCGTACAGCCCTCACCTAACAAACTGTGATTTCTTTTTGTTCCCACACGTGAAGAATAAACTTCATGGTCAACGGTTTTCTACGCCGGAAGAGGAAATTGAGGCACTCAAAACTCATATTTTAGAGATACCGCTTTCACAGTGGCAGCAATGGTGTTCGGATTGGTTTAAACGAATGCAAAAGTGCATTGATTTTCAAGGAGAATATTTTGAAAAACACCTACCTTCGTATTCTGACTTACGGTAGAAATTTCAATAAACATATATCAAAAAGTTCAAACTTCTATATTTTCATTGTTTGTCAAAAAAATTCCAAAAAAAGCTAAGAAAACCGACCGTCACACGCACACCGCTTTAAATTATACTATTTCCTTGGGAATTTGTCCATGGTGCGCGTATATATATATATATATATATATATATATATATATATGTATATATATAGAAGGATAGAATCTATAATTAAAGCAAAAAATTGGCTTAAAAAAATATTAGTTTTTAATAATAAAGTAATATCCTAAACTCTATTCCCGTGTAGTTTTATTTTATTTCTTTGTAATAGTCCAATCGAGGCGTGGTATATAATTATGGACAAGGCTGTAGAATAGTGATTACTTTTAATATATATTTAAGAACTGCTAACATGATTTCTTAATTTAATTTTTTAATTAGAAATTCGATGAATTTTTATGTCTATGCCGTGCTCCTTGTCTAAGAAATATCGATTTCATTCAGATATACAGAATTGATGTTGTCTTTAGTTAAAATATACTAAAAGGAAAGTTCATACACTTGCATTTTGTTATTGCAAATGAAGATCTAGTTAGTTAGCTACTACTGGTGTTTAATACATTATTTAAATTAAAGATAGTAAAAGACTCACGTTTGAAATAGGGCTACTGATTGGAGTAGATGAAGGAGGTGCTCCTCGTGGAGTTACGGGAGCGCATAAAAATTGCGTTTTATCAAGACTTCCATTACTACCGGCTGGACTTTGCGTTGGTATGAAAGTGTTCGTATCTGGCGCTAACTGTCCATTTTTCTGAGTAACATTCTCCACTTTTCTCCTTTGCAAATCTTTAAAGTTATATTTCAAGTGATTAGGTTCTAATGGTGTGCACAGGGAAAGTTCTTCGGGATGTCTGATTCCTACTTGCTTGCAGATTTGAATGACGGCAGAAAAGGTTTTGATGGAAAAGTCGACGTGCATGTTGATATATCGAAGATCGGGCATTTGCAACCTCAAATTTTTGTGCATCGGTGTGAAATATAATTGGGCATCAGCTTGAACGCCGTATTGGTCAAGTGTGGACCTCGTTCTGTTTAACCATATATTCTTGTCGGGCCACCAAAGCGCATGATCTGACCAGTCCATAGATATCTCTGTAAAAGAAAATGAAAAATTATAATTTAATGTTTACATATAACAAAGAAAATGATAATATGAGATAAGAGTAACTTTAAAGGTAACAGTAGTCAACACGATTCTTGCTGACTTCTAAATACTTATTTCATTTTGCTCGTTGCTGTCAATTTTATACCATCGTAATTTGCATTTTTACTTTAAAAAAACCTAAATTTAGATTTTAGTACGTTAACGAAAAGGGGGTACAAAACTTACCCCCTTTTTGATTTGTTTGTTTTCATCATGTGTGATTAATTTTGATTTTTTAATATGTTTTGAATGATGTGATTCTAAAGATGTACTGTTTTTATTTAGCTTTAACTGTAATAATGTTCAGTGCTCTAATTGACTGAAGAATTGTTCAATTTTTGGCAAGAAATATTAATAAAAAAAAAAGCTCATTAGATTATACTTAATCTAGTTTAGTAGTTACTACTACAGTTATTTTGCTGGACTTCCCAAGAACTTACAACCATGCTCAGATGTATTAGACACCCCAGGTAAAAACCCTTATTCTCGGTATTATTCAAGTCTGACGGAAATTAGCCGTAAAAATAGTTAATGATATTTACAGAAATGCGTTTTTGAATACCCTAGTTAATCCCCTATTGAAAAGAATAGGTGGAAAGGGGAAATTGTGGATTTTAGAAATTTAGTGTCATTCTAGCAGTGTGTGAGCAACGTGCGTTTGTGAGTTTGTGGTAGAGATCAATTAGATTATCCTATTTTTTCACGTTGTGTCAGTTATTTGTTGAAGAAAAATGCCTAAAACACGCGAGTTGTCGGTAGGGGAACGCGCCCAAATAGTGCTACTACATTCCCAGAAGTTATCAATAGCTGCAATTGCAAAAAAAAAATGTTCGCGATGTGCAGTCCGTACAACCATTAGTCGCTATCAGGAGAGTGGGTCGTTTGTTAATAGACCAAAAAGTGGCAGAAAACGCTGTACCTCGATTAGAGAAAGCAAAATTTTACAAAGACTGGCTCTCAGTGATAGGAAAAAATGGTCGAAACAGCTCGCCAGTGAACATGAAAATTGGATAATCGAGAAGTGGTCGAAGATTCTTTGGTCTGATGAATCGAATATCGAGGTATGTAAGTACATCTTCATGACTAACATTCTTATCGTTGTATGCCATTCAGCCTACATGTAACATTAAACAAAATTAATCCTGTCTAAGTGCTAACTTTCTTCTTTTGCCTGGCAGCTTTGAGGACTACCTGGGACGCTGTACGTTCGGCGTAGGCAAGGGGAAGCTTATGAACCACAATGTATCATTCCCACAGTAAAATTTGGAGGTGATAGTATCATGGTTTGGGTTTGTATGTCTGCATACGGTGTTGGAGAAGTGTACCTGTGCGATGGACGGATGAATAGCCAACGCTATTTAGCCATGTTGGAGGAAGTATTAGAACCGTCTGTGCTAAAACTATTCGACCAGGATATTCCACAATACATTTTTCAGCAGGATAATGCGCCCTGCCACAAATCGGGAGCTGTAATGCGTTGGTTCGAGGAAAATACAGTGGAGGTATTGGATTGGCCGCCACAAAGTCCCGATTTGTCGCCCATTCGCGAAATATGGGCTGCAATACTACCGGCAGAGTGTTACAATTAAGGCCAAGGGCGGAGCGACAAAATATTGATAAATTGTACTATATTACTAAATAACACTTTGTACATAATTTTCACAACAGTTTTATTTTCCTCACCTCTCTTTTGACTAAACTATATAAACTATATATGTATGTACATAAATTCGTAAGGTGTCTAATACATTTGAGCATGGTTGTATAAAAAATCAATTATGACTGCTAAGCAATGAAGATATCTATCAGTGCCAGTGTTGATGATGATAGTATGAACAACGACGGTGGAAGTCTACGAGCCAGATTCAATAATGTGATTTTCACTTTTTTAATTAAAAGTAAAGTAAATCCTGTATTAAAACATTAAATCTTTAACGCATTATTTAGTTTGCATCTCTCAAAATTATTTTCAATTAAATAATAATATTTATTCTTCCAAGAAATGTTTAATTGCACTGGTCAACATGACTTCTGCTGACTTCAAAATGAGACTTGTTATTTAGTGAGTTGGGTGTACTGTGTCCGAAAATCATACTGGTTTTGACGCATTACGTCAAAATTTGGCTCTAGATTCTATTCTGCTCTTTAAAGAAACACTAAAAGTGACTAAGTTGTTGAGAACTGATATAAAATAAACAAAGTATAAAATTATAACAAACGAACAAAAATGATAAATTACATAAAATAGATATTTAACATATAGGCTTCAAGAAATAAATTTCCGCTTGGAGCACTTTCTGCTGTATTGCCAGTCTTGATTTAAAAAATCGCGAACAAAATGTTTACAAATGTTAAAGAAGGTGTGTGGTGATAATGATATGTCACGTGCGCGAGTTTTTGACTGGCATAAACGATTTTCTGAAGATCGGGAAGAGGTCGAAGATGATGAACATCCTGGTCGACCTGTGACTGCAAGAACTGTAGCGAACGTTCTGAAAATTAATAAAATTTTGCGAAAAGACCGACATCTGAGCGTTCGGATGATTTCCCATATGGCAAACATTAACAAAGAAACAGTAAGACACATTTTGTATGATGATATAGACATTGCGAAGGTTTATGCAAAAATGGTGCCCTCTTTGTGAAGCAGTTTTGAGCGGACAACCGCATTGCTGTGCTTGATCATCCTTCATATTCGCTAGATCTCGCACCATGTGACTTCTACATACTTCCAAAAGTGAAAAGTGCATTAAAAGGAACACATTTTCAGTCTGTTGAACATGTAAAGTTAAAACCGACTGGGTTGTTCAAGAAGCTGACAACTGATGAACTACAGCATGTTCCGAACAATGGAAGACACGTATACAGCGATGTATAGATAGGGGAGGAGAGTATATTGAAAGGAATAAAAGTTAAATATAACTTTATTTGCAATAAATAGCATTTCTCGAACCAGCCTCATTATTTAATTGCCACACTTCATACGTATTGGCGGTGAAACAAAGCGATTTGTTATCACGCGTATTTCAAAGCATAAGCGTTGCACTAGCTTCCTGCACGCAGCTGGGTCCGCACTTGCTGAGCATAGGATTGAAACCGGGCATCATATCCAGTTCGATTCTACTAAAATCCTGTCCTGAACTAGTAATTACAAAGGCCGAAAAGTCTGTGAATCTATACAAACTTTAAAATATCCCAATAACCAGAATCATGATGACGGTTACCCCTCACGCAACGGCTGGCAATCCTAGATTATTTAATTGCCGCACCTCGTATAGTGTTTGTATGTATTCTTGGTAATTTTCAGTTTGTAAATTGTCAGAAGTGCATTACAATTATATTTATACCGCAAACGTCTGTTTATCTGATTATTTGCTGATTTTTTACTGATCCACTCAATGAACAAAAAATTAACTTTGGAAAACTGACAGTGAACAACTTCAAAGCACGTCAATATTACGTTGACAATCCTAAGCATGTGTGAAGAAAAGTTGATCGTATGAAGAAAGTCAGATACGCTAACTAATCATTTAGTTTTTAAAAATATTTTCTATTGGCGCCCAGAATACTTGTAGAATAAAGACAAACCAACATTCTCTGTGTCGAATTTATCCGTCATATTATTAGAATTAATCCCAATTGACGTTCGCTCCTGTGATAAAGGTTTTAATACCATATACTTTTGAAAGGGATTACATTAATCCTTATTTTATTACTAGATTCAATTTGAAATCCGCATAATTTAGATTTAGTTTTTAATTTATCTATATATATATATATAAAAATGAATGTTTGTCTGTATGTCCTTTATAGAATCGTAAACTATGCACTTGATCAAGTAATGATTTATGATATATTTAACACACTGTGGAAATTGCAAAACTAGATATTTAAAAGATTTTAATTTATCTATCCCAAACATTGCACAGAACTACAAAAATCATCTATATATATATATATATATATATATATATATATATCGATACTGTGGAATGAATGAATGTTTGAATTCTGTATTTGCATTCCAACGCGCCTTTATAGAATTTTAACTGGAAAATTCAAAGGTGAAGAAGTACTGTAGCCACGTATCCCAATTATCCCGACAGATATGCCATTCGAATTCAAACGTTTGCTGTTTCCGGTACGACTCGCTTTCGCAATGACTATCAACAAAGCACAAGGACAATCGTCGCAAGTTTGTGGATTAAATTTGGAGAATCCATGCTTCTCACATGGGCAGCTCTATGTGGCCTGATCACGCGTCGGAAAACCTTCTGTTTTATTCGTTTACGCACCAGATGGAAAAACAAGAAATATGGTGATCCCACAGCACTTCAATAAATATCGAATTGAAACGAAACGCTGCAATGTCACAATTTTTTCAAAATGTACAAAATCAATAAAATGGCTCAAAATGAATTGAATCTTTGTGTAATGTTTTTTCTTCAAATTTATTTTAGTTGGTGGTGTAGCAACGTGCGCAGGGTACAGCTAGTTTAAAATAAATACAATATAATTCGAAGAGATATCATATTTGTCTATATATAAAATTTTTTCTATGCGGTTAAATAATATACAGTAACATTAACTTCATTTAAACGAAACATAGTATTAATTATATTTTTGCGTTTTAATTTATTATATAATTACGAAATACATCCACGGCTAGCCATCCATGACTGTGTATGTTGTCAGTGATAATTTTAAAATTAAAATTCACTAACCCATAAACAAACGGAAGTGTACTTCCACTTAAGTGTAAGTTATTACTCGAGACCATATTAAAGAAATGTTATTTTTGTAACCATTAAGTATAACAGATGTAGATGAACTTTTAATATTCTTTAAGGTAATTTCATTAATAATTATAATGTACAGTTGTATAATTACTTATTTAATACATTATTAACAAGATAATAATATATTTTCCCTAGAAAATGGTTTTGCTATGCACTCCACTGATACTGCAACATTTAAACTTCTTTAAAATATCTTTAATGATACTCTGCCTATTGAATATTAATTGATCTTCCTCGGGGTTTTGATTACATTAATCATACAATTTCATTACATACATATTCAACTACACGACAACATTGAAATTACATTGAGACTAGCTAAATTTAGAAGATGTTATAGACGCCATACATTCTCGACCTGGTACAGAAAAAATAAACTTAGTCAAATACATTTAGTCGTTCATGTCGTTCAATACATTTATCTGTTGGACGAGAGAGGGAGGCTATGATTATTCATTATTTTTCTCTATCGAAAAGATACGATAAACTCTACCAAGGAATCGTTCGATAATAACACAAATCTGCCTGAAGATCGTTGAATTCCGTGAAACATATGTAATAGACAGGGTGTTATTAACATTTGAATGATTCCTTTTAACATTATTTTATTCGGCAAATCGCCGTGGTGCAAGCGTCTGTCTATATACGCTCTGGAAACTTTGTTGCCGACATGCGAGATAGACGCGTTCTCGCTTCGTCGTTTAATACATTTTTGTGTTAGACGAGAGGGGGAGGCAATTATTATTTACAATTTTTATTTTTCAATATAATCTCCTAACTGCAATACATTTATTACAATGTTGAGTTTTACATCGTTGTAAAAAATGTTTTTGTCTGAAAATGTTCTGTGACAGCTGCTTGCAACTCAATATCAACATTACCTAAGGTCTTTTTTTTAAAAAAAAGTAAAAACTAGGGGCCATATCTGGACTATACAGTTCCAATTGCAGAAAGCCACATTCACGGGCGGCAGCTTGTGAAATAGCCGCAGTATGAATAGGTGCACTCTTATAATCGTCAATTTTCCCCGACGTTTTGCACGAATATTGTCCCTCAGTTTATGCAACAAAGACGCATTATATGTGCTGTTGACAAGTGTATTACTCTCTTTACAGTCAATGAGTAAAATACCCTCACAATACCAGAATATTGAGGCCAATACCTTCTTCATTGATTGAAGAATTATCGCCTTTCTGGAAAGATATTCATCGGGTCGCCGCCATTCCATCGATTACCTTTTGGATAGGGAATTACAAAGCAGAACCATTGTTTCATCTCCTGTGACAGTGGACTCCAAAATCGGTTATGGATCGTTTCCACACATCTTTAAAAACGAGCACGTGCATTCGTCTCGACGTTAACGTTAGAGAGCAGAAAGAAGACGCGGTACCCATCTTCTACTAATATTATTCACACCCAAAAGATCATGGTGAATTCGACGAACACTTGTTTTAGAAATGTTAGACATTTTTGCTAATTCGTTACTTTCAAACGACGACCTTCTAATACCATTTCTTCAACAACTGAAACGCCGATCGTTTGACGAAAATCCTTCTCTTTTGCCCGAACATTTCAAATTTCGATTCGTCACTCCACAGTACGTTCTTCCACTCATCGATTGTAATAATGGTTTCCGTGACGCAACGCGACCGTGTAAATTTGCTTCCACTAATCGTCGTTTTACTGTACTCACAGAAATTTTTAGCACGGCCCTGGTTAAATTCGGCTGTTATTTCAGGTGCTGTTAATTTACTATTTCATTTGCTAATTAATTTAATCCTTTCGTCGCCAGTTTAGGAAGTACCTCTCGATGGTCCCGGCCGATTACGGTCTTCTAGACTGCCAGTTTCTTGAAATCGACGAATTGTGAGGTTCACAGTCGATTTTTTCACTTTTAATTTTTCGCCAATACCGCGAACTGATAATGCCTCACGATGCAAAGTATGTAAGTATCGCAGATCGTGTTCAAGTATCAAGCGGCTTTCCCCGTGGCATTTTGTAAACAGAAATTACACTATTCGCTTACAAAATAGACAACTTCACACAAGCACGTTTAGTGATGAACTGATGAGCACAAGGAGGTAGTAATAGTATAACCGACTCATTTCAGGTAAATTTCTAGACTCTAGTTCCCTCTTAATGACCGTAGCATTAATCCTGATTATATATAGTTGGAATTATCGTAAAATGCTATTGAGATGCAATACCAATAGATGAAGTTGTTTCTATCATATTATTTGGAGAATATACGAGTGTAGTTTGACAAGTAGTGAGAATGGAAAACAAAAACAAATTTTTTAAATACAAAATAATTTTTATTTTTCAATATATTCTCCTAAAAGAGCAATACATTTATTCCAACGGTGCTCCAATGCCCTTATGCCATCTCTAAAATGCGATCCCGGAAGGCTTGCAAAATACTCATTGACGAAGATGATAAGCTCGTCGTTAGACAAAAATTTCTTCTTTTGTAGAAGTTCTGCATAATATTGTCCGTTTATTGTGGCACCTTTCTGAAGGTAATCAATGAGCAAAATGCCCTTTGAATCCTAAAAAATTGATGCCATCACCTTGTTAGCCGATAAAGTGGTTTTCTCTTTCTTTGGAGGTGCAGAACCACGTTCTAACCATTGTTTCGACTGTTGTTTAGTTTCGGGTGTACTGTAGTGTATCCAAGTTTCATCGCAAGTAACAAATCGCCTACAAAAATCAACCGGATTCCGCTTATAAAGGTCCAAACACTCATTGGAAATGCGCAAATGAGCGAACTTTTGATCAGTCGTAAGCAATCGCGGCACCCATCTTGCCGAAAGCTTGGAAAGGTCCAATTCTTTCGTTAAAATGTGGTGTACGCATTCTGTTGAAATGTTTACCATGTCTGCTATTTCTCTCACTTTGAGTCGTCGATCTTGCGTATTAATATTATGGATTTTTATAATCATTTCTTTAGAAGTCACGATTTTGAGTGCTCCAGAGCGCGCTTCATCAATACAGCTTGTTCTACCACATTTAAATTCATTTACCCATCTACTTATTGTGGCGGATGATGGAGCAGATTCACCTAATGTTTCCCGTAACTCATCTTCTGTTTCGGTAGCTTTCATACCCTTAATTACGAAGTATTTATTCACCGCACGATATTCTGCTTTTTCCATTTTAACAAAACGACGTGTTGCTTCTTTTTCAATCAGCTGTTAAAAATAAACTAATCAATCGATTTATCTAAATATCGGAATGTAAACATATAAATATTCAACCTAAATTACAGTGCATTTGTTTTACCAATTAGAGCGCCACCTATGTGTCATTCTCACTACTTGTCACACTATCCTCTTATACAAATAATATACCAATTTGCATTATAACCCTTCTTAAGAATAAGGTATAAGAATACTATCGCTATTTATTGGCATTAATATAAGTTTTATGATCGTTATATAAAATTTAATCAAGTGTCCATACTTCCATGAACGGGAGTGTATATATACCACGTAATATTCCAGATTATATATTTTAAACTTAATATTTGCTCGACAAATTAATCCGAAAGGAAGTTGATTACTCCCTTCTAAGAAACAAGAATCTGTCGAACGTTATAATATATTTTAGTTATAAATGGATCTGAACAAAA
This sequence comes from Dermolepida albohirtum, assembly GCA_031893035.1. Lineage (NCBI taxonomy): Eukaryota > Metazoa > Arthropoda > Insecta > Coleoptera > Scarabaeidae > Dermolepida > Dermolepida albohirtum. The sequence continues at coordinate 139,319 of JAVIWB010005197.1, forward strand.
TTGAAGTATTCAAATGTTTATTGTATCTGCTGCTACTTCTAAGTATAGCCTTTATATACCATTACTCATACTATAATTAAATTAATTTAGCAAAAAGAATTATTTTAAGCATTGTTTATAAATAAAAATTATTAATAGTGTGATATTTTTTTTGCAGATAAGGGATTTGAACTCTTCATATATCGGCATTTACTAACATTACAATATTCCCACAACTTTGTTGGATTGGCAATCACGTATGAATCACGTACGAGTAAATACATGTGTATATTTTCATTTGTAAGCATCATAGTTTATTGAAAATTTGCAAACGATTTAATACAAGGAAAAATAACAAATATTTGTGTAACAGAGGATATGCGTAGTCGTTCTAGAAGCTGATAAAGAGCTATTATTGCGTCAATGGAAAGGATGTTTGAGGTGTACCTATTGCAGATGTCGTAATCCAATCGACATCGAATATCTTGAACGGATATCCGGAAACGACGGAAAGATGCATTGTTCAATGTTAACGATATTTATAGTTTACCAATTTAGAAAACATGATACTGGAAATACCTAGATAGAATAGTAAGTGGGATGCGAACCGATAGTCTTGTTGATTACGCATCTGTTGAAATACAAAGAAAAATTTCCGATGTAGATAACTTTTGAATCCGTCATCCTTTAGTAAATGTTATTTCAAGACGATACATGTACATATGGCTGTGTATGTTAAACTAAGCTTTTATGTAGAAATAATCATTGCACAGAAAATGTGATGGGAAATTGAAATCACACGTAATACAATTACATACACTAAATCACTATGAAAACTGATTGAAATAATAGTAAATACGTTACATCTATGTACGTATGTATATAGAAATGTACTTAATATTACAGAAAAGTTGATTTTAATAAAGATAAGTAGAATTATATAGTAGTGAGTAGTTTTCATGCATCTCAATTCTGACAATATTTTCCTTTTTTGTGAGTCTTGTATTCCACAACCTCAGCAGAGGCTAAACACTATCGTTGTAAGTAATTCTAAAAGTTAAGTAATTTCTTGAAATTTTAAAAATGTATATACTGGAATTTAAGTTGACTAAAATATCAAGTTATACCAGTGCATTTTAGGAATTTCATAATAACTTTAAAATTATGAATTTTAATTAACAATTTCGATAAATTCCAGTAACAGTTTAAACATAAACATATCGGCCAACATCATCCTATGTATTAATGAAAGAATAACTGATGTTGGAGAAAAAGTCCGTGCCGAGATGACAATCAAAGGCAAAATGATACCACTTTTTTTGTATATTTATATATTTTTTACATTTAGTTACAACTGCTGATGTACGAGGGTGGTCCCAGAGGTACCCGACCCAACAAAGAAAACACAAAAATTTTGGAAAGAAATATATTTAGTTTTCAACATAATCTCTTTTCAGCTCTATACACTTTTCCCAGCTATGTTCAATAAGTTCGATACCCTTTTTATAATAAGAACTGTCTTGCTCCTCAAAATAGCCATTAACTGCCGACATCCCTTCTTCATCGTTGGAAAATCTTTGACCACTGAGCCATTTTCTCAAGTTTGGGAACAGAAAATAATCTGAGGGGGCAAAATCTGGCGAATAGGGTGCATAGGGTAGCAATTCAAATTTTAATTAATTAATTTTGGCCATTGCAAAAACGGATTTGTTAGCTGGTGCATTGTCTTGGTGAAACAACACTTTCTTCTTAGCCAAATGCGGCCGTTTTTGCTTGATTTCTTCGCTTAAACGTTGAAATAAGTTCGCATAATACTCACCGTTGATAGTTTTTCCTTTTTCTAGATAGTCAATGAAAATTATTCCACGCGTATCCCAAAAAAAACCGATGCGATGACCTTGCCTGTAGATGAAACGGTCTTCGCCTTCTTTGGAGTCGGTTCTCCTTTTTGAGTCCATTATATTGATAGTTCTTTTGTCTCGGGTATGAAGTGATGGACCCACGTCTCATCCATGGTTATGAAGCGGCCCAAAAATTCTGCTTTGTTGCTGTGAAACTTCGCTAAACACTCGATGGGAACATCTTCACGACACTGTTTTTGCGGCACCCATCTTGAACACAGCTTTCTTATGTCTAAATTTTCAGATAATATACGATGCACCGCACTTTTTGAAATGCCTACTATGTCTGCTAGCTCGCGCACTTTCAGTCGACAATCATCCAGTACCGCTTTGTGGATTTTCTTCACCATTTCTGGAGTCGCCACCTTGGCAGCTCGTATGGCTTTGTTTAAATTCTGCTACCTAATACTTCACTGTTGTAAACGAAGGAGCAGACTCACTCAGAGTAGAATCCAGTTCAGCTTTTATATATGTTGGGCTGAGACCTTTCAAATAAAGGTATTGTATTACGTAACGATGACCAATTTTCTCCATTTTTACAAATTCACTGAAATTGATGGCTGCCAAACAAATATTAAACAACGTGGGGTCTTCAAACTCGAAACATATGCTTTATAGATTAATGGCTATTTTGAGGAGCAAGACAGTTCATATTATAAAAAGGGTATCGAACTTATTGAATATCGCTGGGAAAAGTGTATAGAGCTGTGTTTTCTTTGTTGGGTCGGGTACTTCTGGGACCACCCTCGTAAGTGATCATATGTATAGTTAGTTAATTTTACATTCAAAGACAAATTTCTTTGAATGTAACTGTCATAGTATACACTTATGCACGTTTATGATTTGAAACTAAAAAATTCTGATTTTAACCGCCTTTTACATTGTGTATATATCGAATAAATCTCCGGATTCGCAGTAGTGTAAAATCTTGCGGAAATGTTGGACAGGTGCGATTATAAAAAGAATAAATAGTGTAACTAATTCTAACTTACAAGCAAAATAATTTAGAAATTTATTTACACTCACTGCAGTTAACAATCCATCTTTCCGAGGCATCTTCGCATTACCGACATGATACAAGCTATCGGCAATGCCTGCACGCGTTTGCCCTCCCCCCCATCGATTCCTTTTGCTGATTACCCGAAGGATTGTTCAACCCTATTTACGAGTGACCCTCATTTGGTCGACCCCAATTTAACAGTCACATTTTTTATTCTTTATTTTGACGGTCCCCAGTTTATCTCAGCCAAACTAACCGCACTCCACCAATTTACATATAAGTATCCTAATAAACACAGAATTAAAATAATGAATAGTAGAAGTATGTGAAACATGCATTAGTAAGATTTAAAATACGCAAAGTGGATGAGTGACTCACAAAATTATAAATATTTTCGTTAAAGTAAAATGGGGTGAAGAATCGCGTTATTGTCTGTCGGTAATCTTTCGAAAATATTAAGCACTTAAATGGGGAAGAGAAACTGTAAACAATCAACTATGAATCACAGATAGTAATAAATTACGAGTCAGACATTGTGAAGACCCAACAGTGACTAATAATACTTTACCGTATGAGTGGTTCATGCTTGGAGAAATTCCAAGATTGCATTCAATTTTACTAAATAAATAGGATCCCAATAATTCGTTCTGTCATCAATAATTAAATTTACTACAATTAATAGCAGGTATACAATGAGAAAGTCGTGACATTGCGGTGAATAATTACTATATTTTGCATTTGGAAAGTAGACGTCCTCTTTACATAAAGTAATTAATTTTATTGTCCATAATATGACAACATTGAATACATCGAACGTGTATGTCCATATTTGTAAACATATTTTGAAATTGTTGAAATGATACAGAGGCTGTCGAAACTAAATGGAAATTGTCTGTTACTTTCAAATCGAAAGAGTGTTTACCATGTCCAAAAACTTATGTTAAGTGTATTTCCTTTTATTCCACATAAGTTTTAAACACATACAGTAGTGTGCATAAGTAAGTGACCACTTGCGGAAAAGTCAATTCCTAAACAATATTGTTTTCATATTTAATATTATTCGATTTTTACTCTCATAATAAAATTCTAGAAATTGGAAACCTATTGTTAAAGGAAAGAGAAAGCAGTTTAGGCGCTTCACTATCATGTGACTGGAATACCTAACAAAAGTTTTAAGTCAGCGACAAATTGCAGGGACATTGCAGTATTCTATTTGCTTGATTTTTAAAATTATCAAAAGGCACAGTACAACCAGTTTAATGGCTAGTCAAAAAAGGACGAGAATGCCAAGAAAAGTAAAAGAAGGTCATGATCAATACTTGCGATTGATATCTTTTCGAAATAGGCAACAATCACCTGAAGAATTAATAGAAGATCTTTGTTGGCCGAGAGGAGTTTTTGTGCATCCTACCATTCGGCACCATCTAATTAAACAGGGACTTACCTCATGTTGCAGGAAGGAAAAAGAAAAGAAGAAATAATTGGAATATGCGCGAAATATTCAGATCCAAAAGGAAACAGTACGTTCGCAGAAGATTTGGAGAGATGTATAATCCATCATGAGAGTGCATCAACTATAAAACAGGGAGGTGGGTCTGTGCAAGTATGGGATATTATATATCTGTACAAGAAGTTGGCCCATTAATTAAAATTACTGGAAAATTAACGTCAACGAAATATCTAGAGATTCTGCAGAAACAGGCTATATCAGCAAGAACACAATTAACTGAAAATAATTACATTCTCCAACACGATAGGAATCTGAAGCATACCGCGACGATTATTAAAAATTTTTAAATGAAATTTCGCAGCAAGGATTTGCACAAACTTTAGTCTGGCCACGACAAAGTCCAGATTTAAATTTTATCGAACATGATTGGGATAATATACTGGCTAATAAAAATAAGATGGGAGTTTCTGTGCAACCGTCGGCACTATCTAAGTAAACAGGGAACGTACGTATCAGAAAATATCGCCAAATAATACTAATCAACTCCTTGATATCCATTTGTAAGAACGGAATAACATTCGACAAGGGTTTCTGATAAAATTGGTCGACAGTTTACCAAAATGCGTCAGAAGTACAATATCTGCTAAAGGTGAGCATACTAGATACTAGTATCAGATCTACCGAAAAGTTCTGTCGGTTTATAGAATAAAACGAAATATATTTTTCATACCTTAAAGAAACTTTAATAAGTAATATAATTTCCATCATTATTTATGGCTTCTTGTCAGAATGATGGCAATTTGTATATCCCATTTTCAAAAAATGCTTTATCCCTAGAGATGTAAATTGAACCAGTGCTTCTCTGTCCTCTTAGTGTCTGAATTTTTTGCCCTGCAAACACTTTTTATACCCAGTCCGCTTCAAGATGGGTTCGATCATTCAAATTCTTCTCACCTAACTCATGTGGCATCCATCTTGAAAATTTCCACATCATTTCTAGTTTCCGAATATGGTCCTAAATGGTTTGTTGAGCTGAATCAAGTCTTCCCGCAATCTCTGATGTTGTCAAAAAAGGATTTTGTTCTAACTTGATCTCGACAGTATCATCGTTGATCAAAGATGGTCGCCAAGGACGTGCCTTATCAGAAAGGTCGAAGTTACCTATTTGAAAATTTTCGAACCATCTTCAGCATGTTCTATCAGAAACTGTACCTTCACCAAATACTTTCAGTAAATTTCCACACGCTTCTGTAGCATGTCTTCTTTGTTGGTATTCGTACAAAATGCAGTGGCGTATATCAGTCAAGCACTGGTTCAATTTCTCGCCTCTAGGGCCAAGGCATTTTTTAAAAATGGGATATACAAATTGCCATCGCCCTGGCAAGAAGTCATAAGTAATGATAGAAATTATGTTATTCAATAAAGTTTATTCGAGGTATGAATAATTTATTATTTTGATTTATTCGAAAAACGGACAGCACGTTTCGGTAGACCTAAGATCTCATTTTAATTATATGCAATTATTTTTATTGTAGTATTAATATTAAAAAATTACGATGTAGAAGAAAGTTTCCTTTAGTTATTTCTTTAAAAATATGCGAAACGGTATGTACACTACTGTATATATATATATATATATATATATATATATTTCCCATTCATTAACTTATTACCAATGTGGAACTAGCTTTTTTTTGTTTTGTAACAATTTTAAAATATCTTCGAATCAAATATTTTAACTATTGAATAAATCACCTGTACTGGCTTAACGTCTAAGTTTGTAAAAATAAGAATGACAGTATTCCTTATGTTAATCAACTAAGATTAGCATATCATATCCATATTGGATGGGAAGATATACGATACCAGGAAAGTAATGATGCTAATCATCTACATATACGAACATACCAAATATAGCAGTGATTTACTAATGAGAGCTGTTAAATAAGTTACATTGTATACGATACACAGAGGATCGAAGTTTTTATTATACGAGGATGGTTACTTATCAACGTGGCTTAACACAGAGATAGCACGAATTCGACAGAATCTTATATACCATTCTGTAGAATCATCATTTGTTAGGTTAAATATGGCAATATAGATCAATCTAACAATTGGTCTATCTTTGACAGTGCGCCAAAGCCTCAAGTGATTTTGTTAAATAATAGGAAAAATTAAGATGCGAGCGTGTTCAGACCAGGACTTTTTATTTATTTTTAAGTGTGTACCTGTTCCATTTCTTGGAAAGACTAATACACCTGTCCTTGTCTCGCCTATGGAAATGCTGTCGGCAAGATATTCGGGCAATTTACCTCTTTCAATTTAAAAAGGGATTAAATGCAGCTGCAGCAACGCGAGAAATTAATCAGACGTTCGGTGAAACCACGTGTAATGAACGCACATTACGGCGATGGTTTAAAAAATTCAGCGAGGGAAATTTTGATTTGGAAAATGAGCCTCGCGGATATGCGCGTAGCACCGTTAATGACGACGAGCTACGTGTAGAAGTTGGAAAGTAATCCGTCGACAACAGTGCGTAGCCTTGCAGAAGCATTTCAAGTGTCCATTGCCACCATTAGTCGTCACCTTTCTTCGATTGGCAAAGTGAGGAAACTCGATGGATGGGTGCCGCACCAATTAACGGAAGCCAATAAGCTCCGTCGATTAGAGGTGGCTACCTCTTTGGTTAATCGACAGAAAGTTGAACCGTTTCTTCATCGAGTGGTAACGTGTGACGAAAAGTGGATACTTTATGATAATCGGAGACGGTCAGGACAATGGTTAGATCGAGGTGAAGCACCAAGACAGCATGCACGAGCATCACTTGACTCGCGAAAGATTATGGTGACTGTATGGTGGACCAGTAAGGGTATTATTCACTACTCATTTTTGCAACCTGGTGAAACCATCACGGCAGCGTCCTATTGTGCCGAACTGGAAATTATGCATGGAAAATTGAGCCGCTTGCAGCCCTCACTAGTCAATAGACATGGACCCATACTTCTTCATGATAATGCAAGACCTCATGTTGCACGACAGACAATCCAAAATCTTTCGGAATTTGGTTACGAAATTCTCCCTTACCCACCTTATTCACCTGACCTTTCGCCAACTGATTTTCATTTTTTCCAAAGTTTAGACAATCACTTAAAAAATAGGGACTTCCCTGACCGGGAGTCTGTAATAGCAGTGTTTGAGCAATATGTGAGCCCTCAAAACCAAGATTTCTTTTCAAAGGGAATTTTTCAGCTTCCAGGCCGTTGGCAACAAACTATTGATGTAAATGGAGACTATTTTGCAGAATAAATATTTATATTTTTTTAAATTTAGACTTTTTTTATTCCTTACAAAATCGGACATTTCATATGTAACAACCTGATAATTTGCTGGGAATTCTTGATATATTCCTCTTTGAATTAACAAAAGGCCAAAATTGGTAGGCATTCTTCATCATCCTCTACTGTTTGTCTTGTATACAACAGTTGTAGTTGCCAAAAACTTCCATCTTGACAATCCTGTGAATTCTTTGGAATTCAGTTTCATAGTAATAACTGTCAGTAGCTTTTCATTTTCTGATGTAATGTGGTAATATAATTAATACCCAAAAAATATGAGAGGGTTAGCAATTTTCTGCATTATGAATTACCTAGTACCTGTTTAGAAACACCGTTTAAGTAAATGTATAAAGGCACAAGGAGAATACATACTCAACACATGCGAAGCGTGCGCGTGTCTTCAACAAGCTTTCCTGATTTAAATCATCGCACCTCGTATGCATGTCCATTCATATATTACGTAAAGGATCGAAAACTAAATCTTTTGCCTTGACTTTTATCGCCTCTGTTAACTTTCAGTCAAATAAGCTATCATTACCATGCCTCTTTGATACATTATACCTTTAAACATACAGTACATACATTATTATTCTATAAATACGCTTGTAATCTCTATTGGACGTTAAAGCCTGTTCAATAATCAGTAATTATTAATAGCTGTTATCGTTACGGTAGCAGACATTCGCAGACACAATGAATGAGTCTGTTGTAAGTTCACAATGCACATACAATATGTATGCATGTATTTTTGTTAAACACACACAGGTTAGCGCCCTTATGTCGAACGCAACACGATTAATGAATAGAACAATTGATTTCGCTACTCTTATTTAATACACTTGCCATTGTTTTAATATCTATAGATATTTTTTTCTAATTGTTCATAACTCTGTTATCTAAAAATGCTTCACATTGACTAATAATAACCATATCTGGTGAAGGTGTAAATATTTGTATAGTGAATTTGAAATTTAAGCTATTCCATTTATCTAATATGGGTGATTTTATAGGGAAGTTAGTAGCGTAGACTGCAAACCCAAAATTAATACGAGGGAGTACTCAAAACTATCCGGAATGGTAGCGCTTGCCTAGCATGCATCCCTGCCACTAGGTGCATGTGACAACTTGTTCTGCGTTCGGTGCAGTCGGTTCTTTCGCGAATAAGATTGTGTCTTGTCACAGTGCATTTTTTTTGTAGAAGCATTTTCGTTTGCCCGTCGTTCTTTGTAATGTCGGACCTGCTCAGTTGTCCAGGAATTCTATTTAGAGGTTCTGAGAAAACTGCGTAAGAGTGTACGACGCCAAAGGCCCGATTTGTGGTAGACGGGAGAATGGTTTTTCAATCATATCAATGCACCTGTTCACATAGCCCTATCAGTTCGCCAGTTCTTGTCTAAAAACAGCATGACTCCTTCGCCCCACGCCCCCTACTCACCTGATCTGGCTCCGTGCAACTTTTTTTGTTTCGACAACAAGGGGCAGTAAGGAACCTTCCTGGTGCCGGCAGACGACGAACGGTGCACACGGATGACAATATTGAACGGGTACAGGAGAGTATTCGCGAAGATGGAGAAACATCAACCAGGAGACGTTCGACACAACTTGGTCTCTCACAAGGGTCACTGCAGAGCATTTTGCATACAATAAGAATGTTTCCATACCAAATTCAGCTTGTCCAAGAATCGAAACCGACAGATTACCAGCAACGACTTCATTATGCAATTTATTACCGGCAAAAAGCAGAAGAAAATCATGATTTTATTCATAATTTAATTATGAGCGACGAAACCCATTTCGAATTAAATGGGTTCGTTAATAGGCAAAACTGCAGGATAGGGGCTACGGAAAATCCAAGAGTAGTTCAACAGCGGCAATTACACCCACTTAAGTGTACTGTTTGGTGCGGTGTTTCGCCGGAAAGGATAATTGGCCCATATTTTTTTGAAATTGAACACGGTGTCGCCGGTGTTCGATATCGGATAATGTTGGAAAATTTTTTAAGGCCAGCCGTGTAAAACCACCCACAAGTATGGTTCCAACAGGATGCAGTCACAGCGCACACTGCGAGGGACACAATGGCTCTTTTACGTGACATCTTTGGTGAACGAATTATTTCGTGTTCAAACGATTTTAATTGGCCTCCGCGTTCACCGGATTTAACCGCTCCAAACTTTTTCCTTTGGGGTTATTTGAAAGGAAAAGTCTATATTAATAAGTCTAGAACCATTCAAGAATTAAAACACAATATACGCGACGAAATCACAAGACAACACCTGAAGTTTTGCGAAAGGTTATGGAAAATGTTTTGGAAGGAACACGAATATGCGAAGCAGAAAATGGCTAACACTTGCGAGATATAATTTTTCATAATAAAATTAAAAATAATCTCCATTAATATACTGTATTTAAAAAAAAATTTTTATATTGGGTTGGCAACTAAGTACTTTCGGTTTTTACTGATAGAGAGCGTTGCTTTATTTTTTGTATAACGTATGTTAGTGCTGTACTTTACCGTTTTTCGCGTGATACTAATCACATTGACGTAACTTCAGAAGCAAGTAGTGCGTGATTTTTATTAAAGCTATTAGTTGTGGGTTAATTTTAAATGGAGTGCAGAAACGAACATTTTCGACATATTTTACTATTTTATTTCCGTAAAGGAAAGAAAGCTGCTGCGGCTCACAAAAAGATATGTGAAGTTTATGGTGCTAATTGCTTAACAGAGCGCACGTATCAGAATTGGTATAAAAAATTCCGTTCTGGAGATTTTTCCCTCAAAGATGAGCAACGTTTTGGTCAGCCTACTGAAGTTGATGATGACCAAATCAAAGTCATAATTGAAGAGGAGGATCATCATATAACTGTTTGAGAGGCTGCGGAGAGGCTACATGTATCGCACACAACAATTGAAAAACATTTAAAATGTCTTGGGCTAGTTAAGAAGCTTGATATTTGGGTACCTCACGAATTGAAAGAAATTCATTTAACACAAAGAATCAACTTTTGCGATATGCACCTTGGACGAAATGAAACCGACCCTTTCTTAAAAAGAATCATCACTGGTGATGAAAAATGGGTCCTGTACAGTAACATAGTTCGAAAACGATCATGGAGAAAACACTATAAACCAGCTCAAACCACATCGAAAGCTGAATTGCATCCAAAAAAGATCATGCTATCAGTTTGGTGGGATTACAAAGGTGTTGTGTTTTTTGAGCTGCTTTCAGGAAACCAAACGATCAATTCGGACGTTTGCTGTCAACAATTAATAAAATTGGATGAAGCAATCAAAGAAAAACGGCCAGAATTGTCAAATCGGAAAGGTGTAGTTTTCCACCAAGATAATGCAAGGCCTCACACATCTTTGGCAACTCGTGGGAAACTATTGGAGCTTGGCTGGGAAGTGGTACCACATCCCCCATACAGCCCTGATCTCGCACCATCTGATTACCATTTATTTCGAAGTTTGCAGAATTCTTTGAATGGCAAAACTTTCACAAATGACGATGACCTTCACTCGCACCTGGTTCAGTTTTTTGCTGATAAGGACCAGAAATTGTATGAGCGCGGAATCATGCAGCTGAAAGAAAGATGGCAAAAGGTCATTGAGCAAAATGGAAAATATATAATTGATTAAAAACTATTCTTTGTTTAAAAAAAAAGTGTTTTATTTTATACTACAAAACCGAAAGTACCTAGTTGCCAACCCAATAGTTATGTCTTAAATAAAAAGTATAATGAAATCAAACCCCTTCGGTAATTTTGGGCCACCCTGTACTATCATACCCAATTAAAGATAAAGATTGCGAAAAATTAGTACGTGGTAGAAAAAAAAACTGGTTGAAAATTTGGATTCAGCACACCAAAATACATAAGAAACAGGTTGAACTTTGAAAAAAGGTTTTTAAAAAATATTTATTGGTTGTCCTGCGTAATTAATGAAATTATGAATCCAGAAAATAATTTAAATGAAATGTTAACAGTAAATGATCTTAAAAGACATGTTTTTTCGTTATTTATCTATAAATTCAAAAAATCTCGTTCTATAATCTAAATCTCTTTATTTACAAAACTTTATATAACTCTTATCACAATGCTTAAATTACGAAATTAGAATAAAAACAGCTAATTTAGATTCCAATTAATGAATTTTCGATTAACGACTTTCAAAATTTATGAATGAAGTAAAGAATTCTGTTATCGCCTGATATAATTATTGTTAATTACATTACAAATAATGTTTAGTATATCGACACCGTTTATCTATTTCTCACACTATGAGTATAAAGTTCACAAAATCCATCGTTCAGAATGAACTTTTATTGCCTTAAATAATGGACCCACAATAAGAGCAGATAAAAATAGAAAAATCTCGTATTATGTATTAATTACAAGGGAGTTTTATACTTGCTGTGCACAAAGGAATGCTGGTAAAAAATAAAACACAGGCCAACACTTTATTAATCAACTGAATTGATAGACTTTTAATCAACGGACGTTCGTGTTCGTACGAGGGTAGCCGTTTATAATTCGGGAATAGCAACAAAAATTTTTTTATTATCGAAAATAGTTTTATTGCTTTTCAAAATATTCTCCTTGAAAACCAATGCACTTTTGCATTCGTTTAAATCAATCCGAAAAGCATTGCTGCCACTGTGAAGGCAGTATCTCCAAAATATGAGTTTTGAATGCCTCAAGTGCCTACTCCGGCGTAGACAGTTGACCACAAAGTTTATTCATCACGTGTGGAACAAAAAGAAATCACAAACAAGGTGCTAGATCAGGGCTGTACGGCGGATTGTTCATCGAATCAATGTTTTGCCCGGTCAAATATTCAATTGTTTGAACCGGCCTGTGAGAGCTCGCATTGTCATGGTGGAGAATGATCTGTCGTTTTCGGTTTGTTTTTCTTATTTCTTCAAAAACTTTTGTCAAACAAACAGACGTGTACCATTCGGAATTGACCGTTCTACAACTCTTTAAAGGCACGGTTATAGCGTGACCGGTTTTTCCAAAAAAACAGGCGATCATTTGTTTTGATGTGCTTCGAGCGCGAAGAGAAAAAATACCCACACAGTCGACTGCTGTTTATTATCGGGCTCATACGTATAGATCCAAAATTCATCACCTGTGACGACTTTCTAAATGTTCTTTGAAGCACCGCCATTGTATTTTTTGTGCATTTCTTAGCACCAATCGACGCGAGTCTTTTTTTGAGCGGTTGTCAAATTATGTGGTACCCAACGTGAACATAGCTTCTTAACGGCTAAATGTTCATGCAGGATCTTATGCACGCTGGTGTTACTAATACCTAGAGATGCCTCGATCTCACGATATCCCACATGACGGTGTATTATCAATTCAGGCACTGCATTAATGTTTTCCGACACAACAACATTTATGAGACGATCTTCACGAAAACCATCGTCCAAAAAACGCCGTCCAAGTTTGAATTCACTATACCAACGATATACTGTAGTTTTCGATGGTGCTTCATCACCATATAAAGAATTCAGCTCGTCGATGCATTCTTGTTGAGATAATCCACGCCGAAAGTTATGAAAAATAATTGCACGAAAATATTCGCGAGTAGCTTGAAAACTTTATGTCAGCGAAAAAATTGAATTATTTTTCGCTGACATAAAGTTTTCAAGCTACAGTCAACAATAGAAATAGCGGCCGGATAATAAAATTGTCAAGGTAAACATATTGTCAAAAATGACAAACTTCACGATGCAATCATCAGATCGGAGGCAGCACTAACAGTGTTGCCAATTCCCGAAATATAAACGACTACCCTCGTGTATGTACGTACGGTTGTGATTATAATTTAAGGGGCACCGTCTCATTACTTTAAAAAAAGCTTTATGGAAATAATTCTGTTGAAAATGTTATTAATAAATGTGAGTAAAAATGAGACAAATTATTGTAATAATGGTAAAACAAATTATGTTTTTAAAGTAACTTCAAACATTGTTCTGCAATAGTGATTATAAATTTTCACTGCAGACATGATGCTCTAAGATACTGTAATTACCGTACGTTCTAAAGCGTGCATACAAATAACCTTAGTAATTCGTTCTGCAGTGGTGAACCTGTGCTAAAATTAGTGTTAGATTTAACTACAGTCCCTCATCAGAAAATTGGCGCCAGCGTAATAATTACTAAATGTTCTTTATTTCAATTAATGCTGAATGTTAAAAGGAATCATTCAAATATTAATAACACCCTGTTTACTACACATGTTTCAGAGATTCACTCATTATCAGGTAAACTTGTGTTATTAACGGACGTTTACTTTGTGGACTTTATCGTACCTTTTCTATACAGAAAAATAACTGAAAAAAACATTGCCTCTCCCTCTCGTACAACACACGAATGTGTTAAAACGATATAATGCGTCTATCTCGCACAATCGAAACAAAGTTCCTAGAGCGTGTATAGACAGACACTTGCTATCTCAACGATTTGCAAACAGATGAATATTAAAAGGAATCGAATACATTCGTGTGTTAAAGTGAAAATGTACGATAAAGTCTACAAAGGAATCGTTCGTTAATAACACAAATTTACCTGATGATGAGTGAATCTCTGAAACATATGTAGTAAACAGGGTGTTATTAATATTTGAATGACTCCTTTTAACATTCATTTGTTTGGCAAATCGCACAGATAGCAAGTGTATGTCTATACACGCTCTGGGAACTTTGTTGCCGACATGCGAGACACAAACGCGTTCTCATTCTGTCGTTGAAATAGATTCGTGGGTTGTACTAGAAGGAGAAGCAATGTTTTCTTCATCAATTAATGTAACTCAAAAACAAGCGAATAAACCGAGAGACACAGCTATCTAATGGTTATTTAATATATTCTATGTACAATCCTTAATGACAAACAAATCTCCAGGTTCACAGTGGCGTACAGTCTCGCCGGTAAAGCTGGATAGTTGCGATTATATATGAAGCAAATGTATGTAATTAGGTAGCTTTTTGTTTTTATTATTTGGAAAATTTCTACGTCTAATGAAGAAATATTCGCGAATTTAAGAAAGCCCTTCGTATCACTTTTACACTCTTGTTATATACTTTAAACCGTGATTCTTATTTAAACACTGCACATAATTTATCGGTTGTACGAGTACCTACATTATCTGTTAGATTTCCTAACAAGACTTTCAAGCCGATGTTCTGCAGTTTTCGTTTAAAGACAGCTTGCTGTTTTCTAATTTGGAGATGGCGTCTAAAATGATTAAGTAATTTTCGGAAATTTGCTTTATTTGTGTGATTTCGATGTCTGTCAACAGTTGTTGACTTAGAATGCTTGAACTACTTGTGAATTTAACTTCAAAATACAAGGCGTAACAATGTGAAACTGAGCTGTGGTGACCGAGGAATGCTTGAACAAGAATATTTAAATTCGTGAATATGATTTAATAAAAACTTTTTTGGTAGAAGCTATTAATGTACCTACTTTTGGAATGAACCTAATAAAGCTACTTCTAATATGCTCTAGCACTACATGAATTGCAAGGAGCAAACATGTTACGAAAAAAATATTTTAGTATTTTTCCAGCTGTAACTATGCTTAAACCGCCATCTGTAACCAACAGTACAGCTTGAGTTGGAGATATAGTTTGCGCTATGTATTCCGGGTTGTTTTTGTAATATTTTACTGCATAATAGAAGAGACAAAGAAGTTTAATCGCTTTCTAAAATAAATATTAAAGTAAATATTATTACATTTACAACCGGAAGCCATATTTTTTTATTTTCTAACTCCGTCTTTATAAAGTCCGTATTCGTGTCTCTCATTCGCGGTAAATTATACTGTAATTGTCTTCTGATTCGTAACTAGCGTGTGTAATACATTTACTTCAACACTTATGAAAACTCCAATTGTCTACTAAATGTTGAATGCTGCACACAGTTAACATAATAATAAAATTTATAAATAAATAAAATTTATAATATGGTATTTCACATTTAGCATTCAACATATAGCGTTTGCTTTTAACATACCATTTAAAATCCATATCATATGACAAAATACAAAGTTTGCAAATAGCACTTTTGATTATAGTTCATTTAGAAACTTATTTGCACCGTCACAATTAACAAACCAGCTTTGCGAGGCATTTCGGCGCCACTAACATGATGCAAGCTATCGATTATTATGATATTACGTTCACCACCATCGGTTAATTCAGTAACTAACACTCGATTCTATTTCGGTTTATGTTCCTGTATGTTGCTGTGTAGGTTATGTTTACTTTAAATTTTGTTTGTTTTTATTTGTGATAAGATAGACGATATAGATCGAGCACTAACACTCGATTCTATTTCAGTTTATGTTCCTGTATGATGCTGTGTAGGTTATGTTTACTTTAAATTTTGTTTGTTTTTTTTTGTGATAAGATGGCCATATCGTCCATCTTCAAACAAAATCGAGCAAAAGACATATCCAAGGAAAAAAAATTAGTATTTCCACTTTATTGCGTACAGTAACGTACTCTCAAATACATAGAAGAAGTCTATCGATAAACAGTGCAACGTATTGCTGCCTTAATCGAAGAAAATCTTCCTAACGCAAGTACTGGACGCGCGTTTTGTAACAAAAAAGGAATAAATTGTTTAAATTTTAATTTATTAATGAATGTACATAACTATTTGGCTGGATAGTTCTATTCTTTAAAACGTTTTAAGGACCGGTACTTGAAACTTTTTCTTATTCAACAAATATAATTTCTAATATAGACATTGTGAATGGTCACTGTAATAATTCAGTATCTAACACTCAACAGTATTTCAGTTTACGTTCCTCTGTGATGCTGTGTAGGTTTTGTATATATAAAGGAATAAATTGTTTAAATTTTTATTTATTGTATTAATATAATGTACAATTCTATTTTAAGAAACGTTTTAACGACCGGTATTTGAAATATCTTTGCTTATTCAACAAACATTATTTCTAATAGTGACAGTATGAATGGTAATTGTAATAATTCAGTATCTAACACACGACAGTATTTCAGTTTATGTTCCTCTGTGATGCTGTGTAGGTTTTGTTTACTTTAAATTTTGTTTGTGATAAGATAGGTAATATAGTCGAGCAAAAGACATATCCGATGTAAAAAGAATTAGTGTTTCAACTTTGTTGCGTACAGGGAAGTACTCTCAAACACATAGAAACAGTTTATCGATGAACAGTGCAACATATTTCTACTTTGATTGAAGAAAATGTTCTTAGCCCAAGTACTGGACGATCGTTTTGTGACCGAAAACGAATAAATTGTTTAAATTTTAATTTATTTTGTTTAGTAATTAATGTACATTTACACTACTATTTCGCTGAACAGTTCTATTCTAAGAAACGTTGTAACGACCGGTCCTTGAAACCTCTTTCCATGTTCAACAAACATAATTTCTTTATTTTGACAATTAAGTTTCTAATAAACTCATTTATTTGTTGGTAAATAATCATATGGTTTCCTGTGTATTATTTCAATAATTGAAAGGGAAGAAACGTTACTACACTAACACCGCTTCGTGTGCGGTTAGCGGCAGTCACGCTACCGATTTTATCATTCCATCTGGGAAACTCGCGCCATGAAACTAACAATAAATACAAAAACAATTCTTCAATAACAAAATCAGGAAGTCCTATTATAACAGAACGGCATAATATACAATCGCGCGTGATTAATGTCACGATTAACATCTACAAGAAATATTCAAAAGACACATGTGTATATAAACACGTAAACGTCGCACTTATAGTTGTCTCTTAAAACTTTCACATTCGTATCATAAAATGCATCTTATGCAACATTAAAAAGACCTTCTTTGAACACAAAGTCGGCATACGTTCAAAGTAATTTATATCATAACGTAACTCAGCTGTCAAAGAAATTGTGGGCATCTGCGCAGCAGTAAATACGTTTTTCTGGGTTTTTAGGTTTTATCATTTGATTGGGTGAATACAAATACATAATACAGGCTGTTTCAAAAAGAATATACGTATTTCGAATGCATTTATTTATTAAGCGTTAAGACATAGGTATATGAAACTTTACACACATATTTACGAACCTCTCAAGTCCATATTACAGATATTCAATATGTCCTCCATCAGCGACACGAACAATATCACATCGATACTCAAATTCCTCCCATACTCGGGCAAGCATGTCCTTCGTCACTGATGTTATGGCAGTACGGATACGGTTCTTCAACTCTTCCAGGTTCTGTGGGAGTGGCGGTACATAAACGTTGTCTTTAACGAAACCCCACAGGAAGAAGTCACAAGGTGTCAAACCCGTGACCGTGGAGCCTAGCTGAGGAATGGTAAGTCGCCAGCTCCCTGACGACTAATCCGAAGGTTCGGTAGAGTTTCATTCAGATATTCACGCACCTGGCGACTCCAGTGAGGGGCTGCTCCGTCTTGTTGAAAAACGAAGTTGTCTTCATGCAGCCTCGGAAACAAGCAGTTTTGTAACATAGCGAGATACTGCTGACCGCTAATCGTGTTTCCATCAAAGAAGAATGGGTCGTAAACAGATGATCGGGATATCGCACAAAACACATTGATTTTAGGCGAATCTCCTACATATTCAATGGCTGCATGTGGGTTCTGTAGACTCCAAATTCGAACATTGTGCTTGTTTATCAGACTACTAACATGGAAAGTCGCTTCATCACTGAACACGATGCGTTGTGCGAAAGTGTTATCATTATCAATAGCATCATGAACTGAACATGTACGGCTTCATAACCAACCGAGGTGTCAAAACACGCCAAATTGTCGTTGTGGGTAGTTGTAATTCCCGACTAGTACGACGAGTTGGTTTTGAAGGATTACGTTGAAAAGCAGTTTGAATTCGTGCAACATTTTCTTCAAAAACACGAGGGCGGCCAGGATTCTTTCCTTTACATACACATCCTGTATCTACAAAATGTCGATACCATCTGCCGTTACTAAGAAAAACAGAAGACAACTGACATCTAGCGGCTTTTAAATAAACTAGACTATGTATTCGTCTCTCCAATAGCCGAGATAGTTTGGGCAAAATAATACTTTGTAATACGTATATTCTTTTTGAAACACGCTGTATACTATATACATGTATATAGGTCAGGATGTCAGAAGTACGATCAATTCTAGTAATAACCGTAGTCATTGCCGGGGCAATATATCAATACGCCTGGATCAAAGAAAATATTGTCCGTCACTAATTGACAAGTTATCTGATATCTACGGGCGTATATTGTTGTCCGTCTTCCGCCAATTGTGTAAACACGGACGCGCCGATCTAATGAGGTCATTTCTGTGGTATTAGATTGCGTAAACCTTGGCAGCTATTAGAAAATAAATAAATCATAAATTTCAAGAATATTTCTATTTTTCCCCTCTGAATAATGTATTGTAATTGTGAAATTTATTCATGGTAGGCATTCTGTTGGAATTGCGAAATTAAAATAAATTCAGCTTCGATATAATTCATAGAAACATGTGTATGAGATAATTTCCTAAGTTATATGAAAGAAATTTATAGGTCAAATTTTATTTTTAAATGTCACTTAATGACCTTTAAAATTTTACTTTTGCATTTGTGTTTTGATATCAAATCTTATCTTAACTTTGAAGATTAAATCGCAATATTTAAGTTTATTCACATTCACATTATTAAATAACAGTCAAATATTTCGAAACTTTTGACCCTCATTGCAATTTTTCCACTGATTTTAATGTATTTTAGTTTGCTGTATCAAATTCTTACCTCAGAATTTCAATATCAACCTTCAATAATGAGAAAGGCGGAGATATTTTGACATTAAAGAAATATCAACAAGAATGCCATTATATCTAATTTATTGACTTTAATCAATTCTAAACTGATAATACATTTTTCTAACTATAAATTTAAGCATAGTATGTATATTTTAAACAAATTTTCTAAATATTAACTTCCTCGTGATCTTTCTTTTATCAGGTGTACTGGAAAGTTATTGCCGGCTTTTTCGTAAAAAAGCTACATCATTGTCAAAAAAATGAAGAAATGTATTTATTCAAAGTACTGGCCATTTGATTCTATACATCTTGCTCATCTTTCTGGCAATTTATGGATGCCACCTCAAAAAAACTGTTTGTCCTTTGTGCAAAACCATTCATCGAGTCATTTTCTATCTTTGAAATTGGTAAAGTGCTGCTCTGCAAGCGCGTGTCCCAATAATGCAAAAGGGTGAGAGTCGAACGGTGCAAAGTCCTGAGGGTACGGCGGATGCGATATTATGTCCCATACAAGTACTTTCACCGTTTCCTTGACAGGTTTTTCTGTATGAGACTGCGCGTTATCGTACTGTAAAATCACTTTACCGCATCATCGGGCCCATTCTGGACGTTTTTCTATCAATGCATGATTCAAATTGATAAGTTGTTATCGATAGCATCAATACCGTGTACACCACGCCACTAGTCCCACCAAGCACAAAACATTATCTTGGGACTAAAACGATTTGGCCTTAAGAGTCGCTAGGTGATGATTTTTTACGCGTAGGGTTTTCGAAATAAATCCATTTTTCATCACCCGTCACCATTCGGCGCAGAAATGACTTCGCAAACGATTTTTCGATTTTCCATTTGCCTGTCATTCAATTGATGACTCATTTTCCCATCTTTAGGATTTTTCCCATTACTCGTAATCGGTCGCTAATCGTTTCTTGGGCCACATTTAACGTTTCTGCCAATTGTTTTTGAGTTTGGGTTGGGTCTTCATCCAATAACTCGTGCAGTTTCGCATCTTCAAACTTTTTCGGTCTACCAGAACGTTCTTTGTCTTGTACATCGAAATCACCACTTTTGAATTGTTGAAACCACGCCTCACATGTTTTTATGGTTGGAGTATGCTCACCGTAAATTTCTACTAGTAAACGTTGCCTTTCAGTAACGCGTGGCGCGAATGCATTTTTTCAGGCCCGAAACTCAACATTTTCAAAGAGGTGTAAATCTATGACGATGTTACTTTCGCAAAATATAACATGTATGGCTTTGAAGCTTGATATCAGTAGAATAAACGACATATATGTCAAATCATAACATTGCATACTTAAGCATAATGACATGTGTTAGAAAAACCGGTAACGACTTTCTAGTACACCTGGTATGTAAGAAGAATGAAGAATTAAAAACTTTGCACGTCTGGAAGTTCAATTTTGGAAAAATCAGTTTAATTCTGCCAAGCATAATGGTGCATTTGAAAGAAATCAAACAATTTAATGAATTTTCCAAATTTCTACTTTCAGAAGTGCAAAGAAAAACCGGTAATGGCTTTTCGCTACAACTGGTATAAGAACCACCGTTTTCCGTATTAAACTCTAAGAACAATCGGCCAAGAGATCACAAAATTCAAAGATAACTTCCGAATTTCGAACATCTCATCTTACTTTCTGAACTCTAGTGGCGTTTCATATATCTATGGTATAGTACCACTTACTTCCTGACACACCTCCAATAAGTAATGGTTCTCTTGTTGCATTTAACGTACTTTGCCACAACGGTTTTATTAGGCATATTCCGTTCGGGCTTTCGCATTGATGGAATTTTCCAACTCTTATTCAACGTTTTGTTACCTGCCTGATTTAATTTTACCCAGGGTCAATTTTCTTCCATTTATTCTGTGAAAAATTACTAGTGTGAGTGTATAATGATATTGAACCGGGCTACGCATAAAAATAAATAAAACTCTTTCCTTGGCCAGGCTGAGAATATTTCACTCTATTCTTGCATTAAACGAATCATATATTGTCGCCTTTGGTTTTTAAGTATACTCTGTCATTGAGAGTAAGAGTTTAAGAAACTAAGAATTTCGAAAAATAAATTTTAGAGCCATTAAAAATAAATCAAACTTTTATTTTTAACCGCATGTACAGTAGGTACCACAAAAATATATCGGCCGAATTCATGTAGGATGGTCTGCACTTGGTATGTAAACAAAATTGGAGCGTATTTATAATTCATAACATATCCCATAGAAAGCTACATTATTTTTAGAAGATAGTTGTTAAGATTTGTATTCGAGTAGATATAGCAGCACACAAAATACGAATAATTCTCTTCCTTGATTTTATTTTTATATATTATTTATAAATATAAGTATATATAAGTAAGTAAGTAGATTCTCGGGCTCTCCGCGATATTGGACAGAAGTTCTCAAAAGAATCGGCGTATCGACGTTTCGATGACATGTCAATCATCCTCTTCAAGAGTTGTTCCGTAGTGAAACGTCAACCTTACTGCTCCTCCCGCTGCTTTATATACTGGCTCCTCGTAACTCTTCGAGTTATATCGGTTTTGGTTTCGGTGTAATAGGATTTTAATGTTTTCTAGAACATTCGGTCCAGGTTTAATGGGATTATAATGAGGTGTCATTAATAATAGATTACTGTTAACGGGTTATTAGTTTGCGAATATTTGACAGAACTGTTATATGATAGGTCTCCTGGTGGAAGAAATGCGCAAACCATCGTTGCTAGAATTCAAGGTGTTTCCTCGTTTTTCAATCTCTATTGCCTCTCTGTATGTTCTTGCTCGGCAAGTAGCAATAACAGGCAGTTTCAGGTAGACGCTTCACTACAAAACAACTCCTGAAGAAGATGATTGAGATGTCATCGAAACGTCGACGACACGCCGATTCTTTCGAGAACTTCTGTCCATCATCGCGGAGGGCCCGAGAACATATTACTCATACTTATAACCTCGAGAACCTCCGTTCGAACATATACGAAGGAGCGTTTTTATATTCGCGGAATGGGGGACAAGGGGTGGAAATAAAAAAACCAAATTATTTTTCTTTTTCAATATATTCACCTGCAAGACGGATACATTTTTCACATCTTTCAATTAATTTATTTATACCCTCATAAAAAAATGATTTCTCTTTATCTGCAAAATACGCCGAAACTGAATCCTTGACTTCATCATCGGCAGTAAATTTTTTACCCGCAGCTCTTTTTTCATTTTCGGAAACAGGTAATAATCACTCGGGGCCAGGTCTGGGCTGTAGGGTGGGTGATTCACAATTTCGAAGTCCACCTTATGCAGGGCAGCTAACGCAACGCGGCTCTTGTGGACGGGCGCGTTGTCGTGCAAAAGCAGAACACCTTTTGTCAAATTTTCCCCGTCTTTTCTCTTTAATGGCTTTTTTAGTCGCTCTAATATTGAAGCGTAATATTCTCCGGTTATAGAAACACCTTTATCTTTATAATCAATCAACAATATTCCTTCCGAGTCCCAAAATACCGTTGCCATGAGTTTCCCAGCTGATTGTGACGCTTTAAACACGTCCAGGAAATTTTTCTCTCAATAAATCAATAGGTTCGTGTGCAAAGTAAGGTCTAGTGCCATCCTATTGAAACCACATATCCTCTAGATTAATATTCATTAATTCAGGCTAAAAAATCCGACGACATCGATCACCATTAACAGTTACAGCTTCACCAGCAGCATTTTCAAAGGAGTAATGTCCAATTACACCACCTGACCATAATGCACGCCAAACAGTGACTCGTTTAGGATGCATAGGTTTCTCATGAATAATTTGTGGATTTTCCTCACCCCAGATAGAGCAATTTTGTTTATTAACATAGCCAAGTTCAAAATGTGCCTCATCGGAAAACATTATTTTTTGAGAAAAATCAGCTGGTTATTCATTGACGAAATTGGCGAATGAACGACGTTCAAAACAAAGTTTGGGTTTTTGATGATGAGGACACACCCATACTTGTGAGAAAATCCCGATCTGTAAAGGTATGATAATGATAGCTGTATTTTCAAATCGAGTGAAATTGTGGAATGCGTCGTTTTGGACACACAAACACAGTCACAGCTAAGTGGTATACTGAACAGTGCTTTGCTCCCTGCAACTTTGCACTGTTCCCGCACGTGAAAATGAAGCTAAAAGGGAGGCAGTTTCACAATGACGAGGACCTTCTGCGGGCTTGGACAATGAGTGCGATTTACTCTCTAACGAAATTTGGCAGAACTGTTTTAAAGAATGGTTTCGGAGGATGGAGAGGTGTATTTAGTGTAGAAGAAATTACTTTGAAAAAATTAAATAAACAAAACTGTATTGCAAAACTTTAATAGTACCCTTTGTAAATCTAGTTTTCAACATTATTGTTAACAAATACTACTCAAGAAATTTGATTTTACTTTTTATTTTGTCAGTATTTGCATTTACTTATACTCTTTAAAATGTGTTCTTTTTAGATTTAGTTAAATTTATGTATATTTGAATAAGCAATCTGTCGTTGAACTCGCTTGACATTTTTAAATAGAAAGAACAAGAGGTAATAAACTCGACGTACTTACAGGGTACATCAACTTCTAGTAAAAATGTAAACTGTAAAGTTTACAAGCGCTGTACAATCTTGGAACGCATTTAAATCTTATAAATATTTAAATTGTTATAAATTTAATACATCTTTTATTGCGATTATAACAGAGAATTACAACGACTTATGTTATTGCAAAATTAAACGTAATTTTCCAGAAATAACTAATAATGTATTTTGTATTATATTTCCACAGATATATACGTATTGCATGTTAGTACGTAAATATGAAAATACGATTGAAATTGTATACCTTACCTAGTTACGTTTATAGACACAGGAAATGATATTCGTGCTGTTTACATAATGTTTTTATTTGTTGATCTTTGATATCAAAAAAGATTGATAAGAAGTTACTAGAAACTATACCACGATTTTATTAAAATAATTAAGACATTTTCTATAGAAGAATATTTAGGGCAAAGCATTTTTTAAAGCCCAGTTGTTATAATATAACTTATGCTTTATTTTGCATTCGGTTAGTCTACATGGAATCACATGTAAAGTATTGGAAAAATAACTTTAACTTACAATCTACATATAAATTAAAAGTGGGTGATTTATAGAAAATAAAAAGTGTTATAGGAGTGAATTTTTGGTAAGTAGCAAAATGGAAACATGAATAAAATGGACTAAAAAGAATAAGTAGTGAATAAAACTAGTACAACAGCATTAAGTAAACGCTAGAAGTTTAAGCACAAGTGAATCAGTCGACAAACTGTTAATACATAAAACATAAGCTGGTAATGATATGCCAGGTTGAGGAAGCCTCAACAAGGTGGCTAAATTTATTTATATGAAAATCTTATACATTAAAACAAACATTATGTGAGTTGGTAAAATGATAATTAGGATAAGTTCAACAACTTTCAACCATTGGAGCCGCTCAGAGAAGTGTTCCATTGATGTCATGGCTACTTTTTTTGGTAGATCTAACCTACTTTGGTAGATCAATTCCCAAATTTTTCTTTCTGTCTCTCTACATGTTGATGTTCTTCTTCGATTTACCTTCGATCTCTTAAATTCCTCATTGCTTATTAATTTTTTTCTTCATTCACTCTATAATTTTAATATCCTCAACAATACTATCTTCTCTAATAATAATAATATATACCGTCGCATTCCCTCATTATTTAACGTCAATTGCAGAGGCTTTGCCAAACCATGAATTATTATTACGCCCACGTTTTACCTGCAAGCATCTGCTTAAACGGGAAATGTAAAGGTCGTCAGACTCTAATCCGAGATCCCTGGCGTGGTTAGTTAGTAGTTTACCATTCAGCTATCAGCCGGCGCAGCTCTTTTGTCTTTTATAACGGGACATGTGACGTGTAAAATTCATGCTTTACACCTTGCAACACAAAGCACCAATGTTATCCAGACGTGGATGCATTAACTTAAAATACCAAAGAGTGTTTTTGAAATCTTTTAAACGAACTCGAGAATTCCATAGACGGTGCTTCGGTATTCCTGAGCCACCAGAGCCAATTCTCACACACTGGGGAATATGGTTGAAAGCGGTTTTGTATTATTGCAAGAATTTCCAACAAACAAAATCCGTGGTTCTGCGATTCATACTTAACGAAGGTGCAGCAATTAAGAAAGGCCAGAAAAGATTTGAAAATGCTTCCGTTGAAACCGATTTAAAACCAATTTACGACAATTATAAAGGTTTATTGGGTCAATAGAAAAACTTCAAAACACTGGGACTCGGTTATCGTTAATGAAGTCAATGCAAATTGTGAACGAAATACACTTACTGTTATGGTATGTGGTACAAGTGACATAAAAAAATGTGTGTTGTAGAAAAGTTCGAAGTGTTCTAAAAAAAAATTTCGATTTTACCAGATTAAAACAAATTTGTGACTGTGCGTGTGTAGAGCTGTTATTTATTTCCAAAGATTATTTGAATTACGCGTGTATTACATCCGTAGATGTCGGGAGGTCATTTTCTAAATAAATGAACATAGTGAGAAAACTTACATTGTACTGCAGACATTTTGCTACTCTTATCCATTTTTTCTACGTAACAGCTATAAGTAATGTGTTATTTATAAAACAAAACACAAATGATATAAGATTGTTCGTACACTCGTGTTGTTACGATCCTGGTCTGCGCAAATAATATCACATCCCCAGTTATAAGCGTTCTTTGTAAAACACTAGTCCTTGCCGCCGTTAGATGGAATGTGCTTCCACATTTTTATGTCTCTAATTTATTGAGTATTGCCCGCATTGTATTCTCATTTTCTTCCGTATATGTAGTGTTTCAAAATTTATTACCCACGTTAAAAGATTAACTTTAGTATTCATACGAGGATAGTTTGATAAGTAGTGAGAATGACACATAGGTGGCGCTCTAATTGATAAAACAAATGTACTGTAATTTAGGTTGGCAATTTATATGTTTACATTTCGATATTTAGAAAAATCGGTTGATTAGTTTATTTTTGACAGTTGATTGAAAAAGAAGCAACACGTCGTTTTGTTAAAATGGAAAAAGCAGAGTATCGTGCGGTGATTATATACTTCGTAATTAAGGGTATGAAAGGTACCGAAATAAAAGATGAGTTACGGGAAATATTAGGTGCATTTGCTCCATCATCAGCCACAATAAGTAGATGGGTAAATGAATTTAAACGTGGTAAAACAAGCTGTGTTGATGAAGCGCGCTCTAGAGCACTCAAAATCGTGACTTCTAAGGAAATGATTATAAAAGTCCATAATATTATTACGCAAGATCGACAACTCAAAGTGAGAGAGATAGCAGACATGGTAAACATTTCAACAGAACGCGTACACCACATTTTAACGAAAGAATTGGGGTCTTTGCGAGCTTTCGGCAAGATGGGTGCCGCGATTGCTTACGACTGATCAAAAGTTCACTCGTTCACGCATTTCCAATGAGTTTTGGACTTTTATAAGTGGAATCCGTTTGATTTTTGTACGCGATTTGTTACTTGCGATGAAATTTGGGTACACTACAGTACACCCGAAACTAAATAACAGTCGAAACAATGGTTAGAACGTGGTTCTGCACCTCCAAAGAAAGCGAAAACCACTTTATCGGCAAAAAAGGTGATGGCATCAATTTTTTGGCATTCAAAGGGCATTTTGCTCATTGATTACCTCCATAAAGGTGCCACAATAAACGGACAATATTATGCAGAACTTCTACAAAGATTAAATGTTGAGATTCGTGCTAAACGGCCAGGAATGGCAAAGAAAAAGATTCTGTTTCACCAAGATAACGCTCCCTCACATACCAGCACGATTGCGATGTCCAAAATCCTCGAGTTACATTTCCAATTAGTACTGCATGCGTCTTATTCGCCGGATCTAGCCCCTTTCGACTTTCACCTTTTTCCAAAATTGAAAACGGCACTAGGTGGAAAGAAATTTTCGTCTAACGACGCGCTTATCATCTTCGTAAATGAGTATTTTGCAAGCCTTCCGGAATCGCATTTTAGAGATGGCATAAGGACATTGGAGCACCGTTGGAATAAATGTATTGCTCTTTTCGGAGAATATATTGAAAACTAAAAATTATTTTATATTTGAAAAATTCGTTTTTCTTTTCCATTCTCACTACTTGTCAAACTACCCTCGTATAATAACAATCGATAAAGCTTTTTAGTATAGACAGTTCTTCACAGTCGCAGTTACTGTTTGCAGAAAAATATGCACATAAAAAAGTAATACCAAGTTACAAATTTTATTTCATAATAACAGACACACGTGGTTTTAAACTTTATATATAGAGAAACGTAAACAAAATACGAAACATGTCGCTTTCGATTTTTTTAGATTCAAAATGTTGGATCGCTTTCAAAAAAGAAAAATTTCTGGCACTAACTTTGATCTTAATAGATATAGTAAAAACATGAAAAACTCTCTCATGTTATACTCAAATTTTGACTTTATAAAATAAACTTTGAATATTGTTTTTAAATCTTTTATCCCGTTTTAATATAAACAAATGTTTTACAATATATCCATGTCTATTTATATTTTATGAAAATTACAATTAACGTGGAAAACATAAATACATAAATAATATAATTCTATGTAACAAAAACATCTTCCTTATTGCTTTATGATATGGATTTGGAATTACAGTACCTGGCAACGCAATTAGGGCCACCCTTGTGTATTAAGAAAATTATATCTAAATATCTTTCAAATTTTCGAATGTAAATGGATTTGTTGTTCAAAGAGAATCTATTCCTAGAGCAAACAACCATTACATTATTAGAAAAATACCTTTATCATCAATTTTGAGTCAGGCACTTGCTTTAGGTGTCCAAACACAAATAATGAAATATGTGAAAGCACTATGAATAATAGTCAATTCTTGTTGAAATTTGTACGTGCTCGTGTAATTTATTAGAAGTGGGAAAAGTGAGATATTAATAGCGCGGGTAAAATTAAAATAGGTTATCAAAAACAGGTACGTATTCGAACCAACAAATTGCAATGCGATAGCAAGAAATGCAAGAAATAGCACTCGAAAATAGACAATCTTTTGTGTACAGAGCCGCTCGATGAATTAGAAGTGTATAATATAAACATGTCTGAGCTTACGATGCCATCACTATTGTACGCTCCCGGAATCAAATGTCACGAATCAACCAAGAAACCTGTAGGTCGACACCAAAAGTGAAAAAAACACGCCTGCAACGGGCAAAAATTCACCGAAAGTTTACGGCTGAAAATTGGAAAAAAGCAAATGAGTACAAATTTTGACAATAATAAATCGTTTTTGAAAGTATCAATTTTTGTACTAATTTCTTTCTTACAAGTTATATTCTCTTTGCAATAGATCATGCGATGAATCCCGACTTGAAGCAACGAGGAAGTGTTAATTTCGTTAGGCAAAGACCCAAGGATATTAGAGTGATGAAGCTGTATAGAAAAAAATTAAATACCAATCATCAGTCATGATCTGGTCATACAGAACAGCGAATGTCACGGGAAATCTGTATTTTGTGGAGAGCACCATGAATCAAGTGCAATTTAAAACGGTTATTGCAACTGCATTTTTGCCTGTCCTAAACTCACTAAATGAAGAAGAAGGCCCGTACATCTTCATGCAGGATGGAGCACCGTGTCCTGCAGAAAAATCGTTACAAAAATCTGTTTCAGCAGCAAAATGTACCTCTTTTCGAACTGTTAAAAAAGTATACGTACTCGTCCCCAAACCTAACAGTAGCAGTTCTAGAAGATAATACAAAGGGTACTAGGCAAGTTTTGCCATATGACGCAATAATGAATCGTAAGAAGCTGCTTGTTGCTGCATGTTAAGACATGTTCATACGTGCATAGTAGCCGCCGCGCCATGTAGATGGGCTCAGTTGTTCATTAGCAGTGAGAGCGTAAAGTGCTTGCGATGGCATTATCACGAAATGAGACAAGGGCAGTTTTGCGTTATAATTTCGTGCGTGGTTTAAGCTTAGACCAGTGCTTCGAAGAAATGACTCTTGCACTAGGTGATCTTTGTCCACATCGCACAACGATATTCAAGTAGTATAGAGAATTCCAAAGGGGAAATTTAACTGTGGTGGATGCTGAGAAGGCCACGAATGTCAGTTACGAAGAAAAACGTTACTACTGTAAGGAAAATCCTTGGCGGGAACAGACGAGTGACCTACCAACAGATAGAGGATACTTCAGGCCTAAATGCACCAGCAAATCGTTCGATTGTGCATGATCATTTGCACGTGAAGAAACTTTATTCCCTCTGGGCGCCGCAACGACTGAAGAGCAGATGACAAGTGTGACTTGGTGCCGGGAGATGCTAGAAAAATAAGGGACAATCTCGATATGTGAACAACATCGTCACAGGTGACGAGACTTGGTTGTACTATTGCGATGTAACGACCAAAGCTCAAAACAAAGTTTGGGTCGTGATACTAAGAACACACCCGTAGTTGTCAGAAAATCCCAATCTGTAAAGAAGAAAATGATAGCTGTATTTTTCAAATCGAGTGGAAATGTGAAACGCGTCGTTTTGGACACACAGAAGACAGTCACAGCTAAGTGATATACTGAACAGTGCCTGCCTAAATTCATTGGATCTATGAAGAACCTGCGGCCAAAGTCAAAAATGGACACCTGGTTCCTACATCACGACAATGCTCCAGCTCACCGCGCCAAAGTCTGCACCGAATGTTTGGCCACGATAGGGTTGAAACTTCTCGAGCATCCTCCCTACAGTCCAGATCTTGCTCCCTGCGGCTTTGCACTGTTCGTGCATGTGAAAATGAAGCTAAAAGGGGGGGGCGGTTTTCCAGTGGTGAGGACCTTCTGCGGGCTTGGGACAACGAGTGTGCTTTACTCCCTAGTCAAACTTGGCAGAACTGGTTTAAAGATTGGTTTCGGAGGATGGAGAGGTGTATTTAGTGTAGAGGAAATTACTTTGAAAAAATTAAATAAACAAAGCTGTATTGCAAAAGTGTCCTAGTACCCTTTGTATTCACAGACATTTGAAAGAGAACGCATAATACAAGAAGTGACAAATACTATTTCAAATAGAATTAGTACAGTCAATTACTATCTTCTACAAGTTATTAATAAACGTTTTGTATTGGTAATATGTGTTCTTGTTTTATTTCTGCTAAATCTTGAAAAGACACTAGAATCAGAAGATGGCTCTAATTCAGTTGCCAGGAATTGTATATTAATCGCTATGAAAATTTAAAACGATTCAAATATGAACGAATTTAAACACGCCATTGCTTTCGGTTGCAAAAAGTAACTCTTACGGTTGAAGAATGAGTCGCAAAACTTTTTTAATTAATTGAATTTTATATACAAAGGGATGTTTATCCCATTTTATCTCATGTTTGAAATAAGCATCTGGTATTATCTCTTGAAATTATTAGTTAAAACAGTTTTAGAAACCTTTGTTTGCGATCCTGTAATTTAAAACACCCACATGTATGTAAAGTAAAAATTTCTTGTGAGCTAAAAATGTATTTAATCATGTAAGCATTCGATAAACTTCGAAATTTACGAGCTATTTATTTAAAATTTAATTTGAAGTGATGCTATAACTAAATATAAACGATTATCAGAAACCGTACATTCTGCTATTCAATCGCATTTTTGTAAAGAGTTTAACTTTATGACTCCAAACAAACGAAACGGTAGTACACTTGTATCTAATACAGTTGGTACACTTTTTACACTGTGTATGTAGGTTTACAAATCAATTTATATCCAAGGTTATAACACATTTGTTCAGCGCAGATATCTTTAAATAAATATGTTATGCGGGCAAGTTATCCTGGCTCACAAAGCACCAACAGATGCCTATTAGGAACAATCCATCTATCATTACAAACCCAACATTGTTTACAAGAATTAATTTGAATGAAATGAAACGCATATTTTAGTGGAGACGCGACACGTTTGGTTATTTATAAAAAAGGAAGAAAAATTATATATTAACAAGACTCTAATTTGTATTATTATTATTTTGTAATAATAATAATTTAATGTATTAAATTCTTTCATGGAATAGGATTCTTCAATTGTTTTCATTACATAAATTTCTGTCATAGTATTTTATTGTGCTTAGATTTCAAAAGAACATATTTCTATCTATAACTAGTACAAGGTGTAGAGTATATTGTAATGAGACTGAGCATTACGAGGGTGGTTCCATAAGTACCCGGCCTGACCCTAGAGCTGGCGGTAGTTGTTTGAAAAATATCACTGTATTAGAAAGTACACAATCCATAAAGCATATGTTTCAAGTTTGAAGACGCCACGTTGTTTAGTATTAGTTTAGCAGCCATCAATAGTGAACGTTTTCAGTGATTTTGTAAAAAATGGAGAACATTGGTCATACGTTACGTGACACAACACTTTTATTTGAAAGGCCCAGCCCAACCGATATAAAAGCTGAACTGGATTCTACCCTGGGTGAGTCTGCTCCTTCGTTTACAACAGTGAAATATTGGGTAGCAGAGTTTAAACGAGGCCGCACGAGCTGTCAAGATGAGCATCGCAGCGGTCGACCAAATGAAGTGACGACTTCAGAAATGGTGAAAAAAATCCACAAAGCGGTACTGGATGATCGTCGACTGAAAGTGCGCGAGCTAACAGACATAGTAGGCAATTCAAAGGTGTGGTACATCGCATATTATCTGAAAATTTGGACATGAGAGCTGGGTACAAGATAGGTGCCGTGTTTGCTCACACTCGAACAAAAACAGTGTCGTGAAGATATTTCAATTGAGTGTTTAGCGAAGTTTCACAACAACGAATCAGAATTTTTGCGATGCTTCATAACCATGCATGAAACATAGACAAAAGAACGATCAAAACAATGGACTCAAAAGGGAGAACCGACTCCAAAGAAGGCGAAGACCGTTTCATCTGCAGGTAAGATCATGGCATCGGTTTTTTGGGATGCGCGTGGAATAAGTTTCATTGACTATCTTGGAAAAGGAAAACCTATCAACGATGAATATTATGCGAACTTATTTCAACGTTTGAGCGAAGAAATCAAGCAAAAACGGGCGCATTTGGCTAAGAAGAAAGTGTTGTTTCGTCAAGACAATGCACCAACTCACAAATCCGTTATTGCAATGACCAAAATTAACGAATTAAAGTTTGAATTGCTACCTGATGCGTACCCTCGGATTATTTTCTGTTCCCAAACTTGAAAAAATGGCTCAGTAGTCAAAGATTTTCCAACTATAAAGAAGTGATATCGGCAGTTAATGACTATTTTGAGGAACAAAACAGTTCTTATTATAAAAAGGATATCGAACTTATTGAACATCGCTGGGAAAAGTGTATAGAGCTGAAAGGAGATTATGTTGAAAAATAAATATACTTTTTTACAAAATTTTTTTGTTTTCTTTGTTGGGTCGGGTACTTCTGGGATCAGCCTCGTACAATAATGTATACAGTGTGTATTAGCCAAATGGAATAAATTCGATAATAATTAAATGGAAGGGTGTTCGAAAAAACGCTCGGACACGTCGATTTAACATTTAATATTTCCGAAACAGTCGAAGATAGGTATAGGACATTGTACATGAAATATGTCTGGAATTTTCTAAAGAATCCAAAAATTTAATATTTGATAGGGTGTTGCATTTAAAATAAGAAAGTTAGTATTGACCACTTTTACATGACACACCCTGTATATAAACTTTTTATTTAAAAAAATACGCAACTAAAAATCCCAATCGACGTGTCCGAGCGTTTTTTCGAACACCCTTCCATTTAATTATTATCGAATTTATTCCATTTGGCTGATACACACTGTAGAATATCCGCGAAGTATGGTTAAGGTTAAAAGACGTCTTTACGCATACAAATAACGTAATAAAATAAAATTCTTTAAAGCTACGTTACTTATTGCACATCAAAAGGTAAATGTACACTTTATACTAAAAATATAGTTTCATTTTTAAAAAGATATTTTCTTAATCTAAAGCATGAAAGATGGATCTACGAAAAGAGGCATTCCCATACACATTGCTGTATAATATTAACTTGTCTTTATTTTATATAAGTTTTAAGTTCCAGTGTTATATACTAAGATTTGTTTCTTGAATATAGTCTATAAAAAGATACTTTTCTTTTCGTGTGTTACAAATAGTATTATACATATGAATTGTAAGACGTTCTAGGCGTAGATGTTCCACCAAATATAATCTATTGCAGAAGAATAGATTTTGGCAATGAAAGAACGTCATAAAATACATCGATTTTGAGATCTACCAGTCTGAAAACATTCAATAAACGCAGCATAATACAAGATGTAAGTGATGTATATCTGGTATTTTTAAATAAATAATAATGTAGATCAGAGGATTCAAAAATATAATTAGATGTGGAGATAGTAGTTCATATTATGATGGTGTACATGACCATCATAATATCATATTTTTAAAAATATCGACGAAAATAATCATGTGTTCATATCAATATAAACAGCGAAGTGACAAACCAAGAAGTCACAGTCTTTATATTTTAAAACAAAGTCATACTTGGATTCAAAGATGGCAGCACGATTTAGTGGAAGCATATGAAAATATTGTCAATTCATTGAAATTTGAACTTCAACTGAAATGTAATAATTTTTAAATAATTAACAATAGAATTTAAATATATTTTGTTCCCAAGTCCCAACGATTTCTTTACCTTTCCGAAAATAAAGAACGGACTGGGTGATTCAAGGTTTCAATCGTCAAAAGGAGCAGCGATGCCTTCAAAAACGCAATTTTGACCGTACCAACAAACAAGCAGAACAACTGCTTCCATAATGGGTTCGAGCGTATGCAAAAGTGCATTAATCTTCGTGGAAAATACTTAGAAAAACAATGATGTCTTTAAAACCTATCTACTGTTTTATTCCAGATTTATATGCAAAATTTTAAAGACAACCCACGTAATAACACGACATTTTTGAAAATTAGCAGACGAGCGTTAATACTAAACAGTTTAAAAAAGAATTTAGGGATTTCATAAAACAATAGGTACTCAAATAAAAAAAACAGATTTATAATTTGAATTAGCAATTGTATTGTGTATTGTTTTACTTCTAGATAAAAGCGGATTATTTATTTAATTATATTTGCGATAGTGAATCTGAGAATCTGAAAATATTTCGTACTACACGAACCACGGCATACAATTTATTAAAAATACTTTCTAGACTGATATTGAAGATAATATCAAACAATACTTATTTCTTACGACCTTGTTTAAAAGCTAGTTACATAATTTGTATGCAAATAAGCCTTGGAAATCTTGCCTAAACCAAAACAGAAGTTCTATTTATAGTATAAAATGTATTTTCAGTTTAACTCTGGATAGTGGTAATGACTTTGTTTCATTCTGAAATTTATTTAATAAGTAAAATATATTTTATTCCCTAATATTGCTGTAGTAGTGTTTACACTTTAAGTTAATTATATGAAATACGCGATATTTAGCTTTTACATATCTAAGCAGCATATACAAAGTTCAAATTATTAGAAAAGTGCTAGTATTAGCTTAGTTCTGGTTATGGAGAAAATGCAGGTAAAGACTTGTTCAGACGTGATGTGATTCGTTCGTTCAAGGGACGACAAGTTTACACTGCTGTTCTAATCTCGACGGTTGCTGCGCTTTAGAGAGAATAAGCAGTCACATGCTATTTAAAGAATGCAAATTTAACTGCAACAATACACAATCTGTCGCAGAAAAAACAGAACTTTTTTAAAATAAAAATAAAAGCTTACTATTTTGGTAAAATTTATTTATTTTATTCAAAGTAGTCGCCTTCGGCTTCAATACAACATTCTGCACGGTCAATTACATGTCGAACAAATTTTTAAGTTAATCTTTAGAGATGTCCTTCAAGATCGCTCTGGACGCCTTTTCAATGGCTTCGATAACGCTGTCCTTTCATCAGCAAATGTAGTTTGGAGGAAAGATAGAAATTACAGGGAGTCAAATCCGGTGAATGGTTGATGGTTAAAATGCCACTTGTAGTTAGAAAGTCAGTGATAAGCGTCGGGAGATGAGATGGTGCATTATTATGTAACAAACGCCATACTATTTTCACGATATTGAGAGTACACACGACGAATACACGCGAAAAGACGCTTCATAGTACCAAGATAACATTGACTAGTTGGTACGAACTTTTTGTGCACTATACCTTTCGAATCATTAAAATAAATGAACATAGTCTTCACTTTTGACTTCTTCGAACGGCTTTTTTTCGGCCTTTTTTCGCTCGAATGCTTCTATTCAGAGCTTTGACGCTTGGTCTTAGAATCATATTGAAAACATCACGTCTCATCGCTAGTTACAATAGAATACCTGAAGTTTTCCACTTTTTTTGAGATTTTAATTGTCTGTACAATGTTGAATTCAGTTAGCTTGTGTGGTATAAACCTTGCACAAACCTTTCTCAGTTCCAAATGCTGTATCAAAATGCGATGAATTGAATCTTTGGAAATATTTAATTCCATGCCCACGTATCGCAATGAGGATTTCGGCTCATTTCTGATAACACACAAGTTCGATGTTACTTTCCTTAACCACAATTTTTTTTTACACCAGGATGGTCGTCGCTATTTATGTCCGTACGACCGTCTTTAAATGATTTATACTACTCATACACACAGTCGTACGTGATAAACACGCATCACCATACACTTATTTCATCAAATTAAACATTTCAGTAACCGATTTACCGAATTTAAAACAGAACTTGATATTTGCTCTTTGTTCAAAATTCATTTTTCGACCAATGCTAAATACACAGTTACTTTATGCGCAATTTCTCTACTTCCAATGATGCAAATGTCATACTATTTTGACATAACATTGGTGAAAGATCTACCCTACCGACGCATATTTTTTTTAAAGATGGCACCACTAAGAATTACTATTTTAAAAAGTTCGGTTTTCTCTGCAACAGAAAGTTTTTTTAAATTTACATAGACAAGTTAGTATAAGTTTAAAAATACAAACTATTATATAATCGATATGTTTTAAAGAAAGTGCTTTGATTGATTTAATCGAATGGTCATATCTCGGTCATCTTTTTGACATTATATCAGTTCAGTTGCTTTTCAGAACCCTAGACAAATTTTTTAAAAAATATTCCCTTAATTACTTCCTTAAATATTAAATGTGCATTGGAAATATAAAATCAGTCAATAATCAATTCGTAAATTGTTCAATTGCTCTAGTTTAAAAAGGAAATAAATGTTATCTGAATTTATATTTTACTTCATTTCTTATGGCCACTTTTATGCCTACAGAATGATAATTCTGCGGGTATATTACACGACCTACAACAAAGAATTTGTCCTATTTATGGAATGAGTGACAGATAGTAATGTGATTATGTGCTTAGTAATCGTAAAATTAAAGCCAGGACTAACATTTAATTCCTCGATAACGTATCTTAATATATTTCGATTTGGAATAATGGCATGTGGTAGTGTTGACACTTGCTACAGGCGCCATCAAACAATTATATCAAAATATTTATGAATAACAACATAATTTGTCAAATATACATATGTATAATTGAATCAAGTTATCGCAGTGACAAATGTTTTTTTCTTACATTTCTATACTTCGGATCCTAGAAGAGTTTGCTTTTCAAAGTTAAGGTCGAAGTATATATGTTTTTGATAGCAGCATTTGTACATCATCCTAATGTTAAACCTAATAAAGAAGTGGTAATTTATCTACACGAATATTATTTTGTTTTATGTTTTAAGAGTTCAGCAAAAGTAACTGAAGAAATATCATATCGATTAAAAATTTCAGTTACCAGCATTTGTGTTAAACTGAGGAAGTTGCCATAACATGCAGGAGTTTCATTGTAACCGTGATTCTATCAAAGACACGCTCAAAATGTGCTAAAGCAATCGTCACTGACAATATTAACCCATAATAATATTTATCTCTTGATTCAGGCAATACTTCGCGTTGATGTGAAAACTATTTTGCACAATCATATAGATGTACGGAAGCTATATCTTCACTCGCTACCCCATGACTTTACACTTGTCCCAAATAATGCTGCGGAACAGGTTTCTTCATTTTTTGTGAACACGAAGAACAGAAAAATCAATAGTTCTATGCCATTACCTTTTCAGATTCTCAAATCCACGCCTTATCCATTCCGCTGCTATAGATGCCAAAAACTCACACCATACTTCTTCCACCTCCACAAAATTGATAAAAATATGCTCAGCAAGAAAGTGTGGTATTAACCTAAAAAGATGGTAATCAGATGGTAGTGGTAAGTGCTGTAAGATAGATGTGGTTAAAATTCCACCTCATCCAATTCTTCCAGTTTGTGGAGAGTTATTTGATCAATATGTGGACGAACATTATCTTGAAGGAATAGTAAGCGATTCCTTTTGATTAATGCGGGATATCTTTCTTTTAAAACTGCATATATTAGATCCAACTGCTCGCAGTTTATCGCTCTATTCTGGTACCTATTCAAAGTGGATAACGTCTTTGTAATTCCACCAAACACATAACATCATCTGTAATTCAAAGCTTTTGCACTTGATTACAAACGCGGATTCATTACACGTTGCAATTTGTCGATAGAAATATAGGTCCTGTGCATTGGAAAATAGTTGATTACAAATTTGCAATCGTCTCTGTGCCCGTTCTGCAGCCAATTCATGCCGCTCTTCTGCATCATCAGTTTACCTTTCCCAATTTGTGAAGATGGCGACCTACTGTCCATCGCAAAGAAACAAATTGGGGTGGCCTTTTTGGTAAAGTCTCTTGGTTAACGATGAAAGGTCTTTCGAAACGTCGCCTCTTTCGAAGATCTGTTTGACCACTTCTGAATTTTTTATACCACTTTTGCACAATTCGATCTAAAATAACATCTTGACCTTTAATTTCACAGAGTATACGAGCGGCTTCAACAGTGCTTTTACCTAATAACTAGTAATGACGCAAAAATTTCCAAAATCTCTTTGTTTTCAATAATATAGTTATATACATATATATCAGATAATTATATCTGATATAGCATTAATAATAACAACTGTTTTACGTTTATTTTTGACAGTTTTATGGATCCAAAGTCTACCAATCCCAAAAACGATGAAACTTTATCTCCACCCAATTACAAATCATAGCGTACATTTTGGAGGCACTGTAATAAGTAACGATATAGTTAGATATATCAGTATGACCCCAAAAAAAATCAGTGGTCAGGATTTGTTCCTAAAAAAAACCCTATCACGATACATTTGCAACTACAGTCCTGAATTATTATAAGCTGGCCAATTCTAAATGATACAGTATTGTGTGCTTGATCCAATTTTGGTTAATAAAAAAGTCTTATTTCATTGTGCTAATGTTGATTATGTAGTTTTAGCGTAGCGACTGTACACAGTGCAGAAAATGCACCACCATATCCTAATAAAATTTTTACATGACGCCATTATTACTATATAATAAAAGTACTAAAGTTATTTCAGTTTCATCTTGCTAAAGGCTGTTTTAAATTGCGCGGTTTTTTTAAGAATAAATAAAATATAGATGACGCACTGAATTTGTCTGGGTATTTATTTAAAAAGTGTGATGTATGACATTCATAAAAAGGGCTTCGTACACGGTACAACAATGCGTTCAAATTGTTGAATTATTTTATGAAAATCAGCGTTCTGTGAAAAGAGTTTTTAGAAAAGTACGTGAATTTTATGGTTTACATAATCGTCAATCTGAAAGCACTAGTGGTCGAATTATTAAAAAATTTCAAGAGACCGGTTCCGTGGAAGATCAAAAATGAAAAATACAGTCGTAGTGTCCATTCACAAGAAAATATTGGTTTGGTTCGTGAAAGTGTTACTGAAGATCCTGAAATGTCCATTAGACGACGCTCACAACAACTTGGACTTGGACTGTCGGTAAACAACATGGAGTAATTTACACAAGGATTTAGCTCTGAAGGCATATAAGGTTCAAATAACACAGGAACTGAAGCCATTAGATCATTTAAAACGTCGTTCATTTGTCAATTTCATCAATGAACAACGAGCTGATTTTTTTCAAGAAATGTTTTCCGAGGCACATTTTGAACTCGGTGGCTATATTAATAAACGAAATTGCCGTATCTGGGGTGAGTACAATCCACGAAGTATTCATGAAAAACCTATGCATCCTAAACGAGTTACTGTTTGATGTGCATGGTGCAGGTGGTGTAATTGGACCTTACTTCTTTGAAAATGCTGCTGGTGAAGCTGTAACTGTCAATGGTGATCGATATCGTCGGATGATAAGCGAATTTCTGTGGCCTGAATTAATGAATATTAATCTAGAGGATATGTGGTTTCAACATGATGGCACTACACCTCACTTTGCACACGATTCAATTGATTTATTGTGAGAAAAATTTCCTGGACGTGTAATCTCAAGAAACGGTGATGTTAATTGGCAACCAAGATCATGTGTTACGTCACCGTTAGACTATTTTCTTTGGGGTTATGTGAAAAACCAGGTTTATAAAAACAATTCACAATCAATTTCTGCTTTGAAAGATGAAATTAATCGTATCATTGGTGAGATAGAGCCTCAATTATGTCGAAATGGCATTGAAAATTTCAACAAAAGAGGAGACGTCTGTGGAGCTGCAAGAGGAGGTCATTTGGCAGATATTATTTTTCGCATATATAGTGTCATAACTGATATTTCAATGACCAATAAAAAATTTTTGAAAGTGAATGCAAATTATGTGCTTTATTTATTCTTTAAAAAAACCGCGAAATTTGAAACACCTTTGTAAATGTTCAACAAATATTCTCTCGTATAATCTGCAACTATTTGAATAGCCCCTGTACAATGTACAAAGCTAAAATAAGTGTTACTGCTTCTAAACATTCAATAAATAATAATAAGTGATTAAAACAATGTTTTTCAATGTATGTCATATTAACATTAATTATTTAATTATCTATTTTCTCTAGTACGACGAACTCGTCCCGTTTGGAAATTTAGAATAATTTCGAAGACAATTTTACCGTCATTAAATCATTATCTATTATTTCCACTCGTCATGTTACACTACTTAACGATTTTGTTTATGCAGATGATAGATGAACATTGTTTAATAACACCAATAAACTGATAGTTGAGAATTTAACTGTATGATCGCCCACTGCATGTGTGATCATCTGGTTTGCCCACGTAGCTTCTACGTACGAATACATTAGCGAAATGTGAATGCAGACGTGGGTTTAATTGACGGGGTGGGCGATTTGCCCCACATGCCACATTCTAAAATCCATTCATCCATTTCGAGAGACTTGAACCCAAACGACACGCAGCTAATGCGCCACAACCTCATTGATTACATGTAATTACCCGATTATGGAGTGCAGAAGCTAATGAATGAAAATAAAGAATGTGAAGTGAAATTTAATTGATAAAAATTTGTCGCCATATTTACTTGATGTATGTCTTCTTTTTTCTTGTACTAATAAAAATATTCTAATCTGCAAAAATATGAAATGGTCAATCAAAATGAATATAGGCTATTCATTAAAGCCAGTCAGTTATTGAAGACCCTAGAAAAAAGTATTTTCTCTAATTTAATTGTTATTAGTCTTATACATTTTAAGATATTTACGGAAAGATATTTAACTTTTTCACTTATGTACTGGGTACTTACACTACCGTCCATAGGTTTATTCGCACTACAGATAATTTTAATTGCAGAAGGAAATAAAATATTTAAGTTCATATATTGAAATTTTATCCAAACTAAAATCATTTTACATATTTGCACGTTATTTAATCGAAGTATTTTGTATAAACAAATGAACGCCTTATTTTCTTTTTCAAGAAATAATATTCAGGTAAGAAATATAATGAGGGTGTGACGGAGATTATCCCTTACTCGGAATTGTTTGTTGTATGGTTTATTACGTGGACGTAATAGCCAGTCTTTACCTGACATTTGTGCACTTATAAGGGTATATTTTATGTCTATTATACAGTGAATACTCAGTATTCACGTTGTTAATGAAGTGTCAGCAAGTGCTATCGAGTGAGCGTATTTTTTTAATTGTGTTTAAAACATGGCAAGGAGAAAGTGCCTAACTCTTGAACAAAGGGCGCAAGAATTATTGCTTTGCACGAAACAAAGCTTTCTAATAGAGAAATCGCCCGAAAACTAAAAGTTTCCGTGTATTGCGTTCGTCAAACTATAAAGAGAATGGCAGAAACTGGCCAACTCGGGGACCGAAAACGCAGTGGACGGCCGAGGATAACTACTAAAAAAGAAGATGAATATCTGAAATTAATGTCCTTGTGCAATCGTCGCCTTACAGCCCCGGAAATAGCAGCACAATATAACGTACACCACGAAGCCCAGGTTAGCGTAACAACAACCAAACGC
This sequence comes from Dermolepida albohirtum, assembly GCA_031893035.1. Taxonomy (NCBI): domain Eukaryota; kingdom Metazoa; phylum Arthropoda; class Insecta; order Coleoptera; family Scarabaeidae; genus Dermolepida; species Dermolepida albohirtum. The sequence continues at coordinate 181,283 of JAVIWB010005197.1, forward strand.
CGTTTAGCTGAAGTTGACGAGTAGCACCAAAAAAGACGTCGGTCTGCACAACATAAACAAGAAAGATAGGCCTGGGCGAGAACACACAGGTACTGGACTGTCGAAGAATGGAAACAAGTCTCATGGACAAATGAATCCAAATTTGAAATTTTTGGAAATAAACGCCGTACTTTTGTTCGTCGTCGTGTCGGGGAGAGAATGTTAGATGAATGTGTGGTTAAGACAGTGAAACATGGTGGTGGAAATGTGATGGTTTGGTGTTGCTTTGGAGGTGGGCACATCGGAAAATTGGTGCAAGTCACAGAAAGAATGACAAAAGAAGTCTATTTGGGTATATTGCAAGAGCAGGCTCTTCCGTCAGCGATGGAGCTAATGGGTCCGGGGTTTGTTTATCAGCAAGATAACGCCCCCAAACACACAGCAAACATTGTAAAAAGACCGGACTGCAATTCGATAGAGCTGTTATGGGACTGCTTGGATCGTGAAGTGCGTAAAATACCTTCTACTACCAAGACAGATCTTTGAGGTAAGTTACGGAATGCATGGAACTCTATCGATGAGGAATATTTCGACCGACTAGTTGAACGAACGCCACGTGTTTGTGAAGCCGGATCGCAGCTAGAGGTGGTTACCTTGACGAAAGTAAAATTTAAGCTAACTTATTATAATATTACTTAGATTAATAATATCAGTTGCTTGAATTGTATGTTAATTTAGTATTTTATAAATAAATTTGCCATGAAAATAAACAGTCTTTTTAATATCATTGCGCAATTAAAATTATCTGTAGTGGTGATTAAACTTATGGACGGTAGTGTATGTACTACTATTACGGTTTTAAATATTGTGCGTCGGAGATCTTTAGGGTGCTTTCAGTTCTCTAAAAATAGACTCGAACAGTAACGTAGGAATAAGTATAATATAAATTTCCGTTACACCAAAAATTAAACGCGTTTGGTGTAATGGCATAATATATATTGCGGTATTGTAAATAGAACGTTAAGATGAATAAATACCTATTATTTTTAATCTTATTTTGTAAACAAATATATATATTATTTTATGTTTTACAACACATAATCGTCAAATCCATATTGATAATACAATTCTAATTAAGATTTTCCCCTATAATTACCCATTTATAATAACTGCATTTATAAATAATAATTAGTAACGTTAACAATAATCTAATATTAATGAAGTACATGGCATAAACTATTTGAAATGACATATAAGAAAAATATCACATTTAAGACATATTTTGTGTTTCAAAAAAGTATGGTCCAATTATGCCTCTGGCCCGAAATCCACACCAAATAGTGACACGTTGTGGATGCATTTGTTTTTCGACAATCACATGTGGGTGAAAATGTGCTTCATCGCTTAGGATGATTTTGCTCGAAAAATCAGCATCTATTTGTTGATGTTCAATAATCCATTCAACGAACTCTCTTCGCTGTGCATAGTTATTAGTCTTCAGTTGTGTAAATTGAATTTTGTAAGCATGTAGACACAGATCTTTAGTGAGTATACTCATTCTTGCCCACGACGCCGAATTGCGACTCCTAGATTGTCACCGACACCCTCACGCACCGCTTCGATATTGACATTTGAACGACTTGTTATTGGACGATCAGTGTGTTTTCAATTTTTCAATGAATCTCTGCACAGTTGACGAAGTTAAAACACTATTCCGACCATTTTTGAAATATTATTCAATAATGAAGACACGTTGTTCTATTGTGTAACGCTCCATTTTTACTAACCCTAAACTGTCAGCTGTCGAATTGTTTTTTTTTAGGGTTGCCAACACTTTACTGCACAAATGGCGACAAATTCAAATCTTGCGATAATTTTGGGACGCCCATTATATATACTTACTTTATCTATTTTAACTTGTAATTGTTGTTTCGTTGTTATTTATTTTTATACTTATGGCATATTCCATGTTTTTTTGACATTATGGAACGTATTAAATATTATTATTATTATATTTTTATTCTTTTTATATAACCTACTTTCACAAATGACCACTGATAGATGTTCGCGTTGTCTACAAGACAGGAAGTACGGTGACACACATCCTTTTTCATTGAAATTCATTATACCTTAAAAGCATAAATATTCCAAAAGACACTTTCACTTGTTCCAGGTATGGTGTACGACGAACACGTAGCTATCACTTATATTAAAACATTGTAAGACTTCTTGCAGGTATAAATTGCAAAAATTTTGTGACAAAATTAATAAGAAGTTTTTCCATCTTAACTTTTACATTTCTATATATAAACATTATTATCATAACTTTTTATCAGGGTATTACTTTCAATTTTATAAGTCTCAGTAAATAAATAGCAGAGATGTAAAGAGATAGTGGGAATACTAATCTTTATTGACATATTTTTAAGGAAATAATTGATCTTAAACTTCCAGTGCTCTATATAAAATTTAAAAGAGATTACGTTAGAATGTAATAAGTTTAATTATCTTACAAATTTGAGCTTTACGTACGCCACATCTGATTTACAAAAGTTTCTTTTATATGTTTAAATATCATTTAATAATTACGTCCGATAATAGGGGCATAGGTGAAAATACCTTATATAAACACCATTTGTCATAAAACAAAAGCCTGCAGAAACGAGTGCGCACTCATTAGTGGCGATAATATATTTCGAAAGCAGTCGGATATACCCGAAGTCGAGATTCATATGCGTATGACATGTGTATGAATGCTGCCGGATTAGATTAATTTGTTATGTTCGACGAGTGTTAATAGATTTCTTAAAAGATTTTTGACATTAGAATACATTGGCACTATTATTAAATGTATTGTTTTCAATATCAACATTTTACCGTACAGTATCTTTGTGTGAAAAAGACATGTTAATAACAAACGATTAAATGCGCAACGTGATGTACCATAAATTTCTATATGACTTTATTTTTATGTTAAGTGTGTGCGACATTCCACAAAATATTGTAGACAATGAAGAATTTCGAAATTTTTGGGGAAAGTACGTTCCGGAATGCAGATTGCAAAGAAGAGGTCAATTACAGTATAATTTTCCTCGGGTGAAAAACACGATTGCGGATCCAATAAGAGCGGAGATAAAAGATCAAAAAATATGGCGAATGCAAGAATGAATAGAATTTTAAATATGTTAGTACTTTAAAAAGCAGTGCGTTTTCTTGGCTCCTCTTTTACGTAATAAAATATTACCGAAGACAAATGCGGAAAGGATAGTAGAAACTATAAAACATACCTTTGGGAAGTTGAATATATCGGCAACCCAACTTGTAATTAATATTAGAATATTAGAATAGAATAGATTAATAACACAAATCAACCTGACGATTCGTGCATTCGATGAAACATATGTAGTTGATAGGGTGTTATTAATAATAGAATGATTCCTTTTTAACATTCTTTAATTGGCATAAAGCCTAGACGTAAGTTTCTGTCTATTACACACTGGAAACGTAGTTTCCGATCTATGTGAGATAGAAGCGTTCTCGCTTTGCCGGTCAATACATTTATGTATTGGTCGAGAGAGGGAGATATGATATTATTCATTATTTTCTGTATCGAAATGATATGATAAACACTCTGAAGGAATCGTTCATTAATAACACAAATCAACCTGACGATTCGTGCATTCGATGAAACCAACTTGTAATGTTAGTCACAGATGGGGGTTCGAATATGGTTAAAGCTAGAAAGTTACTAAAACAATCTTATCCTCAGTTGCCTCATGTGACCTGTTTGCTCCATGCATGTCATCTTGTAGCTGAATTTATTAGAAACAGTTATAGATTTTACCAAAAAAGTTTTTATTAAATCTCTAAAATGTTTCGTGAGTTTAAACAGGCTTGTTCGGATATTTCTCAGCCACCACAGCCGGTTTTGACGACATGGGAAACGTGGCTTAAAGCTGTTTTATATTATGAGAAATTTTTACACATTATTAAATTTTGTATCTTAAATTAAAATCCGTAAGATGCTCGAGCAATTTCAGTAAGTCAGCGGCTAGTTTCAGATACCGAAATCCATACTCAAATAGAGCAAATTTCCGAAAATTATTCAATTCTTTCAGATACTATTTCAAAATTAGAGAACACCAAGGTGTCATTACATGAAGCGCTAAATAGTATATTATCTCAAATCCTCGTTAGGAAATCTAACAGATAGTATAGCAAGATTAACAATCGATAAATTGTGTGCGGTTATAAATAAGAATCCCGATTTTTAAACTATAGTGCGTACAGACAAGAGTTTAACTAAGAATAAAGGGTGCGAATATGATGCGAACATCCTTTTTAAATTCACGAACGTCACATCATTAGACGCAGAAGGCTCCTCTTTCAAATACATTAACATATTTTCACCTTGCCGTAGGAGTAAGAATGAGTCAGCACTGGAAGCCATACAAATGACACAATATTACAGCGATTTTTTTTGTATAAGACATTTTTCATATATATATACAATATTTCCATCGCTATGATATGATTTAGCTTAGCTTCGATTCAGCGTTTTTCAAGTTTATTATTCGTTATTCGTTGAATTGGTTTTCTATATCAGTTTATGGCATGTTGTAGTGGTCACTGTCACTTAAATGTTTTCAATTTCATATTGCTTTCTGTTAATTGACAACTGAAGTCAGGAAAATATAATCAAATTATAGAAAAGATAAGTTAAGTGAATACAACAACGAACCTGACATACAAACTTGGATTTCATTCAAAAACATTTTTTGATCGTTGGTTTACTTATGGGGAAGAAACCACGAATTCAATGTAAGAAAGGCTGTAATATTTGTCGAAATATTATGCAGAAATAATTTTAGAATCCCTAAATCGTCTTCAATCAATTTCACGGACGATTCTAGATTTTCTTTGAAGATATTACGTTAGCTTCAAACGTCTCACAATTAATCCGAAAACTTAAACCATTCATAAATTTGAGAACAGGTTTGACATATGAACGTTCATATCATTATGCTTTTTGAAGCATTTGGCACGTTTCGGTAAGATTTTACAAAGTTTAACACAATCGCGTCTCTTTGAAATTTACTTTCCTTTGAACACGTGCTCAAAATATTATAATCGTCACCAAGAATTGTTTAATTAAATTTTTTTAGGTTTTAATTAAATCCTTGTAGTGTTTACTTTGATACACTTAACAATCAATAAACTAGAAAACTAGAAGTAGCTACTTAAAGGAGAAAGATGAAATAATTATATGAGAAAGGCAATATTTGTTTAGACTAAAGATGAACATGGGTAAATGAAGACCGTACAACATCAAAACTTTGGATCGATGAAAGGATTAAATGTGCACGGCAAGCTATCATCAATGAGGGTCTCTCAGCAGGTTCGAAAAATCCTAGTGGAAAAGGAAGACGGTTGATGTTATTATTTCTATTCGATATACTATTCCATTCTTCTTGCAATATGCTCCACAAGTGACTTGTTGAGATAGAACTCACGTTTGGACCCTCCTTCCTGTCCAATTCATCCCATAACAATTCTATAGGGTTTAGGTCGGGGCTCTGCAGTGTTCATGTAAAGTATTATTGTTTTATTCGCTGTTTAAGAAATTCTCACATATTACTGAGTGTTTGGTGTCGTTGTCCTCCATAAACACCAAATTTTCGCCGATTAAGCGTAACTCCGCATTTTCTTACAATATTTCTAAATAACCTTCCTTTCGCAAAATACCCGCAATTCGCTTCAAGTTCCATGTGCCGGTGTAGCAAAAACAACTCCGAACAAGCACAGAACTTCTTCCTCATTTGACAGCTGGTACTATACAATCCCACAGCATTCTTTGACTACTCGCTTTTCTTACAAAAACACGCCTTGATTGTCCAAACACTTCAAAATTTGATTCATCAGTCCATAAGACCCTTTTCCAGTCATCCAGTGTCTAATCTCTGTGCGTTTCTGTCCATTGTCGCTTTTGCCTGTTCCCTGTCGAAGTAGGGGTTTTCTTATAGCAATGCGACCGTGAAGATTTGCAGCTTTTAATCTTCTTTTCACCGTAGTAACAGAAATTTTTCTTGTACGGTCGCGATTTATTTCTGCCGCGATTTCGGGTGCTCTCAGTCTCCTGCCCGTGTGTTGATGTCGCCGAATGATATCACTAACAGTCGATTTATTAATGTGTCTTTTCGGAAATTTGACTCCCTGGATAACCTTTTTGATGAAAAACAATAATTACAGAACGTTTTTCTAAACTTGTTTGTTTTCCTTTCGGCATTTTAAGAAGTTCACATAAAAAATACGGTCAATGATGTACACGCTAGCATGTTTATTTGAAAACTAATGCATATTTCAGCACACAAGGCTTTTTGGGGGTGAGGGCTGGTAAGTTTCGCAAGTTTTTTTGCTTGCAACATTATCTCAAAAATAATCGTATTTATGGCGGTACAAATTATTCCAGGAATTACCGCAGTGAATCATAAAAAATAATAGTTAATTGTAGGTGCTCTAATCTTGTAAAAGACCTAATGTAAATACATTATTTATATTTAAACGCAATTATATTATTTTTTAGAAGAGTTTACTAAATTTCACTAGCTGTCCGAACTAATATGGACGGTTATGTATATGTAAATCAGATATTGGTAGCGCATATTCATATATCAAAAATATTCACGTGGTTTGTTCGTGACTAGTCTATCTGTTCGTGGTACAGAGTATAATAATTGTAACTCACAAGTATTTAAACTTGGCTACTTTTCCAAATTTACAGTTTCCTATTCTACCTTCAGCTATATTACTTTGGCGAACACTGATTGCAATAAATTATTTTTTCAGAGTTAATCTCCAAACCCATATTCCTTCCTTTAACAGTAATTTCATTGAACGTATTTTCTATTAATTGTCTGCTTTGTTACAATTCCATCAACTGCGTAAGCTATTATTTGCTCTCGCCTTGGAGAAAAGATAGAATGTGTGGTCCCATAATAATAATAATTTTAGTATTTAATATTAAAATTATATTTTAATTTGTAATAAATGGAATTACACGTTTACATTTAGATTCGTGAATATTTTGAATTTTTTTAAATTTTAAATTATATAATTCATGTTTAATTGCACATTAATCAAGATAACGCGTACAAAATACATTAATCAAACTATACAATAGGTCTATAAATTACAAGGAATGAATACTTAATGTCTTAGAAAAATTTCGCGCAATACAGTGAATAAAAATAATTTATGCTTAAATTTACTAATTTCTTGGAACGTACTATTTATTATTAGTTACGCACCTACACTACCGCCCATATTAGTTCGGACAGCTAGTGAAATTTGGTACTCTTCTAAAAAATAATATAATTGCGTTTAAATATAAATAATATATTTACATTAGGTCCTTTACGAGATTTATAACCAATTTTTGAGATAATATTGTAAGCGAAAAACTTGAGAAACTTACCTGCCCTCACACAAAAGAGTCTTGTGTACCGAAATATGCATTAGTTTTCAAATAAACTTGTTAGCGTGCGTATCACTGATAAGACCGTACTTTTTATGTGAACTTAAAATGTCGAGAGGACCAACAAGTTCAGAAAACGTTCTGTAATTATTCCTTTACATCAAGTAGGTTATTCAGTGCGTTAAATTGCCGAAAAAACACATGTTAATAAATCGACTGTTAGTGATATCCGGCGATATCAATGCATGTGCAGTTTAAGAGATCCGGTTCAGGTCCTATGGGAATAACATCTCACGCCGACGATGAACGCATAAAATTGCCGAGTACGGAAATAGGAGATTGACAGCACTTGAAATCGCCGCAGAAATAAATCACGACCGTGCAAGAAAAATTTCTGTTACTACAGTGAAAAAAGATTAAAAGCTACAAATCTTCACTGCCGCATTGTTGTAAGAAAACCCTTACTTCGACGGGGAAATAGGTAAAATCGACAACAATGGACAGAAACACACTGAGATTGGACACTGGATGACTGGAAAAGGGTCTTATGGACTGATGAATCGAAGTGTTTGGACAATCAAGGCGTTTTTGTAAGAAGAGCAGTAATTAAAGAATGCTGCGGGATTGTATAGTGCCAACCGTCAAACAAGGAAGAAGTTCTGTGCTTGTTTGGGGTTATTTTCGCAACGTCGGCACAGGGGACTTTTTTTGCGAAAGGAGGGTTATTTAGAAATATTGAAAGAGAATGAAATATCATCGGCGCTACATTTGATCGGCGAAAATTTTGTGTTTATGCAAAACAACGACCCCAAACACTTAGCAGTAATATGTAAGAATTTCTAAAATTGCGAACAAAACATTAATACCTTACAAATAATGACATGGCCACCGCAAAGCGCCCATAGAATTGTTATGGGATGAATTGGATAGGAAGGTTCGGAATGGGGGTTTCTTCGATGAGTGGAATGTTTAAGATATTTTTGTTTATTTAACGTTAGAATTATTATTATTATCATGGCGTAACACTCCTGAAGGAGTTAAGCCACCTTTCGGTTCTCTAGATCTGTTTTATGTTGGGGAGATCACCCCCTTTTCCAGCCTATATCTTTCACAGACTTCTCTCCATTGTTCTCTATTTCCCACTTTCTGTCTCCAGTTACTGGTTCCGGTCCTTCTCAAATCCTCCTCCACTTCTCGCTTCCATGTACTCCTCGGTCTCCCTCTCCTCCTTCTTCTCAGACTTCATTCCATAACCTCATATATCACTGCGTTTGGTCCCGCTCTCCATACATGTCCTAACCATTTAGCTCTCTGTTGTTTAATTTTTTTCATTATGTCCTCTCCTATTTCCTGTGAAAGCTTATGATTAGTTCTTCTTCTATATTCAGTATCTCCTATTTTCACTGGTCCCAGTATTACTCTCAATATTTTTCTTTCTATTATTCTCAGATCCTCCACCTATTTCTTCGTCATGCTGAGTGTTTCCGCTGCAGCGGACGCGTTAGAATTACTTTAATTATTATTATTATACTTTATAAATATCTATTAACAATAATGCAATAACAATTTTAAGTTTCGACATAAATTATTTTAATTGTTTTTCCTTTTTTTTAAATTTGAGTGTCCGAAATAATATGGACGGTAGTGTACATGATCTTTCACAGGTACGCAAGTAAATATAATATTTTAAAGCAATCCATTATATAAGAACGTATTCATATACGTATACATTACCCAATTAATTACAAAATTTATTATTTTTTATCATTCGTGCAAGACATATTATACGAGCAATTAATAGGCTAAATACGTTATTCTGTAAACGATTATATTCAAGAATTTATGTGTAAATAGATGAAATAAGTAATGGAGCGTTTATATTTAGAACTTATTTACTCGAACATATTTCAACGATTGCGAAAGCATCAATTCTGTTGATGTTATGGCTTAACAGAGACACAGAGATTCATTTCTCAGCGCAACGGCTCATCCGAAGATATTATTCCTAATTACTGCAGTAAACTAGATGATACACAAAAGTGCTTTTGTTCCAATAAATGTAATTAAAGAAGCCTTCTGTCGAACTATAAATGTACACAAATAGTGTTTTTACATGGCCACAAAATGCCGCTAGTAAGTGGTGTAAAAAATGTTAAGTATAAATACTGTTGTGTATATAAACCATCACGAATTTGATTAGGGAGATGTAGAGAAGTCAGAAACTGTATTAAACAGTAAACATACTTGCATGTTTCAACCTCTTTAAGTGGCATTACTGTTTTTGCAATGTAAAAATTAAACTTTGAAAGTACAATAAATTTATTGAGGTTGAACAGAGAGCTGCATTACCGACGACCCTTTTGGGTACAATAATTTAAATTTATTATTATAAATTAGCCTAATCTTTATTATTACATCTTAAGAGCTAACTATATACAGTAATTCAAAAGAATTATGTTTGAAAAGAGACTATTTCTAAGCCCTGCCCAGGTAACTTGCACCTTGACACTATTCCATAGCCGTTTTTACACAAGTTTTCAAACATTTTATCAACTAGTATTGTATTTCCTCAACTCTTTTTATATATTGGCCAAGTAATTTGCTAGTAGATAGCTACAAAAAAAGGAATATACTTAGTTACTTACTGACTTACTTAAAGACATTCTCGCCAAGGTAATTTTAAATACTGACAACTTAGCAGTAATTACGGACAGAGAAATTACAATAAATATGCTTACAATATGAAAATATCTCCGGATAAAAGTCAACCTAACCAAGGAACGTAACCAATAAGATTAATAATAGTGGTAGATGATAAAATCCTAAAACAAGTAAATCATTCCAAATATCTGGATTATGACATAGCACAACTGCAACAAGAACTTTGAATAACAAAACAAGAAGAAACAACCACTTGAAATTTCATTAAACCATGTATGTATGTACTTACTTTCAACTCTACTACTCTCAAATTTTAAATACTGACGACTTGACAGTCTTTGCAGAAAATGAAGATGAATTTCAAAGAGAAGTATAGAAATTATAACAACTGAGCTTACAATATAACACGCAACCATCTCCAGATAAAAGTAAAATAATGTCTTTCAGTGGTACCTAACTAATAAGATCAAAAATAGTGGTAAATGATGAAATCCTAAAACAAGTAAATCATTTCAAATATCTGGATTGTGAGATATCACAACTGCAACAAGAACTTTTAAAACAAAACAGAATGGAAACCTAGTTGAAATTTTATTGAACCATAGCTGTATCTACCCTTATGTCTATTCCTGCTTTTATATTTCTCTTCACAGCTTTCGGTTCTTTGTTTCTTCTTGTATGCCTTCCCATTTAATTTCTCTTTCCTCGGTTATTTACTTTATTTACTTCTTCCATGTTTTTCTATACCTTCCCTTTCCTTAATGGTTTTATTTCATAAGTATATTCTTCTCGGCTATTTTGCCGTCTGTATGTTGCCTTTCGTATTTTATCACTACCTGTTTTGCTTTCAATCTTTCGAAAGAATTGTCTCCATTACACTTGTTCTTGATATGTACCACTCTATTAACGTCCACGTTTCACTACTATCATACAGTAAGGTTATTTCGTTCTTGTATATAAATGTAAAATGCACAGACCCTTGTATAACCTAAGTATTTACTGTAAAACAGATTGGGTTGAATTACACCCTCGATATCTTTAAATTGTATCCGTACCAATTGAAGCCTATTTCTCATATAATACCGAAACTAGTCAGCAATCTTTCTCCTAATCTCTAAGAGTATAATTTGTCTAAAATATATCCTATTGTATACAATTGAATCCGTTTTGAAGAAGAAGGAAATGGCAATTGAGACTTGTTTCTGTTTAAAGCACATCAAAAATCTTTGTAAAATGTAATTAAAGTTGTCGAAGTAAAATTTTCTTTCCTCATAACATTACGTTTATTTATTTAACCAAATAAATCACAATATTTAGTAAAAAACAAACTCAGATATTTCCCTGGGAATGCTTACAATGTAGTAAGAAGATTTTCAACATATTTTTATTAAATCTACGAACTTGCAGATTAGGTCGTCTAACGCTTTATTTGAATGTCACAATTTTAAACAAGTATTCATTGTATCTCATTAAAAACCTGGGGAAACAGACTTTACGTTAAAAAAAACACACGTTTATATACCGTAATATGCGTAATTATAAACGCGCCCTGAAATTATAAATTCTAAACATGCATGAAGACACACCTTTAGCTGCTATTATACATAAATGTGGCGATGTTAAAATGCACATACTAGAAAAAAGTGTGCGTTTTAATTTGCGTAAAAGTTTATTTTAAAATGTGACTAAAAAAAAATGTTTGTTAAAAACATGTAACATGGCTATGACAAATTTATGTCGTTCATAATTAAATAAATAAACTTTGGAGACCTTTTGAACTACGCTGGATTGTAGTAATTAAATGTAAAATATAAACAATTTATATATCAAAGTTTTTAAATACACAAACAAATATTGCAATTTACGGCACATTAGAAGGACGCGAATTCACTATTTTCGTGGTCTAATGGTGGTGGTACGTTCTCGGAGAGGAGAGCGGGTTCCAGTCCCGCGTGGAGGACAGATTTTTTCAAACATTTCTGCATTACATAACACATGGATCAATAAGTCCCGAGACTAACCCATAGATGGCGCTCGTAGTAAACCAGTAACCACGTCTTTCTAGAGTACTAACCTTTGCTTGAAACGTGTCAAAATTTTAAGTCGATCGGACCAGAAACAGCTGAGTTATCGAGGTTGGAGTAAAGTCGTTTTGTAGTTTGTTTAAACAATGGAAAAAACCGAGTTTCGTGTTCTGATAAAACATCGTTTTTTAATGGGTAAAAACACCACGCAAGCAAAACAATGGATTGAAAAATGTTACCCGGACTCTTGTCCATCAAAAGCAACGATTTGTCGGTGGTTTGCCGAGTTTAAACGTGGTCGTACCGACACAAATGACGCGGAACGCTCGGGTAGACCTGTGGAAGCCGTTACACCGGAAAATGTGAGTGAAGTGACAAAAATTATAATGAAAGATCGTAAAGTGAAGCTCCGTGAGATTGCTGAGATGACACAGATATCATATGGAAGTGTATTTACTATCCTTCATGAAAAATTGAGCATGAAAAAGGTTTTTTCCAAGTGGGTGCCGCGATTGCTTTCGATGGAATAAAAACAGCAACGAGTCGATGATTCAGAAAGCTGTTTATCGCTATTTACTCGCAACAAAAAAGATTTCTTGCGTCGTTACGTGACCATGGACGAAACATGGATACATCACTACACTCCAGAGTCGAAGCGGCAGTCATCTGAGTAGCGCACAGCTGGCGAAAGCCGTCCGAAACGTCCGAAAACGCAGCAGTCAGCTGGCAAAGTCCTGGCGTCAGTTTTTTGGGATACACATGGCGTGATTTTCATTGACTACCTCGAAAAAGGTAAATCGATCAACAGTGATTATTATATTGACTTACTGGTGCTTTTGAAGGAGGAAATCGCAAAAAAACGACCGCACATGCAGAGAAAAAAAATCCTTTTTCACCAAGACAATGCACCCTGCCACAAGTCGATGAAAACAATGGCAAAATTGAACGAATTGGGTTTTGATCTGCTTCCCCACCCCCCATATTCGCCAGATTTAGCCCCCAGTGACTACTGGCTCTTTGCTGATCTTAAAAAAATGCTCCAGGGAAAAAGATTTGGCTCAAATTAGGAGGTCATCGCTGAAACTGAAGCTTATTTTGAAGCGAAAGATAAATTTTTTTATAAACATGGTATTGAAAAATTGGAAAAGCGTTGGAACCATTGTATCACCCTAAAAGGTGATTATGTTGATGAATAAAAAAAAATTTTGCAAAAAAAATGTTGTTTTCATTGTTAGTCTCGGGACTTATTGATCCATGTGTTATACGATGTAAAAAAGAGCGGTCGAAATTAAAATTTTTCGGTTTTAAATGTAATTTTATATTTCGTATTACTCTTAATTTGTTTATGTACAATAATAATAGTTTGAAAAATAAATAATTTGGAGTTTTTCTAACAGAAAAAATAATTTTTGTATGGAACGGATTAATGTATAGTTCATTAGGTCATCCTTCAAAGAGCAGGTGGCAATCGACATAATCATCTTTATTGAAATGATTACCAATTCAGAAGTTTCGCATAAATCGAAGTATACAGTAATCTGATGGTGAGAGCTCAGGATTATATAGTAGATATTATAAAACATTCCAATCAAGTGCCACTAGCTTTTGCCGAGTGACAAAAGATGTGTATTATCATAGTAGAATACAGTGTCTTCGCGATATACCAGTTTTGGTCATTCGTATCGAATTGTGTTGGTCACTTTGGTCAACTTTTGGTCGCTCGGTTGTGCGGAAAAATTTCAAAGTAGACAATTCTTTTATAAGTTTTAGTAGCTTGCATACTTTGAAAGTGCTTTACGATTCTCTTGTCCGGTCCAGATTGGAATATGCTTCAGTTGTGTGGTACCCGCTTTACCATTACCAGCAGTTACTCCTGGAGCGTGTTCGAAAGAGGTTCCTCAAATATTTATCCTACAGGATTGATGGTCATTATCCTGCCTTTGGTTCGACGTATGAGGGTCTGCTGGCTAGGTACAATTTTGATTCTCTTGCTATACGCAGAAAGAAAGCTAGTGGCGGTTTTCTTTATAAATTAATAAATAATTTTATTGATTCTTCTGTGCTGTTGTCCCAGGTTGATTTCCTCGTGCCTAGTTTTGACACTAGATCATTGGCAACCTTCTCAATAGCTAGGGCAAGAACTAATTTTCTCTACAAGACTCCATTGGTACATAGTTTTTTCCGAGTGACAAAAGATATGTATTATCATAGTAAAATACAGTGTCTTCGCGATATGCCAGTTTTGGTCATTCGTATCGAATTGCGTTGTTCACTCTGGTTAACTTTTGGTCGCTCGGTTGTGCGGAAAAATTTCAAAGTAGACAATTATTTTATGGTCCCACCAAAATGATATAATTTTCTTGCCACCAGAAAAAAAGTTAGCAAGCAAACTTTGACACTATCATTCTTCTAGGGTTTTGCCACCACGCGTAACAGTCTTTGAGCTCTCTCTTCTCTGCGGGAGTTTAAAGTTAAAACATAATGATTTTTAATTTTTCAATCAATTTTACATGGGAACAGTGAAGTAAAATATACGGAGGGTGAAAATTGAACTGTAACAGACCATACACCTTTATGTAGGATGGAGCTCCGTACCATACAACAAAATCGATAAAAGTCTGCTTCAAGAGCTTAATATATTCCATTTGTCCTAGTCAAGAGACTTGCCCGGTCTAAATCTGATCAAATATGTATGGAGCATGTTGTAAAATTATACATACTCAACAATGCAGTTCTAAAAGATGATACTCACATTACACAGCCTGTCGCAAAGAAAACCGAACATTTTTTTGTTTTATTTCCGATAAATTAAAAAAAACAAAACCGGGTGGCTCTACTTCTAATAAAAATATTGATATATAAGCTTCAAGCCAAGTTACGTAAAAGAATATTTAGCTTTACTACAAGCGAAAGATAAGATGTGGCCATATCAGATCCACTGTAAAGGTAATCAAACTGAGTAAAGCAAATTATTCAAAGATAGCTCAAATAGTCAAAAATGAATCAGTAAAGCTTGCTTAGGAAACTAACAGACAGAGACGTAGACCAAAAGCTCGACTGAGCACAAATTTTAGAGTCGTCACTTCTTTTATATTATTACTTATAAATCTTATATTGACTTCAGTTCTCACTATTTTAGTACCGGATTGTTCAATAAATTTTGCCATTCGATAAGAGATGGCGCAAAGTTGTTTCATCATAGTATTTTTTTACAATGAAAAAATTTTATATCGTGCAGTAATAAAATTCTTATTTTTGGAGGTTGTAGCAATAAAACAAATTTGTAAACTATTGTTAAAAGGGTACAAGGACTCTTCACCTTCAATTAGAACAGAATAAAATGGACTGCTGACTTTTAACGTGGTCGTACAAGTCTTGAAGACGATCCACAGAGAGGACGTTCAAAAAGTGCATCGACACCAGAAATCATAGCAAAAATACAGGATATGGTTTTGAAAGGTCGTCGATTAACCGAGAGAGATTTAGTAGAAGCCCTAGGCATCTCATTAGGCAGTATGAGCAATACGTTGGCTGATGTTTTGGGTCTTGGAAAGTTGTACGCAAAATATGTGCCGCATTCGTTAACAATGAAACAAAAACACATCCGAATGCAACTTTCTCAGTAACAGTTGAAGCGTTTTAGAAAGAATTAAAGCGATTTTGTGCGTCGTTTCTTCACTATGGATAAGAGTTTGGTCTACTATCATGATCCTCAATCAAAACAAGAGACTAAATGATGGTGTGAACCCGGTACTTCGGTTTCGAAGCAAGTTAGAGTCAGAAATCGACCAAGAAGATATTAGCATCAGTTTTTTGGGACGCAAAGTGAATTTTGTTAGTGGATTACCTCCAAACTAGTACAACAATAAGATTATTATTGTAACCTTTTGGACCGGTAAGATGTAAAAATTCATTCCATGTCCATTCAAGAACTGGTTTACAGATGAAAAAAATCATTTTTCATTAAGACAATGCACCCTCCCACACAGCTCAAAAAGCCATCGTAAAAGTCAGTGCATTAAAATACGAATTGTTGCAGCGTCCACCCTTTTGGCCAGATTTAGCTCCCTTTGACATTTGGCTGTTCTCACATCTCAAAAAAAGCATGCGTGGAAAACGAATTTATCGAACGAAAAGATAATAACAGCCGTGAAAACGTATATCGACAGCCTTCCGAATTGTCAATTCAGGAATGGAATCCGTAAATTAGAAGATCACTGGAACCAGTGTATTGAAGTTCAGGCAGATTATATTGAATAATAAAATGTATTTCAAAGCTTAAAATCGTGTTCTTCATACGAACAACAAAAGTTATTGAACAACCAGGTATCATTCACACAGAATGCTCTCTTTTAGAACGCTCAAAATTTTAAAAGCATCTGTTCCCTAATGAATCACTTCAAGACATGAGAAAAAGGAAAGTTGCGTGGTTGCAAATAAAAAAGTGATGTTAAATCTGCTAATGAAAATTGTACTAAATACGACTCCACTAACTTTCATATTACACCTCACACATAATAATTTTAATACATTTCGTGTGAGACACAGTCGAAGACCTTGATCATTTTACGGCAGTGGCGAAAGTTGAAATTTATTGTCCAGTACAATCGACAACTAACCCATACTGTATATCGTACAATTTGTTCTTGATCTTATAAAAAACATTACGTACACATGTACTGTTGTGGAAACTAGTTTTTACATTTAAAAAAATCACAATACCATATGGACATGGCTCAATTAACAATAATCAAAGGGAAATAAAACTAACTAACTAGATACTAGGCGTAAGGATTTTAAACATCGAGTCCAATTACCCGCAACACAAACAAACCGCTTCTTATCGTACATGAAATCTGATTTTATAGATAGATTAGTTTCTGTGTAAATACTTTCACTTTGGCATTAATTGACCGATTCAGGTAATATCAACCATAAATAAATTAAATGAACGGTGACTGTTACTTGTTCCATTAATTGCTCTTGAGATAAAACACACTATGGGACGTTCGATCTCGCCTTTTATGGTTATTCCATCGTTTAATATATACAACGTGCACCTTCGGATTTTATTATACATTTATTAGCGGTCTGCTGTATCCTTTTCTGCTTATCGAGTGATATGTCTATTATTAAAGTTTCTGCAAGAGATTCGATTGCTTTTCAGTGAACGAAAATAGTTCGTTTATATTAATTAAATTACCACCTACGCTACCGGCCATAAATGAGGGATCACAATACTATCGATAGAATCGCTCTTTCTGTATACCTGAGTTTCGGTAAGGACAATTGAAATAAATGAAACTTCTAGAATAAATACAGCCCAACCAAAAGCTAGTAGTGCCATCTATTTAAAAAAATATGCCTCATTGCGATACGTGCGAATGGAATTAACAATTTGCGAAGATTCATTTTGAAACAGCATTTGGGACTGAGAAAGATTTGTGTAAGATTTGTACCACACAAGGGGACTGAATTCAACATTGTACAGACTTGATTAAAGACTGGAATAGGGACGACCTTCTATTGTAATGATATGATTCAAAAAGGCATAATGCACAATGAATTTGTACCAACCAGTGAAACAATCAAGTCAATAGTATTCGTCATGTGCGCCCTCAATATCGTGAAAATGATAGCTGGCGCTTGTTACATGATAATGCACCATCTCATCGTTCGACGCTTATCACTGATTTTCTAACTTCGAACTGGATTTTAGCCAGCAACCATTCACCGTATTCACCGGATTTGGTCCCCTGTGATTTCTATCTATTCTTCAAGCTACATTTGCCTACGAAAAAACAGCTTTATGCCTACGTCGAAGCCATTAAAACGCGATGACGGCGATCTTGAAAGACATCTCTAAAGAAGAACTTAAAAATTCTTTCGACATGTTAATTGACCGTCCAAAACGTTGTATAGAAGCTGAATCCAACTACTTTGAATTTAATAAATGAATTTTACCAAAATAGTAAACCTTTGTTTTTATTTTAAAAAAGTTCGGCTTTCTCTGTGTTAATACAAATAAAATAATAACAGAATAAAAAAACTCTTCGATATAACTACACAATCGCTCCTAAGTATTCGGTCACTTGTTTCATTACAGATCCTATAGAAAGTTGTAATTTAAAATTTATTTCTGTAGTAAGAAATAGTTTCATAGTAAATATTAAAATCTGCGAAAGCTTATTCAAAAATAATTATGCGATTACCCTATTATTCACAATGAATGATAGTATCCTAATAAAACTCCAGGTAGAATAATTGCACTTAAGGGATTCGATCTCTCAATTCTTGGAAATTTTCAATTGTTTTGATTTTATTTTAAGGTAGGGTGTTATTGTAAATTATTAAATATTTATACTTGGGTAATTTGGCAAAATTGCAGTTAATTTTTGTGAGGTGCTCATAGTGATAATATCGTGTGCTTCGAAGAAGTTTAATCGGTTAGAAATGCCTAAACGGAAAGAATTGAGTGTAGAAACACGATCGTTTATAATCGCATACCATAAAACTGACAAAAGCAACCACGACATTGCCACAGAACTTAAATTAAATCATTCCACCGATGGTTATATCATCAAAAGCAGCGTGAACGTGGAAGTGTGTTGAGCAGAACTCGAAAAAGCAGACTAAGGGCAACAACCTCAGCAGAAGATCTTACGATGGTGGTAACAAGCAAGAGAAATAAACGAAAAACAGCCCCAGAAATCACAGCAGAAATGAATGCTGTTCGTCGAAAACCCATAAGTGTGGGCACAGTTAAACGGCGATTAAAAGAAGCCGGTCTGCATGGATGAATTGCAATGCGGAAGCCGCTTCTACGCAAGCAAAACAAGCAAAAACGTTTAAAGTGGGCACGCGATCACCAAAATTGGACCATAGAAGACAGAAATAATAAAGTATTATGGATCGATGAATACAAATTCGAGATTTTCAGTTCACAAGGACGTGTTTTCGTGAGGAGGTCTGTGAGTGAGCATGCCCGGGAAGAATGCATAGCCCCTACTGTTAAGCACAGTGGAGATCCAGTCACTATATGGGGTTGCTCTTCTCAATTAAATGTGGGCCATCTCGTAAAAATCGTAGGTATACTAAAAAAAGAACAGTATAAGCGCATACTAGAGGTAAACGCATTAAAACGAATTAAAATTTCGGGACAGAATTTTATGTTCCAACAAGATAATGATCCGAAACACACTTCCAAACTATACCAGGAATATTTGCAGAAATTAGAGAACGAGGGAACCATAAAAGTTATGGCGCGGCCTCCCCAGAGTCCCGATCTAAATCCCATCGATTTGCTGTGGGAAGAACTTGACCGAGAGGTGAGAAAATCGGCTCCCACACCTGCTGTTAATATGTGGAAGAACCTGCAAGAGGCGTGAGGTAAAATAAAACCTGAGATATTACGAAAATTAATCGAGAAAATACCTCGATTGTGTGCTGCAGTGATTAAAAATAAAGGAGGGCATAAGACAAGTTTAAAATTTAGATAAATATATGATACAACAATTTATTTTAGATGTAAAAATATATATATATCATATATGTAAATAACAAAAAATTAGTATTTCGATTTTGATTTTTGTTACAATTTGCGGGTTAAATGCGAGTGACTAAATACTTATGAGCGATAGTGTATATCTACAATAAATAAAAACAAAAAAATTATGATGAATGACGACTTTTCCGAATACACACTAGTATTTTTTGTTAGAAAATACATTTTTTATTGAACAGAAATGTTACGTTTGAAACTTTCAGAAAGGAGATTTTCTCTTTGCGAAAAGGTATAAATATAAATATCATAAAAATTCTGTAGACAAGATCAAAAACATCCTGACTACATGTTTATGCCTACATTTCAACGTAGCTCCTCTTTTTCTGGGTAAAACAACCTATTTTTTACTTTCTCATTTACAAGTAAATATCGGACAACAGCATAACATTTACCAGACGGAACTAGAATACATACACACACACACAAAATTTCAAAAATAAAATTTGCCATAAGTGCAACCGAATTCGCCCAAGTGGTAAATATTTAAAACTGAATCACCAAAGGACTATGTAAAAGTGCTGAATGAAACCTACAAACAAACGAATACTATTTTATATAGGGATTTCCACTTCAAAAAAATTGACGTTAACCAACTGGTCCAACCATACGAATACCAGCCGTCTATATTACTGCATATGCTTGTACATATACAACACTTAAATTTAAATGGATTTGAAAGTGGACTTACTTCATAATCACTACTTATAATTAAAATTAAACAGACCACGCTTCATTAGCATGAATGTCATGAATAAAATAATTGTTCTTATAATAGATTTAGCCGTGTATGGAATGGAAGCGCATCATAGAGAAAATAATAATGTTAATGATAATATCGAATTAATTGCGGTGGACATAATTAATGTGATTATAAAGGTAGTAGGTAGTTCAATCCATAAATTATTTTACAATTCAAATCTTGAGGATGCGGCTAATATAAAATACCGCGTCATTGTTACTAATAAAATTAATTATTTCCCGTGCACTAGCCAGTCTTAGTAATTGTACTTTATAATAATATTATTTGATGAAGGACAAGCTTTAAAATACTTAGAAACTAATTAAAATATACAAATACTAGGTGTACCGTAAAGTCATTACCATTTTTTCTACCAGATGTCGATATGCTTAAGTATACAATGTTATGTTTTGACCTGTCATTTTATTCTTCTGACATCAAGCTTCAAATGTCTTAAACCGCATGTTCTATATACATAAATTGTGTCATGTTATCAAATTATTGTATTATTTATTGTGAAGATACAATTAGATTTTTAACCATATTATGAAAAACCTACCTTGAGAAATTTCACTTTTAAATAAGATTATAAGAATCTTGGTAAGCACCAGGTGTACCAGAAAGTCACTATCGGTTTTTCTAACAGATTTCGCTAGGTTTAAGTACGCAATGTTATGATTTGGCACATATGCCATTTTATTCTACTGACATCAACCTTCAAAGCCATACATGTTATATTTTGCGAAAGTAATAATGTCAGTGATTTATATCTCTTCAAAAATGTCAAGTTTCGTGCCTGAAAAAGGGCATTTACGGTACGCATTACTTTTCTTATTTAATAAAAAGAAAAACTGAAGATCATCGTTTGCTAGTAGAAACTTACGGTGAGCATGCTCCAACCATAAAAACATGTGAGGCGTGGTTTCGACAATTGAAAAGTGGTGATTTCGATGTTCAAGACAAAGAACGTTCTGGTAGACTGAAAAAGTTTGAAGATGCGAAACTACAGGAGGTATTGGATGAAGACCCAACCCAAACTTAAAAACAATTGGCAGAAACGTTAAATGTGGCCCAAAAACGATTAGCGACCGATTACGAGAAATGAGAGCAATCCAAAAGATGGGAAAATGGGTATGGGGCATCAATTGCATGACAATCAAATGGAAAATTGAAAAATCACCTGAGAAATGCTGCTTCAAAGGTATGATCGGAAGTTATTTCTGCATCGAATAGTGACGGGTGATGAAAAATGAATTTATTTCGATAACCTTAAGCGCAAAAAATATGGTTAACACCTAGGGAAGTCAGCCTATTGACTCCAAAGGCAACTGCAGCAGTTATTGAATGAAGACGCAACCCAAACTCAAAAACAATTTGCAGAAATGTTAAATGTGGCCCAAAAAACGATTAGCGACCAATAACGAGCAATGTGAAAAATCGAAAAGATGAAAAAATGGGTACGACATCAGTTGAATGACAAGCAAATAGAGAATTGAAAAATCACATGTGAAATGCTGCTTCAAAGTATGATCGGAAATCATTTTTACATCGTATAGTGACGGCTAATGAAAAATGAATATATTTCAAAAACCTAAGCGCAAAAAATTGTGGTTGTCACATGGCGAAGCTGGCCTGTCGCCTTCAAGACCAAATCCTTTTTAATACGAGACAATGCTCTGTGTTTGGTGGGACTACAGTGGCGTGATGTATTGCGAACTGTTGAAACCTAGTGAAATAGTTAATACTGATCGCTGCCGACAACAAATTATCAATTTGAACTATGGGTTGATAGAAAAACGTCCGGAATGGGCACGAAGACACGGTAAGGTGATTTTACAGTACAATAACGCGCCGACTCATACAGCAAAATGGGTCAAGGAAGGGTCGAAAGCACTTTGATGGGACATAATATCGCACCAGACCTTGCCCCGTCCGACTATTACCATTTCGCATCAATGGGGCACGCGCTTGCAGAGCAGCACATATAATTAATTATGCAATGGCTCGATGAATGGTTTTGCTCAAAGGACAAACAGTTTTTTTCGGATGGCATCCATAAATTGCGTGAAAGATGGGAAAGATGTGTAGAATCAAATGGCCAATACTTTAAATAAATACATTACAATTATGTAGTTTTTTTACGAAAAAAACCGGTAATGACTTTCCGGTACACCTGGTAAATGAGTGCTTTCTTTAAATCTGCCATTGGCAAACGAAGTTCAACTGTATTATCTGTTATAACTTTAATTAAGTTGAACTAGACATAGTAATTAGATTAAACCTAACTTATTTAATTTAAAACAAAATGTAAATTTATTTCAAAAAATATCAAATATATATATATATAAACAATGAACAATATATATATATACAATTTGTATATATATATATATATATATATATATATATATATATATATACAAATACTTTTCATGTGTATTCGTACTCATAATATAGGAATGTATAAAAGTCTGCGAAGTTAAATGAATTGAATTTATGGTATAAATAAAAATATCCTTGAACTGATTTAAAATAGGACACCAGGTTGATCTAAATTGCGAGTATGACTAAAAATATTGATTCGAAGATATTTTAAATTACTTCTTCACGTGTATTTCCGAAAGTTATTTTATCTATTCAAATAGCTTGTTAGCAAAGCTATTTCACTCACTTTGTCCCACAACAACTTCCATTAAGCGAAATAACAACAGCAATGTGAATTGTTTTCATTGTTTCCAGAGATAACCTTCGAAACAATTTAACATTATCTTCGTGTTATCATAGTAAAAAATAGCATGCTGGCAAGGCAAAGAGCACTATCATTATCGACTAATTATTGCGCTACACATACTCGCATTAGATAAGAAAGGATAATCACTTTCGCAAATAAATATTTTAATGAACAATGGTCGTCAAGCATATTATCGCACCTTTAGATAAAAATATGCAGTTTTAAAATAGCAACGATTTTTTCTAATGTTGATTTATTTTTCTACATTTCCGACAGTAGTATTGTTTCGAATTTAACATTGAAATCGCTATAAAATCAACTTACAGCGATTTCATTCAAACTCGAACACACACCACCAATTTTAATAACGATTTTCTTTAAAATAATTCTTCCGATTTGATAATAATGTAACTAGTGAATAACAAAAACTCTAGAAAGTGATTAAGTCTTAATAATTGCTAAGATTTCAAACAGAATCTGTGAAGAAATATTTCGATATTTTGCCCACAGACTCTCATTAGAATTTTACCACTTTTTCGTTCCTTCTTCTGTAAAAATTTTAAATTTTGAAATCAAAACACATTAGTAATAAAAACACCCTTTTCCTAGTTTCTAATCAAATCTGTACAATGTTGAATTAGGAGCAATTTTTGGTTGCTTGCGCTGTACAAACTTTGTACAAGTCTTTCTCAGTCTTTCTCAGGTCTTTGGATCATATTGAAAACAACACATCTCATCGCCAGTTACAACAGAATACCTGAAGTTTTCCTCCTTTTTTGAGCTTTTAATTGAGTCTGTACAATGTTGAATTCAGTTAGCTTGTGTCGTGTAAACCTTGCACAAACCTTTCTCAGTCCCAAATGCTGTGTCGAAATGCGATGAATTAAATCTTTGGAAATATTTAATTCCATTCCCACGTGTCGCAATGAGGAATTCGGCTCATTTCTGATAAATCCACAGATTTTTTTGCACCAGGATGTTCGTCGTCATTTATGTCCGTACGATCGCCTTTAAATTGTTTATACCACTCATACGCACTAGTACGTAACAAACACGCATCACCATACACTTGTTTCATAAAATTAAACATTTCAGTAAACGATTTACCGAATTTAAAACAGAACTTTAAGTTTGCTCTTTGTTCTAAATTCCTTTTTTGACCTATGCCAAATATACAGTTACTTTATGCGCAATTTCTCTGCTTCTAATGTCATGGTATTTTGACATAACATTGGTGAAAGAACTACCTTACCGACGCGTAATTTCCTTAATAGATGGCGCCACTAAGAATTACTGTTTTAAAAAAAGTTCGGTTTTCTCTACGACAGACTGTGTATAAACACGTATTATAGAGAAATATCTAGTGATTAATTATTTGTAGCTATCTTCACATCTTTTTGCGAGATACACGGCACGCCCCACTGTCACTCCGATAATTTAAATAATATAACATCTCGAAACAATTGTCTATTCTTCTTCAAATAATACTATTAATGCTAAAAACACTTTTGAAGGTCTTGAAAGGAAATAAGAAATTACAAGCCACAACAAAAAATTCAAAAACAAAGTAACCATTGAAGATAAAGGTGGATCGACAAAATATGAACAAAATATTGATTATTTACTAATAAACTATGTATTTTGAAATACTAAAGGGTGTTTCAAACTTCGCGGTTTTCTCAATGAGTAAATAAAACACATAATTTGCATTCACTTTTAAAAACTTTTTATTGGTAATTGAAGTATCACTTATGACATTTATATGCGAAAAATAATATCTGACAAATGGCCTCCTCTTGCACAAATGAGTGCACGTCTGTTATCAAATGCACTCATTTGTTAAAATATTCAATGACATTTTGACATAATTGATGCTCTATCTCACCAATGACGAATAATTTCATCTTTCAAAGCAGGAATTGATTGTGGATTGTTTTTATAAACCTGACTTTTCACATAACCCCAAAGAAAATAGTCTAACGGTTTCAAATCATATTGTATGATCTTGGTGGCCAATTAACATCACCGTTTCTTGAGATTACACGTCCAGGAAACTTTTGTCTCAATAAATCAATTGATTCGTGTGCAAAGTGAGGTATAGTGCCATCCTGTTGAAACCACGTATCCTCTAGATCAATATTCATTAATTCAGGCCACAAAAATTAGGTCATTATCCGACGAGATGGATCACCATTGTTAGTTACAGCTTTACCAGCAGCATTTTCAAAGAAGTACGGTCCAATTACACCACCTGACTATAATGCACACCAAACAGTAACTCGTTTAGGATGCATAGGTTTCTCATGAATAATTCGGGGATTTTCCTCACCCCAGATACGGAAATTTTGTTTATTAACATAGCCACCAAGTTCAAAATGTGCCTCATCGGAAAACATTATTTTTTGAGAAAAATCAATTGGTTGTTCATTGATGAAATTAACAAATGAACGACGTTTTAAATGATCTAATGGCTTCAGTTCCTGTGTTATTTGAACCTTATATGCATTCAGAGCTAAATCCTTGTGTAAAATACGCCATGTTGTTGAGCCACTAAGTCCAAGTTGTTGTGAACGTCGTCTAATTGACATTCCAGGATCTCCAGCAACACTTTCACGAACCAAACCAATATTTTCTTGTGAACGACCACTACGACTGTATTTTTCACTTTTTTTGATCTTTCATGGAACCATTTTTTAATAATTCGACCAATAGTTTTTTCAGATGGACGATTATGTAAAACATAAAATTCACGTAATTTTCTAAAAACTCTTTTCACAGAACGCTGATTTTCATGAAATAATTCAACAATTTGAACGCATTGTTGTACTGTGTACGAAGCCATTTTTATAAATGTCATACATCACACTTTTTAAATGCCCACATACCCAGACAAATTCAGTGCGCCATCTATATTTTATTTATTCTTAAAAAAAACGCGCAATTTGAAACACGCCTTACTTACAAAATTATAATGCAAATTGTCTTGATACACAAATCATATTGTCGAAGCAGATCTAATAGTTATAGCCCGCAGTCAGATTTTGATGCTAATAATTATATATAAATATACGATATTATAAAATAGACCAAATCAACTTTCGGGTATGTTTTAATATGCGTTTAGTCCTTAAATTAAAGCTTCTTTCTAAAATTATTCACAAGTCTGACCACCAACGGATTCAATTCCGTCATCTTCGGGTCAGTCGAGCTCATAATTTTGCATGTCATATACCATTACGGTAAACACACCGTAGAAGTGTCCGTATATGAATAGAAAGTGGTAATTCTTGACCGTATACGGTGACACAACGCTTGTGAAATCTATTCTCGCGTTGCGCCGGTATGATATAGTGACAATGACGGTTCTTTAGAATAGTCTTAACGTTGGCTGTCGGCGCTTTCGATATAAGTTCAAAAGACGACCGCTATAATAATTGACGTTAACACGGATTATCTGCCGATATTAATCGAAACGTGGCATAATAAGTGGGTTGCAATTGAAATATTTTAATGCACTAGATAAAATCTTATCGAATTACCGGTAAAAATGCATATCGTATTGTTCCGAAACATGTGAACAATTACATCGATTGCTCTTCAAATTTTAAATTTGTTATTCCATGGAGTAAATTGTTCTTTTAATTTTGATTTCAGTAATGCGTAAGTATCTACATTTATATTACACTACATGTCCATTTTTAATGTAAAAATATCCCTACACATGTCTTTAAAAAATAAGGATAGTGTGAACATGATCAAATACAATAATAATAAAGGATTTATTGCCTAACACTATACATATAACGGGTGTTTTTTTTAGAGGTATAGAACTTTGAAATAGAATAAAACAAATATGATTTTTTTAAATTGACATGAAATTTATTTTATTCGAAAGATAATCTTCTGGCATTATAATTTAAATATGACTTCTGGCATATGACCGCCACGGCTGGCTCGGACGTAGTCTAATCTGGAGGGCCAATTTTCGATGACTTTTTCCAACATTTGTGGCCGTATATCGGCAATAACGCGGCGAATGTTGTCCTCCAAGTGGTCAATCGTTTCGGGCTTATCGGCGTAGACTAGCGACTTCACATATCCCCACAGAAAATAGTCAAGTGGCGTTAAATCGCACGATCTTGGAGGCCAATTCACGGATCCGAAACGTGAAACTATGCGGTTACCAAACGTTTCCTTCAATAAATCAATTGTGGCACGAGCTGTGTGACATGTTGCGCCGTCTTGTTGAAACCACAACTCCTGCACATCATGATTGTTCAATTGAAGAACGAAAAAGCCAGTAATCATAGCTCTATAGCGGTCACCATTGACTGTAACGTTCTGGCCAGCTTCGTTTTTAAAGAAGTACGGACCAATTATTCCACCAGCCCATAAAGCACACCAAACAGTCAGGATTATCATCACTCCAAATACGGCAGTTTTGTTTATTGACGTATCCATTCAACCAAAAGTGAGCTTTATCGCTAAACAAAATTCGATTATGAAAATCTGGATCAACGGCAATCTTGTTTTGGGCCCATTCACCGAATCTACGCCTTGCTAGGTGGTCGTGTGGCTTCAATTCTTGCACGAGTTGGATTTTGTAAGCACGCAAACCTAGATCTTTCCGCAAAATCTTCCATAAAGTGGATGGACACATATCCAATTCCCGTGCACGATGGCGGATAGACTGATTCGGGTCTTCCTCTACGCTACGCTCTACAGCAGCAATGACTTCTTCTGTGCGCACTGTACGACGTCTCTCTGGATGCGTGTTATCATTTAGAGTATACGTGGTGCGAAAACGTTCCATAGTTAATCGAATTAATTGCTCTGATGGACGATTATGTTGACCGTAATACTGACGTAGTGCGCGATACGTATTTCGAAAAGAACCATGATTTTCAAAATAAATTTGCACAATTTGCAAGCGTTGTTCAGGCGTCAGTCTATTCATGTTGAAATGACAAACCAAACTAAATATAAATCACTTAACAGCTGACAAAATGGCCACCAGTTAAAAAAGTGTTGCCAACTTAAAGTTCTATACCTCTAAAAAAACACCCGTTATAACAGGGAAATTTATAACGTAACAAATATGAAGATCAGAATCGTCAATATACGAAACAAAGAAGCTTACATCTAAAAAATTAACAATTAAAAACTCTACCTATCTTGCGGCGTATTAAAAATATTTTCAAATCCTTTATATATATTGCAACTATTGCCATATTGGCTATATGAAGTACAAATGAAAGAAAGTTTGCACATTCCGAGCAGCCAGACGCGACACATAAAGTTGAATCTACTCAGAAAATCCGAAGAATCAATTCGACCATGGTTTACCCCATGCAAGGAAAGCAAACCGGACACAAAACCCACAGAAAAAGTGCCCATTAAGGATTCACAAGGAAAGTCTTTGTAAAGGCAGACGCAGTAATTTCTAAACCAAAAAGGAAAAGGTATAACATCAACGAAACGTTTCTTAGAAATGCAGTTGCAGAGTTGGAAGAGTCACTAAAAAAACTACAAAGGACTGCTTTGAGAAAATGAATTTCTTAATTCAATAAATTATTAAATATTATTTCTTCATAAGTTGAATTAACCAATAGTTAGTTAAATAACAATAACGTGATGCATAGGAAACAAATGTCAAATTATTCTGCTTCAATGGAAAAAATTGCAAATGTTCATTGAACTGAATTGTGAGAATTTCAAGATAAGGAAGAAATGCCTTTATTTAAACAAAGATAAAGAGTTCATTCAGTATTGTATTCTGGTTGATTTATACAATTCTGAAAGGAAACAATTACGCGTTTATGTATGCACGACTGTATGGGCAAAAGGGCATTGATGTGTAGAAACAGCAAACTTGAAATACATTTCCATTTCATTTATAGAACTCTAACATCCTTCATCACACTGCGATCTGTCTAGTGATAGTTAAAGCGATATAAGTACTTTCACATCTATCCGAGAGATGGACGAATAAGGTCTCTCACGATAACAATACCCTCCAGCCATGTATAACTTTTTGACCAAAAGAACTTGTCGATAAACTCAGACTACCTGACGTTGAATTTTTAAAACAGTAGTTTTCATTAATAATGTTTTATTTGTCAATTTATGTCGCTGTTTGGCTTGGTCGATAGATGATGTTTTCTCAATGGTGGTTAGAACAAATAAATGCTTTCACAGCTATCCGAGAAATGAACATACAGTTCTCTCACTACTTTATATATATTCAAAATATTATTTTGTTGTTTTAATAAGACTACTTTCTTCCTTGTACCAAAAAAATTTTGCATTAATAAGTTACAGTTCCATTTTAGCACGCTTCGTTTGAAAAGAAAACACAAACTATTCAATATTGTAAATACCTTAATGATTTCCCATTGATTTAATTTTTAGCAAATTGTACGCCACAGAATGTATCTATTAAACATGAAACGTAATAAACGTAAACCATTATTGTTACGTAATAAAATTTTATTCGCTTTTGAAACTAATTTTAATTATAGCTATGACAGAGTATGAATAAAACAGATATTGAATTGACATCTTTATTTACGTTATTCAATGACTTATATGTACTTCCACAGTTCTCGAGTATTGAGGTGTGCCGTGTATGCATGTGCTAATGGATTTCTCGTTATTGGTTCAGACTAATTAAAAACGCATTTTCTTGCAAAAAAAAATTGAGAATTAATGCAATAAATAATTTTTACATTATAAATGATTTTGAATTGTCTTTCGTAATGGAAAGAATCTGATTACTAAACATGTGGCAAAAATTCAGATGATTTTCAAAAAGACACTTTGTTTCAAATTATCTTGTTTTAACGATAAACGTTCTCTTAAAATTTGGATTAAACCTCCGAGGATGCTCTGTTTTATTTTGCTAACCGTTTCTCTATTTCTTTTCCACCTACGACGTCTTAAAATTTTACCTGCGTGTCTCTGACAATAATATTGAGTAATTCTTGTCATACTCTCTATGAATCAATCTGTTAGTAAACCAATTTCGATACGGATGTGTTTGTGTAAATAATATTTGGAAAAATGCCGAAAAGGAAAGCCTATATCTGTATAAAAGCGATCAGCTATTCTCATGTTAGATGAGGAAGGATATTCCGTGTGCCATCAATTGTGCATTATACTATTCGCCGATAGCGGGACATTAGAAGACCGCAATCGCCCAGGTCAGTCAAGAATGACAACGCGTACCGAAGGTCGACGTCTTAAAGTGTTAAGTAAACAAAACCGACTATTTACGGCGCTTGAAATCGCTGCAGGAATCAACAAGGAACGCAAACGATCGATTTCTATAACCACCACTAAACGCCTCCTAAGAGAAGCCGGTCTTTAGGTTCGCGTTGGAGTAAGAAAACCGTTGCTACGTCGTGTACATCGCCAAAAACGACTACATTGGGCCGAAAATTATAGGAATTGGACAGAAGAAAATTGGAAAAATGTTCTTTGGACTGACAACTGCGCCGCTCCCACAGTTAAATACGCTGGTGATTCTATAATGACTGGAGACTGGATAGATTTAATAAAAATCGACAATATTATGCGAAAAGAAAAAATACTGGAAGAGAACACTGTGACATCCGGATTGCGGTTAGTTGGGGAAAACATCGTGTTTGCGCACGATAACGATCCCAAATATACAGCACGAATCTGTAAAAATTATCTAACGTATCAAGCAGAAGAGAACGTTTTACAAATCACACCCTGATCACTGAAGGTTGATATATAACCCCTCCGTACGTGATCCGTACCGTTGAGATCGCATCGCGTACGGAGTTTGTTTTCGTACGGGTATTTTTCGCCGTAGTTTTCCAGGTGCAACACCTTTTAATTATCTGCTGATGATGACAACTTAGTTGTCGAAATACTTATACAGAATACGAAAATTAATGTGGCAAGGGGTTATATATCAACCTTCAGTGATCAAGTGAATCAACCACAGGCTCCATCAAAATTACCTACAATCATACCCTGTCCCCGCAGAGTCCGGATTTGAACCCCATCGAATTACTATGGGATGAGTTCGACAGATGAATACAAAAATCTGCACAACTTCGAAAGACCACCTATGGCGACTTCTCCAAACTAAATGAGACAATATTGGTGAAACTTTAACCAAACTAATAGAACGTATGTCACGAGTAGTCCAGGGAGTATTACAAGCCAGAGATTATTTCGAAGAGCAAGATGAATGTTTCGTTTTATTATTTATTTTATTTCTTCTTATTATATGTTTATGTTTCTATTTCTAGGAATAAATTTTTATTTTCTTTTGCGTTATTACCGTTTTTATTTACGTTTGCATTAATTCACTAATTGTCATAACTTTTATGGCCGATAGTGTATAATAAAAATATTTTTTTTAACTCAAAATAAAAGTAGGATATAAAAATAATATTGGATAGAACGAAACTTTAACAAACTAATGATAACAAAATTATAAGTATATACTATTACTACTGTTTTACTTTCTTATCACCTAGTGCAAACACCTCATCCATTTCCTAACATTTTTTTCACTTTTCATTCACCCGTATAATTGTTCCACATCCTACTAAGTTTTTGATAATCCACTTCTCAATAAATTACTGTTTGTCTCGTTCGTTCAATATCAATTCCTTCGCCCTTCACTTAAGTACATACACCTAAATCTGTTTATTATACGTTGTTCATCAAACACTCTGATAACTCCTTAATGACGTCTATTCTTTTACACTCGCTACTGTGCATGAATGTTTTTGTTTCTTTCGTCTCTTTGTTATTACTTCATCTCTTTTGCTACCATTTCAACATCTACCAAAAATGTTGAATATTTCTTTTTATTGCAGCTTTGATTTTTCGTACTGCATTTTTGCAACACACTTTTTAAGTTTTTATGTACTGCTAGAATAGTGAAGACAGTTTTTAAAATATTTCTTTGTTAATTCACTTTAAAAATGATGTAAGGAAAGGTATTGTACGTACTTGGGTAAGTTCGTACTTTGGGACAAAATGTACTCGTACTGTGGCACACTTTAAGTTAAATAAGTTCATTGTTCTATTTAAAATTAATATCTCCTTCTTCTGGGTTTCCAGGCTGGAAGCGCATCACTGGTCACGGTAGTTATACCAGTGACGCGGTTCCAGCGCGGGAGCCCAGAAGAAAATAGTATGGACGACGACCGCGGAAGTCTACGTACCAGATTAATATCTTCTCTTCGGCAAAAGACTTTAGCAATAATAATAATAATAACACGCCCAGTTACAGAGCAAACTAAAAGATAACACAAAGTACATTTAAAAAAATAAGGCTCTATAAATAGTAAATATAACCAAAAAATAGATGCTCATCTAATATAAATTAAAAAACAATAAAAGCAAAATCAAAAAATACATTAGTACAACTTCAATGTCGATTTCCAATGACTTTCTTTATCATATGGGTTAATGGAGACCACCAAAAAATATTTGTAGAGGTCTTGCATGGAACATTAAAATGAAATGCAGAAAGTAAGTCAGGACAGTCAATTTGGCCGTTGATTAATTTATGCAGAAAAACGTCGGCTATGTTGCTTTCTTCGATCCGACAAAGATTGAATGTTTTGTTGTTCCAGTAAAGAAACATTCTCAATTCCTCTATCCGGATAAATACCAGAAGTTTTGCAGCACAAAAATTTTAGAAAACTACGTTGAATTTTTTCTACAAAAAATTTTTGAATATCGTGAAAAGAATACCAAATAATAGATTCATATTTAAGCTTGTTTCGAACAAAGGCAAAATATAATAATTTGAGTAGATCAGCGTTATTGAAGAGATACAAATGTTGAACATGTAAATTGAAACTGAAAAAATTATCAGATAAGAGTTAGTTTTCAAAACTATATGTCCATTTATAGAATAAGAGAAAGGAAAAGGTGTTAAATTTCTAGCAAAAGGCATAACAAAGCATTTATCACTATTCAAAGATAGACGATTAACCATAAACCAATCAATGATAAAATTCATGCTCTCCTGTAAATGTTTGACATCCGTATTAGTCGAAATAACATTGAGAATTTTAATATCGCCAGCATAACTGCATGTAGGCTTGTAAGTAGGTCATTTGTAAAAAGTAAGAATAATAGTGGACAAAGATTCTAACTTTGTGGAACCCCAGATGTAGATATAAAAACATTGGATGAGTAGCCATTATAGAAAACATAGTTGATCCTATTCTACATAAAACTAAGAAAAGAAGGAGAAAAACCCAAATGAGAAAGTTTATTTAACAACACACAATAGTACCAAGTGCACATGAAAAATCAAAATAAATACAGTCAACCTGTCCTTGACAATCAATAATTCAAAAAGTAAGAAGTTCATATTAACTGTTTATTACTTTTTAGTTTTAAGTGTATTTTGTGCAGAAGCTATTTTGTAATTTATTTTGGAATAGTAGCAGAATCTTCCCTTCTATTGTATGTGTAAATATTATCATTTATTAATAAACAGTATTGTATCAATATTTTATCTTAAATTGAAAACATGTAGAAATTATGAGTAAATAATCCTTGAACTGCTTTATTTGTATCTTTAAACGTAAATAGAATTGTACCTTGGGTTATGCCCAGAGAACAATTCACACCTAAAACTATACAAGACAATAAAGAGGTGGGGTGAAAGTAGGCAGACAGAAGACAGCTTCAGCATTGCGGTAAAAGTAATACAAACTATTATTCCGCCTAGGTAATAATGTGAAGACAAATATTAAGTTACAATGAAATTCGAACATTTTCCTGTAATAATAATATATATCTACCAACAAATATAGAAACCTATTATAAGCAAATGACAAAAACTAAATATACATACAACTAAACATACTAAATATACTAATATTTGTAACTATACCAGATTTTTAGTAATTATATATACATACAAGCACATATGTAAGAAATACTTGTAGAAAAAGAAAATAGCAAGTTATATATTAAAGTATTCGCATATTCTATAGAGAAGAGACATAATCACTACATTTGCCCTGGGAAGTGACAGACGAAAAGTGTTTGCAAATCTGGCTGCTTGCCTGGGAACCAAAAAGAGGACAGAATTTATGGTGCGTCAATTCTATTGTGAAAAAGATTATAAAGAAATTGTATGACATTGTGCGGTCTACGGAGTTCTAATGGTTCAATGTTTAAGGTAGTCCGTAGATCAATATGACTATAGTCCCGAGGAGGATTGTTTTCAGACTGGCGAAAGAAAAGCTACTTTAGAAACCGCCTTTACACTAATTCCAACGCATATGTATGTGCTTTATTAGAAGAGGATCGCATATTCAAATTTAAACTGGACAATGGGAAAACAGAACGGTAATATGCTGTCAATTGATAGAAAGGATCTGGTGGTTTTAATTATGAAGTTCAAACTTTTTAATGCAGCATTAGACATATTATTGATATGGTTATTGAATAATAGTTTTGAATCAAAAGTGACGGCCAAAGCCTTAATAACACATTTTCGAGATAAAAATTGCCCAAAATGTATTTAAAGTTAAATAGAGGAAAATCTGCGAGTAAATGTGACATATTTACATTTGTAAACGTTCATGTGAAATCTATTATCAGTGCATTATGTTTGAATAGCATCCAACTGTTTCTGAAGATGAGTGCCGTCATTGATGTTATTTCTGACAGTTGAGAACTTCAAGGTCATTTATAAAAATAAAAAACAAAAGAGATCCGAGGTTTGATTCCTGCAGAACACCACCACCTTTATGTTCATTAACACTACCAACAAACGTTACAAATCCCAGATAAAATATCCAATTCCCATTTTTAGCTAACTGTCTATTATATAATTAATAAGCTCTCACACTAATTGTATAATAGACAGTTAGCTAAAAATGGGAATTGGATATTTTATCTGGGATTTGTAACGTTTGTTGGTAGTGTTAATGAACATAAAGGTAATAATGAGATACTAAAATGGGTAAATATTTGCAGATCATAAAAATGGATTAAGTTTATATAACAAAGCTAAAGCTCTACACAATTGAAGACTTGGAAAAAACCTTGCAAGATCTGAATGATATGAAAATTGCGCGTGAAGCAGAAAAACGTTATCATATTGATAAAGGTTTGTTGAGGGGAATATTTTCGAAGGAATAAAAAACAAAAATGAGACCGAAAACAAGCTTTAACTGAGGCCGTGGAAGACGATCTCTAAAATAAATTAAAAACTTTATCAAAATGGGGATTTTCACTATTTCCCAAAGAAGTATTAAATGTTGTAGAAGATTTCATTCAACAAAATTATTTAAAGACTTCGTCGTTCCGAGATTCTAAACCAGGTAAAGATTTAAACTTATAAATAGGAAAACATTATTTTTTGAGAAAAATCAGCTGTTGTTGTTCATTGATGAAATTTACAAATAAACGACGTTTTAAATGATCCAATGGCTTTAGTTCCTGTGTTGTTTGAACCTTATATGCCTTCAGAGCTAAATCCTTGTGTAAAATACGCCATGTTGTTGATCCACTAAGTCCAAGTTGTTGTGAACGTCGTCTAATGGACATTTCAGGATCTTCAGCAACACTTTCACGAACCAAACCAATATTTTCTTGTGAACGACCACTACAACTGCATTTTTCACTTTATTGATCTTCCACGGAACTGGTCTCTTGAAATTTTTTAATAATTCGACCGATACTGCTTTCAGATGGACAATTATGTAAACCATAAAATTCACGTAATTTTCTAAAAACTTCATTCAACAATTTGAACGCGTTGTTGTACCGTGTACGAAGCTATTTTTATAAATATCATACATCATACTTTTTAAATGCCCACATACCCAGACAAATTCAGTGCGCCATCTATATTTTATTTATTCTAAAAAAAACGCGCAATTTGAAACACCCTTCAGTTTCATGGATGGTTCATTTTATTATAATACTGGGGAACAATATAAGTTTCTGTTATGGTCGATTTTTCAGTTAAATGGACATACTGATTTTAAAACTGTAGTTAGTTTTTTTCTATCATATCAAGTTTGTTCTCTACACTTTATATTAGTGAGCGGTTCCACCAATATTTGAAGATATCATATTCCGATGCTATATTCATTCCTCCGAGTTCTTGGAAGACACAACCGTTAAAAAGTCCGTAGTGTTAGTATTTAAGACTAAACAATATTGACTTAAAGATGTCTTATGAACATTAGCGAATCCAGGTGCGACATTGTGACTAATAATCCACTCATGATGACAACTAAGTTATCGAAAGACGTATATAGAGTACGAACACAGACGTCGTGAGGGGTTTTTTGCCTTTTTTTATTAATTCAATTACTAACAGCCTCCAACAGTATTTACCGCTAAATCCACTGACTTACAAAAAGAAAATTTACTTAATTAGAAAACGATTCTTTCTTTATTTATTATTTATCCGTTTGCCCAGGCTATCACGTTACTGTTAACTATAATTAACAAAAAACAAAATATACGCTTATAGTTGCAGAGTTTAAAAAAATTAATTATTTAAATCTTTAAGTAATTAAGTTTTAACAACCTCTACATTATTGAAAAGCTGCATATCTGCATGCATGTATATGTATATATGATATGCATATGCAGAGAGGTGAGAGAGTTCATAGACCTAAATGTGCATATCTCTGAATACTTGAGATTATCGCCATAAGTAAATCGTCTGGGTAAGTTCATTTGCACACTTATAACACGGTAACATTTAAGAGTGCTCCACCGCGTAGAATATTTATGAAGTCTAATAGTAAATTAAACATATGACATATGACAGCCGGTTGTTAACACAAAAGCAATACACAAAAGTGTTGAGTCTAATTTGTGCTGTTAGACATATGGTAATTCATAGCTACAATCGTCAAATATGTCAATTTTTAGTGAAGACGGAATTTTGTCAAATTTAAAACTTATATGCCGGTAGGTTTCAGTGTGTATAAGGAAATATGTAAGTTATTGAATCAAACTTTAATGATGTAATGAATATGGTAAAGGGTTAAGGCACTAATAAGTTTTATTTTGTGTAAAATAAAATAAGTCCATTCAATTTATTATGCACTAGTTATACAGCGTGCTTTTTAAGAGTTTGAGAACTTAAAATGATAATACAAGACAGAAATATTGTTGAAATTAAATTTTTTTTATTATAATCTGGTAGATAATTTCATGGCATTTATTTTTTAAATATGATTTCCGGCATATGTCCGCTGCGGCTATGAGTTATATGGTCCATTCGATCAGTCCAATTTTTGACTACCTTCTCCACTAAATAAGGCCGTATGGCGTCAACGGTGGCTTTAATATTGGCTTCCAATATTTCGAGAGTTGCTGGTTTGTCAGCATAAACCAATGACTTAACATAGCCCTATAAAAAGTAATCCAGGCGTTAAATCGCACGAACAAGGGGGCCAATGAACAGAACCACTTCTGGAAATAAAGTCATCAAATTGATTTTGCAATAAATCGATTGTTGCGCTGTATGGCAAGTTGTGCCGATTTGTTGGAACCAAATGTCGTCGATGTTTAGCTGATTAACTTTAGGAAACAAAAATTCAGTCAGCATGGCTCGATAGCGCTCGCCATTCACCGTAACGGCAGCTCCTTCATCATTTCGAAAGAAATAAGGACCAACGACGGCGCCAGGGTGTAAACCGCACCAAACAGTCAATTTTAATGGATGTAATGGTGATTCGTTAACGGCTTGAGGATTGTCTTCACTCCAAATACGGCAAGTTTGCTAATTGACGTAGCCATTTAACCAGAAATGAGCGTCATCACTAAACACAAATTCTTTGACAAAAATACTCATCTTCGGCCAGTTTCAAATGAGCCCAATCAACAAAAATGCGATGCAAACGATGGTCGTTTGGCTTCAATTCTTGCACGAGCTGTATTTTAAAGGCACGTAAGCCAAGATCCTTACGTAAAATTTTCCACGTAGTCGAAGGACAAAGGCCAACAAGTTGAGAACGACGATGAATCGACATTTCGGCGTCTTCTTCAATACTTCGCGTTACAGCAGCAAGATTCTCTTCGGTACGCACATTTATTTGTCTTGTTGATGGTTTTGAATCGAGAAGAGTAAAATTAGTGCGAAAACGATCAATAACTGCACGAATTGCTTGCTCACTAGGCCGATTATGTTGACCGCAAAATGGACAAAATGCTCTATGAACTTCGCGAACAGATTTATTTTTTTCAAAGTAAATTTCCACAATTTGGAAGCGTTGTTCTGGCGTTAAACGATTCATGATGACTTGCCAAACCTTACTGAACAGAAATGTCAACAGAGTTTAACATTATCAGCTGTCAAACCATAGTTATCGATATCGATAGTTCTCATGCAGCTTTAATGTATATTTCTGTTTACAACTTAGAATTTTCTTTTTGACTTATTTCCTTGAAATACCTATATGTTAATAGTGTCATAAAAATATTTATTGTGCACTCGTTAATCGCAAAATGTCATTTCCTAATAACGCGAAATTAAACTTCTCACACTAGTGCGAGAAATAGAAAAAGAACATAAAATCAACAAATCATTATTATAGAAATAAAATACAATTACTAAAATGTTAATTTAAATAAAATTCGATTATTTTAATCTTATTATATAATACATGTTATACATTATTTTTAAAAAACGCTATCTCTATGTAGTTATTATCTCTATTCACAACTCTCAACTCAATTTAAATATTATAGATAACGATCTCATAAGATAACTAAATTAAAATATAGCCGACGATTAATGAATTGAATGCAAATGTGTTTACGTACTATCGTCAAAATATATTCTTAATATACCTGCTGCACAAGTTCAGACACTTAGACCCCACAGTACATGTACGAGGTATGGCAATTAAACAAAGAGGCTGGTGTGAGAAATGTTATTTATTGCAAATACACTTACATTTACCTTTTATCCCCTTCAACATACTCTCCTCCCCTATCTATACACCGCTGTACACGTGTCTTCCATTGTACAAAACAATGCTGTAGTTCATCAGTTGTCAGCCTCTTCAACAACTCTGCCGTTTTTGCTCTTACATGTTCAACAGGCTGAAAATGTATTCCCTTTAATGCACTATTCACTTCGGAAACAGGTAGAAGTCACATGGTGCGAGAAGTGGCGAATACGGAGTATGATCAAGCATAAGCAATGTGCTTGTCCGCTTGTCATGTTTAATTCATCATACGAAATGTGTCTTACTGTTTCTTTGTTAATTTTTACCATATCGGCAATCAGTCAAATGCTCAGACGTCAGTATTTCTGCACAATTTTATTAATTTTCTGAACGTTCCCTTCAGTTCTTTCCGACCTTCAGAAAACCGTTGGTGTTATTCAAAAACAGGTAGAAGTCACATGGTGCAAGATTTGACGAATACGAAGGATGATCAAGCACGGTATTCGACTTATTCGGTAAAAACTACTTCACAGATAAGGCATCATTTTTGCAGAAACTTTTGTATGTTTAATTCATCATGCAAAATGTGTCTTACTATTTCTTTGTTAATGTTTACTATACCAGCAATCATTCGAATGCTTAGACGTCGTCGGTCTTTCCGTATTCGCCTCATTAGGATAACTTGGCAGCTCCTCATCAGAGATGGATATTCGATATTAAACCAATATCTGATGGCAATCATCGAAGGTGCTTGGTCCTTATAAACTGCATCCAACTTCTCTTTGAGCTCTGCACACGTTTACACGTCCGAAAAAAGGAATCAATTCACTGACCAGCATTGTTATTTTTCCATGATTCCACAAATACATAAACCTTCTCACTTTCAACAGCACTCAAAACACTACTCGATGAATCTTTCCGAAATTTTGACAGACGTTAACTTTAAAGAATAGTACCCACAGTCGGTAATGCAGATTTTGACACAAAGTACCATCTGCCTCCAAACACAGGTACTTCTCATACCATCCTCGTAGTGTATATACATATATATATATATATATATATATATATACGAGTATATTGTGTTCTGCTTTATAGGTAAGAAAAGAAAACCAGTAGACAGCTAAATTTGAATAGATCCAGTTTCGGAAGAAGAATCGCATGGTCTATACCATATGTGGGCAACCAAGTTTGGTTGACAACATGTCAAAGGTTGCCCATACCTGGTCTATACGATCAAAAGCTTTCGATATAACAGTGTAAATGACATTCGCGTGCTCATTAGAGTTAAAAGCGTGGGAACAAAATTGGATGAAAACAAAATATAAGTAAACGATATTTCTTATTATTATTCTTAATGCTAATTACCACTATTAAGGGTTCCATTTCGTTTGCTTAGAAATCACCAGGCACCATTTAATGTATATTTATCTGCGTCATAATCATTACCTCAATAACGTCTGCGCATAAGCTTTTGATTTTCGTAAGAATAAAATTTTTAGATAAATTCAATCAAGATTTTTCCCAGACGTCTCCAGAAAATATATTTTTATTTGTCAAAAGAATTTCCATCTGCCTGAACATTCTTCTATCATAGACCAACAATATTATAAACACCATTAAAAAAAAATTGAAACACTGGCGCCTCAGTTGCCAATAGCATTTAATGATACGATACAGTTCTAATTTATCAATGGTCACCAGAATTTTTTGCGTGCAATTTAATACTTACATCGTTATTTCAACATGATTTGTTTAAAGTATAGAGTGTGCTCATTCTCAGAAATACTTTCATCACTACAGTTTCTTTTTTCTAACTTAACATCGACGTCTAAAAATAAAGTCGCGAAATATTAAATGAAAACAAATGTGCTTCGCCAGCGATTGATATAAATGTCTAAGCAAGAAAAAGTAAAAATTAAATATACATAATCTTGGCACATTTTCAAATGGAATGTTATTCAAAACCAGAAATATCGGGCCAATTACTTCACGAGCTTGTTTGTTCAGTGCCAGCCCAATCATCGTAATTTTTTTATTATGTTCGTGTCGTGTCTGAAAAAGTGATGTCTTGTATGTGTGTGGTTCGTATTACAATAACGCCCTCTATCCGATTATTATATTACAACGCACAATC
Organism: Dermolepida albohirtum; assembly: GCA_031893035.1. Classification (NCBI taxonomy): domain Eukaryota; kingdom Metazoa; phylum Arthropoda; class Insecta; order Coleoptera; family Scarabaeidae; genus Dermolepida; species Dermolepida albohirtum. The sequence goes on from JAVIWB010005197.1 coordinate 222,533, forward strand.
ACAATAACGCATAATAACAATACAAAGCCATCTACTTCGTATCGTTTCTGCTTTTTATAATCGTACCTAACAAAGCTAACAATTTCATGTGACCTACGCCACAGCGGGCGCGGGAACATCTATTCATTATTGTGCGGATGCAAAACGCTTTTGTAAGAGGTATTGGGCGTGTTCAAGAGGGTTTCGTGGGCACGTGTGAAAGCCATGCAGTAGCTCGAGCTTAAACTTCCGTCGCGAACACCATGTGGCTGTGTAACCTACAGAACGAACCAGATGCCACGGTCTGTGGATACGCACACAAACAAAGCGAATCTAAATAGAGTTGGCTAAAGGGGTCTCGTGTATGTTGTGCATTATTAAGTCGAGAGAATATGGAGACAAATTAATTTATCCTCTTTACAATACATTGAAGAATCTTAACTTATTGGTCAAAGTAACAATATAGTTAACCTGAAACATGTAATACGCAATAATTATACTATATATAGAGATATTCAAATATAAGATCACGGTTTGAAAGTACCGTTAATTGTCCCAAATTTTTGGATTTCGCAAAAACACACCAAACTGATAGAAAAGTGATTTTGTTAAAAAAAAATTTTTATGGAAATATTGATATGTCTAGAATCATCACTATACAAATTTGTAAAAGAAATTAACTACAAATACTTGAAAAGAAACCATAAAAGCATTCTTATGAAAAGAGATGAAATCATTACATGAAGATGAAAATATTAAGCTTAATTAAGGGATTTAGAAGGCAAGGTCGACTAACTTATTGTTTAGGTGAAAATTGTGTTAAAACAACAAATCTGGATAGACAGAGGGTTTGAAAATCAACATCGAACTTTTTTGGGGGGCTGTCTGCAGGATTAAGAAACCAGAAAAGGGAAAGGGGCTTATTGTTTGACATATTGGATCTAAAGATAACCTTGTTGATGGAGAGTTGCTTTTTGAAAGTAAGAAAGCTGGAAATTATCATGAGGAGATGAACGGCGGCAATGCTTGAGATGGTTTAATAATTTGCTACCAAAATTACTTAACAATATTGTCATCGTCATCATACCATAGCCATAACCTGGAAAAAAAGTCCTTCAACAGGATCTAAAATAAAAGATATCCAGGAGTGGTTAAGTAGATTGAATTCAAGGAAGATAGGGTTGGATCTGAACTTCTGAATTTTAAAAAACGACTAAAAAACTATGCAATTTATATCATATCATTGCGAACTAAATCTACCAGGTTGTTCATTAAGTTTTGTCGTTCGATAAGAGATGACGCTATTGGGATCGCCGTTTTATTTTTCTGAAAATTGTACTACTTTTTTATGAACACATGTGAAGTTTTCTCATTTTATATTTTCTCATTCGTATATTTACAGGTGTTCAAAGTTACAGTTCGCAGCAATTTTTTACAACTGAAATGAATATCGTGCAGTGATAAAATCCTTATTTTTGGAAGGATTGACACAAAAACAAATTCATGAACAATTGTTAAAAGTACATAAGGACTCTTGACCTTCAATTAGAACAGTAGAAAGATGGATTGCTGAATTTAAACGTGGTCGTACAAGTCTTGAAGACGTCCACGTGAAGGACGTCCAAAAAGTGCATTAACACCAGAAATCGTAACAAAAATACAGGATATGGTTTTAGAAGGTCATCAATTAACCATGAAATATTTAGTAGAACCCCTAGCCATCTCATTAAGCAATGTGAGCAATATTTTGGCTGAAGTTTTAGGTTTCAGAAAGCTGTGTGCAAAATGCGTGCCGCGTTCGTTAACAGTGGGACAAAAACGCATTCGAATGCGACCTTCTCAGCAGCATTTCAGCCGTTCTAAAAAGAATAAAAACGATTTTGTCCAAAGTTTCATCATTATAGATGAGATTTGGGTCTACCACCATGATCCTCAATCAAAACAAAAAGCTAAGGAGAAGTGTGGGCCTGGTGCTTCGATTCCGAAGCAAGTTAACGTCCAGAAATTGGCCAAGAAGGTGTTAACATTAACGTTAACACCTTGGCCAATTTCTGGGATGCAAAAGGAATTTTTGTTCGTGGATTACCTCCGAAATGGTAAAACAATAAACTCAAATTATTACTGTAATCTTTTGGACCAGCTGGATGTAAAAATTTGTAAGAAAAAGCCTGATCTAGAGAAGAAAAATATCATCAGGACAATGTACCCTCTCGCACAGCTCAAAAAAACCATTGCAAAAATTAGTTAAATTACGAATTGTTGCAGCATCCACCCTATTTGCCAAATTTAGCTCCCTCTGACTTCTGGCTGTCCTTACATCTCAAAAAATTCATGCGTGGAAAACAATTATCACTTTTCTGTTTAATTTAATTAATTTTTAATTTGAACAAGGCTTTATTTAAGGGGGTATTTAATATTAAAAGAGTAGTCGCATATGCTATAATACTGAATGTTTTGAGATTAATAGATAAAGGAAAATTGATAACACCAATAATATAATAAACAATTAATAATAATCACATCGCAGAGCGTGGTATATTTTTTAAAAAATTTATATTAAAATTTACTGCCAGAATAATGTGTGAATTTATCATTTATTTTCATTTACTCTTAGTTCATAAATTGACTATAGATCTATTTAAAAATAGCTTTTTTTTTGAAGTAATCCCATTACCAATAGTCGTTCAATTTCGTATTTGGCGGACTTTGAGCAGAAACACGAGTCAGAGCATAAAATATTACGTCAAATTGTTTGTTTTTTAATATTTCTACAATTTTTCTCGTATTCTTCATTAAACATGTTTCATTAAGAAATGCAAGCAATATTTAAATATTAATATTGTTTTGAGTTCACCATAAAAATAAGAAGTATTCAAAAAGAGCAAGTAAAATTACAAAAAATGAAAGCATCATACAAAAACTGATTCTCAATACTTAATTTTGCTTCTACCAACCTATTATGGAGACATTATCACCACCAAGATTATATGCTTATGTACACGAATAATCTACATTGAATTTCTCCTATTTATTAAGTTGGCACCAGATTGCTTCAATCAACTAATGCCCTAAAGCTTTGCAATTTCTTCATCTTAATGTTCCGATGTTTATACTTTCAGCTATTTTTCTTCCTCTTCTGCCTGAATAATCATCTAACTGTATTTTTATTCGTAATTATTGGATCATAAATAATTGTTTGTTCATGTTGGAACAATAGAGAGCAATTATCACTACTTTAATCGATGTAAAATATATATTATACAAAATTAACCAAGACAACTTACAGCATCATTAAGTAAGTGTTTATTCATGTTGGAACTAGTTATTTGGTAGTTTTTCAAGTATAAATAAATTTAGAAAATTGCGTGCATAAAGTTAACAAAGTTTAAGTCTCGTATGAAATAACTGGATGTTAATAGGGTAATTACCCAATTTCAAAGGACTAGTTTGATTAATGTTTATCTTTTAAATGTTCTGTTGCATGCAATTTCTTTGCAAAACTCATAAAACTGGATTTATCACAATATTTCTTTCTAATATTAGATTAACTAAAACTTCATTTTATAGACAATTTGTAATGAATCAATACGCGTGTTTCGAATCATAGACAACTGCTAGGAGGAAAAAAAGTCTTAAATACTATAGAATTAAGATTCAATAGAAAATTAATGAGAAAAATATAAAGGAACAAAATTCTAGGTGTTCTGAAAGAAATTTAATATCGTGTGTGTGCATGTGGTATTGTTACATAAGCCAAAAGAGAAGCGAATCAGTGATTAAAAAGATACTAAGGCTAAGAGCAGGACAAAGATGGGATGGGAGCAGCAAGTACTTAAAAATATATGAAGCATGGGAATTACAAGATGAAAGGAAAGGATGGAGAATAGAGTGGAAAAAACATTGACACACAATACAATAAACGAAAAGTGAGAAAGTAGATTGGAGTGACTCTGTAGGATAGTTTCAATTGAAGAAGAGAAATCTATAGCTTTATATTATAAGGCGATAAAATGGGGACCATGATGTCTAAGACATGTGACGTGAAAGAAACAAGATAGGTTAGTGAGTCAAATGTTTGATTTTAAAGACGTAAAAAAAAGGGTCTTGACGGGAAGGTATACCAACTGCAGCAGAATGAAGAGAAGTACAATAACGGGAAATAAAAAAGCTCGCGAGGAAAATAGGCAGTAGACAAATATGTGATAGAAAGACTTGATATTGTATAATGATAACAGATGAAGGCAGTTAAAACAATGAACTGATATCCAACTTTAGAAGCAGACAGGGTCAATTATACAAAATTGACTGTTTTACTCCTTTACACTCAAATTGTAGTTGACAAACGAACTGTCAGTGGCTATATGGCATAGCACAAAGATAGATGCAAATATGCGTAGCTGTGTGTTATGGCCTTCCGAAGAACATAATAAAAATAAAATAATAATTAAATATAGCTAATAGCTAATACAGGCTAATATCACACAAAATAATCAAACTGGTATAGGCTCTACACCACTAATAGATTAGAGACAATTTGTAATGAATCAACACGGGCGTCTCGAATCATAGACAACTACTAGGAGGAAAAAACAGTCTAAATATTATATAATTAAGATTCAATAGAAAATTAAAGAGAAAAACATAAAGGAACAAAATTCTAGGCATTCTGAAAGAAATTTAATAATATTGTGTGTATGCACGTGGTATGGTTACATAAGTCAAAAGAGAAGCGAATCAGTAATTGAAAAGGTACTAAGACCAAAAGCGAGGCCAAAGATGGGATGGGAGAAGCAAGTACTTAAAAATATATGAAGCATGGGAATTACAAGATGAAAGGAAAGGATGAAGAATAGAGTGGAAAGAACATTGACACACGATAAACGAAAAGTAAGAAAGTGGATTGGAGTAACTCTGTAGGATATTTTCGATTACAGAAGAGGAATCTATAGCTTTATATTATACGGCGATAAAATAGGGACCATGATGTCTAGGACATGTGACGTGAATGAAAAAAGGTTAATGAGTCAAATGTTTGAAGTAAAAAGACTGAAGGAAATTGACGAGAAGATATATCAATTGCAGCAGAATGAAGAAAAGTACAATGACGGACAATAGAGAAGCTCGCGAGGAAATAGGCAGTGGAAAAATATGTGATAGAAAGACTTGATATTATATATTATAACAGATGACAGCAGTTAAAACAATGAACTGATATCTAACTTTAGAAGCAGACAAGGGTCAATTACACAAAATTGACTGCTTTACTCTTTAAAGCCAAATTGTAGTTAAGAAACAAACTGTCAGTTGTCATATAGCATAGCACAAAGATAGATGGAAATATCTGTCTCTGTATCTGTGTGCCTTCCCAAGACCTAATAAAAATAAAATAATAATTAAATATAGCTAATAGCTAATACAGTCTAATATCACCAAATAATCAAACTAGTATAGACTCTACACCACTAACAGATTAGAGAAAGTCGGTATAGTACAATGTATTGCGAAAAACGAAAGCTAAAATGCAATTCGAAACGATCGTGAAATAATGAATTTCATCCGTTCAAATATGTTTTACAAAGTCGATGAGAAACGATGGAGGTAGCATCTCTAAATTACATAAGAGCGGTAATTATATCTGACTATACTATAGGTACTAAGTATTTCTTAAACGAATTGAATATTGAATAAATTACAAAATTAGTTGTATTCACAAATCATACTCGTTCATTACAATGGAGACGTAAGGCGCCTGTTAAAAAACAACCAGATGCGACCCTGAGCACGAGAAAATGTGTTGAGTCTTCTGATCATTGCCTTTGACTGACAATAACCTATTTAAACTGTTTTTTTATACGTCCTCTGACAGACCACGAAACCACTTAACGACAGATTTCGATTGAAGACAAAGTAATAAAAGAATGTGTATGTGTAACGTTCTAGAAATTTTACTCAAACTTGTTCAGTAAAACGTGATATATTGACTAGGTACAAACGAATGCATACCGTTTAAATTTTATGAGTAAATAATACACGTTACGTAAGCATCAACTAAATAGCACAAACTTAAATTTATTCGCGAATAATAATGTTCATATCCTCGCTCTCCTTGAAAATACAACCAACATTTTTATTATATTCAAGTCTATATTTAACACACTATTATGTATTAGTAGATAAGCAGGTCTAAAGATTCCTACAATTTTCATTACCTTGTGCTAAACTCAAGAGTACAAAAAAATTAGAAGATAAAAAAGCAATTTAAGATACGTTTAGTATTTATTTATGAAACAAACAAATCTTGAGAATAAATCCTTTAATTCAAACAAAAAGAATAATAAAAAATGAAAACAATCAACACTTAATTATGTAGTTGATCACTAAGGTTGCCATATAACCCTTTTCCACATTAATTTTCGTAATTCTGTATACGTATTTCAACAACTAAATTGTCATCATCAGCAGATAAATTAAGCACTAATTTTCGTAATTCTATATACGTATTTCGACAACTAAGTTGTCATCATCAGCAGATAAATTAAGCAGTGTTGCACCTGGAGAACTACGGTAATAAATACCCGTACGAAACAATTAATCTCGCACACGATCCGTACCGATGAAAGCCAAGACGCACACTGTGTGTAGTTCTCCAGGTACAACACTGCTTAATTTATCTGCTGATCGTGACAACTTAGTTGTCGAAATACGTACATACGAAACTTAATGTGGAAAGGGATTATATAGCAACCTTAGTGATCAAGTTAATCAACCACAGACTCCATCAAAATCACCAACTTAATTATGTAGTACTAAAATAAAAATCAAAGATTATTTGTTCCAAACTTAAGAATTAAGAATAATTTAATATAATTATAATTACAATAATAATTTGTGATAGGGTACGACTTTACCACATCTTACGCCTGAAAATATAATTATTAGAACTCTTGTAGTGTAAATTACATTTGCAAAATTTTGGTCACGAAAAATACAGTTACGCTGCCCGTTGTTAGCGAAAATTTGGAAAGCTCTGCAAAACATTATCGATTCTCATTTATGATTTGCTCACCGACTGTAATTATGATGTAGTTATGTGGTTTGAGGGAACTTCAAAAATCAAATGTAGTGTTTGCGATGTATCTCTAATGTGCTGAACGAAAAGTGACTGCTAACGATACGCAAAATGTGCGAAGCACAATTATAGAAAATGGCGTATGATCGAATGAGTAATTTCTATTCGACTTATGTGTAACAACTACTTTGTGTAATCTACCGTTTACTTTATTAAACAAACCATTTGTACCATTCTGGAATAAATAGGTGAACTGCGGATTATCTAGTCGGAAAAAGTTGCAAAACTTTATTACCATCTGTTTGTGAAGGTATTGAAAATAGAATTAAATCAAAATTAGACAATGAGAAACTGTGGTTATGTGCGGACGAAACAACCGATTGGAAAAAAATTATGTTACGTGTGTCTTTCAAGTTTTGCATATAAAACTGGAATAAAACAGTAGATAGCTTTTCAAGACTTCATTGTTTATCGAAGTATTCTTCTTAATGCACTTTTGCAGGCGCTCGAACCAACTCTGGAAGTAGTTATACCACTCGTTTGCTGGTCCAGTCGAAATTGCATTTTTGACGGTATCGGCTGCTCCTTCTGACGACTGGAGCCCTTGACCGCGCTGTCCGTTCTTAATTTTCGGAAAGGTAAAGAAACCGTTGAGACTTAGGTCTGGACTGTACGGACGATGATCCAACAATTCGACGTTTTGTTGCGTTAAAAATTCAATTGTCTTGCGTGATGTGTGCAAATATGCATTATCTTGGTGGATGATGATTTGTGGTTCGGGCTTGGTTTTTCGAAGCTCAGCGATGACTTGAGGCAAACAAATGGTTGTATACCAATCAGCAGTAACAGTTCTTTGATTTTGTAGAGGAACTGTTGCTACATGACCTGCTTTCGAGACAAATATCGCGACCATCTTTTTGGAGACACTTCGAGAACGGATGACTTTTGCCGGCTTTTCTTTACCTTGGAACACCCAGACGACTGGCGTTTATTTTCTGGCTCGCATGAGTAAATCCATGATTCATCACCACTGATAGTGTTGTACACGTTTTTAGAGTTTCCGCCGTTGAAGCGGTCTAGAGTTTTTTTACACCAATTCACCCTACCTGCTTTCTGTTTTTCGGTCAACAGATGCAGTATCCAACGGGAAACTCATTTCTTACACGCAATTCTTTATGTAATATTTTTTGAATTGAGATCTTTGAAATCTCCAATAATGCTTCAATCTGGCGATATGTCACATGTCGATCTTCGTTGATAATTTTGCGCACAGCGTCGACGTTTTCCTGAGTGACTGCCGTTTTTTGGTGAACCTGCTCTTGGATTGTCGCTAACACTAATCCGTCCACGTTCAAATTCTCAATGCCAACGAGAAATTGATGACTGATGTGGTGCTTCATTGCCGAATACAGAAATCAACTCGGCGAGGCATTCTTGTTGAGACAATTGTCTTCGAAAATTTTAATTCCATTTTTCAACTACTTGTCAACTTTGACAGTTCATTGTAGCTACAACAATACACGTACCGCACTGAAACTGGCGGAGACAATAGGAACATGAGAAAGTCCTTCATTGTCGTTAACGAAATAGGTGCAAATAGTGAAAGCTGTTCAAGGTGTAGATGACGCAAAATGTTTGTTGTTATTTTACCATAAATTTGTGAAGGTATCTAGATCCATTAATTAGTTTCAAAGATTATTTCAGTTATGAAAATATTTAGCATTAGATGTAAACGGTCATTTTCTGCATATAAGAACATTTTTCCCCACGGCGCACAAGGTCTGCTGAAACAACTGTGGAAACATATCGAATGCTTCAAACATTTAACAGATTCTATCCAGGTTGAGACGTCACGGAAGACGCTTGAAACAGTAAATGTTTCACTACGTTTTATAAATTACTATTTATTTTATTTTATGTACTTACTATCAAGTGCAGGCCTATGGCGCGCAGCTCGTTTTGTTATTTATTACACTGAATATGAAAATTCTAGTGCTTTATAGCAAATTATCCCATGTATTAATGTTAAATAATTTATTTCGTAGTATTTTAGGATAAAGAAAATGCAATTTAAATAAGCAAAAATATTCGAATTACTAAGATCATTCTATCTGCATCAAACATGCAGTTATAAAGCAACGATGACATTTGTCGTTACAGACGGTTATGTACTATATCCGGGTTCATATTCTGACCCATCTGATAATTATAGAACCCTTTCCGTTGTGTGCTGAAATAATGCGCACGTCAGGCGCCACACGGCTTCACTTCAACCTTGCACCAAGTCTGCTTACTTTCCCCATGTTTTATTTATTCAAGCCCGAAATAGGCTTCAAGGTATACACACATCAGATCTATAAACGGGCAAGAATGTCAGTCGTTCGCTTCTTCTACCTGTGCGACTGCAATTCATGTCATTATTTTTCTATCTATGGCTCTTAAGCCTCTTATAAAGGCATCTAAATATACGTTAGTCTAGATACCGCGTAGTTTCATCTATTATCACGACCACATCCAAAAAATTTTATCGAGTTTCAGGTGTTCTAATATGTACGTGTGCATGCATAAATAATGTACCTGATTCTAGACAACTTTCATGATCGTGGAGTGGAATCATATCATAGGAATTATGAAAATTCATCATATAAAGTCAATAAAACCGGTTCAGTTTTCGTAAAAAGAATATTTCAAAAAACACGAATAAAATAGTACAGCGTAGATAATATAATCGCATAAATATCTTTATCTGAGATTAAAGCGTATTGTAATTAAATTACATTTAACTAAATACGAATTTTATAATAAACTATTTGATTAATCTTTACTTGTTTTTAATTTATTACCTAACGCACTTTTTATAGTTCCACTTAAGCTATTGGACAAAAGATTACTATCTTATAAAAATTAAATTAAAAAAAACCGAAAAATGACTAGAAATAAACAGTTTTACGTGGTAATATTAAAGAATTGAACTTCTTAACTCAGGAAGCTTTTCAATAGTATAGAAACAACCCTCGTAATTTACCGCACTTTTAATTTTTACGATATGATGATTAGAAAAAAAATGTAATGATACACCGAAATACGCTTGTTTGAGACCTGCTTCATTTACTGGGTGTACCGGAAGGTCATTACCGATTTTTCTAACAGATTGTCGCTAGACTTAAGTATGCAATGTTATAATTTGACGGGTATGTCGTTTTATTCTACTGACATTAAGCTTCGAATCCATACATGTTATACTTTGAGGAAGTAACAGTGTCGTAGATTTATACCTCTTCGAAAATGTCAAGTTTCGTGACTGAAAAAGTGCATTTGCGGCACGCATTACTTTCCTTATTTAATCAAACGAAAAAAGCCGCTAAAAGTCATCGTTAGCTGGTAGAAACTTACGGGAGCATACTCCAACCATGAAAACATGTGAGGCGTGGTTTCGACGATATTGAAAATGCAAAACTGCTGGAGTTATTGTAAGACCCAACCCAAACTCAAAAGAAATAGGCAGAAGCGTTAAATGTGGCCCAAGAAACGATTAGTCACCCATGGGAAATATCCAAAAGATGATAAACTGGTCGCTACATCAATTAAATGACAGGCGAATAGAAAATCGAAGACATCTGTAAAATGCTACTTCAAAGGTATGACCGGAAGTCATTTCTGCATCGAATAGTGATGGGTGATGAAAAATGGATTTATTTCGAAAACCCTAACCGCAAAAACTCAAGTCCAAGGCCAAATCTTTTTGGTCGCAAGACAATACTCTGTGTTTGGTAGGACCAGAGTAGCGTGGTATATTTACCAGCTGTTGAAACCTGTTGAAACAGTTGATACTGATCGCTACCGAAAAAAATTAACAGTTTGAACCATGTATTGATAGAAAAATGTCCAGAATGGGCCCGAAGACACGCTAAAGTGATTTTACATATCGATAACGCGCCGTTTCATACAGCAAAACCGGTCAAGAAAACGCACTTGGATGGGGCATAATATTGCACTCGTCGTACTTTCCAAACCTTGCCCCGTTCGACTATCGCCTTTCGCATCAATGGGACACGCGCTTGCTTGCTCAAAGGAGAAACAGTTTTTTTGAGATGGCGTCCATAAATTGCCTGAAAGATAGGCAAGATGTGTAGAACCAAATGGCCAATACTTTTCTTACGAAAGAGCCGGTACTTTAGACTAAGCTGTTATGTAAAATTTAAAATGTAGAGAAAGTATGGTGAGCACATGAAATCAGATGTAATACACTTATGTATAGTAGGTATCACAAAAAGGTTCACAATGTACACGAAAATATATCTGCCGAATTCATGTAGAATGACCTTTATAACTTGTTATGTAAACAAAACTTTGGCATTTGGAGCATGTCTGATTCATAACATAGTAGTACGAAAACACATATTCCGGAAGTAAAAGATATTTATTCGTGTAGGTATAGTAACAGTATATCGACGCGAATACAAATCTTATATATATACCGAAATAAAATTAGATAAAATTAGATGAAGAAAAGAACATCTAGTGTAATATTTATTTATTTATTAACGAGAAAAGTAACAGTTTAGCAATTCAATTATAAATTAAATTTAATAATAAAATTCAAGTTAAACTGTTACAATGCGTAAGGATTTATTTTCTAAATTATATTATACAATTTCATTAAAAATTTCATATCTTTTATTTACAAAAATTAATAAAAGAATATACCTATCTTACAGTGTTTAGACGTCAGGAAATTCAAAGTATTATATCAATTTTTTAAAAATATTAAATTAGTTAATAATTACAGTAAATATTCATGATCATACAATATTTAAAAGAGTCAATGTATTATATACAAGACATAGCACAGAGTATTAAAACATAAATGAAACATATATATATTTAAATTATTTAAAATTATTCACGATATAATTTATTAAATGCTATAGCCGGTATATACTTTGATTTTTTTTGTATGTTTATCTCGACCCATATCTTATCAATGCGGTGCACGATACCATAACCTTGAGATAGTAAAGATTAAAAAAATAAGCAAGGTAAAATGAATAAAATATTTTTTAATTTATTTAAAATAATTATCGACCACTTAAAAAATATTTACACGATATTTGACGCAAGCCAACGTGTGGCATAAACAGTCATTTTTTTTATATATAATATTAATTTCAAATTAAATCACAAGTAATAAAAAATTTACATAATATATATGTATATAATATTCACAACATTTGCACAAATACTTCCTCGCAAAAATCGATTGACACGCCGCGTATCAGACAACACACACGCTATGGACAGAATGGCCTGCTATACAGGTCTAACTGCCTCTTTTATTCTTGAGATCTTAGGCTCATATGCTGTCTCTGAGCTCTTAGGCTCATCTGTCTCCTGTGAGCTCTGAAGCTCCTCCCTCTTGATTAAAATTCCCTGTCTATTTATATAAATGTTTGTCACATACTCTAAACACAAAGGTATTACCTTATTGTCCGCACGCTATTACTCCTAAGTGCATATCATAAACTCAGGCAATATACATAACGCATTCAATAACTAAACATATAAGATCTATACTAAAATATAAGTACGGGATTATATAAGTTAAACATTCTTTTCAAATTACACCCACGACATAAAAATGGGAAAAATCTATAATATAACGAAAACTAATATATATGTATTTCGACAATACAATGCATTTAGATCCTTTGTATCAATAAAACCTTTCTGAGAAGAGTTTAAGGAAAATACGAATGTACTTCTGAGATAATATACCAACTGTATACAATAAGTGTACCTCAAAGAACTGCAAATTGTACTTAAAAAATTAAAAATTACTACGCTCTCTTACAATTAGGCAATGTAATATAAAAATGGGAAAATACACATTACTATACTTAAACAAAATTAATATAAATACCACAATATATTTATATTAAGTAATGTATCATATTATACATTCTCAGAAGGGAGATGAGAATTAGTATAATTCATTTACATTTAAAAATGCCAAGTAAATAACATCATTACTTAAATGAAATTAAAAAATAAGAATATATACAAAAGATTAAAATTATTCTTCAAAGAAACGCATCCCATTACAAATACTTACATACTACAAAAGAATTGTTCCTTCCCATGTAAAGGAAACGAAATTACGTTCCAAGCAATCCAATAATATACATAAATAATAGTATAATTACCAAAATTTTGAGCGTTTCTAATTTCAGTTTTTTGCACGAATTATATCAGTACTATCTAAAACTACCGGGTTCATAAAGGTCCTTACTTACTATCGTTCATAGATGTGAGTTACTTAAGGAAGACTTTCCAAACTTTTTTTTTACATTGGAAATGAATATAAAAACAATTGTTCTGCACGTGGCTTAATTAAAAACAAATTTAGAGCGTTTTTTATTTTCTGTACAATTACATTAACTAAAGAGGTCAACGGAAAGGAATAATGAATATTTATTGTTTTAATAATAGTCTCTGAGCGCTTCCTTTTTTTGTTGTATACAGGTTGCAAAATTGGAACGACGATAAAGTCTACCTCGTGTAATATTGTTTTAAATTGTTCCTTTTACTTCGGCCGTTTTTCTTTTCTTTCATATGATAAAATATTTAGGAATTAATATATCTCTGTATGCATTTGAGCTATCTGAATAGTGCCTACATATAGCAACACATGAGCGTGCATAAAGAGAAAAATATTTTTGTTTGTATTATTTTGCCTAGGTTTTAATAAATATTCCTAGTGACATGCAACAAAAAATAAAATGAAGAAGCTTCTTCAAAAATGGGTGTAATATTCAATTGACTCACAATGCTAAAATTTCAAATAAAATAAACTTTTAAATGTGCTATTCTGCAGTATACTAAAGCAATTAAAGCTAAAGAAAGATCATAATATGTGGAATATTCGAGACAAATACTGAACATAATCCCATATGAAATAATGGAGAGATGGAAGGAATACTTCGAAGTACTCACAAAAGTAGGAATATTTAGTATAGAGACAAACGTAAAAGAAGTGCCAATAGACACTCAGAATATTGAACTGTCGCGGGAAGAAGAAGTAACAGAAGCACTAAGAGAGCTAAATCTAAATAAGGGAGGTGGCAAAGATAAGATGGTCCTTGAAATGATACAATACATGGATGACAAGGGAATACAACGACCAACAAAAATAATGAATGAAATAGGGAAATAAGAATCGTACTATCCACATTTACATGGGGAGATGAAAGAAAACCCAAAAATTGTAGAGGCATTACTTTGTCAAGTGTCTTAGTTAAGGCAAAGGCCAGAATATTGGGGAAAAAAAGCGAGCCTTATAATGTCCCAATCAAGCGGAGGGAAAAAGTAAGGAAGAAAAGACCGGATTTGTGGAAGAACGACTCGTGGATTCTGCACCAGGACAACGCACCAGCTGACAATGCCCTATCTATGAAGCAGTCTTTAGCAGACGAGCGCATTGCTATTCTTGATCATCCTCCGTACAATAGAAAAAAACCAATTCCGTGTTCAGAAAGAAAAGGAGTACTCAGGATCTGATATTTACAATTAGACAGACCAGTGAAAAGTTTTAATAAAAATGGAAATATTCACACATACTTTGTAAATCTTGAAAGGCTCTTCAATAAAATTAGAAGAGAGGGCATATGAAAAGTTCTAGAAAAACGAGAGATAGATAAACGTACTATAGAGATAATAAAAGCATGTACGTAGAGAATAAAAACATCGTAAGAACGAACAATCAGGAATCAAAACAATTTAAAAAAGCAATAGAGTAGAACGGAAATATATCCTAAGCTCTCTTCTGTTTTCCCTGTTTCTGGATGAAGCAATAACAGAAGCAACGGTAAGGAAGACCGCTAAACCTTGAGTACTAAAATATGCAGCAAACAAAATTAATGGAAATAATTTTTGCTGATGATATGGTTTTAGTAACTGATTCGGAGGAAGATCTACAATATAAATTACAAGTGTTAGACCAAAAATTAGTAAGGATAAACATGAAGATAAATATAGACAAAACAAAGAGCATATAAGAATACAAGAATCAATAGAACAGGTAAGAAATTATAAATACCTACGATCAGTTATTGAAACTAATGTAAAGTTAGATCAAGAAATAAACGATAAATTGCGAAAAACGGAAGAAATGGTCGATACAATGAGATCATTTCTAGGAAAAATGGTAGTACTGAAAAACAAAAACGCAGGTAATAAGCCAGTTGATTAAACCAGTGGTTATGCATGGTAAAAACAGACGTGGAACATACCAGAAAAACATAAAAGACATAAATACCAAAGAAATGATATTTCTGAGATATACGAGGTATGGTAATTAAATAACGAGATGCGCTCTTTTCATCGGGCGGCCGAGGCTGTAATTGGAATGTCATTGACGTTGATACTTCCCGAGCAACAATTCTTAGTTTCGTCTCTCTGTCTGCTTTAGTTTACTTTCGAGCTTTAATTATAGAGCACACTGTTACTTAGTAGTTCCGTGATAATAGTTGACATAAAAATCCAGCAGCGAATTAACCTGAAATTCCTTGTCAAGTTAAAAAAATCGCCAACAGAATATTTACAAATGTTAAAGGTGTTTGGAGATCATGTTATGTCACGCGCGCGAATTTTTGAATGGCACGATTTTCTGGTCGGAAAGAAGTCGAAGATAGGACGTTCATCTTCGACTTCTTTCCTACCTGTGGCTGCTTTAACTGGAGTGAACATTCAGAAAATTAAATTGTGCAGAAAGACCGATGTCTGAGCATGCGGATGATTGCCGTTATGGTAAACATTAACAAAGCAACAGTAAGACACATTTTGCATGATGAATTAAACATGACAAAAGTTTGTGCAAAAATGGTGAAGGATGAACATTTTCTCTAACATCATGGAATGACTCACAAAAAATCATCACATTTTCCAGTATAGAAAAAATAAGTAAAGCGTCAATCGATGCACTGGAAGGCCGCCGGATCTCTAAAACAGAAAAAAGCTCGACATTAAAGGCAATGCTGATCGGTTTCTTCGATATCAAGGTTGTTATCATGAATAACTGTGTACCTGGGGGGTCAAACCATTAATCAGAAATACTACGAAGAAGTCCTAATCAAGCTGAGAGAAAGGGTAAAGAAGAAAATACCAGATTTGTGGAAAAACGACTCGTGGATTCCGCACCAAGACAACACACCAACTCATAATGCCCTATCTGTGAGGCAGTTTTTAGCGGACAAGCGCATTGCTGTACTTGATCATCCTGTGTATTCGCCATGTGACTTATACCTGTTCTCAAAAATGAAAAGTTCATTAAAGGGAACACATTTTCAATCTATTGAGGATGTAAAAGCACAAACGGCAGAGTTGTTAAAGAGGCTGGCAACTGATGAACAACAGGATTGTTTTTAACAATGGAAGACACGTATACAGCGGTGTATAGATAGGAGAGGAGAGTATCTTGAAGGGAATAAAAGTTACATATAAGTTTATTTGTAATAAATAACATTTCTCACACCAATTTCGTTATTTAATTGTCACACCTCGTATCGGAATAAAACAAGAAGGGACAAAATAAGAAACATAACTTTCAGACAAAATTTACAAATGGATTCAAGAAATTAAAAAATAAGTAAAGGTAAATTAAGGTGGTTTTTACATGTGTGCTGAATGCTAAACAATAAATTACCAAAGAAAATTTACCAAACGCGAATACAGGGAAAAAAACCAATGAAACCGAAAAGAATATGGAAGGAGGGAATTAAAAGAGAATCCGCAAGACGAGAAATTAAAACTCTGACTCAAAATACAAAGAAATGTAGCAAGACTACAGGAGACAATAAACCCAACTCCAGCCTTGTAGTTACTAGTAATAAACAAGATTTAAGAATAAATAAGTAAAAATATATCAAATATTTGTTATTAAATGCTTAAATAAAGATGCAAATTAAATATAATTGCAAATTTGTTTAATATAAATTTGAAATTGTAATGTAAAAGAAAAATCTGCTTTAGAAAAGAAAAATCTGGTTTAGAAAAGGAAACGAAACAAATCATTTGTATTTACACAAAATTCTTGCTATTAAACAACGCATATCTCTAAGAATAAATTACAGTATTTATAATCAAAAAAGAAACATTAAATAATATGTAGTTACTAACATCTTAAATAATTAAATAATTAAAATTTAATGTTATAATAACATAATTAGTAAATGCATTATATTGAAAGTTAATAAATAAGTGAAAATTTATTTTTTTAATTAAAATTTAAATGTACATACTTTTAATTAAAATACTAAAACGTTATATTTTAATTCCTCTATAAATAAACTGAAAATAACCTTTACCGATACTTTCAACCTCAGAGGAAACCAACAAAAACAGGAAACTTGATTGTCATACAAATAACGAACAAATAACCAGAATTTGAGTCAGCAGTTGAGTTTAATGGTACAGCTCATAATTAAAGTATTTGTAACAACTCGAACAAGATGCCCTCAATAATGCCCATAAGTATTACAGAGCCAGTTGGTGTCCTGAAGCGCCACATGACTCATTTCAAGGTTCATCGTATCATCACAAAGCCAGTATATTAAGAATAACACATTTCATGACACCACTTTAATTGAAAATAAAGGCGCACCAATTAATTAACCCAATTAGATTTTTGGATGGCGTGCAAAAATTCGGCAGCACGTAATATAAAAACCATAGATGTACAAACGAGAGATGCCAAGGTCGTCTAGATATCTGAACAACGACCTTGTCGAATTCACAAGAAATTCGCCATTGTGAACAATCACTTACTATAAAAGATTATTTCCAATCAGAAAGTAAATAATCGTCCACACAATCCTTTTACATTCAAGGCTGTTTTACAATAATCAAATTTGGAGACGAAATTACGTATTCGTTACGTCATCAATTTTATCCAATCAAATTTGTCAACTAAATAAATATCTACAGTATTATCATCTTACATTACCTTTTGAGGTTATGTGTATATAAAATGTTTATTTACAAATAAATATTTACATAATATTTAACAAATTACACCGCATTATATTAAACTATCATGCTGTGACGTATAGAATAAACTCTAAAAGTAAACAAACCTAAATCTTCCACTAGCTTTAGCATAACTCCTCCGATGTGAAGATCTCCTTTTACGCGAATTGACCTCTCTGTTTGCAAGCTGGTGACGTGAACAATTAGGTCCCACGAACCATCACCAATTAATTGACCATTGGACATCATTTTGCACTATTATTACTTTATACTCCACTAAAAGGATATTAACATTTTAAAGTTTTAAAAATAGTTAATAATTCTTTGTTTGCGCACTGTTCTGCAAAAACAACGCACAAACTTTACAATTTACACTTAAGTTTGTAACGGCTAAAAACTCTTGCTGAAAGTTATTTTGGAACTCGCCTTTTTTCAAATATACCGATAAACAACACAATAAGCAAGCAACATACACATCCAAAAATATTCAAGTTACTAACACGATTCGCGATTGTTGATTCTTTTCATTCTATTCTCCGCAGTCCTGCCAACTTCAAAACTCAATCACAAATTTTTTATTTTACGTTCGTACAGTTACACACCCATCTATAAATACACCTAGGATATTATTGCTTAGGCAACAAACATTACAGACCGAAAAATATTTGTACATAAATATACGGAGCGATAAAAAATTACAAATTTCGTTGGTAGACCTGAAAAATTGGTATTAAAAAGTAAAAAACATTATCGAGGTAGGTTCCCTTCATTTTGCAAAATGACATTTGTTGCCAATTCCGGGGTGTTTCAAAAAGAATATACGTATTTCGAATGCATATATTTATTAAACTTTAAGACGTACGAATATAAAACTTTACATACATATTTACATACCCCTCAAGTTCAGATTACAGATATTCAATATGTCTTCCCATCAGCGACACGAACAATATCACATCGATATTCAAATTCCTCCCATACCCAGGAAAGCATGTCCTTCGTCACTGATGTTATGGCAGTACAGATCCGGTTCTTCAAATCTTCCAGGTTCTGTGGGAGTGGTGGTACATAAACGTTGTCTTTAACGAAACCCCACAGTGTGTCAAATCCGGTGACCGTGGAGCCCAGCTGAGATATGCTAAGTCGCCAGCTCCTTAACGACCAATCCATCCGGTAGAGTTTCATTCAGATATTCACGCACTTGGCGACGCCAGTGAGGGGGTGCTCCGTCTTGTTGAAAAATGAAGTTGTTTTCGTGCAGCCTCGGAAACAACCAGTTTTGTAACATAGCGATATACTGCTGACCGTTAACCGTGTTTCCATCAAAGAAGAATGGCCCGTAAACAAATGATCGGGATATCGCACAAAACACATTAATTTTAGGCGAAACTCGTACATGTGGGTTCTGTAGACCCCAAATTCGAACATTGTGTTTGTTTATCAGACTACTAACATGGACAGTCGCTTCATCACTGAACACGATGCTTTGTGCGAAAGTGTTATCATTGTCGATAGCATCATGAATCTCGTTACAAAATGCCACACGTTTCCGTCATCAGGACGCAGAGCTTGTAACAATTGTAACTTGTACGGCTTCATAAGCAACCGACGTCTCAAAACACGCCAAATTGTTGTTGTAGGCAGTTGTGACTCTCGACTGGCACGACGAGTTGATTTTGGAGGATTACGTTGGAAAGGAGTTCAAATTCGTGCAACATTTTCTTTAGAAACACGAGGGCGGCCAGGACTCTTTTCTTTACATACACATCCTGTATCTACAAACTGTCGATACCATCTGCGAATGTTCCACCCATTCGGAGTATCAATTTGGTAGCTCAGCCTGAAACGTCTTTGCACTGTAATCACGGAATTGCACTTTGTTAACTCGAGAACACAAAATAATTTCTGCTGCGGAGTAGCCATTTTAAACATATAACGATTACCAAGAAAAATAGAAGACAACTGGCATCTAGTGGCTATTAAATAAACTAAACTATGTATTCATTTTTCCAATAGCCGAGCCAAGGCGCAGCGATCGATAATTTGGACAAAATGATACTTTGTAATACATATATTCTTTTTGAAACACGCTGTATTTATAAAAATTTGACGGAGCTGAAAAGTTGCAAATTTGATATAACTCCTCTAAATATCTGATGCCTGACATGAAATAGCAACGATATGCCTCCAAATTTTGTATTTAACTGAAAAAAAATTGCAACAGAAACATTTCCTATGATTGGTTCTACGCCAAAATCTATTTGTTCTTAATGGCTCGAGAGTTTAAATATAGTCGGGGAAACTGCGGTTGCAATTTGATGCAGACGCTACAATTAAACTGTTAATTCTGGCAACCATCACGATTGAAGCAGTAATTATTCGTATAGCTCTGCGTTAACCATTTCCTAACTCTCTAACATCCTTGAAATATCTATTGGAATAGAGTAGCTAACGAACAGTTTCAGTGCAGTAGTTCAGCCCTAAAAATGTCCCATACAAATGGGTACGAAACGTCGGCAGATATACAAGTGACGGGGTTCCAGCCCGGAAGCCCAGAAGCAGACAGATTAGAATAGCTATTTGTGTTCAAAAAGTAGGTGAAGAATGATTTAAAACAATTATTGCTGCAGTGAAACTTGTCTGTATTATTACTCAGAAATAAAGCAAGCAGCCTAGCATGAAATGTGTTAAATAGGACCAAAAAATCTGCCCCTAATCTGTAATCATAACATTTTTGATTTTGATTATAACGGAATTATGTATGCGCATAGAATTCCATGTGCAAATACAGTAACTGTCTTTTGCTTGATTAATTTTAATATCACACATTTCTCTGGCTGTCAGTATTTTGCTAGATGTCTTCAGTTTTTTTTTTTTTTTTGGCTAATTAACTTACTTCCATGATTTAATTTTCCAGCCCGCATCAGACGCGCGAGCGTTGTTTTTTTTGTCGCATGTGCGATCCTTTCTCAATCAAATTTCAGCAATATATTAGTTGATACATACAGATTCTCTTTTACATGAAATACATCAAAGAATAACAAACGCAGACTTCTATATTTTTTATTTACTGAATTTATTGCTGGGGATTTTCGGGTGTCTCTTCTATTTTTGTCTGCTAGTGACTAAGTTTGTTAGAAAAACTACGTATCTAGTAGACGTTGCTAAATAGTATTTTGTTACCGATGCCAAAAATTAATTTAAAAAATTTCTAACATAAACTACTACTACATATAGCACGAGAGGTCTTAGAGGTCAATGGCTTGGTTACATACTTCTGTCCATTACTTTTTGTCTTCTATTAGCTTTTCCCAGTGCGGGATGCCCATCAACTCCATATCTTGTTTTACTGGCTGAATCCAGAAAGTTCGAGGCCTATCCTTGCCTCTTCTTCCGATTACTCCTCTTGTTAGGCTCGTTTTGTTGGAGTTTCTTCTTTTATCCTTGATGCGTGTCAGTATCATCTTAATCGCGGGCTTCCTATGATTTGGTTTATAAAGAGTTTTGTATATAGGCTTTTTAATTTATAGTTAATTCTTCTTCTCCATAGTCCTTCTTTTTTGTTTCCTCCGTAGATTTTCCTTTGAGTTTTCCTTTCCCATATCTCCAATGACTCTTTTTCTCTTGCATTCTGTTTCCACGTTTCATATCCATACATATGTCACCATATACAAGAAAAACACGATTTTATGGTTTGAAATACATTTCGATATTCAATATAACCTCTCTGAGCTTCAATACACTTGTTCCAGTGATCTTCTACTTTATGGATTCAACTCCTGAAGTGAGAATACGGAAGCCTGTTGAATTACGCTTCCACGACTGCAATAACCTCTTCGTTCGATGAAAATCGTTTTTCACGCATGAACTTTTTGCTATGTGAGAACAGCCAGATGTCAGAGGGAGTTAAATTTGGCGAATAGGGTGGATGTTGTAATAATTCCTATTTTAATTCACTGACTTTTGCGATGGTTTTTTGAGTTTATTAGAGCGTGCGTTGTCTTGATGAAAAATGATTTTTTTTCTTCTGTAAAATAGGTCTTTTCTCTCGAATTTTTACGTCCAGCTGATCCAAAAGATTACATTCATAATATGAGATTATTGTTTTACCAGTTCGGAGGAAATCCGCGAACAAAATTCCTTTTGCATCCCAAAAAACTGATGCTAACACCTTCTTGGCCGACATCTGGACCCTAATTCGCTTCGGAGCCGAAGTACCGGGTTCACATCCTCCTTATCCTCTTGTTTTGGTGGAACATTATGATGGTAGACCCAAGTCTCGTCCATAGTGATGAAGCGATGCACAAAATCGTTTTTATTCTTTCTGAAACGCTTCAAATGTTGCTGAAAAAGTCGCATTCGAATGTATTTTTGTTCTATTGTTAACGAATGCTGCATCTATTTTCCACACAGCTTTCTGAAATCCAAAACTTTAGCTAAAATATTGTACACATTGACTAATGTTTGCTGACGGCTTCTACTACATCTCTCTCGGTTAATCGACGATCTTCCAAAATCATATCCTGTATTTTTGCTACGATTTCTGGCGTTGATGCACTTTTTTGACGTCACGTGGATCGTACGAGCACGTTTAAATTCAGCAACCCATCTTTCTACAGTTCTAACTAAAGGTGAAAAGTCCTTATACACTTTTAACAATTGTTTGTGAATTTGTTTTGGTGCTACGCCTTCCAAAAATAAGAATTTTATCACTGCACGATATTCAAGTTTTTCCATTGTAAAAAAATACTGCGACACGTCAACTTTGAACACCTGTAAATATACGAATAACAAAATATAAAATGAGAAAACTTCACACGCGTTGATAAAAAAGTAATACAATTTTAAGCAAAATAAAACGACGAACCTAATAGCCCCGTTTCTTATCAAACGACGACGCTTATTGAACAAACTGGTAATGCTGGTCGTCCAGAACGTTCATCGTTATTAAAGGATGTTCAGTTCTTCTTGTATTCCTTAACCAGTCATTAATTTGTTTTTGGCCCAAGGCGTCGTCTCCAAATGTTTATATTTTTATAAATTCCTCAGTTAAATCAATTATTTAAAATAAACAAAACCAATCTCTTCTATCATCCTACGCGTCTATTGAATTTTCCATAAGAACAAATGGGGTAAGTGTTTGGTTATTCTTATGAAACTATTTTGCTCAGTTTTAGATTAGCGTGTTTGACACTAAGAAAACTAAAGGCAGAAAACTTAAAATATATTTATTTCACATGAAATTGGTAATACATTGACTGATTCCGTAATGTATCTTATAGTAAAAATAAAATTTAAAAATTACGATCATAGAATAAGAACTTACTATTATGTATGGATATCAATTTTATATGGTACGTAAATAAGAACATTTTAAACACACTTTATTTTAGAAGAAAAAAATTGGACAAAGTGTGGACAATTAAGTGATGAATTAAAAGACAATATTTGTGTCACGTCGTCGCGTCTGCCTCTTCGACTTTACAGCAATCCTCATCGAAGACATCTTGACCACTAAAATACGAAACGGCCTTCAGCGCTGCTTGCGGTTTTATATTAAATATCGGATTCGTTTCGGCCTACAAATAACAGAAACATAGATAAACATACAAGTATTGCATTTGATGCAGCTCAATAAATATGTCTCGAGTAATGTGATAAAATACCCCATCTCTAATATATTAGGTGATGCATAAGTTTGCAGCGATTTTATTGATCTCAAAATTTTTATATTTTTTGGCAAACAAAATACATGAACTAATCAAGAATACATTCTCTTCCATTATTTTATTATTATTATTATTTAGAAGTAAAGAAATCGCCAAAAAAATTTTGAAATGCTACATTGTTATTAAAAGATTTGTTAAATCGAGAAAACCATTTCCGTGCTGTACTCTTCAATTACTAATTTTCTCCGTAAACAGCAGACATGATTCTAGCAGCTTCTGATATATTAACTCTTCTGTTGAACTCGAACAAAAGGATATGTCGGAAGTGCTCGTTTTTTTTTACTCAAAACCAGCAGAAGAGTTCCGCAGATCATATCTAAAGGGCAGAACGCACAAGGTGATCAGTGATGATGTGCAATCTGAGCCAGTGACACATGGAGTTCCTCAAGGAGCTAGTTTTAGTCCTTTCATTTAGCTTTACCCGTTCAATTGAGGTTCGAATGGAGCGGACTGTTATTATATTATAGGGCAAATCTCCCAAAAACGAGCCAGGAAGTAAAGATGAGCCAGGATAATCTACAGATAAATACATAAAACTGTAACAGTCCACACCATAGAGGGATAGAGGAAGTGAATTTGATGTCCGATGAGGAGACTCGATCAGTTGTGATTTGTAATTTCTGAAACTAAAGTGTAAGAACCTGTGGAACAAGTTACAGAGGGACTAAAGGCCAACATCAACAAACATATGCAAAGAAGCTAACAAACTCCAAAGAAACATAAGGATCACAATAGATCTTAAATCTCGCAACACAATAGCTTTTATTGTCATCTCGAGTAACTCTAAATCTTATAACCTAGTTACCTACCGACTATCTCATAACGACCCCAGATTTTTAAAAGAATTTTTAAAAAATATGTAGGTAGAAATACGATGAAAACTTTACTTATCCGTCATTCAAGCGTTTGCAATAACATTGTCCCTTTATTTCAATAACACTAAGTATTCTGACAAAAAGAGGTTACAAAAAATATCTAATTTGTAAAATAAGCAGAACTATATAAATATGAAAAATTATACTATGTTAGAAGGTATTGTTAAGGTACATAATGAGATGTATTATGTTATAAGTAACGATGAACAAACGTCCGGGTTTGCAGTAGTGTATAGCCTCGTCAGGACGGCTGGATAGTTATCGATATTGCAAATAACAAATTTAATTATAGTTCCCATTTATTCTAACATAGGAAAACGATTAACGATTTACACCCATCGTAGTTAACAATTCACTTTTGAGAGGCATCTTAACGTTACTGACATGATTTAAGCTATCAACAAATCCTGCAAGCGTTCGTCCCGCATCGGTTTCTGTCGCTGATAACCGGGAGGATTGTTCAACCTTAGTTATAACACGCCTAATGGAAATTTGCTAAATACTTACCATTTTGTTATGCTGCGTTCCTAATATATACAATTTGCCATTTAACGAATGTTGGGCTATTGATAAACCGCTAATGGTATAGCATGTGTGGTATGTATCTCTTGGTTTTCCAGGCTTATCTAATAAACCGCCATCGTAATGTTGACAGCAAATAAGAACGTATTCCTGAAGAGCAGCTCTATTAAATAGTAAATCTTCAGGTTCGTAACCGTCTTAAAAGAAAAAAATACTTTAAATTGTTTTACTTTAGAACATATTTTCTTGAAAACACTTGCAAAGAAACAACTACAGATCAATATATATTGAAAAAGTACTGTCCAAGTAGCCTCAATTAATAAATAAATTGATATTGGATCATAAAGAAAATCTCTAAGTAGAACAGAATGGCCATTGGATTTAAGGTTAGACTAAGTATCTGAATCTGTTCGGAAAAAACTTAAAAAAAACTTAATTACTGAGAAAAATATGCCGCTCAATCCATACACGAATGCTTTTGCAATATTTCGTATTTTGCACATAAACTTTCTTTAGCCAAAACAAAGAAGAGACTATCGGAAATATTTAGATTTGTTGATAAACTTGAACAAACTGTAGCCGTTTTGTGGCATTCACCATATGTGTACAGATTTTTTGGATGGGCTTACGTCCACAGTGTTTTTTAAATTCTTGAGTTGTTTTATTCCTAAAGTTAATAAGATAAAAAAAACAAATCTAAAACTTTGATAAAAATAAAAAAACTGTAATATTCAAAATAGAATGTTTTTGTGATCTGTCGTTTCGTCGACACATAACCACAGTTGTTTATCTTTTGTTACAGCTTTGATCATGTTTTCGATGTCGTTACGCACAGTTGGCGTATGGCTCTGTAACGTTCCCGGAGATGGTCCATGGGGATTGTATTTATTCCAGAAGTCATGAAACGGTTGCTTATTGAGTAGATGTAATCTCAAATCACAGGCGGTTATCATGAACAGTAAATCAAAGATGAATTACGAGAAGAAGAAGGACCATAAACCTTCATGCAGGATATAGCACCGTGCTACACAGCAAAATTGATTAAAAAAGTCTACACATCTTTTCTATACATCTTTTGCCATGGCCCGGAAACTCATCCGATCTAAATCCGATGAAAAATGTATGGAGCGTGTGAAAGAAGTATACGTATCATCTCTGACTCAACAATAGCAGTTGTAAAAGATAATATGCGCAGATATTGACAAGATGATGCAAAACTAGAAAAAGTAAAAACTTGTACTTCCAGTATGCCTTGGACCTTATCTGTTGCGTACTAGATCTTCGGACTTAAGTACCATAAATTTTTTCATGCAAATTAACTGGTGGTAATCATTTTCAAAAGCTTTTGTAGATTAACATATATATATATATAATATTCATATAACAAATATACTGTTTCTTAAAAATATTTATGTCTGTATCTTCCAAAGAAAGCGATTGTTGAAAAATCATCAAAGATATATGTTGAGTCTCTGCAAGTATTGGTTTATACTTAGTCAAAAGAGGGCTTCGTTGAACTTAAGAGGCTACATGTTGAATGTAGTCAATGTGCTATAGCATTCTAGTAGAGTACTAGCATACATCTACTACTGCAACACATCTAATTAAATATACGTAGTTTGTACTAATAAAACAAGAAAACCAAAGTAAATTTTTAATAGAGCCCATTCTGTCGCCGAAAAAAAAGAACTTAAAGAATCACTCCTTAAAATTTTGACGCATATTTACAAAACGCCCTGTATATTTTAATAAAATTCAAAATATGGAGCGGGCGTGATTAATGTAATAACAGAAGATATACGGTACTGTGCAAAAGAAAGAAGCACCTTTTTGAATTTTACAAGAAACTATTATAAAAGGATAAATAATAATCTTACACAGGTTGAAATTTTTTTAAATATATAAAAACTACCACATATCGGTATTTAAACATAAATAACTTAAATTTTCAATATTTTGTATGACCATCTTTATTTTTTATGGTATCCTGCATTCTTCCTGGTAGGCTTTCCATTAAAGAATTACTGATATTTTCAGGAATATTGTACCACTCTTCCTGTAGTATGTTCCACAGTTCATTTTTGTTTTTGGCCCTCTCACACTTCTTTCTGTCAAGATAATTCTACACATGCTCAATAACGTTTGAGTGAGGATTTTGAGGTGGTCATATCATAGTCTGCAATACCCCATTTGCTTCCTGCTGTGTTAAATAAGTTTTCACAAGTTTTGAGGTATGCTTAGGATCATTATCTTGCTGTAGTATGAAATTATTGCCAACAAGTCGCTGTCCTGATGGTATGGCATATTCTTCTAATAGTGTGCTGTATTTCTCACCAGTTAATTTAATCTCTATTTTTACAATTTCTCCCACTGCTGCTGCCGAAATACAACCCCAAACTTGGATATTGCCTCCTCCATGCTTTATGGTAGTGTGTAAGCATGGTTCCAATAACGATTCACCAGGGCGTCGTCTAACATACTGATGTCTGTTCGTTCGAAATAATTGATATTTAGATTCGTCAGTCCATAGTACTTGTAGCCACTCATTATATCCCCAAGTTTCATGGTCTTTGGCATATTTTAATAGTTTCCCTCTATTACCTCGTCGTAGTAAGGGTTTTCTCACGGCACGCATCCCCTCAAGCCTGATATGAGCAAGTATCATCTTACTGTTGAAGCATGTACCAGATGTCTGCGCAAGATCTTGAACTAGTTCTGCGCTTTCTTACGATTTCTTAAGGAAGTAACTTTTAAAAACTGTGCAACAGCTTCACTGAGCTTTTTTGGATGTCCATTCTTTGGTCTATCACTTACACTGCCGATTTCAGTCCCTTTTTTTGTTGTTTGTTGCAGGGCATACTGAGAAGATTTCACTATATTTGATATTTTCACTTGACTACAACCCTCTTGGTGTAAAACAATAATTTTATTTCTGTCTAGTAATGCTATTCTAGGCATTTTCTATCTACTGTAGCAATTTACAGCTTACAATTTTTTCTTAAAATGAAAATTTCACTCGTAGTCGCGTTTTTTAAATATCTAAATAAATTATATTGTGGAACCGCTCTGTCTCGTTTCTACCTCTGAATTAAAAACAAAATCTTATAGATAAATAACTCTCCCTTGAAATTTTATTGCAGAGCAATGTGGTGCAATAAAATTTATTACTTTAATCCTCTCATCAGACGGTCGATCTCACCCCTATGCGGAAGTATGATGGAAATTTTCAGTGATTATATTTCTACCAATAAGTGAATCGTTCTTGGAAAGATGTATTAAGTATTGTATATTAAATTAACCCAATGATTATTAGTAAAAACGTTTTAGTAAATAAGTTTTGGTAGATATTGTTAGCTGCTTCTTTCTTTTGCACAGTACTGTATATACAAGCAAACATAATATATAAAATTACCTTCATTAAGGAATTTATGTAACAGTGGAAAAGAAGCTGCCTGCCAGAAAGAATAACAACCATCGACTAATTTATTTGTACGACCCTGAAATCCGCCCTCGTACTTCATTTGTCTATTAACTAACCATCTCTAAAATTCACATTTTTTAGCTATTTTCTATTGAACAGTTCATATACGTACGAGTAATGACTTGACGTCACATAAGTGAACTTTATTTAATAAAAATAAAGAAGCGGTCCCACAGAAAGTATAACCGCCATGCGCTTCCATACCTGGACAACCGGAAAAACCGCCTTCATACGTTTGACAACTGTAAATACGGATAAAAGTTTAAAGTACATTTTTAGTACAGATAAATTTTACCCAACGATCCACTCAGCTGTACCCTCGAAAAGTTTGTTTGTAGCAATGTTTGTTAATGTTGCCACAGATAAGGCACAATAGGTACCGCGAATATCCACCTCGCCATCCTTGTGCATGCAAAACGCTCCCTCTGGAGATCTCAGTGACCACAAAAAGTTTTGTAAAGCCGTCCTACAAAAAAAAAGTATTAAAAATGAGTACATGAGGGGTGGTTATATCGATGAAAAGAAATTTCAATAAGTTCCGTACAATAATTTTCATTAATGATTACATTAAAACATGTGTACGCTATACAGGTAACAGTCGATTATGTAAATGATGTTATTAACCCACACAATTGACATATTTTAGTAATTTTTTCATGGAAGATTAAATTTCTGCATGGTGCGATTAATACTTTGGGCGGTAGTGTACAAAGGGCACTAGGAAAGTTTTACAATATGACGCAACAATGAGTCGTAGGAAGCTGCGTGTTGCTGCATGTTGAGACATGTTCATACGAGCATAGTAGCCACCGCGCCATGTCGATGGCCTCAGTTATTCATTAGCAGTGTGAGTGTAAAGTGCTTGCGAAGGCATCGTGGTCACGAAATGAAATATGGGCAGTTTTGGGTTATAATTTCGTGCGTGCTTTAAACATAGACCTGTGCTTCGAAGAAATGACTCTTGGACTAGGTGATGTTTGTCCACATCGCACAACGATATTCAGATGGTATAGACAATTTCAAAGGGGAAATTTAACTGTGGGGGATGCTGGGAGGCCAGGAAGGCCACGAACGTCAGTTACGGAGGAAAACGTTACTACGGTGAGGAAAATGCTTGACGAGGACAGGCGAGTGACCTACCAACAGATAGAGGGTACTTCAGGTCTAAATGCACCAGCAATTCGTTCGATTCTGCACGATCATTTATTTGCATGTGAAGAAACTTTGTTCTCTCTGTGTGCCGCATCGACTGACTGAAGAGCAGATGACACGACGTGTGACTTGGTGCCGGGATATGCTAAAAAAGTTTAATAAGGGACAATCTCGGTATGTGAACAACATCGTGACAGGTAACGAGACTTGACTGTGCTATTACGATGTGCCGACCAAAGCTCATAACAAAGTTTGGGTCTTTGATGATGAGGACACACTCGTAGTTCCCGATCTGTAAAGAAGAAAATGATAGCTATATTTTTCAAATCGAGTGGAAATGTGAAACGCGTCGTTTTGGACACACAGAAGACAGTCACAGCTAAGTGATATACTGAACAGTGCCTGCCTAAATTCATTGGATCTATGAAGAACCTGCGGCCAAAGTCAAGAATGGACACCTGGTTCTTCTATCACAATAATGCTCCAGCTCACCGCGCCAAAGCCTGCACCGAATATTTGACCACGACAGGATTAAAACTTCTCGAGCACCCTCCCTACAGTCCAGATCTTGCTCCCTGCGACTTTGCACTGTTCCCGCATGTGAAAATGAAGCTAAAAGGGAGGCAGTTTTCCAGTGATGAGGACCTTCTGCGGGCTTGGGACAACCAGTGTGCTTTACTCCCTAGTGAAACTTGGCAGAACTGGTTTAAAGATTGGTTTCGGAGGATGGAGAGGTGTATTGAGTGTAGAGGAAATTACTTTGAAACAATTAAGTAAACAAAGCTGTATTGCAAAACTTTCCTAGTACCCTTTGTATTTTAGTAATTTTTTCATGGAAGATTAAATTTCTGCATGGTGCGATTAATATTTTGGGCGATAGTGTATGTATTTATAAATTTAATACATTTTTTAAGATTAATTGCATTGATCTTGGAATTTTCCATTCCGTTTTTTGCAATGTTGTTTTGGGTTAGTCATTAAAGCGAATAAAGAAAAAAAAATATCATTTAAATTAGTTGCAAGCAGAATCGCTTATCGATAATTATCGCCCTTTTGTAAATACGCTTTTAATTCGTGTTTAACGTACATACATTTGCTTTAAGTAAATTTTTAATCTAAGTGCAGACTACTATTGATAAGAAAAGAATATTATAAATGATGTACATAGTTCAAATCAAATAAACAACTTAGCTCATGAATGTGAATATGATTTTAGAAAATTTATACATTAGCCTTGAAATTGAAGATGAATGTAGTTATTGTTATAGTAATATGTAAATATATTTGAATAGAATTAACGAACGATTACGAATATTTAACATTTCTTACAGAATTATATTATTATAACCAGGTATATAAATAAGAAATAAAATTGTCGTTCAGTATACAGTCCCTGGCTAAAATATATGTGCCACCTACCAATATAACATTTTTCGTTGTATAGCAGAACAAAATAAAGAGTTCAACGAAAAATAGTTATCGTAAATAATGCAAAAGTAATGCTTTTGAAGAAATTACTAATATGTCGTAATTCCACCCTTTGTTCCTATCACTGCACGTACCCTATTCGACATACTTTTCACGCAAGATTTTGTTAGCTCCTTAATCATGCGATTATTATATTTTACCACACATCTTAGATATTGGCCTTCAATTCTTGAGTGGTAATATTTTGTTTTGAATAGACTATCGATTTCAATACGCTCCATATATTTTCAATAGCGTTTAGGTCGGAAAAATTTCCCGGCCATGGAAGCACTGACGAATTCACTAACTTCGAAAAGTTTGTCACAAATTTTACCAAGTGGCACTATCATGCAAGAAGGTATATGGGCTTTCAAAGATCTAGTTAGTCTAAATATAGGAGCAGAATATTCAACACTTGTTTGTATTGTCTTTTCTCCATTGTACCTTCGCAGCCTGGGTCTTTCCGACGTTATGCAGGACCAGACCATGACGGGCGGTGGATGTTTAACAATTTTCACAGCCCAGCCGGTATTATATCGTTCAGAACTTTATTATCTCACATACTGATAGCCCTTTGCGCACTAAAATAACTATGGGAACGACACAAGCGCAATATCCTTTGGTCTTTCTTTCGTCTCACAAACTCTGCGCTTCTAACTGAACATTTCGAACTTGGATTTATCAGTCCAAAGAACATTTTTCCAATTTTCTTGTATTCAATTCCTATAATTTTCGGCCCACTGTAGCTGTTCTCGGCGATTTTCACGACTCAGCAACGGTTTTCTTACCACAACGCCACCGTAAAGGCCAGCTTCTTCTAATGTGGCGTTTAGTGGCGGTTATAGAAATCGGTCGTTTCTGCAGCGATTTTGGACACCGCCAATCGCCGATTTCGCTTTCTTAACACTTTAAGACGTCAATCTTCCGCACGTGCTGTCATTCTTGACTGATCAGTGCGATTAGGGCCTACTAGTGTTCCGGTGGTTCAGTACCAGCGAATGGTATAATGTATGTACAGTTGATTTTGTTATTTGAAATTTTTCCGCAATCATACACACGGAATATTCTTCCTCGTGTAAAATGAGAATGCTGATTGCTTTTTTACAGTTCTAGGCTTTCTTTTCATTTTTTAAAATAGTATTTCGTATGTTAATATCAAAACTAGTTTACTGTCAGACTGATTCACAGAGTATGATAAGAATTAATCGGTATTATGATCGGAGACATGCAGGTAAAATTATACGACGCAGTAAACCCGATTCCTCTATTGTATCTGCTTAAGGGTCATCCATTAAATATTGTTTCTAATGATTTTATTATTTACTATTTGTATAAACTGAAATTTCTCTCTATTATTCTGGTACGTAAACTTCCGTGGTCGTGGTCCATGCTATCTGCTTCTGGGCTGGAACCGCGTCACTTGTATATCTGCCGACGTTTCTCTCTATTATATTTATTCTAATGAGAATTTCCGTCTTAAATACTTTATTGTTTTCCCAACTTTTTTGCAGAAGTTTTTACAGTAATACTAAGGGTACTGAATGTTGAAAAAATTCCAGTTTTTATAATTCTAATATTGTCCTAACTTTTATGCCCAGTAGTGTATGAGTAATCCGCGATAAACTGTAAACAATACACTAAAGTAAAAACCATCCCGTCAACTTGTGAAATGTGTATTCGTAACGTACTAAACTGAGTTCCCTATAATATGACCACCTTTATATACACATCCTTTATTTATATGTATTTTTGTTTATTTTTTTTATATATTTTTTAGAACTAGACGTTTAATTCTTGCATATGTCAATATATTTTCTTATATCCATAATTTTTTAAGTATATTTATATCTTTGCATGGCAGTGAATGTTGATGGGCACGACCGTCTACTTGATATTTTACTCTTCTCTTCTACAGAAAAGTCTTCCAAAAAGAAGAAATTTTATGTTCCATAACTGCATAGAATCGAGGTAATTTAATTACAAATACTAAATTTAAGAAGGATCTATAAAATGAAGAAAATATAAATGATTCATTTACGAACTAAACATAGATGTAAGTTTTAAAATAGAAAGTTTTACGTTTCATATTTTAATTTCTTTAAGAATTTTCGTACATTAAATAAATATGGATTTATGTTAACTAATACATTAATACATTATAAATGAAATAATTTCAATGAATTAAACAATAGAATTCGGTTTAAAATTACATACAAAGTTCTTCAAATAAATTGTATTCATTGTTAAAATATAGTAATTATCAATGTAGTTAATGTAAGTCTGGCTTCACCATTTTTGTAACATTGTAAGTTGTACCTTTTAATATATCCTCAATAAGTGATAAGTTAGTAACAAGATATATAGACGCAGTCTGTGAAAAAGAATATAAAAAAATAAATGATTTTATGTATTATTTAAAAGTTAAAAGAGTGTTTCAGTTGATCCTTTCTTTATTTAAAAATAACCAAGAATCTATTCTGTCTATAGAATAAATTAAATACTATTCGTATGTACCAAATAAAATCTAATATTCGTAATGTCAACTCTTAATAATTTTCTGATTTCCTCAAGTGACACCTATTACCTTAATCAAAAAGGTAAAAAAACTTACTAAGTTACTAGTACAATAGTATAATACTACTAAAGGAAGATTACTATACAAAAGTAGATATATTTCATATTTTATTTGTAAGACCTGAGTGGTAAGATTCCCAAAAGTAAAAGTAAGCAGTGTATGTTTATATTCTTTTTTTTGTTTCTTTAAGAAACGTCAAAGCAAAACTGCTATCATAAAAAAAATTCCTTATTTAAGAAATTAATTGATGTTGTTTATAGTTTTAATAATGAAAAGATTACTCACCTATTAATTGTATCATAAGCTTTCTTAGTACCAATTATACATAGTACGTTTACGGCAGCATAAGTTGTGGCTAAATGTGGCAGTTGACCAGGTCCTCCACCGAAGCCTCCTATAGAGCACTGGCACCTTAAAACCAATGCTAATCATACTTTGAAATAATGTCAATATACTTACTTTCCAATAAAATTAACTATGTTATTTAACTGAGACTCTGGTAGTTGTATGCCAAGTAATGATAAACTGTGTACAATCCAATAACACATCCAAGTGCGACTGGCATCTAAATTCTAAAGAATATAATTAAAATTAAGTTTCCAATTAGTTGTTTCAGTTCTACGTACCACATAACCTGTAGGAAGATATGTAAGACATTGCTTTAGATATTTTTCATGTTCAGCATTGAATAATTTCGGTAAACTATTATCAATTCTACATCTACTACCCAAACTTTGGTACAGTCTTTTAATATTTGATTCGACATTAATCTAAAATAAAAATAAAGTTGAGGTTAGGTACATGTTTAAATACCATTTTAAGTATACATAATAAATATATTACCTGCTCTGTGGACGTTAAAGTTTCAATACCTTCATCATTAAATAAATCCGATTCGATATCTTTCCAGTTTCTTGTAAACATAGCCATTCTTTAAAAAATATTCACATATCTACTGTCTACCTATCAACAAACACCAAAACATTGTCTTTTCACATTGACGGAGGGACACAGATTATCATTTTTTACCTTCTCATTTTTCAAGTACATGAACGATAAAAAATTTTTATGTATTCATAAAATTTTTCATTTAGTAATTCATTCTGTAAAAGAAACCTTTTGTAACCTTTTACAATTTGAAATTGCATGTCTTTAAAAGTCAATTAATTTATACTACAAATATATATTAAAATTGCGCAAAATTTTTTGCAGCGGTTCAAAAATGTTTATTCAATAAAATATATGTACTAAGGGAAAAAGATACAAAAAGTTAACATTAACAAATAGACAATAATGTGTTTTCAAATAATTAAATACTACAATACCATGCCTTAAGCACCCAATAAAACTAAAACAATTTAATATTCATACTTATATAAAGCGATTGAATTTATTATATCACTTAATATATAATAAAGAAGTTTAACTTGTATCACTCTCTTTTATAAATTGAAAGAAAGTAGTTTGCATTTTAAATAATGAATTATCGAGTGCTTCTGTGAGGTGAAATTAATTGAATAAAAGTCTAATTAAAAATCTATATTGTCATTGATTAAATAAGGGTTCTATTAATAATCACAGTATAGTTGCTACAATTGTATATCAAAACGTATGTAATACATTAGGAAAATCTTATATAAATATTGAAATATGTCCTATGGGCTCAAATGCGCCGATTCGAATATTCAGTTAAAAATCAATATAATTTCGAGCGATGCTTTATACACATGCATATTAAAATATCTACTGCATTCAAGTAAAAAATGTTCAAAAAATATATAAATAGTAAATATTTAAAAAGAATCATTTCTGTTTTAATGAGCTCAATGCTATGTAACAGTAGTTGTAAATTAAATGTTATCGCATATTGGTGTATTATGGGTGGCCTACCTAGCTTATATACGAGATATTTCAAATTAATATTTTCTATTGATTGTACAAAGGGTACTAGGAAAGTTGTGCAATACAGCTTTGTTTATTTAATTTTTTCAAAGTAATTTCCTCTACACTCAATACACCTCTCCATCCTCCGAAACCAATCTTTGAGCCAATTCTGCCAAGTTTCACTAGGAAGTAAAGCACACTCGTTGTCCCAAGCCCTCAGAAGGTCCTCATCACTGGAAAACCGCCTCCACTTTAATTTCATTTTTCACATGCGGGAACAGTGCAAAGTCGCAGGGAGCAAGATCTGGACTGGAGGGAGGGTGCTCGTGAAGTTTCAATCCTGTCGTGGTCAAATATTCGGTGCAGGCTATGGCACGGTGAGCTGGTGCATTATCGTGATGGGGGAACCAGGTGTCCATTCTTGACTTTGGCCGCAGGTTCTTCATAGATCCAACGACTGTAGGCAGGCACTGTTCAGTATACCACTTAGCTGTGACTGTCTTCTGTGTGTCCAAAACGACGCATTCCAAAATTCCACTCGATTTGAAAAATACAGCTATCATTTTCTTCTTTACAGATCGAGATTTTCTGACAACTACGGGTGTGTCCTCATCATCAAAGGCCCAAACTTTGTTTTGAGTTTTGGTCAGCACATCGTAATAGTACAGCCAAATCTCGTCACCTGTCACGATGTTGTTCACATAGCGAGATTGTCCGTTATTAAACTTTTTTAGCATCTCCCGGCACCAAGTCACACGTCGTGTCATCTCCTCTTCAGTCAGTCGATGCGGCACACAGAGAGAACAAAGTTTCTTCACGTGTAAATGATCATGCAGAATTGAACGAATTGCTGGTGCATTGAGGCCTCAAGTACCCCCTATCTGTTGGTAGGTCACTCGCCTCTCCTCGCCAAGCATTTTCCTCACAGTAGTAACGTTTTCCTCCGTAACTGACGTTCGTGGTCTTCCCGGCCTCTCAGCATCCTCCACAGTTAAATTTTCCCTTTAGAATTCTCTATACCATCAGAATATCGTTGTGCGATATGGACATCACCTAGTGCAGTCATTTCTTCGAAGCACTAGTCTATGTTTAAACCACGCACGAAATTATAACGCAAAACTGCCCTTATCTCATTTCGAGACCACGATGTCATCACAAGCACTTTACACTCTCACTGCTAATGAATAACTGAGCCCATCGACATGGCGCGGCGGCTACTATGCACGTATGGACATGTCTCAACATGCAGCAACCAGCAGCTTCTTACGATTCATTATTGCGTCATATTGCAAAACTTTCCTAATACCCTTTGTACATTTACGGCAGAACTTTGACATTAACTAAGTACCATTTTATGTTAAGCTAGTATATTGTATGGATATTTTTTTGGTGTATTGTGGGTGTTTAGACGAATAAAATGAATCTCGGTTTTATAGTTAAGATCACGTAAGTGGCCAACGATATTCAACTGTAATTTTTATAGAACAAGAACAGCGACCATGCACGCTCCTAACGGCAACCAGCAGAAAACGCTGAATTTTTGTGAATGAAAATTGATATTTGTTGATCATTCAATTATAAGAGATTAAACATTAATTCTCTCACTAATCCCGTACGAAAAGATTGTGTAATTGACCTAAAAAATTAGCTTAAACCATTACGAACCCGGAAGAACCAAAAGGAAAAAATACTGTACATTTAGTGATGTGAACTTCTACAACCAGGAGAGACTATTAATTTTATATTAATAGCATAAATACTTTCCGCTTTCCAATGTTTTAATCGGCAAGAAAAACTGTAATGATGATCTTTTTATTAAATTCAGTCTTAAAAAGTGACCCATAAGCCTTTCAACAACCAACGTACTTCAACGTAAAGGATTAAGCCATCTTCGTTTTTTCATACAATTGTGCAAATAAGCCAGAATTCATCACTTTGCTAACAATCGCGTTTGCTACTGTTATGAGGAATTGAAGAGATTTATGCCATCTGATACTAAGATTTCTAGCTACTAAATGTTGTCGGGCAATGACAGAGTGTCCTTAAGCAAAAAAGTTTTAGAGGGCCGCGATATGAAGCAGAATTGCAAGATGTTAAGGCGATTTTCAAAATGAATTCAAAGAACAGCTTACACAAAACAAGATAAAAAATTAATAAATAAAGTTTTGGTAGTACTAGTTTAAGTCTTTATAATTGAAAGCCTCGTATTTGTCACCATATTCAGAGTCTATAATTTTATATTTATTTATCCATTTCCACATATTTGGATATAACACGATTTGCTTTTGATGAATGTCTGAACCTGAACAGCGTTTTTCTCTAAAAAAAATCTAATGATTGTACAATCATTACATATTAAAAGAGTCGAAAGGGGCCTATCTCGACAATTTACATACAGCTTGTGTATGAGGGCAATAAATTGCCTTTGCAATTAAAAAATACCCCTGCTTAAACCTACTTTACAGTAATTATTTTTAACAACCTGACAAAGGCAATTGAAATGTTTATTCCGGAAGTATCATATTATTCTATCCCGGACCCCTTTCTAATCTATTCATTATTGAAATGAAGGTCTTTAAAAGAAATTGTTTTGATATTATGCGTCTGACAATGATTTAGGTAATTAAATTTTCTCTAATCACATCCCTATTTAAGTTGGTTAGATGCCCGTGTTAAACAAAACGATTCTTAGTAAACAAAAGGGTTGCACATCTATACATATATGTAAGTGCAATGAAGTGAAAATATTTGAATTTCAAGAATAATTCATCTAAAGTATTTATAACTTACTACATACTACTCCTATTATATTAGAAGTAACTGCTTGCATCTTTATTTCAAATGGAATTGCAGAATTTTTGGAGTTTTGATATTACACAGAATTTTGAGGTAAGGTTACATACCACGTATTAAAGTTACCGAATACTTCCCATTCTTGTTTCGACACAGAAAGTTTCTATTTGTAATTACTGTATAGTTTGGGGGAAAATTAATATCTTCCTTCCTCTTGTCGTGCCTTAATATCAATATTACCTTCTAACGCGGATACATATTTAAAGTAAGCTTAAAGCAAGAATATATGAACCCGCCTTAAAAGACAGTATAAATATTCGCCGTTACCGTCTTTTCTATAGACTACATAAAATGATGTGTCAATTATTCCATCATGAGATTCAAAATTATTGTTTTCGAAAACGGTGTTTTCCGTAAGTTTCGTACTAAAACTGTATTTCAATTCAGCACGTGAATATATTCACAATGATACCGTTGATTTCGGTTGCTTTTCTGACATTAACGTTCGTGAGTTTCTTATACACAGTCTGTGGCAGAGAACACCGAACTTCAGCTTCAATACAACGTTTTGCACGGTCAATTAACATGTTGAATTAATTTTTAAGTTCATCTTTAGAGATATCCTTCAAGATTGCTGTTGACATCTTCTCATATCAAAGTCAGCATCATTAAATGAATCCTCGATACACAGTTCCAAGACTGCTAATTTACGAGGGAGCGTTTTTATATTCGCGGAATGAGCGGGTTGTAGAGGGGTGAGTAGGCGCATTGGGGGCGTGGTCTGTGCAGCGACTCATGATTAGTATAAATACGAAGTTTCATTGTTATTAGACAGTTAGTCTTTGAGCTATCGTCAACCAAGTAACATAATCAGGAGTGAAAAGTGAAATATGGAAAAAATCGAATATCGTGCCGTTATAAAGTTCCTTACCAGGCAAGGAAAATCAGTCGCGACCATAATGAATGAGATGTCATTGGTTTACGACGACTCTTGTCCAGGAAAAATCATGGTGTACAAGTGGCATAGTTTATTTAAACAAGGAAGGCAATCCCTTGAAGACGACCCGAGGCCGGGCAGGAGCATTGAGGTGACCACGCCAGCACTTATCCAAAAAGGTGAACAAATTGTACTCGAAGATGCTCGACTAAAGAAGAAACAACTCGCAGAAATGGTTGGAGTATCCGATACAACAATTTTTAAAATCCTACACGATCATCTCGGCATGTCTAAGGTCAGCGCAAGATGGGTGCCGAGAATGCTCACGCCGCCGCAAAAACAACAGCGCGTAGAGTGTTCGCGTGCATTTTTGGACCTCTGTAATGAAGACAAGGATGGTGTATTGAGTGGAATTGTTACTGGAGACGAAACTTGGGTTCATCATTATGAACCTGAGTCCAAACAAGACTCCATGCAGTGGCATAAAAAGGGCACAGCACCTCCCAAGAAATTTAAAGTGTCACAATCAGCTGGGAAACTCATGGCAACGGTATTTTGGGACTCGGAAGGAATATTGTTGATTGATTATAAAGATAAAGGTGTTTCTATAACCGGAGAATATTACGTTTCAATATTAGAGCGACTAAAAGAAGCCATTAAAGAGAAAAGACGGGGAAAATTGACAAAAGGTGTTCTGCTTTTGCACGACAACGCGCCCGTCCACAAGAGCCCCGTTGCGTTAGCTGCCCTGCATAAGGTGGGCTTCGAAATTGTGAATCACCCACCCTACAGCCCAGACCTAGCCCCGAGTGATTATTACCTGTTTCCGAAAATGAAAAAAGAGCTGCGGGGTAAAAAATTTACTGCCGATGATGAAGTCAAGGAGGCAGTTTCGGCGTATTTTGCAGATAAAGAGAAATCATTTTTTTATGAGGGTATAAATAAATTAATTGAAAGATGTGAAAAATGTATCCGTCTTGCAGGTGAATATATTGAAAAAGAAAAATAATTTGGTTTTTTATTTCCACCCCTTGTCCCCCATTCCGCGAATATAAAAACGCTCCCTCGTACTTTTCTTAGAATGCACACGTAGACCGCGTATGTTGGCTGTTAAGCTTCATAAGAATATTGAGAATATTAACATCTACAAGCTATCATATACAGAGTGAGCAACAATGATTGACCTGATCTTTTACTACTTTCCGCACGCTCCATATCAGTACTTACTTCCTTTTTTCTATCTGCAGTTAGTAGTTTAGTAATTTCTAGTGAGCTTTCCTACTCTATGTTTATGTTATTAACCTTTCATTGACGTGCAGTGTACAGAACAAAGTATTTCTTTAATATATACATATATGTGCATACATTTTAATACATACCAAATGTATTTTTATTAGTATTACAGTTTAAAGTAATTTACAGAGTAGTATTTGTTGTTTACATAGTAGCTAGCATATTTTTATTATAATTATTAGAATTGCGTGAGACACTGTCTAATCTCACTTTTAAGAGGAAGTAAATATTGAGGTGATTTGTATGGAAAGAAGTGTAGGATCAGATCACTCATTGTTGCTCACACGTTATTACCGAAACTCTTTTGATCAGATTTTGTACAACTGGTTTCGACTGAGTTAGTTTCAAATTGAACAAGAGATTCTTGAAATCCCTTAGTATATCGTGTGTACATGTTCTCAGACGTAAATTGGGAAAAATAACGAGTCTTTAATTCACGTACATATCCTTGGTTCTCAGGACCTCTACGAGAGAGTGCTTGATTCTGATGGAATCAAACGCCCAAACAATTTTGCCAAATTATTATAAGTAGTGCTAGTGGTTCTACACTCATGGATAATAAATACTAAGTGGCAAAAGAAAATCATTAGCAAGGATTACACAACTGGGAAAAGAAAATAAAGACTGGTTTTTTTGGGGGGCGGGGAACTTGAAATTGGCAACACTGTTTTCTGCAATAGCAGATTTAACAGTTCTCAGTAGTTTTGGAATTGGTTTGGTTTGGCAATTCATCGTGAATAGACTCACGCCGGAGCACCGTTTGCAAATTGTTCAAATTTATTTTGAAAAACATGGTTCAATTCGAGAAACTCATCGGGCATTACGTGCATTTTATGATGCTCATAATCGTCCACCAAAAAACGATTAATTCGAGAAACTATGTGCTTAACAATTAAACTTGCGTCCATCCATTTTATGGGAAATTTTTCGTAAAAATCTTGGTTTACGTGCTTTCAAGATTCAGCTTGTGCAGAAATTGAATCCGCACGATCATCGCATGCAGCGTAGTGTTAATGATGGTCGTCATCGTGCTCAACAATTAAACTTGCGTCCATCCATTTTATGGAAAATTTTGCGTAAAAATCTTGGTTTACGTGCTTCCAAATTTCAGCTTGTACAGAAATTGAAGCCACACGATCATCGTTCGCGCGTACATTTAATGAATGGGCAGAAGAACACATTGCTATTGAGCCACAATTTCATTTGAAAATTTTGGCCTGTGATGAAGCACACTTTTGATTAAATGGCTATGTCAATAAGCAGAATTGTCGCATTTGGAGCGATGATAATCCACAAGCTGCTATCGAAACACCATTACATTCAGAAAAAGTCATAGTTTGGTGCACTTTATGGGCCGGTGGAATCGTTGGTCCATATGTCTTCAAAAATGATGATGGCCAGAACGTTACAGCCAATGGTGAACGGTACAGAGACATGATTACTAACTTTTTCGTTCCTTAATTGCAAGGCATTAATGTTTCAGATAGGTGTTTTCAGCCGGACGGTGCCACATGCCACACAACGCACGATACAATTAATTTACCGAAAGAAACGTTTAGCGAACGATTAACTTCACGAAATGGACTTGATAACTGGCCACCTCGTTCGTACGATTTGACGCCATTAGATTATTTTCTCTGGGATATATAAAGTCGCATGTCTACGCCGATAAACCTCAAAAAATTGAGCACTTGGAAGCCAACATTCGACGCATTATTGCCGAAGTACAGCCTGATTTACTGCGAAGAGTGTGTGAAAACTGGACCTTCAGATAACGCCATATACGCGCTAGTCGCGGCGGCCGCATGCTCAAAATCATATTCAAACATTAATGCCATAAAATTATCTTTTAAATGAAACCAATTTGATGGATATTAAAAACATTTTTAGCGTTTTATTTATATTATGAATGAAATAAATAAATATATGTGTATTATAAGCTAACAATAAGTGTATTTAAGAAATATAATATTTTATCTTTCCGGGCAGTACAATAATGTTTATTTAAAATATATTATTCATGATAACTGAGATCTGGGTTAATTTAGTTACTAGATACTGTAAATGTAAATCTCTCAAGGTCTTGTTAATTCCTTACTCTTTAAATTTGCCTTTCAGAAGGTCTTTCATCACTTTCCTGTTTCTAGTGCAGAATAGAGACTGGTATTTCATTATCGTAGCAACTATTTTTCTGATGCAATAAAATTATCGATATTTCAACTTTTAACATTAATATCACCTTTATCTATAAACAACATGTGATGATATTTGTCGACTGTTTATGTGCTATTCCTTTCTGTATTGTAACTTTCTATTATGACAATTAAATAAGACTTAAATAGCTGACCATTTTAAATATAAAACGCAAAGGTTCTTCGTCACATTTTCTAAACATCCGTTTTAGTAAATATTATCATTAAAATTTAATATATCCTAATGTATAATATAATGGTTATAATTTGTTCCTATGTCACAATTAAATCAAACGAAACAAAATAAGTGATAATTATGACTGAAATGTTTGCACGGAGAAATGTTTCATATGTCGCCGTCAGTTCTGGAGTTCTTTTGCTTCATATAAATACGAAGACCGTCTAACAACAGCTTTAGTTTGAACAAAATATTCGAAGAGACGTAGTGTTTGTTAAAAGTTTAATCACTTATTGCGTTACGCTGTTTTTTTTAAAATATAGTTAGCAAAGTAATATCTATCGTTTAACAATGGAAAAATTAACTTACTCTTCATCGGAGGAAATGGATGTAAGTTGTTTTCGAATCATCCTAGCATTGTATATATTCTTGTTTTCGCATGATAATACACTTTGTTTTCATTCAATTGTATTTTTCTCATTTTGATATGTAACCTAATGACCGCGGTCAATCAGCCATTGATTCATATACGGTATCAGTTTTACGAGTGCAGATAAAGTTGTTGCCGGTATATTCCCTTTATTGAATGTTCGAAATGCGATCGAAATACATGTATTTATTGATTGATTAAAAATGTACGATGGTTTGGTGAGCGAAACTGTGCAACGTGTAATTGAACTACGTTTTATGTATTCATGGATACTGTTTTTTATAGGAAATGGATGAGATGGTGTATGAAGATCCGTTTTGTAACCCCGAGCATCCCATTAAACTTAATTTCCAGGATATTACATCTGCAGCCTTCCAGATTAAACATGGAATAGTGGACACGCCATGCATTGTAAGAAATAAATTTATAACAATATTAATTAATTATAAGTTAATAATTATTCCTTTCGCTTCATAATTATATTTTATTTGAAAAATCCTGTTGTTAATACTTTAAATATGAAGATGAAACTTTTCGAGAGAAGAGAAATTTTAAAAAAAGTTTAAATCTACTTCATATATTCATATAAAATTGGATTGATTGATCTTTATTTGATGAAA
Organism: Dermolepida albohirtum; assembly: GCA_031893035.1. Classification (NCBI taxonomy): domain Eukaryota; kingdom Metazoa; phylum Arthropoda; class Insecta; order Coleoptera; family Scarabaeidae; genus Dermolepida; species Dermolepida albohirtum. Next base: position 266,731 of record JAVIWB010005197.1, read on the forward strand.
ATTTATGTTGATGTCCATTAATATAATAATAGTTAGTAACAAACAACAGACAATTAATTAAAAATTTTAATAATCTATGTTGTTTATTACTAATAGATAAAGTACAAAAAGAAGATAAACTACCCCTTTTGGTCATTTCATTCTACACTCTTAATTATCTATAATGTTTATTTTAAACTTTTATTCATTGTAATTTTTCCTGTAACTATATATAGAGTTAAAATATTTATTTCATAATTAATAAATACAAGAATATTTTGAAGAGGAAATTTAGTATTAGACAAATATTTTTTAAATTTAATTTTTTTTCAATAACTTATAAGAGATGGTTAAATTTTAGACTATTTTTTTCATTTACAGATCTAATAATTTGTTTATAATACAATATTTCTATGATGTCATAATAATTTTTACAAATATAAAATAAAAATATTCTAGATCGAAACCAAGAGGGTGATAACTAATTAAATAAAATGAAAGATAGGCAAAAAATAAAAATTTATACGGCATTTTCTTTCTGAACATAATCATCATTCATCACATTAGCTGCTTGGCTTCAATCTAAAATATTGTTTTATATACTGTTATAACATATTGCCTTCATATCCTCCGGAGACCCTAGCCTACAAAATCAGCTCTTTTTGAATATTATATACATACAGTGTGTATCAGCCAAATAGAATAAATTCGATAATAATTAAATGGAAGGGTGTTCGAAAAAACGCTCGGATACGTCGATTGGGATTTTTAGTTGCGTATTTTTTTAAATAAAAAGTTTATATACAGGCTGTGTCATGTAAAAGTGGTCAATACCAACTTTCTTATTTTAAATGCAACACCCTATCAAATATTAAATTTTTGGATTCCTTAGAAATTCCAGACATATTTCATGTACAATGTCCTATACCTATCTTCGACTGTTTCAGAAGTATTAAATGTTTTCAGATTAATTTGAAAAATTTTTGATAATGTAAAAAATAACAAGAAAAACATTAATGTCACTGTAGGAGATGTTCAAAATGTTCGCCGCAAACGTCTTGTGTGACCGATCTAATCGCAACTATTATTCGTCTTCTTAAGTCAGCTAAGTCGAGGGGTTTAGTTTTGTATACTATACTCATAAGAAGAAGTCTAATGGCGTTAGATCAGGGGATCGTGCTGGCCATTCCATCGATTCTCGCCTACCTATCCACCGAATCGGGGATATTTGGTTGAGGTACTGCCGGACATTGATTTGGTAATGGGGTGGTGCTCCATCTTGCTGGAACCACATCGTATTTGCTAGATATAATTGTCGCCATTCAAATTTCCATCAATGAAAAAAGGACCTACGATATGATCTCCAACAATTCCTGCCCAAACATTAACCTTCCCAGGGTATTGCGTATGTTCTTCCCTCATCCAGTGAGGATTTTCCCTGGACCAATAGCGGCAATTTTGACGATTAGCATGACCGTGAAGCGTAAAGGTACACTCATCAGAAAATAAAATATGTTCTAATTGGATCACATTGTTATCTAACATTGTCATCATTTGTTCACAAAAATACGTTCTCCTAGCAAAGTCGTCTTCCATGAGCTCCTGAGTTGGTATAATTTTATAGGGATGCATTTTATTTTCTTTTAATGTGCGAGTAATGGATGAATGGCAAACATCGAACATTGACGTTGCTTGTCTACTAGAAGTATGCGGGTTTTCTTCAAACTCAAGCACAATATCCAGTTTGGTATCATTACTTACTGCATTCGCAGCTGCTTTTTTTATTTGCCTTACATGTCCAAACTCGCGAAACTGCTTTTCTATTTTACTAATTGTTCCTTGGGATATAGGAGGCAAATTTAAAAATTTCTCATGAAATAAGTGAGGAACTTCCATTTGTGTCCGTGTGTTATCTCCATAACCAATCATCTGCATTGTTATTTTGTGCATTTCTGTTAAATGAACCATTTTGCTGAAATGTAGTTAACGAAATTCAAACAGTTATGATACTGACAACACTATGACACTGATAACACTTTGCTAAGGCAAGGAATTTTAAAACGAAGTACAAGTACAATTAAAGATTTTCACTTAATAGTTTGGTAAACAAACTAATATGTGAAAATCTTATTTTAATTGTAAACAAAATTATTAATCTGAAAACATTTAATATTTCCGAAACAGTTGAAGATAGGTATAGGACATTGTACATATAATATGTCTGGAATTTTCTAAAGAATCCAAAAATTTAATATTTGACAGGGTGTTGCATTTAAAATAAGAAAGTTGGTATTGACCACTTTTACATGACACACCCTGTATGTAAACTTTTTATTTAAAAAAATACGCAACTAAAAATCCCAATCGACGTGTCCGTGCGTTTTTTCGAACACCCTTCCATTTAATTATTATCGAATTTATTCCATTTGGCTGATACACACTGTATATATATTAATAATTATCTGAAAAAACATTTTTTCATTCTGTGCTGTATCGCAACCCACAGAAAATAGGTTTATCAATAATACCAGCAACAGTTCGCCTAAAGAGGTTGATATATTTGAAACGTTTCGTAAACAGGGTGTTATTAATATTTATCGGAGAGAGGTTATTAAACTTTTTATTATAATTTCATTAATACACTTTGATATTCACGTTTTAAGATGTTTTATTTGTTTATTATTCGAAAACTAAGAAAATGGTCACGATCTACATATATATATATATATATATATATTCATTAGTATGTAGTTTTTTTTCCCTTTTGCCTTTTATAATTAGTACTACATGGCTTTCTTTTTTTTTGTGTTTTTTTGCGTGTGTGCTAATTAATTAATTATTCAATTTTTTAACGTTTCGGCAATATACATACTGCCTTCTTCAGAATTTATTCAATATATCTGCCTCACCAAAATTCAAATATCTCCAATAGTGATGTGTTACACATCACCTGACTTCAACGATGTGTACAACTAAAATACATACAAAATATAGACAATAATATGATATAATTGATCACCTCCAAAACCAAAGAAAAGGAAAAATTTGTTTTATGTAGATGACACACTCTAAGACACTATTGGAGATATTTGGATTTTGGCGAGGCAGATATATTGAATAAATTCTGAAGAAGGCAGTATGTATATTGCCGAAACGTTAAAAAATTGAATAATTAATTAATTAACACTGCCGCAAAATACCACAAAAAAAAAGAAAACCTTGTACTACTATATATAACTACTATATATATACTATATATATATTGTATATATAAACGCCTGGCTTACAGATGTTTTAACTGATTTCCATGAATCTTTTACCTTAATACACCGAGTAGCATTTCCCCGGTTCTAATTTGATTGCATACCTAATACACAAGTGCAGCTGCATGAAATTATAGGTAATTTAAAAATAGTACATAATAGGATTACGTAGATTTCATTTTTGAACTATTTTATTGAGTAAAGATATAAAATTCCATTTCTTTTACATTTTTTGAAAATTCCTTTTATTAATATTTTAAATATAAACACAAATCTTTTCGAGAGAGGCAAAATTTAAAAAAAATCTTAATCTACTTCATATATTCACATAAAATTAGACTGATTGACCTTTATTTGATGAAAATTCATGTTGATGTCTATTAATAGTGAACAACACAGATTATTAAATAAAAAGTTTAATAATCTATGTTGTTTATTACTAATAAAGTACAAAATTAAATACAAAAAGAAGATAAACTATCTTCTTGGATGTTTTTATAGTATAATGTTAATTGTCTTTATATTTATTTCTTATAATACCGTATACAGAATTCCAATATTTATTTAATAAATTCAAGAATATTTTGGAGAGCAAATATTTCAATAAAAATTTCGTATTTTAAATTTGATTTTTTTTAATAACTTACCGGAAATGGTAAAATTTCAGACCACTTATTAAATTTACGAATCATGTAATTTTAGTTATGATATTTCGACGTCAAAACAATTTTTACAAATAAGAAATAACATTTATGCTTCTGCTGCTTAGTAAACTACGACAATATAAACAATAATGTGCTATAAGCAGCAACAATACATAAAACTATATTTAAGATTGAAGTTAAGAGGATAATAACTAATTAAATAAAATGAAAGATAAGCAAAAAATAAGAATTTTAACCGTAATTTATTTCTAAATGATCTGTTTTAATTTTCATTGGTCGTCTTCTTGGCTTCAGTCTAAAATATTATTATATATGTTATTGTTATAACATATTGTCCTCATATCCTGAGATCTGAACCCATAAAATCAGCTCTTTTTGAATTAACGTTTTTTTTCTTAGGTTTAACAAAATAAAACTATATAATTTTTTAAAAAAATTTTATACGCTACTGTATACAGAAATATATATTTTAATTTAAATAAGTATCAGTTCTATTGTTTGACAAACTAATTTAAATAAATATTTTTTAAAAGGATGTAAATTTTGTTCATACGTAAATTAACGTAGATGAAATTCTTTAAAATAGTGACTGCTAGATATAAAGCACAGAAATAGGTCATAACCTTCACAATATACTTTAGTTCTTCCGTCACAATCAGGCTTTTTATGGTTATTTAATTCAAATGCTGTAATAGGGAGATATATTTTTCTCTTTGAATTTGCGTGTGTAAAATTTGAACAGAAAGTCTTTAACTAGAAGTACTTCTAGTTAATTAGTGAAGTAATGTCTGTCGAGTGATGTAAAGCGATTATTTCAATTTGAAATACATTAGTATCTTTAATTAGGCCACCAGAGTCATCATCGTGACTCTTAAAATCCGCAAATTACGACTCTGACTTCTTATTTTGTTTTGGGTCATACCTAGTAAAATTATTCTGTAGATCTTAAAGAAGTTGAACTTCCAAACTACGTTATAACCCGGCTTTTCCATAAAGGAATTCTCCTATCAATTTATTGTGTAGAACATTCCTACTTCCTTTATAATTCTATTATTTATCGAAAAGATACGACAAAGTAGTGAGAGAACTATACTTCCATTTCTCGGACAGAAATTAAACCATTCGAAGGAAAGTAAAAGTTCTTATATCGTTTTAAATCACAATTGAATACATAACCTATTATTATGCCAACGGAGACGTGTGAAGTAGAAAGTAACTGCTATCGAACAAAATACTGACCACGATACATTTCGCTCTCAATTCGAGTGTCGTTACACATCGCTTTCTAAATTCGTTCGACAGTATTTGTTTTCTTCTATTATTTATGTTTATATATTTGCTTCCAAAATTGTTCCTAAATATGCTATCATTTAATAAATCGCTCCGTGTATAATCGAAAAACTATTTCACTAAAAAACTGTAATTTATTCAATTTGATATATTAAATGTACCTTTGACTAACAAAATGAGATTCCTACGTTATCTACTAAATACATGAAAATGAATAATTAGAATATAATGCTTATAATGTTTATAGAGAAAACTCTCGAAAATTGCAAACCAAAACAAAAATCCACAGAATATTATTTATTAAACTTTCTAAATTACAAACGTCCACTCAATAAATCCATATTTCCTCTACTAAATAAAGTAAATGTCCTTTTATAAAAGAAACTTATAGTGCAGAAAGAATTTTGTTTATTGAACCCATACAAAATACTTATTACAATACAATTACAATACAATAATACGTATTACACAGTTAGCACTGTGAGTGTTTGGTCAATAAATCACTCTTCGAAGAAAGGGAAGAGGTTTAGTAGGTACTAAGTGTAAATAAATATCTTTTTAAACAACATTTCCAGTAGGCAGATTCAAAAAGTGGATAAGAGGTTAGATATTAGTAATGTCATATTACTTTTAGGTTCGCATTAGTTTCTATTTAATTATATACAGTATGTTTTAAGAAATCCAGAAAAGTGTAATTCGTAAATAATAGATTAATATCGATCATATATGAACGGAAACTTTCTATTTTCTTCATTCATATATGATCGATACTAATCTGTGATTTACACATTACACTCTTTTGGATTTTCTAAAACGTGTTGTATATAATTAATATAATTAACCGGGTATTAATGCGAATCTAATAATAGCATGATATTACAAATATTTAGTCGATCTTATCCACGTCGTGCATCTGCATATTGGAAACACTGCTTAAAAGGGAAAGTGCTTATTTATCTTTATTATCTGCTAAACCTCTTACACTTTCAAGCGCGCGTTGCTGACCTAACACTCGCAGTGTCAATTCTATTGCGAAAATATTTATAAGCACACTGCATTACAAACTGCATAAAATATAGAGTAAGAGTCATAAAAATTAAAATTTTCTGACGTTAAAACACGAGCACTATAGTTACTATAGCTTTAACTTTGTATCCAGATAATAATCTGAAAGACGCCGTCTGAAATTATTTTTTTTAAATTACCTAATTTATTTTTCATGTCTTACGTTGTTAGATAGATTACGTACGTATCTTCTGTCATAAATATTTTTTAAACTTATTTTTTATTTTCATTTCAATAATTGACATCATAACAATTAATACGACGTAAATCGTATATAATACGTTCAGAAATATTTAAAAAATAGATTGATTTTCAAGTTTTTGCAAGTTTCTTTTGGATTTTATAGACACATCCATGGATTCCCCTATTAAAAAGCATCAATATATTTTGTGTCAATTGTCTGGGATAAAAGAAACATCCCCCAATGGTATGACGTTTGTTACCTCTTAAAGATAGCGGAAAATCTTTTGACATACTTTTAAAAAAAAAAGTAAAGAAAGTTCAAATTTTTGAGTTAATTAATTGGCTTAATTTTAAAGTTTATTCATTGTTGTCGACTGATTTAAAAATTTTAATTCGTCATCGAGATAGTAAACATGTTTATTTTATTATTTATTGAGCTTATGTATATACGTGTTGTTGAAATAGACACACCTACATATATATGTACGTCTAACCACACACGTAAGCTTACATCCTTTCGTAGAAAAAACTAACCTCAGACAAACATTCGAAGTCTAGAAAACGTTTACACTCACGTGTGTATAATAAAATTATTTATCAGACTTTTATACTTTATCAATTATCATTTATAAGTAAATACATTATGGGAAATTTTAGCTTAACTTTCTTTTTATTTTTATTATACATACATATGCACGTTGTATTATACACGTACATTTTATCTTCTGGTCTAGAATAAAATTATTACTTTATAATGATAATAATAGCATGTATTTAATCGTGTACAAGTACATGTAAATTGATTTTCTTATTTTTATTACACGTACTTTGCACCGTACTCGTAGCCTACTTTTTTTGGCAGAATTGGAAAAACTAACTCCTGAAAAATCTTAAATAGAAGTCTCGGAAACGCGTGTGCATATTTACGAGGTATTCCAATTAAATAGCAAGACTGCGCTCTTTCCATCGCGTTTTACCTCTCTGTCTGCTTCAGTTTACTCTCGACCTTTAATTGTAGAAGACACTGTTACTTAATAGTAACGTGATAATGATTGAGATAAAAATCGAGCAGCGAATTAACCTGAAATTCCTTGTCGAATTAGAATCACCAAAAGAATGTTTACGAATGTTAAAAGAAGTGTTTGATGATAATATTATGTCACGTACGCGAGTTTTTGAATGGCACAAACGGTTTTCTGAAGTTCGGGAAGAGGTAGAAGATAATGAACGTCCTGATTGACCTGTGACTGCAAGAACTTAAGGGAACGTTCAGAAAATTAATGACATTACGCGGAAAGACGGACGTTTGAGCATTTGGATGATCGCCGATATGGTAAACATTAACATAGAAATAGTAAGACACATTTTGCATTATGAATTGAACATGATAAAAGTTTGTGCAAAAATGCCGAAAAACATCACTCAGTAACAAAAATACAATCGGATGAACATTTTCTCATGGAACAAGACTTGCTGACAAGTATCATCGCATGTGATGAAACTTAGATTTTCCAGTATGACCCGGAAACAAAGCGTCAATTAACGCATTGGAAGGCTGCCGGGGCGCCAAGACAGAAAAAGCACGAATAAGGAAATCGAAATTGAAGAGATGCTCATCGTTTTTTTCGATATCAAGGGTGTTATCATGACTGACTGGGTGTCTGAAGGTCAAACCTTTAATCAGAAATACTACGAAGAAGTCTTAATCAAACTGTGGGAAAGAGTAAGGAATTTCTTCCCTACTCTTTGTGGATTTGTGGAAGAACGTTCCGTGCATTCCGCACCAGGGCAACGCACCAGCTCGCAATGGCCTATCTAGGAAGCAGTTTTTAACAGACAAGCGCATTGCTGTGTTTAATTATCCTCTGTATTCGTATATGACTTATACCTGTTCCCAAAATTGAAAAGTGCATTAAAACGAACACATTTTCAGTCTGCTGAACATGTAAAAGCAAAAACGGCAGAGTTGTTGAAGAGACTGACAACTGATGAACTACAGCATTGTTTTGAACAATAGAAGGCACATATACAGCGGTGTATGGATAGGGGAGGAGAGTATGTTGAAGGGGATGAAAGTTAAATATAAGTTATTTTGCAATAAATAACATTTCTCACAGTAGTCTTGTTATTTAATTGCCACCCCCCATATGCATACATCCAATTATCATCTTAAATAATTTCGCTAAAAATTTGAATCTTTGTTTTACCAACTAATATCTACATAATCTAAATTATTACTCTCTCCTCACTAGCACGAATTTATCAATGTACGGTCTATCACAAACTTAGATGAAAGAGCGTAATTTATCGCTAAAGCTATGACATAATTTACACAGATTTTACTGAAGCTTTTGATTCTATTAATCACTTAATACTTCTGACGAAATTTAATGCCTTTAGTTTTCCTCATCTTTAGCGAAGCTTATTTCTTCTTGTTTAAGTAATCGATCACGTTACGTATGTTATAATTGTTTTCATTCTTTTCATTTCACTCCAACTACAGGTGTACCACAAGGATCTAATTTAAGGCCCTTACTTTTCAATATTTTTATTAACGAGTTTTTAAATTCATTTGATTACTATTTCTTGACGTACGCAGATGATCTCAAAATATTTATGAAAGTTTCCTTATCAAACAGTTATGCACTGAAAAAACAGTGTTACATCGTTACAGGTGACGAAAGTTGGTTTTATGGTTATGAGCCAGAGAGAAAGCGACAGTAGGTCTTCAAAAACGTTGTGAAACCCACGAAAGTGAGAGGCGGACGAAATTCTGGCAAGAAAATGGTGGCTTCTTTTTTCGGACGCACTAGTCATCTTGCTACTATTCCGCGTCGAATAGTCAATGCTAGAACAGCCATTTGTTTGCCAACTGTGTTCCAAAAAGGGCGCGAGAAACGATAAAGAGGAGAAATCATTCTGCAACAAGACAATGCACCATCACATGACTCACCAAACCAACTTTCAGCCGCTTCACGAACGGAATTGATGACTCATTCGCCTTATAGTCCCGACCTGGTACCTTGTAACTTCTTTTTATTCCCATATATAAAAGATAAAATGCGTATATTGAAATTTAATACCCCGGAAGCGACTGAGGTGACTGGAGAACGGCCCCAATGTTTTAAGAACTGGTTGCACCGAATGCAGAAGTGTATAGATCATAAAGGCTATTATTTTGAAAATCAATAAAAAGAAATTGGTTAAAATTACTGATTTTTTGTGTATCATCCGCAAAATTTTTAAAGCAATCTACGTATAGCTGTAAACATACTTGAAAGTTCAAGATAGATAGATAGATAGACAGATATTCTTTATTAGTATTTTAAATACTTTTATAATTTACATTATAATAAGAAATTTTACAAACAAGGTAGAATGTTATGAATTTAAAATTAAAACTTTAAGATGATTTCAACAAAATTAACAAATTAAGTAGTTTTTAACAAAATTAACACATTATCTTTTGAAAATATAATAATTTCTTTGAGTTTTTAACTTATTTCGGATTTCATTATATAATTTAAGTCCCTTATAGAATAATGAACGCTGCATTGGTGTTTGACGTTGTTCTTTGTAGCCTAAAGTTTTCAGCGTTTTTAAGCCCATACGGTTGCACCTCACCCACATATCTGATGTTTTCACAAAGATACTCTGGCGCATTTCCCATCTTCATTTTCTGCACAAAGCATATGGTATTCATTTCTAGCTTCTGTTTAATATTTAACCATTGTAGTAAATTATGCATTGCTAATATAGGTGTATAACGGTTGCATTTTAAAATACATCTCATGGCTTTGCTTTGTAGTTTCTGCATTCTCTCAATTTGTGATTCTAGGCAGCACGTATATTATAGTTGAACAAAATTCAAAGTTGGGTTTAATAATGGTGTTATATATATTTATTGAGGTTGTTATTGAAAGTTTTTCTCTTATCCTTTTAAAAAACCCAATTTTTTTACCATAATATACTATAATATAATAATATACCTAATATACGCGAAAAATATTTATTGTCTCCTGAAGGAGTAGTTTTCAACTTTAGGTCGGAATCGAAATTTTTATGGGTCACAAAATGACTGAGAATCTATATAAAAATAAAATATTAGTACACACGCAAGCAGCACCTTTTCATTATATTTAGTTCCAATTTGTTAGATCGTGAAATATATGTATATATTTGGGTTGTAGTATCAGTCTAAAGAAATTTATTAAATCCCTCTGTAAAAAGGTCGAGAAACGCTGTTCTAAGGCACGACTACATACACAATCCAATTATAATAAAAGATGTTTCGGTATTATACATTGCTGATGCAATAAATTAAAGTTTGCGTACTTTTATAACCTGTTTCTGCAAGTCCTTTCTCTTTTCTCTCGCAAATATATACATACATACATGTGCTTATAACATAACTATGCAATAATTACATGTTTTTGAATCATGCTACGTAATAGACAGCGGCTTAGTTTTTTATTCTTTTTGTTGGAGAAAGAAACGTTGTAGTAAATGCAATAATTTGCTCGAAAAAGTTTTCGCGTCTATGACATGAAAGGAGAACGTGAAATACTTGCGTATTTATAGTAATTTTCATAAATGCGTGCTATAATATAATAATAATTACTATAGTAAATATATCATAAAACAGTTGAACATATAACAGGCGTATCTACAAATTTAGCACAGAAGAATATATAGTGCGACATGACAATATCTGTACAATAATAAAGGGTATTTTAAATTTCGCGGTTTTTTTAAAGAATAAATAAAACACATAATTTGCATTCACTTACAAAAACTTTTTATTGGTAACTGAAGTATCAGTTATGACATCTATACGTGCAAAATAATATCTGCCAAATGGCCTCCTCTTGCAGCTCCACAGACCTCCACTCCTTTGTTAAAATTTTCAATGACATTTTAACATAATTGTGGCTCTATCTCACCAAAGACACGAATAATTTCATCTTTTAAAGAAGGAATTGATTGTGGATTGTTTCTATAAACCTGACTTTTCACATAACTCCAAAGAAAATAGTCTAACGGTGTCAAATCATATGATCTTGGTGGCCAATTAACATCACCGTTGCTTGAGGTTACATGTCCAGGAAATTTTTCTCTCAATAAATCAAATGATTCGTGAGCAAAGTAAAGTGTGGCGCCATCCTGTTGAAACAACATATACTCTATATCAATATGCATTAATTCAGTTGACAGTTACAGCTTCACCAGCAGCATTTTCAAAGAAGTAAGGTCCGATTACACCACCTGACCATAATGCACACTAAACAGTAACTCGTTTAGGAGAGAGAATAATTCGTGGATTTTCCTCACCCCTGATACGGCAATTTTGTTTATTAACATAGCCATCAAATTCAAAATGTACCGCATCGGTAAACATTATTTTTTGAGAAAAATCAGCTAGTTGTTCACTGATGAAATTGAACGACATTTTAAATGATCTAATGGCTTCTGTTCCTGTGTTATTTGCACCTTATATGCCTTCAGAGCTAAATCCTTGTGTAAAATACGCCATGTTGTTGATTCACTAAGTCTAAATTGTTGTGAACGTCATCTAATGGATATTTTAGGATCTTCAGCAACAATTTCACGAACCAAACCAATATTTTCTTGTGAACGACCACTACGACTATCTCTTGAAATTTTTTAATAATTCGATCAATAGTGCTTTCAGATAGACGATTATGTAAATAAATGAATAGCATTCTTCAATTGTTTTCATTACATAAATTTCTGTCATAGTATTTTATTGTACTTAGATTTCAAAAGAACATATTGCTATCTATTACTATTACAAGGTGTAGAATATATTGTAATGAGAATGAGCATTATGAGAGTGGTTCCATACGTACCCGGCCTGACCTAGAAATGGCGGTAGTTATTTGAAAAATATCACAGTATTAGAAAGTACGCAATCTATAAAGCATATGTTTTAAGTTCGAAGACTCCACGTTGTTTAGTATTTGCTTGGTAGCCATCAATAGTGAACGTTTTCAGTGAATTTGTAAAATTAAAGAAAATTGATCATCGTTACGTGATACAATACTTTTATTTGGAAGGCCTCAGTCCAATCGATATAATAGCTGAACTGGATTCTATTCTGGGTGAGTCTGCTCCTTCGTTTACAACAGTGAAATATTGGGAAGCAGAGTTTAAACCAGGCCGTACGAGCTGCTAAGATGAGCATCGCAGTGGTTGATTAAATGAGGTGACAACTCCAGAAATGGTGAAGAAAATCCACAAAGCGGTGGATTATCGTCGACTAAAATTGCGCCAGCTAGCAGACATAGTAGGCATTTCAAAAAATGCAGTATATCGCATATTATCTGAAAATTTGGACATGAGAAAGCTGTGTGCAAGATGGGTGCCGCGTTTGCTCACACTCGAGCAAAAACAGTGTCGCGTAGATGTTTCAATTGAGTGTTTAGCGAAGTTTCACAGCGACGAAGCAGAATTTTTGCGCCGTTTCATAACCATGGACACAACATGGGTCCATCACGTCACACCCGAGACAAAAGAATAATTTAAACAATGGACTCAAAAGGGAGAACCAACTCCGAAGAAGGGGAAGACTGTTTTATCTGGAGACAAGGTCATGACATCGGTTTTTTGGGATGCGCGGGGAAAAATTTTCATTGACTATCTTGAAAAAGGAAAAACTAACAACGGCGAGTATTATGCGAACTTATTGCAACGTTTGAGCGAAGAAATCAAGCAAAAACGGCTGCATTTGGCTAAGAAGAGAGTGTTGTTTCATCAAGGTAATGCACCAGCTCACAAATCCGTTATCGCAATGTTCAAAATTAATGAATTAAAGTTTGAATTGCTACCCCATGCATCTTATTCGCCAGATTTAGCCCCTCAGATTATTTTCTGTTCCTAAACTTGAAGAAAATGACTCAGGGGTCAATGATTTTCCAACAATGAAGAAGTGATGTCGATAGTTAATGGTTGTTTTGAGGTGCAAGACAGTTCTTATTATAAAAAGGGTGTCGAACTTATTGAACATCGCTGGGAAAAGTGTATAGAGTTGAGAGAAGATTATGTTGAAAAATAAATATTGTATAATTCTTTCCAAAATTTTGTTGTTTTCTTTGTCGGGTCGAGTACTTCTGTGACCACCCTCGTATTTAAAAGATTAAAAGTTTCTCGCTCATTTATTTTCTTCCGTTCATAATTAATCCTTAACTTTTTGAATGTTCCCTATACATAAATGTACCACATGGATTTTAAAGCGTCATTGTTATTATTTAAAAAATGATTAAGAACCTGACGTAAAAAATTGTTTTTGTTCTTTTAATGAACTTCCAATTCTGGGCGTCACTCATGTTTTTGTTTATGTTTTGGATTTATTCTTTGTTTTTTTTTCCTTTTTCGTCATTTTAAAATATTTGTCAATCACTGTTCATTTTAATTACAAACTCAACAAGTCAATTTATAACATTTAATAACTATTTCGTGTTTGCACGCTAAATGTTTATTAAAAATTTTATAGTGTTTTTATTCTAAGCGGTGATTATAAAATAAAACTTTAGAAAATTACGTCCTACAGTAAAGTACCAATTTACTGTCTTCTAATTAGCAATTGGATGCGTCTAATTACTTTGTCAACACATTTGATGTCAGGCTACTTATTACTCTGATAACAAAGACATAACACGTTCATACTTAAGTAACGACATACAAACCAACACTTCCGACACCAGAAAATTTACTTTGACCTAGTAATTGATATTAAAAGATACGTGATATTATATAATACAAGAATTGTTATTTGGCTATGAAAATTAGTAGATTTAATTAGAAATGAGAAAAATAAATCGTCCTTAATTTTAGTTCGGTTCTCAGTAGGTCTTACTTAACATTTAAAAAAATCTAGTGTGTCTTCTAAACTGCTACGATTTCAATTAAAAACATTCGTCGCCTTATCATTTTTAAGTATACAAGAATGTCGTGTAGAGAATAATAAACGTTTTCAGGAAACTTGCCATTTTCTAAATTGAGCGATTTTAATCAAATTAATTTGAGCATAATTTTATATAGTAGGCGTTGTTTCAAAATAGAACCGTAAAGTTCAGTTGTATGTGAAAATATTTCTAAATTTTGGTAAATAAGTTAGACCAACATTTTAAAACGTCGAAGAGTTTGATTTTATATTAATATTTAAGCGCCTAAGGTTGATATATAAACCTTTTCCACATTAATTTTCGTATTCTGTATAAGTATTTAGGCAATTAAGTTGTCATTATGCAATTATCTCAACAAGAATGCCTCGCCGAGTTGGTTTCTGTTTTCGGCAATGAAGCACCAAATTAGTCAACAATTTCTCGTTGGTATGGAGAATTTAAACGTGGGCGGATTAGTCTTATTGACGATCCATGAGCAGGTTCACCAAACAGAGCAGTCACTCAGGAAAACGTCTATGCTGTGCGCAAGACCATCAACGAAGATCAGCATGTGACATGTCGCCAAATTGAAGCATTATTAGAATTTCAAAGATCTCAATTCAAAAAATATCGCATCAAGAATTGTGTGTAAAAAAATTAGTTTCCCACTGGATGTCGTATCTGTTGACTGAAGAACCGACACCAGGTAGGGTGAATTGGTATCAAAAAACTCTAGATCGCTTCAGCGCCGGAAACTTTAAAACTCTAAAAGAGTTCTAAAAACGTGTACAACATTGTTAATGGTGATAAATTTTGAATTTACTCATACGAGCCATAAAATGACCGCCAGTCGTTTCTTTGGGTGTTCCAAGGTGAAGAAAAACGGGCAAAAGTCATCCGTTCTCGAAGTGCAGTTCATGTAGCAACAATTCCTCTACAAGATCAAAGAACTGTTACTGCTGATTAGTATACAACCATTTGTTTGCCGCGTGTCATTGCTAAGCTTCGAAAAATCAAACCAGAAACGACAAATCATCCTCCACCAAAACAATGTAAGTTCGCGCATATCACGAAAGGCAATTTTTAGCCCAACAAAACGTCGAATTGTTGGACCATCCTCGGTACAGTCTAGACCTGACTCCAAGCGATTTCTTTACCTTTCCGAAAATCAAGAACGAATTGCGTGGTCAAAGGTTCCAGTAGCCAAAAGGAGCAGTCGATGCCTTTAAAAATGCAAGTGTGACTGTACTAACAAACGAGTGGAACAACTGCTTCCAGAGTTGGTTCGAGCGCATGCAAAAGTGTAGTAATCTTCGTGGAGGATACTTCGAAAAACAATATCTACCGTTTTATTACTGTTTTATATGCAAAACATAAAATACAACCCACGTTTAAGAAAACATTTTTAAAATGTTTGCAATATAATTTTATACAAAGGCTTTTCTCCATTCTCCAACAAATGTTGATGCATTTTGGCCCCCTGTAGATGCTTTTTCATGATCGTTTCGATTAAATGCGGTTTTTTCGGAAGATCCGTTCTGATATGTACTTCTGTATTAAAGAACTGCAGAAGATGTAACAACTCTCTCATGGAAGCTTGTCTGTTTTGTGAAGCAATGCTAATAATTTTCTATCCTCCCTTTTCGTAATTTTTGTGTGACCGGTGACAATGTTGTCGACTGCTTGATATTGAGGGGAGATTTTCTTTGATAAGATTGTTTTGGAAAAAAACGTATATATAAATTTTTTTGAACAAGGTTTCTGCCAAAATGTTAAGTAAAATTTTACCAAATAAAGAATACCGCTCGAGAATTCAATACTGTTTGGTACCTAGATTTTATTAGTAAAAGCCATAGTGCATTTTGAAATAATGAATTAAATGTCTCTAAACGCGCGGTATTTCTCATAATGTATATACACAATCACTTAAATTTAAAGTTTTTATAATAAAATTATATATTATGTCATATATACATACATCTCTGGGAAGAAATGTAGTTCTATAATAGATGAGTACGCCTTGTCTTCTATGATTGAAAATTGAAACTAGTATGGTGAAAAAAAATTAAAAAGATATCTTTTTTTATCCGTCCAAATTTTAAAAAAGTAAAGCACGTTTTAGGACATGGTTGAAAAATAACAAAAGACATAGAATTATGTAACACCTATCATAATTCAAAGCCAATTTATTATCAATCTGAATATAAGCAACTTTAGATGCATAAATCTACCTATTCTTTATTTTTCACCTAAAACCTACCGTGGGTTCCATTTAATATCTGTTTCCATAATGCAATCTATGGCGTGTTAGTAGATTCGGATGTCACTGTTTTCTGTGGTTGAGTGATTTAAACACATGCCTGGTGAGCATGAGATCGTGAGTTCGAATCTCATCAGAGAGCAGGAAATTTTTATGATGTAAAAACAGGCAAAAGTTTCAATTTTTCAATTTGACATTATAACAGCGTATAATTATACGCGAATTGTAAATAATTTCACGAGTGTTTTTCTAGAATAAGAAACTAGTTAGATAAAGCCATTCTTGTAAAATATTGGGTGTGCAACTTAATTCGGTTACTTTTCAATGGAGGTCGTTAGTTGTTATATATAGTTGAGAATGACAGCTCGTTTTTTTTTTGTTGGAAAGGTTTGACATCTGTCAACCATATTTAGTTACATCGTTTAGAATTTTGTACAACATTATTTTTGAGCTCATTGAAAATGTCTGAATTTGTGTTGATTGAACAACATTTGTGGGAAGTTTTAATTTTCTGCTTTAATTGGAAGAAAAGTGCAGCTGAAGCTTAATGATTGCTTGAAAAAGTATATGGTGAATCTGCTTCAACAAAAAAATCATGTTGTGAATGGTATCGACGCTTTAAAAGAAGTGATTTCAGCGTTGAAGACAGACCGCGTCCAGGTCAACCAAAAAAGTTTGAAAACGTTTAAAGGCATTGAGATTCATCCAAAAGCAAGGAAATTGGATAGCACACGAATTGAAGCCAAGAGACGTTGAAGGATGATTTTGCATGTCGCTGCTTGAACGCCGTAAAAAGAAGTCGTTTTTGCATCGAATCATTACTGCTGATGAAAAATGGATTCATTACGATAATCCAAAACGAAAAAACTCTTATGTAAAGCCTAGTCAGCCATCAACATCAACGGCGAAGCCAAAGTAATGCTGTCGATTTGGTGGATTCGACGGGTGTTATCCATTATTGGCTGTTAAAACCTGGAGATTCTATTACGGGCGACCAGACATGAGTCTATAACATTCCATCATTACAACGCTCGGCCTCATGTTGCAAGACCAGTTAAAAGCTATTTAGAAAACAGCGGCTGGGAAGTTTTACCTCATCCGCCTTATAGCCCAGACACTGCCGCTTCCGACTACTATTCATTTCGATCGATGCAGAAAAATTGGCTTAGTTCGTTCTTGGCCTCAAAGGATGAACGGTTCTTTTAGGAAGGAATCCATCAATTGCCCGAAAGATGGGGAAAAGTTGTAGCTTCCGATGGACAATACTTTGCATAATATGTTCATTCATTTTGATTATAAAATAAAGGCATTTTTTTACAAAAAAGTAACCGAATTAAGTTGCACCTATAGCTAATGCCTATGACGATATTACAGTAACATATTGAATAACAGGATTAGATATATGTATAAATTAATATGTACAAAATTCTGTATTCACTTTTTTCAATTTCAGAAATCGCATCTCTCAGAATACACTGAAATGGATATTTATCTAAAGAAAGATTTTCTGCAATATACTGGAAGGTATGTATAATGTTTTCCTTATCTTTTTTGCTTTTTAATAATAACAATATTTATTGTTTTCGAGTGGGCAATCCCAAGTACCGAATATTTATTACATAAAAACACAGACAAAGCACAACTTTTAACCCAAGCAAAAACAACAAAACGAAAACACTCTGAAACCAAACAATAAATCGAAAATAATATTAATTAAACAATACATGTATATACGAGGCTATGTCGCTTAAAAAACTATAATATCTGGCAATAAATGAATTATTATTACAATGGTAGTATAAGTTTGAATATGAACAGTTTTTTATTTATTTCTCTAAAGTTTGGTGTGTCCTCAACCTTCACAGTAAAAGTTCAAGTGTAGTTTTTCCTTTTGTATGATACTTCTGGAGTTGCTGGTAGAAGGATCCAAGAGTAATCTCCCATCAGGTTGACATTCCAACGATCCTGATACCGTTTCTCCATCTTCTTTATATCTTGGTGGAAACGCTCCCCTTGTTCCTCACTTACAGCTCCAAGATTGTCAGGGAAAACATTTAAATGTGAGTGTAAAAAATGCACCTTCACACTCCTGTTACATCCAAGTTCTCGAAATGTTTTCAACATGTTTTGAACTATATTTTCGTAATTAGGGTCTTTCTAATTGCCTAAAAACTTCAAAACAGGTATTACTATACGCTTACAATGCATAAATAACGTAAAGTAAACATGCGAGGAAACTTTACGTCCTGTGGTATTTTAAAGTGTCCGGTGTAGTGCCACAGCTGGAGCACCGAATTCTAGGACAAGTATTGTCAAATTTTTAAGTTTTTCTAAATAAAGGTATTTTAAAATTCGTTTTCGGATTCAGCACGTCAAAAAACAAAAAGGGGAGCCAAATTAATAAAAAAAGTTTTTTCATGGTTGGCCTGTGTTAGGAGGATAGTTTGACAAGTAGTGAGAATGACACATAGGTGGCGCTCTAATTGGCAAAACAAATGCACTGTAATTTAGATTGCCTATTTATATGTTTACATTCTGATATTTAGATAAATCGGTTGATTAGTTTATTTTTGACAGCTGATTGAAAAAGAAGCAACACATCGTTTTGTTAAAATGGAAAAAGCAAATTATCGTGCGGTAATTAAATACTTCGTAATTAAGGGTATGAAAGCTACCGAAATAAAAAATGAGTTACGGGAAACATTAGGTGAATCTGCTCCATCTTCCACCACAATAAGTAGATGGGTAAATGAATTTAAACGTGGTAGAACAAGTTGTGTTGATGAAGCGCGCTCTAGAGCACCCAAAATCGTGACTTCTAAGGAAATGATTATAAAAATCCATAATATTATTACGCAAGATCGACGACTCAAAGTGAGAGAGATAGCAGAGATGGTAAACATTTCAACATAACGCGTACAGCAGATTTTAACGAAAGAATTGGGCCTTTTCAAGCTTTCGGCAAGATGGGTGCCGCGATTGCTTACGACTGATCAAAAGTTCACTCGTTTGCGCATTTCCAATGAGTGTTTGGGCCTTTATAAGTGGAATCCGATTGATTTTTGTAGGCGATTTGTTACTTGCGATCAAACTTGGATATACTACACTACACCCGAAACTAAATAACAGTCGAAACAATGGTTAGAACGTGGTTTTGCACCTCCAAAGAAAGCGAAAACCACTTTATCGGCAAACAAGATGATGGCATCAATTTTTTGGGATTCAAAGGGCATTTTGCTCATTGATTACCTTTAGAAAGGTGCCACAATAAACGAACAATATTATGCAGAACTTCTACAAAAATTAAATGTTGAGATTCGTGCTAAACGGCCAGGAATGGCAAACAAAAAGATTCTGTTTCACCAAGATAACGCTCCCTCGCATACCAGCACAGTTGCGATGTCCAAAATCCACGAGTTGCATTTCCAATTAGTACTATTTGCGCCTTATTCGCCGGATCTAGTCCCTTCCGACTTCCACCTTTTTCCAAAATTGAAAACGGCACTAGGTGCAAAGGAATTTTCGTCTAACGACGAGCTTATTATCTTCGTAAATGAGTATTTTGCAAGCCTTCCGGAATCGCATTTTAGAGATGGCATAAGGGCATTGGAGCACCGTTGGAATAAATGTATTGCTCCTTTAGGAGAATAATAAAGAAAAATAGATATAATTTTGTATTTAAAAAATTCGTTTTTCTTTTCCATTCTCACGACTTGTCAAACTACCCTCGTATTATTATAAAAGACAAAGTTTATTCAAGATTTAACGATGTTTATAAAATCTTAGTTGACGCCGAATTTGATAATCATATTTTAGAAATGAGAAAAAATTCCACTAATTTGTTTTATTATTATAATACATGTCATTCTAAAATCTTTACATAATTTTAAGTCAAAATAATATAGAAGAAAACAAATACAAATCCACGAAAAGAAATCAGTTTGTTTACTGAAACTAAACTCTAAATAATTGGAATAATAAACTTGTTATTCGATTTTGAGACACAAAAAAATGTAGTTTGATTAAAGACCAAATTTAGTAATTACGCGTGTAGTCATTTGGTATTTTTTGATTCTAATTATATACTTACGAACTAAAACGCCTTCTTGTGATAATTACATTGCTTTAAATAATATCATTGCGGTAAACTTATTAATTAAACCACTTCTGACAAACACGACGGTTATTTACTTGAGGTCACCCAATTGGATAGTGTGGCAATCATTATATACGAAATTTTAATAGATAATTAGAAACAAAAACATGTAGAAAACAAATAATTTTCACTTAAACAGTTTTCACAAATTGATACCGTTTGTTTTGAATCATTGTATTGTATAAAAAGTTATCGCCTATTAATTATATGTCTTGCAATATTTGTAAATAATTTTCTTTTCTCATTGTTCCTTCAATAATTTTTCGTATAAAAAAGAACAACCCAACACAGGGATGACACTTCCCTTGCTTTACAGTGGAGACAACACAATTAGGGATTCGCTCCAATTATGTAGTGTCTGCTTCGTTCTTCGAACGAAAATTGTCCTGGTTTAACCGAACACTTCGAACTCTGCTTCTTCGGTCTACAAAACGTGTTTTCACTCTTCGGCTGTTCTACTATGTACTACTGCCCACTAATATCGTCTCTATCGGTTACTTCAGTGTAGCAACGGTTTTCGTACAGCTACGTAACTATGAAGATTTGTTTCTTTAAGTCTCCAATTCCTACAAAAAAAGAGCAACCCAACACAGGCATAGCACTTCCCTTGCTTTACAGTGAACACAACACAATTAGGGATTCTCTCTAATTATGTTGTGTCTGCTTCGTTCTTCGGACGAAAATACTCCTGGTTTCACCGAATACTTCGAACTTTGCTACGTCGGTTTACAAAACGTGTTTTCACTCTTCGACTGTTCTACTATGTATTTGTGCCCAGTAATGTCGTTTCTATCGGTTACTTTAGTGTAGCAACGGTTTTCGTACAGCTACGTTACCATCAAGATTTGTTTCTTGAAGTCTCCGATTTCTACAAAAAAAGAGCAACCCAACACAGAGATAGCACTTCCCTTGCTTTACAGTGGATACAACAATATTTCTTTCTTCGAACGAAAATTCTCCTGGTTTGATCGAACACTTCGAACTTTGCTTGGTCGGCTTACAAAACGTGTTTTCACTCTTCAACTGTTTTAGGAGTACTATGTATTTGTGCCCAGTCATGTCATCTCTATCGGTTGCGTCAGTATAGCAACGGTTTTTGTACAGCTACGTTACCATGAAGATTTGTTTTTTAAAGTCTCCAATTCCTACAAAAAGGAAGCAACCCAGCACAGGCATAGAACTGCCCTTGCTTTACAGTGGGTCGGTTACTTCAGTGTAGCAATGGTTCTCATACAGCTACGTGACCATGAAAATTTGTTTCTCTAAGTCGCCTTTCCACCGTGGATATTCCTATTTGCTTAATAATCAGTTTTATTCATTCATCATCTGCACGAGAAGTCTTCTGTATTTCAAGTATACCAGCGTATGATATCACGTATCGTACATTTCTTAATTTTATTTTCTTTATTAATTTCGCTCATTGGGAGGCATGTTTGATAAAATGCGATAATTACTGCACGTTGTTCACTACTTGTAGACTTTTCGCGCGGTACACTGCAAATTAGTTTATTCGAAATAACAAGGATTCGCACAAAGACATTTACTGAAGGATTATCTAGCTGTTGCGAAGCGAAGGGTTTATATTATAAACCCAGGTAGAAGGAATTGATAAAAATAATCTTTTTAAGTATGTATAGTATCGTCGAATATGTGCGAATACATGCAAATGATGAGTGCTGAATCAGTTTCACAGCAGTTATTTAACACATTACTAGTGCAGTACGCACTTTGATAAGAGTGGTTATCATAAATTAACATTATGACGACAACTTTTATCTCGTACTTAATCCCCCAAAAAAGATTATGAAACTCCCGAGAGTAGCGTCATAAAACGAAATAAATATTTTTGAAATAGTTTTAATCTTGAAATTCCAACAAGATAATGACCCGAAACACATTTCCAAACCATGCCGGGAATATTTGCAGAAATTGGAGGACGAGGGAACCATAAAAGTTATGGCGTGGCCTCTCCAGAGTCCCGATTTAAACCCCATCGAGTTGCTGTGGGAAGAACTTGACCGAGAGGTGAGAAAATCAGCTTACACATCTGCTGTTAATATGTGGAAGAACCTGCAAGAGGCATGGGGTAAAATAAACCCTAAGACATTACGAAAATTAAACGAAAGAATGCCTCGATTGTGTGCTGCGGTGATTAAAAATAAAGGAGGACATATAGACGAGTCTAAAATTTAGTTAAATATATTATACAACAATTTATTTTAGACGTAAAAATATATATTTTTCATATACGTAAATAATGAAAAATTTTTTATTTTGATTTTTATTACAATTTGTGGATTAAATGCGAGTGACCAAACACTTATGAGCGATAGTGTGTGTATATATATATATATATATATGACCGAAATGCATCATTACACATCCGAAATGACAATCAAAACAATTGATTGACGCCAATATATGTGCTCCGAAGAAGACGAAGCCCGTAGACTCTGCCGGGAAGGTTCTGGCTACTGTCTTTTGATATTGTAGTGGGATTCTTCTTATCGATTATCGTCCAAAAAGTAAAATAATAACACGATTTCTACGCATATCCATTTTAGATCAACGACACAATGTAGTACATGCAGTACATACAGTACATATGATACTTTAATAATAAATTGTAATCAATAGACATTTCTATTGCGTTGGCAACTAAGTACTTTCGGTTTCACTTTTTTTTTAAACAAAGAATAGTTTTTAATCAATTATATATTTTCCATTTTGCTCAATGACCTTTTGCCATCTTTCTTTCAGCTGCATGATTCCGCACTCATAAAATTTCTGGTCCTTATCAGCAAAAAACTGAACCAGGTGCGAGTGAAGGTCATCGTCATTTGTGAAAGTTTTACCATTCAAAGAATTCTGCAAACTTCGAAATAAATGGTAATTAGATGGTGCTAGATCAGGGCTGTATGGGGGATGTGGCATCACTTCCCAGCCAAGATCCAATAGTTTCCCACGAGTTGCCAAAGATGTGTGAGGCCTTGCATTATCTTGGTGGAAAACTACACCTTTCCGATTTGACAATTCTGGCCGTTTTTCTTTGATTGCTTTATCCAGTTTTATTAATTGTTGACAGTAAACATCAGAATTGATCGTTTGGTTCCTTGGAAGCAGCTCAAAAAACACAACACCTTTGTAATCCTACCAAACTGACAGCGTGATCTTTTTTGGATGCAATTCAGCTTTCGATGTGGTTTGAGCTGGTTTATCGTGTTTGCTCCATGATCGTTTTCGAACTATATTACTGTACAGGACCCTTTTTTCATCACCAGTGATGATTCTTTTTAAGAAAGGGTCGGTTTCATTTCGTATAAGGTGCATATCGCAAAAGTTGATTCTTTGTTTTAAATGAATTTCTTTCAATTCGTGAGGTACCCAAATATCAAGCTTCTTAACTAGCCCAAGACATTTTAAATGTTTTTCAATTGTTGTGTGCCATACATGTAGTCTCTCCGCAACCTCTCGAACAGTTATATGACGATCCTCTTCAATTATGACTTTGATTTGGTCATCATCAACTACAGTAAGCCGAACAGAACGTTGCTCATCTTTGAGTGAAGAATCTCCAGAACGGAATTTTTTATACCAATTCTGACACGTGCGCTCTGTTAAGCAATTAGCACCATAAACTTTACATATCTTTTTGTGAGTCGCAGCAACTTTCTTTGCTTTACGGAAATAAAATATTAAAATATGTCGAAAATGTTCGTTTCTGCACTCCATTTAAAATTAACCCACAACTAATAGCTTTAATAAAAATCACGCACTACTTGCTTCTGAAGTTACGTCAATGTGACTAGTATCACGCGACAAACGGTAAAGTACAGCACTAACATACGTTATACAAAAAATAAAGCAACGCTCTCTATCAGTAAAAACCGAAAGTTCTTAGTTGCCAACCCAATACATTTGTAAAAAAAAAAAAGTAAAACTTCTTCAATATTTAATTGTTCAAAATTGACTGTGACAGGATTGTATTTCAAGATGTTTCCGGAGACTGTATTTTATTTAACTTCTAATATTTTTAATAATTTTCTAGGTTACCCCAGTATTCCGTACAGCTACGGAAACACTCGTCGTATTTCATCTCGCAAAAAGTACATATCCCAATACACCCAAAAATTGGAAAAGCATTGTGCTTGTTCCAATTACTAACAGGTGTTTTTTTTAGAGGTATAGAACTTTGAAATGGAATAAAACAAATATGATTTTTTTAAATTGACATGAAATTTACTTTATTCGAAAGATAATCTTCTGGCATTATAATTTAAATATGACTTCTGGCATATGACCGCCACGGCTGGCTCGGACGTAGTCTAATCTGGAGGGCCAATTTTCGATGACTTTTTCCAACATTTGTGGCCGTATATCGGCAATAACGCGGCGAATGTTGTCCTCCAAGTGGTCAATCGTTTCGGGCTTATCGGCGTAGACTAGCGACTTCACATATCCCCACAGAAAATGGTCAAGCGGCGTTAAATCGCACGATCTTGGAGGCCAATTCACGGGTCCGAAACGTGAAACTATGCGGTTACCAAACGTTTTCTTCAATAAATCAATTGTGACACGAGCTGTGTGACATGTTGCGCCGTCTTGTTGAAACCACAACTCCTGCACATCATGATTGTTCAATTGAAGAACGAAAAAGTCAGTAATCATGGCTCTATAGCGGTCACCATTGACTGTAACGTTCTGGCCAGCTTCGTTTTTAAAGAAGTACGGACCAATTATTCCACTAGCCCATAAAGCACACCAAACAGTCAGTTTTTCTGGATATAACGGTGTCTCAACATACACTTGAGGATTATCATCACTCCAAATACGGCAGTTTTGTTTATTGACGTATCCATTCAACCAAAAGTGAGCTTCATCGCTAAACAAAATTCGATTATGAAAATCGGGATCAACGGCAATCTTGTTTTGGGCCCATTCACCGAATCTACGCCTTGCTAGGTGATCGTGTGGCTTCAATTCTTGCACGAGTTGGATTTTGTAAGCACGCAAACCTAGATCTTTCCGCAAAATCTTCCATAAAGTGGATGGACACATATCCAATTCCTGTGCACGATGGCGGATAGACTGATTCGGGTCTTCCTCTACGCTACGCTCTACAGCAGCAATGACTTCTTCTGTACGCACTGTACGACGTCTCTCTGGATGCGTGTTATCATTTAGAGTATACGTGGTGCGAAAACGTTCCATAGTTAATCGAATTAATTGCTCTGATGGACGATTATGTTGACCGTAATATTGACGTAGTGCGCGATACGTATTTCGAACAGAACCATGATTTTCAAAATAAATTTGCACAATTTGCAAGCGTTGTTCAGGCGTCAGTCTATTCATGTTGAAATGACAAACCAAACTCAATATAAATCACTTAACAGCTGACAAAATGGCCGCCAGTTAAAAAAGTGTTGCCAACTTAAAGTTCTATACCTCTAAAAAAAAACACCCGTTATTACGATTATAAGTAACTTACCTGGGGTCATGCATGCCAAAACCTTTATGATTACTATCATCCGTATCTTGAGTAAGCGCTACTTCCTGCGCGATTATTAAAAAAACACAAACAAATACTAACACCTTCATCTCTGCGATGAACACCTAGTTAGTTTTTACACAGGAATACCTGTACTTTTATACTTCAAAATGCATTGTCTAAATCGAATGTAATAAAATATTAATTCTTAGGTTCTTTCACAGTATTCCATTGTAAAATTGAAATACATTAACGCATCGTTTAAAAAGAACAAAACAGTTAGAGTAACTTCGGGTAATGTGGAATATGCGGTTAATGTGGAACCCCTACGTATTTCTTAAACTAAATGTTATTTCGCACCAGCAACCATCGGCATACATAGCTTACAAAGACTTATTAGCAACCCGTGTTTTTCTATACGTATGAATGTACCGTTAGATTTCAGTTGGCATGTAAATGAAAACAAGTGTAGTGGACTTTATTTTGTGCGCACATTTAAACAAGTATTTTGCTCTAACTTTTAAGAGTTTGTCCAATGTTTCGATACGATAATATAAAATGAGTACTAAATAAAACCTTTAAGCTGTAAGTATTTCGATTTAAAATGTTTTACTAATTTTATATAATTTACTTTGAAAAAATCGGCAGTCGGCTAATATGGGATACTTGAAGACGAGGAATGTGGAACCCTATTCCACATTACCAGTTTACTTAATCTATGTTTCATTTTATAGGATATAATATTAAATCATGCCAAATAAAGGAGCTATTAGAAAATGAGAAGCAGAAAACATGAAGAAAGCAGTCGAACGAGTAAGAAATAATGAAATGGGCATTAAATTAGCTGCAAAAACATTCAATGTCCCTCGTACCACACTTCATAGAATGGCAAGAAGCGAAGCCAATGTTACCGATATATTGTCAACACCATTAGGACGAAAGCCAGTTTTTTCCACAGAACTGGAAGCCAATTAGTGAAATATGCCATTGAAATGGAAACGCGTTATTGGGGTCTTACTTGCAGTGATATTCGGTCACTTGAATTTCAACTTGGAAAAAGAAAACGAAATTTCAAATAACTTTTCAGACATGAAAGAGTGTGCTTGCAAAGACTGGCTATATGGATTTATGAGACGACATAAAAATCAGCTAAGTATACGTATGCCAACAGGTACTTCTTTTGACAGAGCAAAAGGATTTACCAAGGAAAATGTGCAATTATTTTTTGACATTCTTGAAACTGAGTATGGCCAGCAAAACTTTCCTGCTTCTTCCATATGGAATGTAGGTGAAACAGGACTTTCAATTGTTAAAAGTGTATATTCAAAAGTTATAAGTACTAAGGGAAAACGACAAGTAGGTTCAATGACATCAACTGATCGCGGTTCTTTAGTTACAGTTATTACTTGTATGAGTTCAGGCGGCTCATTTGTGGCACCATTTTTTATATTTCCCAGGAAAAATGATAGTCCACAGTTAATGAAAAATGCACCACCTGGCTCTGCTTCAGCGTGTCATGTATCTGGTTGGGTTTAAACAGATATTTTTACGAAATAGTTCCAACATCTTCTAAAATGTTCAAAACCTAATAAAAATGAGCCACATTTACTTATTTTAGATGGGCATTACAGTCATACAAGAAACATAGATTTGTTAGAGCTAGCACGTCAGAATGGGGTGGTAATAATTTCTCTCCCCCACACTCCAGTCACAAAATGCAGCTCTTGGACCAAACATTTATGGGTCCTTTGAAAATTTACTACAGTCAAGAAATTAGGAGATTTACTTGAGAAAATGCGAGAAAAGTGACTCAGTATGATATAGCTGAAGTATTTGCTAGAGTTCAAACGGGTGAAATTGCTATAAATTGATTTAAATGTACTGGCATCTATCCATTCGATAGAAATATTTTTAAAGAGTCTGATTTTATCGCAGGCGAAACAGTTTGTAATACATCTCAAGAAAACTCCCCAGTTACAGAAAAAGACACCGAAGCATCATGCGAAATTGCCACAAGTTCAAGTGCTCAAGAAAATCCCGTACTTAGAAAGCTTGTCTTCAACTCCAGTTCAACTCTTATTCCAGTTTTTGTTATATTTTCATGTTTTACCATGGAGGATTTTTATGTTTTTAATTATGAATAAAAACGAAATTCCTTTTTCATCAGTTAAAGTGTTTTAAATCAGATATACATATGTACATATTTTCGTTTCTGGTAATACGGAATAGGGTTCCACATTACCCACCGGTGGGGTTCCACATTACCCTCCAATTTTCTAAACGAAGCTTTTTGACATGATTCAGATTTTTCTTATTTAACTATTCCTAAAGTAAAAAAAATTAAATTTTTGTAAAATAATCAGTTGGGCCACCGATAAGCAAACGTATTGGAACACATCTAATTAAAATTTTATTAATACTTTTTCAAGGAATCCAAACGCAAAAATAGGGGTTCCATAATACCCGAAGTGTATGTGTCGTTATTTATAAGAACAAAAAACAATTGAGCAATTCATTTTCTAAATTTTAATTTAATAAAACTTATCATATTATGTTACTGAAACTTTTAAAAAAGCACTGGTAAATTTATATTAATCAATCATTTTCTGAGAATGTGATTCTGCTGAGGCAAACCTCTGTAATAATTACATCATCTCTTTTTAATAAATAACGATAGCTTTAGTTATCTGACTTCGGCGCATGTTTTTTCCTACCCATCGTGTGTTCTGTTGCTTCACCTTTTGTTTATAACAATTCACCGGTGTTAGCAAATGCGAAAACCGACGGGCACAAATTGCGGACATGTTTAAATATTTTCACAAGAGGATAAACAAACACTTTCAACAGATATCTCGAAAATGTTAAAATTGCATGATAGTTAAACGCGAATTTATACGAAATTGCTCCTTCCTTTTGCCCTGGCTCGGAATCTCACCCGACCTAAATCCGATCGAAAAATCGATTCAAAAAAATGTACATATTCATCCCAGAACTCAACAGTAGCAATCGCAAAAGATATCTATGTACACACATTGGCAAGAGAATGCAAAACTGCAAGCAGTGGTAAAAATTTGTATTTTCAGTACTCCAGGTAGAATTAGTGCAGTCATTGGAGGAAGATTAACAACATATTAATGTAATATCATCTATAAAACATAAATAAACATTTCGTATTAGTAATACGTGTGTTTTGGTTTCATTTCTGATAAATTTTAAAAAATACCAAAATCAGAAGGTGGCTCTAATTCAATTACCAGGCTCATATACCATTTCGACGGCTTCTTTCTTTTGTTCTGTGGTTATTATTTGAATTTTTTCTTCAATGTTATCTTGTTTTAGATTTAATAGTGTATATTTCTTGTCCATTCATACGATTATTTTGTGTACGGGTGTGTTGTTGTTTTGAATGTATTTTTTAGATTTATTATTTACGGGTTGTGTACTGTTTGTAGATCTAATCCATCTTCGAGCTGTATTAAGTACAAAGGGTACTAGGAAAGTTTTGCAATACAGCTTTGTTTATTTAATTTTTTCAAAGTAATTTCCTCTACACTCAATACACCTCTCCATCCCCCGAAACCAATCTTTAAACCAGTTCTGCCAAGTTTCACTAAGGAGTAATGCACACTCGTTGTCCCAAGCCCGCAGAAAGTCCTCATCACTGGAAAACTGCCTCCCTTTTAGCTTCATTTTCACATGCGGGAACGGTGCAAAGTCGCAGAGATCAAGATCTGGACTATTGGAAGGGCGCTCGAGAAGTTTCAATCCTGTCGTGGTAAAATATTCGGTGAAGGCTTTGGCGCGGTGAGCTGAAGCATTATCGTGATGGAGAAACCAGGTGTCCATTCTTGACTTTGGCCGCAGGTTTTTCATAGATCCAATGACTTTAGGCAGGCGCTGTTCAGTATATCACTTAGCTGTGACGGTCTTCTGTATGTCTAAAACGACGCGCTCCACAATTCCACTCGATTTGAAAAATACAGCTATCATTTTCTTCTTTACAGACAGGGATTTTCTGACAATTACGGCTGTGTCCTCATCATCAAAGACCCAAACTTTGTTTTGAGCTTTGATCGGCACATCGAAATAGTACAGCCAAGTCTCGTCACCTGTCACGATGTTGTTCACATACCGAGATTGTCCCTTTTTTAGCATCTCCCTGCACCAAGTCACACGTCATGCAAATGATCATGCAGAATCGAACCAATTGCTGGTGCATTTAGACCTGAAGTACCCTCTATCTCTTGGTAGGTCACTCGCCTGTCCTCGCTAAGCATTTTCCTCACAGTAGTAACGTTTTCCTCCGCACTGGTCTATGATTAAACCACACACGAAATTATAACGCAAAACTGCCCTTATCTCATTTCGTGACCACGATGCCATCGCAAGCACTTTACACTCTCACTGCTAATGAATAACTGATCCCATCGACATGGCGCGGCGGCTACTATGCACGTATGAATATGTCTCAACATGCAGCAACAAGCAATTTCCTGCGATTCATTGTTGCGTCATATTGCAAAACTTTCCTAGTGCCCCTTGCAGTTTGTTCTATTGAAGAATTGGAACATAGGGTATTTTGTTTTATTAAGACAATTTAACTCTTTTGTGTTGGACCACTTAATTATGCCAAAAGAATATGTTAGAACTGGTATTACGTATACATTAACTACTTCAAATATATTTTTGGAGTTAAACTTTAATTTCGTTATACATAAATGTTAGCTTTTGTTCATATTTTCTTTTAATTTGTTCTCTTGTATCAGGTTTTCCAATAGGCACATAACAATTTTGTCTTATAATATAAACGCATCCTTGAACGTTTTTCATAATTTGCCCACGTTAAAACGTCAATCAAGCTTAACATTTTTATCACGTTGAAGTTCACGATCAAACAATGTTTGAAAATATGAAGTTCACGATCGAGTAATGTTTCCAAATTATTAAAAACTACTACCACAATTCCGAGTCGATAATCACAATTTTAAGAGCGCTTACTCCAATTTTCGGTTGTAATAATCGTCCCACTAAACAGGCTGTGTGTGTTATAGTGGATAAATTCGAATCAAAATATTCACTATTGGATGTTCCTGTGCCAGTGAGACAACACACTTACCGAAGTTCCGAAAATATCGCAGCCGCAAGTGCTTCAGTTCAAAATGAGCCATATCAGTCGTTTCCACGCCGTCCACAGGAATTGATTTCACCTTCTCACTTCTCCGATTGGGCTTTAGTTTAAAGAAAATCCTGAATTTCATCGAAAAATCATCTTTGGCGATGAAGTTCATTCTTGTCTTGATGGCTTTGTCAATAAGAAAATATGCGTTATTTGACAGTAACAAACACACATATGCTTCAAGAGGCTCCGTTACAACCACAAATGATTGCCATGTTATGGTCAATGGAGTTCGCTATCGTGTCGTATTGGAAGGCTATTTTTGACCAGAATTAGATGGACTTGATATCAGTGATATGTAGTTCCAACAAGATGGTGCCACATGGTACATAGCTGGTCAAGCAATTGATCTATTGAAGGGAAAGTTCAGTATCTTCTGGCTGCATATCTATGAGTTTCGTTGTTAAGTGTTTCTTTAGATTCAGGAGTCTTAAATTTTCCTCTTTCGAAATTGTATAACATTTTGCATTTGTCAATTCCAAAGTCCACACCAATGTCTTGTGTACAATCGGTATGTATTTTGTATTATTTTTTCGCGTAATCTCGAGAAATGGTCCGGTCGAGTGGCCACTCGCTTATGTGATTTAACGCCGTTGGGTTTTTTTTTTATGGGGTTACGTTAAGTCGTTGGTTTATGCCAACAACAGCTCAGGGACAACATCTAACGCGATATTGCCAACGTTCCGGCCGATATGTGTGAAAGGGTGGTGGAAATTTGGCTCCAAAGGAACGATCGAGATCGAATTCCATAGTTAAATGTAACATGTGTACTGCACATGGAATAAATTTCAGTCCAATATCTCAATTGTTCTGTGTTTTATTTAAATAAAAAATTGTTATGTCCTTACTTAAGTGTTTCTTTAGATTCAGGAGTCCTAAATTTTCCTCTTTCGATATTGTATAACATTTTGCATTTGTTAATTCCAAAGTCCACACCAATGTCTTGTGTACAATCTGTATGTATTTTGTATTATTTTTCCGGCAACTGTGTTTTTTTCTTTACATAAATAAATATTGCATCTTCGAACACTATGTATGTTTGTATATCTTATAAATGATACTGTGTCGTCGTTAGATAACTAACGCAACATCAGCTTTGTTGGGGGGCAATGATCAACAAGAAGGGTTATCGAACGCCTGACATTACAAAAATGGACGTCTGCAGACGAAAACAAGAATCTTTTTTTTGAAAAAATTGATAACGAACTCCTGATGCGTATTATTCCGTTCAAATATTAAGAAAGATGTTCTATAAATAACTGGATTTGTAAAAAATAACGTATCTCTTGCTGAAAAGTGTCTAAATTAAACCGTATCACATGATTATTTTTAAAACTATATTATCATATGTGGTAACCTAGAAAGATAAATTTAAAGATGTTGAGACATTGCTTTATTTTTTCTTGTTTTTGAAAGGACATCAATAATTCACACTACCATTCAAAAGTTCAAGTACACTAATAATTTGATTAATAACGGGTCTTTCATTAAGTGTTTCCCACCTTTAAATTTAAAGAAAACAAAGTGTGCACGAGATATCATCGAAATTTTTTATTCGTTTGAAAGGCCTATCGATGTCATTATGTATGGAATATAACATCGTGCAAATGTCAGCCGCAGCTTCGCTGGGTGGCACGCATCCGAAGTGTCTAACTTTCCATGACTCTGACACATAAATCAGGCTGAATTTGACCGATGGCATGGTTTATGTTGGCTTTGAGGGCCGTTGTAGTTTGTAGCTTATTCGCATAGACCTGTGACTTAAGAAAACCCCACAAGAAAAAGTCTAAACGGTGGCCAGTTCACATCACCTCCACGTGAGATGACCATGCCCTCAAATCGCTCGTGCAGTATATCTAATGTGGCATGAGTTGTGTGGCACCTAGCGCTTTGCTGTTGAAACCACATGTCGTTGGTGTCCATATCATCCAATTCAGGCCAAAGGAAGTTGGTAATCATCGACCTATAACACTCGCCGTTGAAGCTGATGGTATGGCCAACGTCGTCCTTAAAGAACTGATGACGATGCCGCCGCCAGCCCAATATCCACACCAAACACTTTTCTCGGGATGCATTGGACGCTCTTGGATCTCATGTGGATTGATATCGTCCAAAATTCGACAATTTTGTTCGTTCATCCAGAAATGGGCCTCACCGCTGAAGGTTTTTTTTTGAAGAAAATTAGGGCAAGTTTCCAACTGCTCCAAGGCCCATTCAGCGAACACACGTCGTTGTCTATGGTCGTTTACCTTCATCTCCTGGGCCAGTTGAATTTTGTACGGGTGCAGACCCCAAGTCACGACGTAAAATTCGTCAAGTTGTGGTCTGCGAACGGCTGAGTTCTTGTGAGCGACGCGAAATCGACTGCCTCGGATTCTCCTGCACAATCTCACGGACAGCGTCGATGTTTTCATCAGATCTTGTGTTTCATCGTCGTGTGGGTATTGGTTTATTGTTTGCTGAACCAGTGGAATCAAATTTATTCACCACACTGTGAATAGTCCTCTCGGTACAACGGTTATGGCGACCGTGAAATGGGCGAAGCGCGCGGAACGTTGCCCGAACAGAACACCCATTTTGATAAAACAGTTGTTTCATTTGCACGTGTTGTGGAACGCTATATCCATCCATGGTGATTTGGCAAAACAGACTGAATAAATGATAGCCAATTCGACAGATGTACCTTGAACAATATGACCGCTATCAACTGTCAAAATTCAGAAATCCCTATTGGAAAGCCCGTTGTAAGGAAAGCATCGATAAATATAAAAAGAAAAGTTAAATAAACAAAATTAAATTCAAATAAGATATTTGTTTAATTGATGGTTCCTTTAAAATATCTACCCAGAGGTAGAAATTTTGTCAGGGCAACGTGGTTGAATGCCATTTTATATATTTCTTTATTTATTTATTCCATTTGTCCTGAAAACAACTGCCAATTTTTGGACTATCGAAGACGAACACGACGACCTAGTTCATCTCAACTGTTCAATTGGGAATAAATTTCTTCTTTTTAGGGTGTGTGGTCTCGACACTAATCAGAAACATATTTGGAATGATTAGCAGGCAGTAATATTATTCTTGCAGACACATTGTAATCGCGGAGTAATGTCTCTCTTCTGTCCATTTTTCGATTTAGGACCAGCGAATCTTCTCCGTACTCTACTATAGACAATATTCACCTTCCTGAAAATACTTTATTCGTTTGGTCTTCCACAATCGAACGGGGTTAGCTATTTATGGTTGCTAAGGTTTTTGGAAAATTAGTTCAGGATTTCAGACTCCACGATAGCATTTCATGGCTATATTCTTTGCTATTTCTAAACCTTTGATAATATTTTGGAAGCGCAATACTATCTAAGTAGTACTGTTCGCATTTCTAAAATGTTTTTAAACAATTTGTAATAATTATATTCGCGCGGTCGACGTGTTTAGATTTATACAATACCTTTAAAGTAGTGCAATGCCAATGTTGATGTCCTGAATCTGATCTTGTATAGTTAAATGAATTCCTATATAGTTTTTTGTAAGACAGTTTTTCGAAAAAGCGCACACTGTTTTAAAATCAATACCTCAGCATTAATGATATCTTGAAATTTTATGTTAAACCTACAGTAAAACCGTCTACTACTTCTAATGCTGCGCGAACTTACTCCCACCGCTCGACAACTTTCCTGGCGTGTATAGTTTGTGATTTGTTTCCTGGTGTTAGGCTGAGGAAGTGCGAAATCTCTATGCCATAACAATATTAATAATCTTTATTGTTTAACGGTACGCAGTTGTAGGACAAATTGAAAAAATATACGTACATACATATCCATAAAGATACATCAAATAAGACATATATAAAGAGACTGTAGCAATCGAATATTAAATTAAAAGAACTATGAAAAAGAAGAGGAAAACTAAAAAATAACACATTGCAAAAATATCACTATAAAGTACATCAGCATTAAGACACATTGTTGTCAGAGGAGAACTATACCGCAAAAAATTAGTTCTGGGAAGTGGTAAGGCAAAGGCAGAACATGACCAACAGAAAAAACGAGGTGCAAAAAAATTAATGTAAGAAAGCAATTGCGGGAAGTCAATAGAACCATAGATTAGTCTCCATTTAAGTCTTACTGCATGAATTGGTCGACGATTTTGAAGGCAGTACGCATCATCTCTTCTTAACGCCATCAATCTCGTATTTAAGCATTTCAAACGTTGAACCTTTTCCACGGCCACTTGGGAATAAATACAGTACAGCAACCGTATGCGTAAAGCATATTCCAGTTTGTTTACAAAAAAAAACTAATAAATAAGATTTTAGTTGTAGTAATGCAGATATTGCTAATATCTGGAGCAAAACTAAGGTAAGAATCAAATAAAACACCAAGATCTTTTACACTATTACTAGCGCAAGACTATAGTCACTAATGGAGTATACTAAGCCAATATAATTAATCTTCTTCGTATAAGAAAGGAAACAGCTTTTCTTAATATTTAACTTTAGCTTGCATGCGAAACGTCATTGGGTAATGATACTGTAAGTGAAGTACACCATCCTATATCTGAAGAGAATTATCGACTTTCAAATCGGCTGCATAGGCCAGTATAGAACAGGATAAAGATGTTAATAAGTCATTGATAGAGAGAACGAACAATAATGGTCCTAGATGCGATCTCTGTAGAACCCTAGATGCAGGAGAATATTCAAACGATTTATGGCAGTTGTAATAAACATAATTCGCTCTGTTAGCTAAGTATAAGAAGCAGAAGAAGGAAAGAATTTAATACAATTGGTGACGATTTAAGAAAGAAAATTCCATGGTCTATTATATGAAAAGCTGCTTGAAAAATAGCTTACAGCTGTAGTTTTATATTGAAATTTTTCCCATTTAAAGATCCTATTTAGACATAAATTCGAAAGATAATTACTAAATTGAATTGTACATGAAGTTGATCCATATTTTAGCATAGTTTCACTTCGTCGGAGGCGGGGAAATTGTGGATAACGTCTACAAGTATCTACAAAAGTTAATGCTTTATCAATAAGTATTTATTAAAAAAAGTTAATCGTCTACCTCCCTTATGCTTCGAATATATTGAATAAAAAATAAATTAAATATTTGTTGACAAAATTTATATATTTCTATTAATATTAAGACGTCTTTTATTTATTTCAGTTTCAAAGAAAGAGGTGCCAGATATGCTCTCTTAATGTTATCTCCAGAACACAAGAAAGGCGGTGTTATATCCGCATCATTGGGTAATCATGCCCAAGCCCTGAGTTATCACGGCTACAAATTAGGTATACCAGTGACTGTTGTGATGCCGATCGTAGCTCCGATAATGAAAATTGAAAAATGCAGAAAATACAACGCGAACGTCGTTGTTCAAGGGAAAAACATGGCGGAATCTAAAAGGATCGCCATGAGATTGGCAAAAGAAAGACATTACGTGTACATAAATGGTTACGACCATCCTCACATAATGGCGGGCCAAGGAACTTTGGGATTAGAAATAATAGAACAGGTTGATGACATTGATGCGGTAGTAGTTCCAGTGGGTGGAGGAGGACTTATAGCGGGAGTGGCATTGGCAATTAAAACCCTTCGGCCCCATGTTCAAATAATCGTAAGTAGAATTGATCGTTGAATTCCATTCGCCAAATCAATTTATTGTTTTACATAATGCCAATAAAAGATTAAATACTTTTGTTAGTTGTGTATTTGCAATATTTCTTTTTGTTAGGGAGTGGAGTCAGAAAGGTGCGCGAGTTTTTCAAAAGCGCTTAAGACTGGGAAACCTGTCAATGTTGAAATTGAAGCAACTCTGGCTGATGGTTTAGCAGTTCCGATGGTTGGATATAATGCTTTTGAAACAGCACGGCCTCTTATAGACAAAATGGTAAGTGTAATAATAAATATATTTTTTTAAAAAATCATGCTCTTATAAATAAAAAGATGTACATTGCAGACCCGAAATTATACTTCACTCGGAAGTGAGATAAATAAAACATTTAAAGAGGAAATTTGGGAAAAAACATTAATAAATCATGCCTGCTATTACTTTTACTAGTTGCTACGGAACTGATTATTTCGAAATTGTGTTTCAAAACGTATTATGTTACCAAATGAATGTTTAAGGACTGTTTATGTATTTACTATTTGAAAAATTAAGAACGATTATTTTATTTCATTAAAATAATGTCCTCAAATATTCCTTTATTAAAAGAATTTAGACGAGAATCTCATAACTACATGTAACTTTTTTAAACAGGTTGTGGTTGAAGAAAAATGGATAGCCATAGCAATTCTTAGACTTATAGAGTTGGAAAAATGCGTGGTCGAAGGAGCCGGAGCTGCAGGATTAGCAGCAATTTTAGCAGGACAACTAGATGAACTAAAGGGGAAAAAGTAAGTTTTTATTATTTAAATATATTTATTTAATAATAATAAACATCTACAGTGGACAAACTGATGCAAATGAATGTCTCAAATTTAAACTTGCAAAAAGACTTTAATGAAAAAAACTAAACCAGACCTGGAAGCATAATTATTTATTCTACTTTTATTAGACTTGATGTCAACATAAGTCGTGGATAAATACTTAAATTAAAACAAAAGACAAATTTATATGAAACAAAACATTGTCGTAAATGTATTATTATAGCCTAATCGCTCGCATCAACAATGAACTGCTAACGTCATATTATATATGTACATAACTCTCGACGAATATGCTAGTTCGCCATTTCCATATATTTATAAATACATGTAACTTTTAAAAAAATTCTAAGGCGGTTATTTAATATATTTATGCTACTTATACCGCCTGGTTGTTCAATATGTTTTGTCGCTCGAGATGGTACTATTAGATTAGTTGTTTTATTTTTCTAAAAATTGTACTACTTTTTTATGAACACATGTGAAGTTTCCTCATTCGTATATTTACAGGTGTTCAAAATTGACATGTCACAGTATTTTTTTACAATAGAAAAAATTGAATATCGTGCAGTGATTCTTATTTTTGGAAACTTCACATTTCCTCATTCGTATATTTACAGGTGTTCAAAGTTGACGTGCCACAGTGGTTTTTTTTTACAACAGAAAAAATTGAATATCGTGCAATGATTCTTATTTTTGGAAAATGTAGCACCAAAACAAATTCATGAGCGATTGTTAAAAGTGTACAAGAAATCTTCACCTTCAATTAGAACAGTACAATAGTTGCTAGAAAATAGGTTGCTGAATTTAAACGTGGTCGTACAAGTCTTGAAGATGATCCAAGTGAAAGACGTTCAAAAAGTGAATCAACACCAGAAATCGTAGCATAAGTACAGGATGTGGTTTTGGAAAATGTTATGTCAAAATATTATGATATTGCATCATTAGAAGCAGAGAAATTCCGCCTAAAGTAACAGTGTGTATTTGGCATTGGTCTAAAAATGAAAGAACAAATATCAAGTTCTGTTTTAAACTCGGTAAATCGTTTACTGAAACGTTTAACTTAATGAAAGTGTATGGTGGTGCGTGTCACGTAAGAGTGTGTATAAGTGATATATGATTTAAAGACGGTCGTACTGATATAAATGATGGCGAACACCCTGATGCAAAAAAATCTGTGGTTACGGAAAGTAACATCGAACCTGTGCGTGAATTTATCAGAAATGAGCCGAAATCCTCATTGCGATACATGGGAATGGAATCAAATATTTCCAAAGATTCAATTCATTGCATTTTGACACAGCATTTAGGACTGAGAAAGATTTGTGCAAGGTTTGTACCACACAAACTCACTGAATTTAACACTGTACAATCTTGATTAAAGATTCAAAAAAAGACGAAAACTTCAGGTAACTGGTGATGAGACGTGGTGTGTTTTCAATATGATACAGAGACCAAGCGTCAAAGCTCTGAATGGAAGCATCTAAAAGAAGAAAGACCGAAAAAAAGCCGTTTGGAGAAATCAAAAGGGAAGACAATGTTGATTTGTTTTTATGATCCGAAAGGCATAGTGCAAAAAGAGTTTGTACCAACTAGTCAAACAGTTAATACTATATATTATCTTGGTGTTTGAAGCATATTTTGGCGCGTAGTCGTCGTGTGCGTTACATGATAATGCATCATCTCACCGCTCGACGCTTATCATTGATTTTCTAACTACAAATGGTATTTTAACCATCAACCAGTTACTGTATTCACCGGATTTAACCCCCTGTGATTTCTATCTATTCGCCTATATTTGCCGATGAAAGGAAGGCGTTATGCCGACGTCGAAGCCATTAAAAAAGCGTCGACAGCGATTTTGAAGGACGCCTCTAAAGATTAACTTAAAAATTCATTCGACATGTTAATTGACCGTGCAAAACATTATATTGAAACCGAAGACGACTACTTTATATAAAATAAATAAATTTTACCAAAATTGTAAGCCCTTATTTTCATTTTAAAAAGTTCCATTTTCTCTGAGACAGACTGCGTATTTGTCTGCAGAGGTAAGCGCTACTTCTTACGACTTTTTCTGTACTTAAAAGTTTTAAAAATGTCAGGCTACAATTTGGCTTCACAGTATTAGATTTACATTGCAGTAGGGCGAGGTATCAATTTGCACTGTACTTACTAAATTTACATACGTATTATAAGTTTGAGACATTTTTCAATCACCTCTTTGTATATCCGAAAATATCTGAAAGTAATTGTTTATGTTTATTTTTTTCAGAGTCGTATTAAATCTATGTGGAGGCAACATCGATACCACAATCTTAGGACGTTGTTTGGAAAGAGGTTTAGCAGCAGACGGAAGACTTTTGAAATTTTCAGTTACAGTGAGTGATAGACCGGGAGGAATAACCGAATTATGCAAACTGATTAGCTCTATTGGAGTGTCCATCAAAGATATTTTACACGAAAGAGCATGGGTGTCATGTGACGTGTTTAGTGTTGAAGTTAAAGTAATGGTAGAGACCAGAGATATTGAACATGCCGTACAACTAAAGGCACTGTTAAATACACATTACAAAAAAGTAAACTTCGCTGATTTTCCAGTCCAGAATAATGGACTGCTCTCACCCCGATTTGACTAGAACATTCTGTGATATAAATTATTCCAGAAGGACATTTAATTGTAGTGACTAGAAATCTTACATGAATTATGTATGTATATTTATTATAAGTTAGTGCCTTTTGTATGCAAGCATAAAAGTATGTATTTAATGTGTGACTATTAACTGTGTTAGAAATAAATTAATTTATTAACGACAAGTAGTTATTTATTAACTTCCCTATTTTCATTAAGAGGCACACATATTATTCTTGTGTTCTCTGAATAGTCATTTTGCGAGAATCTTTCACCAAAGACTGGTTTAAATATACCACAGACGCATACAATAAGCTACAAAATGTTAAAAATCAGACAACATTACCAAAGAAGGCTCGTTTCATTTCGCAAAATTACCACAAATAATTTGAGTTTGACAGAACTCGAAAGTTTACATTGTTACGCTCTAAAAATGATCGCGCAAAAGTGAAAGATTCTAGATATGTTATTGTGAATTGATTGATAATTATTATTATGTTGTACTATTAATCAGCGACTAGCTTAGTGGTACGTCACTGGCTTATCACGCCAAGCATCTTGAGTTCGAATCCGATGGTCTTGTGTCCCTTAAGGCTTTTTGTGGTTTCCCTTTCCTGTTTAAGTAAATGTTGACAGACAAAGATCTTAAGTCGCATCAGGAGCGTGGTCGTAATAATAACTCATAGTCTACCAAGCCATTTGTATTTGGCGTCAAGTTGTTGGGGGATATGAAGGCATAAATTATTATTATTATTATTAATCTCTCTTTAACAACAACAATCTTTCTTGAAGTTTGGAAACATACATTGATTTATCCCATCAATAACCAAGGCGAAAAAATTTTACTAATCAACTATCAATCAACTTTCTACATTTGTTGAACTACACCAGGTATGGGCAACCTTTGACATGTTATGGGCCAAACTTTAATGTGCAAATACGTTCGCGGGCCGCGTTTAAAACTAGTGCATTTTAAAGTAGTGCACTTTAGAGTAGTGCATTTTAAAGTAGTGTTCATAATTTTTAACGATAGATATCAGACATGAAATAATATGACAATGTCTCGAGGGCCGGATCAAATTTTACAGCGGGCCGGTTGTTGCCCACATATGAACTATACGAAAGTTTATGACCAAGTTATACCAGGTTGTTCAATAAGTTTTATCGTTCGATACGAGATGGCGCTCTTAGGTTCGTCATTTTATTTTTCTAAAAATTGTTCTAGTTTTTCATGAACACGTGTGAAGTTTTCTCATTTGTATATTTACAGGTGTTCAAAGTCGACGTGTCACAGTATTTTCTTACAATGGAAAAAAATTGAATATCATGCAATAATAAAACTCTTATTTTTGGAAGGTGTGGCACCAAAACAAATTCATGAACGACTGTTGAAAGTGTATAAGAACTCTTCACCTTCAATTAGAACAATAGAAATATGGGTTGCTGAATTTAAACGTGGCCGTACCACTTGAAGACAATCCACGTGAAGGACGTCCAAAAAAGTACATCAACACCAGAAATCGTAGCAAAAATACAAGAAATTGTTTTGGAAGATCGTCGATTAACCAAGAGAGATTTAATATAAGCCCTATTTCAGGATTTCAGAAAGCTGTATGCAAAATGGGTGTCACACTTGTCAACAATGAAACGAAAACACATTCGAACGCGACCCTCTCAGCAACATTTGAAGTGTTTTAGAAAGAATAGAAACGAGTTTGGGAATCGTTTCATCTTTATGAATGAGACTCGGATCTACCACCATGACGCTTAATCAAATCAAGGGACTAAAGTGTGGCGTGAACTCAGTGTTTTAGCTCCGAAGCGAGTTAGAGTCCAGAAATCGGCCAGAAGGTGTTAGCATCAGTTTTTTGGGATGGAAAACGAATTTTGTTTGTGGATTACCTCCAAACTGGCAAAACAATAAATTCAGATTATTATTGAAACCTTTTTAATCAGCTGGATGTAAAAATTCGTGAGAAAAGACCTAGTTTACAGAAGAAAAAATTCATTTTTCATTAAAACAACGTACCCCCTTACACAACTCAAAAAACTATCGCAAAAATCACTGAATTAAAGTACGGAATATTTGTAACATCCATCCTATTCGCAAGATTTAGCCTCTTTGACTTCTAGCTGTTTTCACATCTCAAAACATCCATGCGTACAAAACGTTTTTCATCGAACAAAAACCTAATAGCAGCCATGGAAGTATATTTCAACAGTCTTTCGGATTCACACTTCAGGGATGGAATCCATAAATTAGAAGATCACCGAAATAAGTGTATTGAAGTTCAGGGGGGTTATATTGCATAATAAAATGTATTTCAAATCATAAAATCGTGTTTTTCTTATCGAATGACAAAACTTATTGAACAACCTGGTACATACATCCGTTCCAACGCCCGACCATCCTTTCGCCGAATTAATGTGAGCTTGTTCATAGTCGTTCAATAACAAGTCTGTACAATTTCTTAGCATGCGAGTGAAATACAAAGGGTACTAGGAAAGTTTTGTAATATGACGTAATATGGCATCGTTGTCACGAAATGAGATAAAGGCAGTTTTGCGTTATAATTTCGTGCGTAGTTTAAGCATAGACTAGTGCTTCGAAGAAATGACTCTTGCACTAGGTGATGTTTGTCTACATCGCACAACGATATTCAGGTGGTATAGAGAATTCCAAAGGGGAAATTTAACTGTGGAGGATGCTGTGAGGCCACGAACGTCAGTTACGGAGGAAAACATTACTGCTGTGAAGAAAATGCTTGGCGTGGACAGGCAAGTGACCCACCAACAGCTAGGGAGTACTTCAGACCTAAATGCACCAGTAATTCGTTCGATTCTGCATGATCATTTGCGCGTGAAGAAACTTTGTTCTCTCTGGGTGGCGCATCCGACTGACTGAAGAGCAGATGACACGACGTGTGATTTGGTGCCGGAAGATGCTAAAAAAGTTTAATAAGGGATAATCTCAGTATGTGAACAACATCGTGACAGGTGACGAGACTTGGCTGTATTATTATGATGTGCCGACCAAAGCCCAAAACAAAGTTTGGATCTTTGATGATGAGGACACACCCGTAGTTGTCAGAAAATCCCAATCTGTAAAGACGAAAATGATAGCTGTATTTTTCAAATCGAGTGGAATTGTGGAACGCGTCGTTTTGAACACACAGAAGAAGCTAAGTG
The DNA here is from genome assembly GCA_031893035.1 of Dermolepida albohirtum. NCBI lineage: Eukaryota > Metazoa > Arthropoda > Insecta > Coleoptera > Scarabaeidae > Dermolepida > Dermolepida albohirtum. Next base: position 310,418 of record JAVIWB010005197.1, read on the forward strand.
GTATTCTGAACAGTCTTTATTTAGAAAAAGAAACTTAGATAATTAACAATAATTATCCTAGAATCCGGTGCTCCGCCTGTGGCACTACACCGGATGTAACCTAACCTTAATCTTTAGTTACTACAAAGCCAACTATCTAAATCTAAACTAGGCTTATCTAGAGCTCTAAGTGGGGCCCAGCCACTATTATTCTCAATTACGCTCCTAAAATGTCCAATATTCTATCATACACATCCCTTCAGGTCAAGAGGCCGATGAATCGTTCTTCACCGTCGTCTTGTCTCCGCTCTACAGCTTTGGCCTTCCTCTTCCCGGTAGAATCTCTCCGCCGCCTCTCCTTCTTTTGGGAGGAGAGGCGGCGCACTCAATACGTTCATTCGGACATTCATTCCGTAGATCTACAAATGCTCACCCTGTATACGTCGCACAAGTGTTTGAGCGTGTTAGTGTGTCGCTCGTACTCGTGTTTGTGCCGTATGTATCCGTATTTGTGATGTGAGTGCGCGCTCGTGTGTGTGTGTGTGTGTGTGTGTGGGCATCTCTCTCATTCATTCGTGCTCGCCCAAAAAAAAATTATAAAGAATTATACTTAACTTATCCCACTTTGGCCATGGTTGGTCATCGTGGTCGTCCTCATGACTTGCGTGCCCATGAGTATTGGTGTGATTTCAAGCACGCCTTTCTGTGTATAATGTGTGCTGGCGTGCTCGTGCTGTAGGATCTCGCCGCCATCGCGCTTCCAGTTAGAATGCTGAATCCTCTATGCAACTTCCTCCGTGGTCGTCGTTCTAATCCTTCCAGCAATTGTGGCTTTGTATCCGTGCAGGCAAGCGTGTAGGTGTGTATTATTTGCATGCCCGTGTTTTAGTGTAAGTGCGGGCGCGCTTCTGTATGTATTATGTACTGGCACGCTCGTGATGTGTATTCATGTACGAACGTTTCGATCCATACTTCCGGAGAACCACCCGTGACGCCTTACAAGATAAGTTCGTTCGCCCACCCCGCGTTCGCGAACTCACTATCATTTTATTTTCTTCTAATGGTGGTCATTCTTAAGCCGCTGAAGTTTCTCAGCCGCAATGCTGAAAAAACGCCACCATCCTTCGTGTTCCTCGTCCTTTATATCTTCGGCACGAAGCGGCCACCTGTGACCGGCCACAGTAGCGGTCCTCGCTGTGACTTCGCGCCAGTCTTCCGCACCACAATGACAATTTGGGTCATCTCTTTCCAATCTTGTGCAGGTACGCTTTGAAATTCCCGTGCCCGGTTATCAGCTGCACTACTTGGTACGACAATCCGACCTTCATTTCTTTAAACTTCTCAACGCTGCCTATAATTCTTTTTATTCTGAACAGTGCCTGCCTAAAGTCATTGGATCTATGAAGAACCTACGGCCAAAGTCAAGAATGGACACCTGGTTCCTCCATCAGATAATGCTCCAGCTCACCGCGCCAAAGCCTGCAGCGAATATTTGACCACGACAGGATTGAAACTTCTCAAGCACCCTCCCTACAGTCCATATCTTGCTCCCTGCGACTTTGCACTCTTCCAGCATGTGAAAATGAGCTAAAAGGGAGTCAGTTTTCCAGTGATGAGGACCTTCTGCGGGCTTGGGACATCGAGTGTGCTTTACTCCCTAGTGAAACTTGGCAGAACTGGTTTAAAGATTGGTTTCGGAGGATGGAGAGGTGTACTGAGTGTAGAGGAAATTACTTTGAAAAAATTAAATAAAGCTGTATTGCAAAACTTTCCTAGTACCCTTTGTAACAAGTTTTATTAATGATTTTTAAGAGTAAAAGACACTTTTAAAACAATAGATCCGGAATTACCTAAACGTTTTGCCACGTTTTTCAGATTTAAATACTACTTTGTTCGAGGTAGGGTCCCATAATATGCTTAATAACAAACCACAATAATGTTCTTTCATATAACATTATTATTTAACCAATCAATACTTCAGTTAATATGAAATTTTATTGTCACATACACATAAGTACATATATATTATATTAGAATGATAACAATTTGTTGGTCCACATATAATTTATACACATTGAATTGTATAAGTAATGACATTACTCCACTATAGATTTAGCAGCTTTTTCCATAAATGTTGCTAGTTTAACATCCCGTTCGCTCAAGCCGTTTACATCATGAGATGACAAGGTAATATTAACTTTATTGTAAACATTAAACCACTCAGGATGATGATCCATCTTCTCGGCAAGTAAGGCTGTACGACTCATAAAGCCAAATGCCTAAAATGTAACGCTACATATAAACAAAATTAGATGTGGTATTTGGCCATGTCTAAAACATAACGTTAAACATCTTCTATCAATATGCTGGATATTTTGAAAGCTGGCAGTAATTTTTTAAATGTTTGATTTTGCTAAATGAGCTAAATGTTAAAAATTGCTCTAAAGTAATATGTATTATACAAACAATTTCGTCATTTTTTTTAAAATTTAAATACAGCGTGTTCTATATTATTTAATTACTACAAACTAGTTCAGAATTTTTTAATATGTAATAGATTGCATTTCGACGTTTTTCTAGTATGTGGTTGTAATTCGAATATTTAGTATATTCAATGTTCTTGTATTGGCAATTTGTGTTACAGGTGAATGACTGTCTATTTGAAATTTTTGAAATTTGAAAATATGCCACCCAATGATAAAAAATAATGTCATTTTATTTAGATCAAGTTTAAAAATCCGTTAATAATTAATTATTTTTAATATTTATTTTAATTATTCTTTATGTGAATTAATTAAATAAATTTGTATATTACCTCATTAAAATTCTTAAAAACAAATTCTTTATAAATTGCATCTCTATTTTCAACCATGGACCAGCCCTTTGATAAAAGAGGCTCCAGTTTATCTTTTCGTTGTTCAGTGGAGAGTTTTGCAGCCTGATACAAAAATATTAATTAAAAATATATAATATAGTTGTTATGAATATATTTGCCTACAGAATATAAACATATTTTGTGTACTAAATATCCTTACCATGCTTCTTTTGCTTTTTGTTGAAGTAAGATTAACACTGGACAAGGTTATTGAGCGGTTAATACAGTGAAAGCAAGAATTCGAACTCGAACGAAATAAACCGATCATTTTGCTTCTTATTCTATATATATTTAAAAATGATTTTTATTTACATTATTTTACATTTACATGTACTTAATGGAATATTGACCTGTGACCCAGTCTTGTCGATAAAAAATTTTCGACTAAAAATAAATTCGAGAATTTATTTAGTGATTTTAGTATTACCAAAGATAACAATTTTTCTAAATAATTACGTTTTTTTAATATTAAAATGTTTCCTGTACTTTAAAACTTATTTGCACAAAGTAATTTTATTAATTTCTTAAAATATCCAACGTAATAAAATGCAATTAAATTTGAGTGTGCAACAGAGCATTGTCAATATTAAATTGTCAAAACCATAAACACATATAGCATGACACTTTTGTGAACGGGTATTTTTGCTGTAATCAGCGACCTCTAGGTAGCGTCGATGTATAAAAGGAAAAAGATTCGACGAAAAATTATAAATTAAAGCTGGATGTTTTGGTATATGTTTATAAGCGATCTTAAATACCAACTTACTAGTAATAATTTTAACTCATTACTATTCCTTAGTTTAGTCCCGAAAATATACTGATTAAAGAAATTTTAAATTTAGCGTCATTAAAATTTATTAGGTTGGCGAGAGTGAAAGTACGGATTGATTATGTAATTGATAATCGCCTATGATTATATATATATATTATGCTGAAACGTTTATGAAAATCATGTGTATTTTTATGCATGAATTACAAGAATAAAAGTTGTTTTGTTAAATGCAGGACGTCTAAATATTCTTATAAGACACTGCAATACATAACACGTAATAATCTTCCATTTTTTAAAACTAACTAGAACTAAAATTAATCTTAAATTAGGAAAATAGGATGATCAATATTAATTTTTATATTGTAATTTACATAAAATCGTTTTTCTCCGGCTACATTGAATCATAAGTACATAAGTATGACATTTAGATATTGTGACAATTAAAATACATGTGATAATGAAAAAATATATTAAAAATAGAATTTATATAATAACTATTTTCAGTAATTCAATTATAGAAATAATTCAAAAAGTAATGAATAAAATAAAAAGGAAATGAACAATATAATGTAATACGCTTCCACACCGTAAATATTTATATATATTTAATAGATGTATATGTTATTTTCCATCTGTTGGTATTTTCAGGAAACACTTTTGCAGCCACAACTTCTAGAGGGCACCACATTTCTCGGTTTTATACCGCCAACTATACTTCTATTCTCTAAAACACAGGGAAATATAGGGTGATTATGGTGGTGATACAGAATCAATTCTTAACCTACAATTTTTAACGTGGATAGGAATACTTAAATGTAAACATACACTAAAAATGAATATTACACTTGAAAAATTAGTGAATAATTTTACTAATATTACAAATACACCTGAAGATTTCATATGGTAATATAGGTAAATAATTTTAAAATTTTTTTAACATAATTTTAATTACAGTGCTCATTCAAATCAAGACAATGAAATAAAATATTTTGTAAAAGACACTTACGATTTTACAAAAGGTCAAGAAGAGAAATCACGAAAAACAGGAGCGTTGCCTGAATTAATTGTAGATAATTTTGATTTAGAGCAGATATGGCAGCAATTGGAATTGCAAAATGAGGAATTTCTTAATAAATCTCTTACAAATGTTTCTAAATATGTAGTGAGTAAAAATAATTTATTTTTCAATGAAATCAATGAAAATGTACCGCCTGATAAAGCAGATAATAGTGATGATGAATTAACGAGTAATTCAGACTCTAATAATGAAAATGAAAGTTTAGAATTAGATCAACATGATACTTTGGATAGTAGTAATGAAGAATTTAGTGATATTGAAAATAACAGTGATAATGAGAGTAATGAAGATAATGGAAATGAAAATATGATTAATAAAAATAAAAACAAAAGCACATCAATAGTAGATGATGATTTCTTTAAACTAAATGAAATGGAAGAGTTTTTAAAAGCTGAAGAAAAAGCATTGTCTAAAAGTGAAAACAATGACTCGGGTAATGACTCAGAATCAAAAGAAGATGAAGAAATTGATATGTTTGAAGATGAAAGTGATTTAGATGATGAAAAAAATTTAAGAGAAAGAAATCCTAGGTATAAGGATTTTTTTCGTCCAAATGATATACCAAAGCCAACTAAACAAAATAAATTTTTACAAGAACTTCCTGATACTGAAGATGGTAATGTCGAACCTAAATCAACATTTGAACTCAGAGAAGAAAGATTAAAAAATAAAATTAAGATTATAGAAGACATAAATTTAAATGAAAAACCTTGGCAATTACAGGGTGAAATAACTGCTGAAAATAGACCACAAAACTCATTACTTGAAGAAGTTGTTGAATTTGATTTAACATCTCGACCAGGTAAATATGGGAATTTTTCTAATTAATTTATTGATGCTTTAGTAATCACTCATTATATTTTTTATATAGATTTATAAGACACTTTTTCGTTTCGAAATATAATTTTCAGAAGTAAAAAGTCTTCACCTACATTTTAATAGAATACTATAATTATTAAAATAAAAAATCCTATTTTTATTTATAGCCCCTGTAATAACAGAAAAGACAACTTTACAATTGGAAGATCTTATTCGTCGAAGAATAAAAGATCGAGCTTTTGATAGTGTGGAAAGGAAAGAAAAACCTGTAGAAACTCCCTTAGAATTTAAAAAGAAACTAGCTTTAGATGGATTAAAAAGCAAAGAATCTTTAGCTCAAATTTATGAAAAGGAGTATTTACAACAGGTAGAAGCAGTTAGTGGTACTACAGATGAAAAAGAAGAAGAACCAGAACTGCATGGAGAAATTAAAAAAATGATGCAAAATCTCTTTAAACAATTAGATGCATTATCAAATTATCATTTTACACCTAAACCTGCAGCTCCAGAACTCAAAATTATCAGTAATTTACCCGCTGTTAGTATGGAAGAAGTAGCTCCAGTAGCTGTAACAGATGCTTCATTATTAGCTCCAGAAGAGGTTAAGAAAAAAATTAAAGGAGATATTATAGGTAATGTATGCCTAATAAATGATAAGTAGTTCTTAAAATGTTTACATATAGGTAAAAGTGAGAGAACTGATGCTGATAAAAATAGGGAAAGGCGAAAGAAGAAAATGAAACAAAAAATACATGCTAAAGAAAAGAAGAAGAAAGAGAACTTAATCAGTAAATTAAATCCTGGCCTTGGTAATAAATACAGTAAAGAAAAAGCAAAAAGATATTTAGAGAAGGTCATCAATGATAAAAATATTAATAAGGTAATATTTATTTAATTAATTCGGTCCAGGTTGACTGTATATACACTGACTTTTCTCGTGCTTTTGACATAATAGATCATCATATATTACTAAATAAATTATCTTCTTACAATTTTGCCTCTTTAAGTTAATACAATCTTATCTTGTGGACCAAGTTAATGTTTTGTAAAGTGGATTCAGTACAATATTTGCTTTGTCACCTGTTGTTCCTCAAGGTTCAAACCTAGCCCCACTATTATTTTTACTTTTCATAAATGATTTGTTATGTAGTTGCCTTGTGTTATGCCGATGACATAAAGATGCTATAATAATAACTGCTGTTTCTTCATATCAAGAATGTCAATAAGCGAGTCTAAACCTTATTTCAGCTTGATCTAAGTTTAATTATCTTTGAGCATCAATAAATGTTTTGTTAATGCATTTATGTGCAAATTAACTTCTTTTCATTCCTTATATTCCATAAGTGGACACATTCTTATGAAAGTCCATTCTTACCTTGCTATTTTGTATGATTCACCAATGAGTGTTAATTTACATACTGAAAAGGTATGTCATTTTGTGGCTAAGAGCGCTGGCTGTCTATGAGGATTCCACAGTATTTTAATATTTGCTAATTAAAAACACTTTTGTCTGTAAGTTGGAGTATGGATCCACTGTTCGGTGTCCCTTATACAGTTCGCAAATAAACGCACTTAAACGTGTTCAATGTCGATTTTTGAAATTTTTAACAATTAAATCTTGTGGCGTGTGTCTCAAACCTGGTATCGACTAAGATACTTTGTTAGAGTAGCACATTGTCAAATCGTGCTCGTTTTCTTTATAAATTGGCGAATGGCCGAATTGATGGTTCAAACCTTCTGTTAAACTCAAGTTTGCGGCCACATTCATGTACCGTACACCGAGCCTGCTTCGGAAAGCTACTTCAATTCATATGTCCATGAATGCGAATATCAATAGTTTTGTGGGTACCGTCAATTTATAATTTTCAATTATTTTTATTTACTTTTTTCCAACAATTTCATTTACTTATGTAATTTGTTCTTTTTTGTATGTGCATATGTATTTTTGCTCTGTAATTGGGTTTGCCTGTTGGGCAGTAAAGTATATTATTATTATTATTCTTTTTTCGAGACATGAGGATTAAGAGGCCACTCAATTTTCTTTTTGAAAATGCCAAAATTGTATGTATATTTCACATCTAGGCCACATTGATTAATTCTCAGTTCATAGCTAAATGTGTGGCAACTGCTTATTCTGGTCTTAAAGGACCAAGTCTGTTGAAACAGGATTAGGTTGCATCAGATCAATATAGGCTGATAGGGCAATATCTGTGTTGCTGCCAATATTACGTAGAACCTGTACTTGATCAATTTAGTTTTCATATATAAATGTAATACTAAAAATGTTTTTGACTAATTCTAGAACAAATTTTGACATCAGAAAAACCTTCAAGTACATGTATTGATTTCAGATGGATGAAACTGTTGGTTCCAAAAGTGTGAAATCATCCACCGCATTCTTTAAACAATTAGAAGAGGGAGTGAAAACGCAAATAAAAACAAAAAGCGATGTGAAACGGAAAAAGAATACCACAGGAATTAGTGCCAAAAAGATTAAATTGTAACAATTATTTTACATACATAAATTAATAGAAAGAAAACACTTTCTTATTTTATTTGTACATTAAATACAAAAGTCCATGTTTCATAATAAAACCTTATAAAAACAGAATATTTCAATGTGTATCATCTTTTCTTTCTTCGACCTCCTCCTCCTGCAACAGGTGGTGGCAAAGGTAAACTTAAAGTGACTATACTTTTATTGGCACCTTTTGATGTAAATGCCAAAACTTTTGACAAGTCTTGTAATTTCTTCACACCTAACTTTAAATCCTTTGTAAGGAGATCGAGATTTAATACATTACCAAGAGCCAGCATGCTAAGTACAAGAATATAACATATACATTTGTCTCTCATGGAGATCGGGCGTGTTCTGTAAAATAAAAGATGTAATTTAGAAATCATTATTAATAAATAATTTACCTTCCTGTTGCAGACATAAGTGTAAAATTGTCCAAGATGTGAGTGCTAACTTTACTAGAGTAACTACATGCTGAGAATTTCTTAGAGGATATGGTCCTTGCCGTTTGTTTCACCAGATTTATTAAACAATTTATATACAATAAAAGCTGAGCTTTATTCATTGTTTCTATTGAGGCTGACTGTTGTAATTTTATAAATTCAGTTTTAACAAAGTCATAGACCCTAAAAACAAATGAGAAAGACACTGAATAACTGAATTGAAGAATTTGTTTATTGTTAGTAGCATGTAATTATCAAACAATTTCGGGAAGAATACTTACGTCAAATTATCTTCTTCACTATTTAATAATTCAGCTGCACCATACTCCAACTCATTTAATACATCAAGGGGTATTAAAATATGGAGAGGATATATATCCTCTACTCTGCTTGCATCCCTATTAATTGGTGGTCTATATAAACTATCATTCTCATCCACTTTGGTAGGTATGATATTAGAATCGTCTACCTGTGTTTCTAAAATGAGATTCCTCAAAATTATATAACACTAAATTTATGCCATGACTTTTTTTAATTCACTTTTTATTAATGATCTATATACATATATAATTTGCTACTGAACATGATAGAAATATAAAAAAATGTAATTGTGAAAACGTATATTTACTCTTAGCAGTTTCTTCCAATGTGCTTTTAATGTTTCCAACATCAACCTTCAAACGTTCGTTTTGTTCTGTAACCATTTTGGTCTTTTTAGAACCAAAATACTTGTTCAAATTTGATACTTTCTTCTGCCATGATACATCTTCAACCTCCAATTTTCGCTTTGATTGTGTTACAATACTCAAAAGAGATTTATCAACTGCTATAAGTTTACACTGCAATAATCAAAAGATGAAAACTCTAAATACACTACTACTATTTACACATACTTTCCCAGTTTTTTTATTTCGAGTTAATATAAAATTATTGTATAATTCATCTTTTCTTGATATTTTGCCACTATATACTCTCTTTTCTGATGCTACTGCTGTAATAAAGTTATCAACCCTATCACTATACAAATTGCACTTAAATTCTTCTGCTTTATCAGAAATTAATGTACCATTTTGGAAGTTTACTGAAATAATTTTTATTAGAATATATTCAGTTAAAATAAAAAATACATACCAACTACTGGCCTACCAGAATTTTCACTATATAATATTTTGGATATCATCCCTGTGCTCATTTTATATTTCCAAGTTTACCTGCTATTTATAACACAAACATTATTTATCACAACAGTATCTAATGTATGATATAATTATACCTTTAAATTGATAATTTAATATGAAGCACGTTTGTTTCATTAATAAGAATAATGTAATTAGTTACATCTGAAATTATTGAAAAGCATTTAACTAAATGTAACTATATGTACTAACTACATAATATGATAAAGTGTATCAAAAATTTGAAACGTGCTTCAATCACATGTTGAAAACAGTGAAGCCATGTTGAGCATACATTAATTCCTATCTTAGCAATACAAGATGCCAACCTCGAAAAAACGAAATAAAATACAATGTGGTCAAATGATTGTATTGCAAAACAAATAAATATTTTAAACTGCAAAAATAGAACAGAAAACAGCATAATAATAGAACGGAAAAATTAAACATTTCTAATAAGCAAAATTGATTTTATTTTGAATAAATCACTAAATCTACTAAAATTTAATCATGCAATGTATTCTTATTCTACTAATACGTGCAATATGTACGAGTGCGGTCCCAGAAGTACCCGACCCAACAAAGAAAACACAAAAATTTTGGAAAGAAATATATTTATTTTTCAACATAATCTTTCAGCATTATACACTTTTCCCTTTTTATAATAAGAACTCTCTTGCTCATCAAAATAGCCATTAACTGTGGACATCACTTCTTCATTGATGAAAAATCTTTGACCACTGAGCCATTTTTTCAAATTTGGGAACAGAAAATAATCCGAGGGGGCTAAATCTGGCGAATATGGTGCATGAGGTAGCGAATCAAATTTTAATTCATTAATTTTGGCCATTGCAATAACGGATTTGTGAGCTGGTGCATTGTCTTGATGAAGCAACACTTTCTTCTTAGCCAAATACGACCGTTTCTGCTTTATTTCTTCGCTCAAACGTTCCAATAAGTTCGCATAATACTCGCCGTTGATAGTTTTTCCATTTTCAATATAGTCAATGACAAAAAACCGATGCCGTGAACTTCCTTGCAGATGAAACGGTCTTCGCTTTCTTTGCAGCCGGTTTTCCGTTTTGAATCCATTGTTTTGATTGTTCCTTTGTCTCGGGTGCGAAGTAATGGACCCATGTTTCATCCATGGTTATGAAACGGCCCAAAAATTCTGCTTCGTTGCTGTGAAACTTCGCTAAACACTCAATTGAAACATCTTCATAACACTGTTTTTGTTCGAGTGTGAACAAACGCGGCAACCATCTTGCACACAGTTTTCTCATGTCCAAATTTTCAGATAATATGCGATGTACCGCACTTTTTGAAATGCCTACTGTATCTGCGAGTTCGCGTATTTTGTATTTTCAGTCGACGATCATCCCGTATCGTTTTGTGGATTTTCTTCACCATTTCTGGAGTCGTCACCTCATTTGGTCGACTACTGCGATGCTCGTCTTGGCAGCTCGTTTAAACTCTGCTACCTAATATTTCACTGTTGTAAACGAAGGAGCAGACTAACCCAGAGTAGAATCCAGTTCAGCTTCTATATTGGATGGGCTGAGGCCTTTTAAATAAAAGAATTGTATCACGTAAAGATGACCAATTTTTTCAATTTTTTTGAAATTCACTGAAAACGTTAACTATTGATGGCTGCCAAACAAATACTAAACAACGTGGCGTCTTCAAACTTGAAACATATGCTTTATAGTTTGTGTACTTTTTAATACAGTGATATTTTTCAAACAACTGCCTCTATCTCTAGGTCAGGCCGGGTACTTATGGGACCACCCTCGTACTGAGTGTACAACTATACGAAAATAGCAACCGTACTAACTAGGCTGTTGACCCACAGAGGAATCTTTAGATCGTTTAAATTTTATTATACCCGAGATCTGGTCTAATTCACTAAACACTCGTATTCAAGATAATGAGGTCATTAGAAGGCAGCAGTTTAGTCGGCTAAAAGCAATAACAACGAACATAGCTAGAACTGACTACGTACGAGATACGATCAAAATTATATTCATGGAGAATAGCTCTTTTAAATTGTAAATAACTAATTGTAAAAAATTATTTTGATTGTCATACCTTATTATTAAATGTGCCAATTCTTGTTGGCGCATGAGATTCCCTGGTAGTTGAGACGTGGACGCCTGGTTAATTTGCAGAGTGAACTCAGTACACCGCGTCAGGTCGATGAAAACAGTGGTGGTATTTGTTATATTGCTATTTTCGTTGTGATAGTGATATAATTAGCAGAAAATGTGTAGAAAATGTAAAGAAGTTCATAGAAGAATATTCAGACTTAAAATACGTGTAAAAACAAATTAACGCCGCAAGCAAAAAGTGGCGTAAATGCTTATAATAGTGTATTTTCGATTTAATTTTGATGTTTACTTTTTGTAATTTACCATTTTCTCTAGTTGCTAGAAAACTATTTCGTAAATTTTGGATTACATATATTCCCAAATTGAAATTCCCTACCTGAGCAACATTACGAAATCATCTAGGCTCTGTTTACGATAAAATTGAAAATAATAATAAATTCAAATTAAATAACAAGCTGTGGTTATGTGTGGACGAGACTACAGGCTGTAAACAAATTATGTTGTACTACGGACACTATAACCTTTTAAAGTGGCAATGTCATTGTTACTAGCTAGTAACACAATACAGAAATGTACATTGACCAACTTTCGGCTGTCAACAGACCAAGTGTTAATATTGATAACTGATAGTGTCGTCCTCTTCAAACGTGTAAACTTCATGCTTCACATCTTGTAGCAGAAACTATTAGAAACTGATATCTAGAAATAAATTATTTATTTGCATAAACAAAATTTGTTTTTCTTAAATCTCCTAAACGAATTCAAGAATTTCACAGACAGTGTAGCGGTACCCTTCAACCACTACAAGTATTACATTGGGGAACATGGTTACAGACAGCATTTTATTATTCTATACATTTTCAACAAGTAAAGAATTTAATTTTACAATTTAATCTGAAACAAGCCGTAGTTCTTAAAGATAGTCAGGAAAAAATGTAGATGCTCAAGTATATACAGATTTACAATTATTCACAATTACAAAGAAATACTTGCTATAGGCAAATTAGAAAAGCCTTCATTGTCGTTAGCTGAGTCGCTACAAATACTGGATAATGTACATTCACAGTTGAAAGCCTTAAGTGACGAAAAAGTCAAGAAGTTGTAGAAAATAAACACAGTGTTTCAAACAAAGATTTTATCAGATTAAGATAAATATGTAATGATAGTGATTGTACATCTTCAGATCCCTTAGATAACGCCAAAGATTATTGTAGTTATGCAAATGTACATCATTACATGAGCGATGATCGTTTTCTTTGTATAAGAAATTCTTTTCAGAGTGGCGTACATCGCTGAGTGTAGTACTATTTGAACATACCAGATGCTGCAGATATATAGTCGAGTTCACTGAGATTTGTAATGCCTGTCTTATACTGTCCATTGAACGTATGATAGTGGTTCGTGATATCTTTTCGCTGGATAAATAACAAGAATTTACTCTATCAATATACGCGATTTAGATATTCTTAATCTAATTAAACAACTATTTACTCGACAATATACTGAAATACATAAATATTTTACGAGAGATGCAATTATTACGCATAACCCATTATCTATTATTTACTACTGGGAACGGTTATAGCGAGCAGCTCGATTTAGCGGCCCTACTCATTATTTCGAAAGTGATAATAATAATATGACCTGATTGAGAAGTTGCAATTGGCTAATGAATTGGCCTGTATACATATGTTATATTCAAATGTTGGAGAACATTTGGATAATTTTTTTTGTTGCATTAACATAAGAGTACTAAAACTAAACGTTACATACAAAAATAATAATTTATTAACAGTAGTCACAGCACAATACAAATTTCTATCACAGACATTAAGCAAATATAGATTTTCTCCCCATTGACGGAGGTGGCAAATTAGTTTTAGGTTCTGCGCCAAAGTCATCTTCTTGATACCTGTATAACAGAAATAATGCTGCCGCACTAACCAACATTATTGCGTTTCCTGTAATCACGACTGGCTAAAAATGAAAAAAAGATTATGTGGTTTACGAGGTTTATAAAAATAACTTACTAGAGGTATCCTGTGTAAATGACTGGTTTTACTACACGAGCTTGTTGTGACAATCGACGATATTATCGACAGCAATGGTAGGATTATATTAATAGATATGTCCTAAAATAACAAACAATATTGTAATTACTATAATCCAGGTAATCCTTAATAAATTGGTTCGTAAATTTGTGAGAGCAGCCTAATAAATTAAATTAAAATCTGATAAACAGAAGAAATACAAAATTGTGAGATATGATTTATGGCAGACGTATATATGTACCAGGTGTACCAGAAAGTCATTGCCGGCTTTTTCGTAAAAAAAAACTACATAATTTTCAAGAAAATGGAAAAATTTATTTATTCAAAGTATTACCCATTTGATTCTACACATCTTCTATAACTTTCAGGCAATTTATGGATGCCATTCCAAAAAAACTATTTGTCCTTTGAGCAAAACCATTCATCGAGCCATTTTCTAACTTCCTCGAAATTGGCGAAGTGCTGCTCTGCAAGCGCGTGTCTCATTGATGCGAAATGGTGATAGTCAGATGGGACAAGGTCTGGAGAGTACGGCGGGTGCGATATTATGTTCCATTCAAGTGCTTTCAACGCTTCCCTGGCCGGTTTTGTTGTATGAGACGACGCATTATCGTCCTGTAAAAGCACTTTACCGTGTCTTTCTATCAATGCATGGTTCAAATTGTTAATTTGACGTCGGTAGTGATCAGTATTAACTGTTTCACCAGGTTTCAACAGTTCGTAATATATCACGCCACTCTGGTCTCACCAAACACAGAGCATTGTCTTGCTATCAAAACGGTTTAGTGTTAGAGACCATGGGCCGGCTTCGCCAGGTGATAATCATGATTTTCGCGCTTTGGATTTTTGAAATCAATCAATTTTTCATCGCCCGTCACTATTCTAGGCATAAATGACTTCCGATCATACTTTTGAAACAGCATTTCACAGACGATTTTTCGATTGTTCATTTGCTTGTTATTCAATAGATATGGCACCCAATTTGCCATCTTTTAGATTTTTCCCATTGCTCGTAATCGGTCGCTAATCGTTTCGTGGGCCACATTTAACCCTTCTGCCAGTTGTTTTTAGTTTGGGTTGGGTCTTCATCCAATTTCGCATCCAGTTTCGCATCTTCAAACTTTTTCAGTCTTCCAGAACGTTTTTTGTCTTGCACAACGTGGAAACCATGCCGCACATGTTTTTATGGTTGGAACATGCTCACCGTAAGTTTCTACCAGTAAAAAATAGCTTTCAGTGGCTTTTTTCTTTTGATTAAATAAGAAAAGTAATGCGTGCCGCAAATGCACTTTTTTAGGCACGAAACTCGACATTTTCAATGAGGTATAAATATACGATAGTAATGCTTTCGTAAGATATAACATGTATGGCTTTGAAGATTGATGTTAATGGAAAAAAATGACATGTGTCAAATTATAACATTGCATACTTAAGCCTTGCGACATCTTTTAGAAAAATTAGTAATGACATTCCGATACACCTGGTATATAGATACCGGTTTTGGAAATAAATATTAGTTGTGATTATTAATTTGCATCGCATTCTGTTTCGATGGACATAAGATAAATACTAGTACATTTTATTTTTTTATTTAAATATACCAGCATTTTGCTCTTGTTGGACAGTTAATAGTTAGGTATGTTTTAGTGGAGACTGTGGTTGATTAAATTAATCAATTAATGTTAATGTAGTCCCTGTCCATAATAATTTTCGAATTCTGTATACGTATTTCGACAACTAAGTTGTCATCATCAGTGAATAATTAATCACAGTGTCCCACCTACAACTAGATTTTGGCTGTGATTCATTATCTGCTGATAATAAGGATGTTTTCCTAATAATGGTTGTTTTTTCTAGGAATAGATCTTCTTTGAACAACTAAATGTGTTTACAATCAAAACTATGAAATATATTTAAATACAAACGGCTTATATTATACATTTCTTGACACACAAGGATGGTTCTAATTTAATTGCCAGGTACTGTGTGTATGTACTCGTATATACTAGATGGATAATTGATAATATGGAGTTTAAAAGCACATCTACTGTAATATGCATAGCAAAACTCTATAAATCAAATGTTATTTAACGAAAATTACTATCACAAAAAGGTTTACGAAAAACGAATAATGATGTGCATAGCGCACAATTCAAAGAGCACACGAGATTGTTCACATTTTCGACCTGATAACAAAAAACTTCAAACAACAGCATTCTCCCTCTTGCTGTTTGGGCCATTTAAAAAGAAAATTTAAGAAAGCGAAGAATTGTGGAACATGAGGATCGCACTTTCACACTGCAATTTGCGTACTGCTTTCTATAAAGTATTTAATTTTGTTAACATAATTTGAATTCCGAGATTTAATATTTTAAGCAAAAGTTTCAGCGACATACCTTTTGATTTTTTTAAAGTTAATGCCAGTTTAGAATGCTTGCTGAAGATGACGATGAACTTGCTAAATTTATATTAGTTATAGTCAAAATTGTTCTACATATTTAAAAGTCTAAGGTAATGTGATGACTTGGCGCAAAACTTTTCATATCAATCATCATGTCAGTAGATCGAATGCAACATTAATAAAATACAGTAAATGAAATTCAAGTAAGAAATTTAGATCTAAACAATTAGATCATTACATTTACACAAAAACATATATTTATATATATGTACGTTATGCATAAAATCGTATCAGAATAGTTATAAATTAATTTGAAGTCCTATTTAATTACACACGCCAACCATGAAAGAACTTTTTTTATAAATTTGGCTCCCCTTTATGCTTTTTAACGTGCTAAATCCAAAAATGAACTTTAAAATACCACAGGACGTAAAGTTTCCTCGCATGTTTACTTTACGTTATTTATTCATTGTATATATATAATCCAGACCCCTTCTATCCTTCGGTGTAGGGCAAATTCTCGTTTCCACTCGCTCTGAGACCCATTATCACTCTAACTTCTCACTAGGTTCGGTTCTCACTTCACCTATACTCACTTTCTCATCTCACTGTGCTTGTTTGTCCATATGCACGAACTCTGCCCATTTCCTTTTGTCTCGCGCCAATATCTTGGCCTCTTGCCAGTTTTTGTCTTTTTTCCTTAGTATTTCCTCTATTGTCTCATCCCAGCTCCTCCTTGGTCTTCCTCTCTGTCTCTTTATATTTGTCTTTGCTTGCCATATCTTTTTTGTTTCCAACATTTCTCTTATTACCTCATTCCTCATTTGGTCTCTTCTTGTGACTTCTACTATCCCTCTCAAGAACTTCATTTCCGTTGCTTGTATTTTCGACTCTTGTTTCTTCGTGAGGGTCCAGCTTTCACATCCAAAAGTCAATATGGGTTTAAAAATCGTTTCGAATAACGTCATTTTTGTTTTTTTTTTTGCTTATTTCTTTTTTCCTGATAAGTGCTTTATTCAGCACATAGTACACTTTTTTTGCTCCTTCAATTATATGCATTGTAAACATATAATAATACCTGTTTTGATGTTTTTAGGCAATCAGAAAGACCCAAATTACGAAAATATAGTTCAAAACATGAGAGAGAACTTGGATGTAACATGAGTGTGAAGCTACATTTTTTACACTCACATTTAAATTTTTTGCATTGACAATCTTGGAGCGTTTCCACCAAGATGTAAATGAGATGGAGAATCGGTATCAGGGTCGTTGGAATGTCAAGACGATGGGAGATTACTGTTGCGCCCTTCGACTAGCAACTCCAGAAGCATCATATACAAGGAAAAGCTACACTCGAACTTTTACAGTGAAGAGGTTGAGGAAATACAAAACTTTAGATTAATAAGTAAAAAACTGTTCATATTCCAACTAACACTACCATTGTAATAATAAAATGTAAAATTTTTCAATTATACTCTGATAATAAATTACGTACCTTTAAATCTTAACTATATATTTTAATACTATCATGCCCAACAAAAGATCGAGATTGCGAAAAATTGGTACATGGTAGAAAAACACCGATTGAAAATTTGGATCCAGCACACCAAAATACATAAGAAACAGGTTGAACTTTGAAAAAGTTTTTAAAAAATGTTTATTGGTTGGCCTGTGCTATTAATGAATATAATTGTTATAGAATATTATATACATATACGGAATAAATAAAATCAAAGAAAAGAATTTTTCATGTATTACGGACATTACTACATCTACACGAATACAAATCTACCTTCGGAAAATAACGTGTTTTTGTACTACTATGTTATGATTTGTACATACTTCGAATGCCAAAGTTTTGTTTGCATAACAAGTTATAAACACAAACTCGGGAGATGTATTTTCGTGTACATCGTAAACCTTTTTGTGGTAGTAATGGCACGCATTCTTTGAAAGCTGGTTTAGAGAATTATAAATTCTCAGGGAAATTATAAAGCTTGCGGCATGTAAGCAACTGTTCCTGTAGAACTATCATAATATTTTGAACCGGTCAACTAGCTTAGAAATTACTAATTCCGAGTTATCTAAACTATGTACTTCAAATAATCATTTATATACCAATTACGTTTGTTATTTTTTTTAACTTAATAAATCGATTCTTTTTGTATAGAGAGATGATACGATCAAATGCTTCGATATATCCTGATTAGATATGTACATATGCGTCATAAAGGTTATTCTATTTCATTATTAGAGTTTCACAAATAATTATAAACTCTAGGCGTATCTAGGGACAGATAATTAATATATTTCGGCCGAATAAAATTTATATTTTTATAATCATTATTAATTTGTCGACTTACTGGGAACATTAAGTTAGATATCAATGATTGTTAATGTAATATATAGGAGTATAAATAAGCTGATATTTAGCTTATATGCACCTTCGAGATCTTAAAAATAAAAACGTTTTTAATAGTTCTACTCATTTGAATTAAAATAAATGTTAGGTCTACTTTAAAGTTCTGTTCGTTTTTAGAATAAAATAAAGTAATAAATTTTTCATATTTTGAATAAACTTTATTGAATAATTCAATTTCCATAATTATTTATGATTTTTTGCCAGGGTGATAGCAATTTGTATATCCCACTTTTAAAAAATGCCTTATCTCTAGAGACGAAAGATTAAACCAGTGCTTGTCTGATACTTCTTCGTTGTTGAATATTTTGCCTTGTAAGAAATTTTGTAAGGACAGAAACAAGTGATAATCGGAGGGTGCTAGGTTCGGAGAGTATGGTGGATGCGACAGAATTTCACAGTTTAACTCTGCGAGTTTCTGACGAATCCCCAAAGCAGTATACGGCCTGATATTATCATGAAGGTGTATGATGTCCTTCCTATTGAACATCGTCTGTCTCTTTTCTTGCAGTGCTGTTTTTAAATTACCCAATTCCGGATAGTACCTTTCCGAATTAAGTTTTTCATTTGGTTTCAATAATTCAAAATGTATTGGTTCTCGAATATCTCATCATATACCATACACAACGTTCTCTTACTCAGGTTCAATTTCGCTTTAGAGGTGAAGGGGTAGGCTTTCCGGATTCACGATATGCCCTATTCTTTACGATATTTTCATAGGTAATTCACTTTTCATCCCCAGTTATCATCCAGTACAAGAAGAGTTCGATTTTGTTTCGCGCAAGCAGAGATGTACATATGATGACTCGATCATTCAAATTCTTCTCACTTAACTCATGTAGCACCCATCTCGAATATTTCCACAACAATCTTAGTTCCCGAATATGGCCCGAAATGGTTTGTTGAACTGAATCAAGGCTTTCCGCAATCTCCGATGTTGTCAAAAAAGTTTTTACTCTAACATGATCTCGACAGTATAGTCGCTGATCAAAGATGGTCGCCCAGAGCGGGGCTTATCAGACAGGTCGAAATCACCTATTTGAAATTTTTCGAACCATCTTCTGCATGTTTTATTAGAAATTGTACCTTCACCAAACATTTTCAATAAATTTCTACACGCTTCTGTAGCATTTCTTCCTTATTGTAATTCGTACAAAATACAGTGGCGTATATCAGACAAGGACTGGTTCAATTTTTCGCCTCAAGTGATAAGACATTTTTTAAAAATGGTGTACACAAATTGCCATCACGCTGGCAAGAAGTCATAAATAATAATGGAAACTATATTATTCAATAAAGTTTATTCAAGGTCTGAAAAATTTACTATTTCGTTTTATTCTAATAACGGGCAGACTTTTCCAGTAGACCTAATATAACCGATTATATTACAGCTATATTAATTCATTAATGCTCCATTTTTTAAACTTTCTTATCTTGGATGACAAACAGAAACTTAAGATAAATCTATTAGCATATTCAGATGATAAATTCTCTAGCGAAAAATATAAAATAGTCCACATGAAGACAGCATAGATGTTAATTAAATAGGCATTCCATATGCAAATACATTCTTATATTTAATTAATAAATGTACCATATACACATTGCTTTCGCCAGGTCAACTATGATTTTTAATTACTTCAAAGACTGTATTAATACAATAACCACCACTGTCCTTTCACCGAACTCACTGTATTTATTTGTTTTCCTGTTCCCTAATTTTTAATAAATATTCGTTTTTAAGGGCAATCAAGAATTTTAAGATTATTATAATGTTGCTTAAAACGGAAGAATTATTTTATTAGTTTTATGTAACATGAAAAGAAGATTTATAAACTTATATTGTATGCATTATAGAATATAAATCTGTACCTAAATTTAATCAATGCTGTATTTATTTATAAAAAAGGTATTCTTAAAAAGGATTTTGCTCTAACATGATCTTGATAATACCATCGTCGATCAAAGATGGTCGCCCAGAGCGCAGCGAGCGTCTGATGAAGGTCGAAATCACGCATTTGAAATTTTTCGAACCATCTTGTGCATGTTCTATGACAAACTATACCTTCACCAAATACTTTTAATAAATTCTTGTAGGCTTCTGTAGTATTTATTTCTTGTTGATATTCGTACAAAATACGGTGGCGCATATCAGAAGATATCAGACAAGCAGAAGATGGTTCGAAAATTTCAAATAGGTGATGTCGACCTTTCTGATAAGCCACGCTTTGGGCGACCATCTTTGATCAACGATGGTACTGTCGAGATCATGTTAGAGTAAAAATTTTTTGACGACATCGGAGATTGCGGAAAGGCTTGATTCAGTTCAACAAACCATTTTGGACCATATTCGGGAGCTAAGATTGGTGTGGAAATATTCGAGATGGGTACCACATGAGTTAAGTGAGAAGAATTTGAATGATGTAGTCATCATATGTACATCTCTGTTTGCACGGAACAAAATCGAATCCTTCTTGTACCGGATAATAACTGAGAATGAAAAGTTGATTACCTACGAAAATATCGTAAAGAATAGGGCATATCGTGAATCCGGAAAGCCTGCCCCTTCACCTCTAAACCGAAATTGAATCTGAGTAAGAGAATATTGTGTATGGTATATGGTGGGACATTCGAGAACCAATACATTTTGAATTATTGAAACCAAATGAAAAGCTCAATTCGGAAAGGTACTGACCGAAATTGGATAATTTAAAAATAGCACTGCAAGAAAACAGGCAGGCGATGCTCATTAGGAAGGACATCATACTCCTTCGTGATAATGTCAGGCCGTATACTGCTTTGGAATTCGTCAGAAACTCGAAGAAGCTGTGAAACTCTATCGCATCCACCAAACTCTCCGGACTTAGCACCCTCCGATTATCACTTGTTTCTATCCTTATAAAATTTTTTACAAAATATTCAAAAACGAAGAAGGTATCAGACAAGCATTGGTTTAATCTTTCGTCTCTAGAGATAAGGCATTTTTTAAAAATGATATATATAAATTGCCATCACTCTGGCAAGAAGTTATAAATACTGATGGAAATTATATTATGTAATCCTTTAACGACCGCAGGGACACCGGTGTTCCAAAGCAAAAATACTGGATAGCTCAATAACGAAAAGAAAAACAGGCGCCATTTTACCCTTAATTAACTCGATAGCGTATCTGTTCTTAACGTATTTAATTAAAACAACTTCGGTTGTACCTTTTTTGATTTACTGTGTGTGAAAGTTTACAGTTTTCTGGATACTGTGTTCGAGAATTGAGCAAAGTGTAAAAGTGATTTTTAAAATTTTATATCGCAATATATACTAGGCCTGGTGTTACACTTCGCATACAAATAATAATTCTCTATATCATGTTTTTTAAATTAAGTTATTTAAATTTAAAAATAGTTCGAGTTTCAAGTCATAAATTATTATTTATATTGACCTTTTTGTGATATATACAAATGCAGGAAAAATCCATTACAGATTTTCATGTTTTAGTTTCAAAATATGCTTTTTTGACACTAATTGATTCATACTAAATATATCAAATGATTACATTTATGCAAATAGCCTTATGGTCGTGAAAGCGTTAACAAAGTTTAGTCAAGGCATGAAAAATTTATTATTTTGTTTTATTCTTTTTCTTAAAAACGGACAGAACTTTCCAGTAGACCTAGTATGCGTTTGAAATGAAAAGGCAATAAATATTATATTAACCACGTGAAACTGACATGAAAAATTTATTATTTTGAGGTGTAAATTAAATAGTATACATCATTAATTATAATAATTATTTATTTATAAGTACTGTTAGCAAGAATATCTGATTTGCATATGAATTTCATGAAAAATGACACATAAACTATTTTAAAGAACGCCGCTAACAAGATTAGACTTTTATTAATATTTTTTGAGCTTACAACAATGTGTTATCCATCTTTTCCATATAAAATATTTGAGTTAATTAGTCATTTAAAAACAATGTTTTAAACAGTAATAGGTATAAAAATGTGATTATTATCTATAGGTATATTTGAATAAAATGTACAGATAAAAAAATGAAGCATTTCATATCAAAACTATATTGTTTTAAATCAATTCTAATTGTTATTAAAAATCTTACCAATTTTACCCAAAACCATGGCTTCTTTGTGGTAAGTCCAATCGAAAATATTAGATATAATGCTAGAGTTACCACAAAAACTAAAGCGTTGGAAAGAGAAAACAGGAGTTGCTGCCACATATTTTTATCTGAACACATACTCGATGATAGGAAGAACGAAAGTCCCGCTAGAATACATAGCTGAAATAAAAATTTTAAGATATTTTAAGAATGTTATAACTATTATAAATTTAATTGTCTTATAGTTAATTCTGTGTTAAATTATTAACGCTATAAACTAGGAGGACTCGATTTATATGCTTCGACGGAATCACAAAGCGAAAATAATCTAATAATTTTAAATAGCTAGCGATCGTACTTAAAAATATTCCATTACACAAAATTGTGATTATTTAACAAATATTCCATTCATAAGTATAAACATATAAATACATTTTTTAAGATTTAATTCGTTTCTGTAATTTTAATTAACGATTGCCAAGGAGAAAATAATGATTTTCATTAATTTCCCATCGTAAAGAACTTAATTATTTTTTATATGTTGTATAACAAAACAACCTGACTGCGGATTTTAAAAATATTAGATCTGTTTTCAAAATGCGATTTATGGCGTGTTAAATTATTAACATCAAGGTTTATTCTTATTTTGATATTTATTTGTCCATGATTTTTCTATTTACATTTTTAATGTACCTTGGAAACTATAAAATATATCTTACATCAATTTCAACTACACAGATGCAATGCAAAAAAGTTTTTTTAGTGTTAAGGTGGGGATGGTCCCATAATATTCGGCCTGACCTAGACATGGCGCTAGTTGTTTGAAAAATATCACTGTGTTAGAAAGTACATAATCTATAAAGACGCCAGGTTATTTAGTATTTGTTTGGCCGTCATCAATAGTGAACGTTTTCAGTGAATTTGTAAAAATGGAGAAAATTGGTCATCGTTACGTGATACAATACTTTTATTCTAAAGGCCTCAGCCCAACCGATATAAAAGCGGAACTGGATTCTACTCTGGGTGAGTCTGCTCCTTCGTTTACAAGAGTGAAATATTGGGTAGCAGAGTTTAAACAAGGCCGTACGAACTGCCAAGACGAGCATCGCAGTGGTCGACCAAATGAGGTGACAACTCCAGAAATGGTGAAGACAATCTACAAAGCGGTACTGGATGATCGCCGACTGAAAGTGCGCGAGCTAGCAGACATAGTAGGCATTTCAAAAAGTGCGGTATATCGCATATTATCTGAAACTTTGGACATGAGAAAGCTGTGTGCTATATGAGTGCCGCGTTTGCTCACACTCGAACAAAAACAGTGTTGTGAAGATGTTTCAATTGAGTGTTTATCGAAGTTTCACAGTAACAAAGCAGAATTTTTGCACCGTTTCATAACCATGGATGAAACATGTGTCCGTCACTTCACACCCGGGACAAAAGAACAATCAAAACAATGGACTCGAAAGGGAGAACCGGCTCCAAAGAAGGTCAAGACCGTTTCTTCTGCAGAAAAGGTTATGGCATCGACATTGACTATCTTGAAAAAGGAAAAACTATCAACGGCGAGTATTATGCGAACTTATTGCAACGTTTGAGCGAAGAAATCAAGCAAAAACGGCCGCATTCGGCTAAGAAGAAAGTGTTGTTTCATCAAGACAATTCACCAGCTCACAAATCCGTTATTGCAATGGCTAAAATTAATGAATTAAAGTTCGAATTACTACCTCGTGCACCCTATTCGCCAGATTTAGCCCCCTCGGATTATTTTCTGTTCCCAAACTTGAAAAATGCCTCAGTGGTCAGATATTCCAACGATGAACGAGAAGTGATGCCGGCAGTTAATGGCAATTTTGAGGAGCAAGACAGTTCTTATTACAAAGAGGGTATCGAACTTATTGAACATCGCTGGGAAAAGTGTATGGAGCTGAAAGCAGATTATGTTGAAAAATAAATATATTTATTTCCAAAATTTTTGTGTTTTCTTTTTTGAGTCGGATACTTCTGGGACCACCCTCGTACATAGGAACTACGTTTTGAAACGAACTGATTTGATATAGTTTATGACACTTATTACAAAATAATTGATCCTCATAAAGTTACGAGACTAGTTCGAAAACCAGGTGTTTTCATTTTTTAAGTATTTGTAAATACTACTATCGGAAAAAAAATTTCGTTGTAGTGTATTATCCAGAGTAGTATGAATTATCAGTTTTTGAAAATAAATTTTTGTAAGAACAAAACAATATGTATTTTCAATAAAATTATTACCAAATATCTATTATCTTTTTGTTATCAGAAAGAATATTCCAAATAGTTTTATGGTTACGTTTGCTTTTTTTTTAAATAACTTGATAGTTAAAAAGTTTCTAATTGCCATAGCATTTTCTCGATTTTAATAGTAATAATATATCCTAGTTAATATTTTTTAGCAATTAAGTATGTTAGTTTGTAGTTTCCTTATTCATTATTTAAATGAGAATGAAAACCTTAATTGTTATTAAATGGTAGGTATTAACTTGAGTTGATATTTACGCCGTTTTCGTCGTTCAAAAAGCTTTGGAACTCTAACGTGTCGACAGTCAATCCATTGTCGTCTTCAGAGCACTTCTGCTTGCTGAATACATGTTAGAAAACATGTTATTATACCAATAATTTCTCATAAGCGATTATATACGCCTTCTCCATTTCTTAGTAGCCTACGCAGACGATTAGTAATTGGAGCAAATAACCCTCGAAGACTAGTAATAACTACAAAGAAATGTTTTTGAATGATAAGCGAATGAATGAAAAAACGTGGTCTTCAATAAGCACCGGCGAAAACTGAACTAATTCTAAAGGGTAAGCTATACTTTGAATTGCAAAATACGCTGATCGAAATTGGTATAACTATTAGATATTTGGGTATTACTTTTGATAATCGGATGAACTTTAGGCAACATATTATTAGTGTGATAGACAAGGACGATGAAGCTACGCTAGCCCGACTAATTCTAAATATAGCAGGTCCCATAATTGAAAAGTTTGCAGTCTCGTGTCGTATCACCCACTCAATTATGCTGTATGCTGCATCAAACTGGCACGATTTGTGTACTTTGGTGGAGAAAAGAAATGTTCATATCAAAAACTCAGAAGCCCTTAAACAAATAACACGGAAAAGAAGCATTGAGCGCTGTAACCGAGACTGGGAAGAGAATCACGCCGAAAGGATAATAAGCAAAGAGTCTGATACCAAATTTCTAAATCTGGTTGGAGTGGAAACACAGATCTTTGGACTTCTACTTGACACGAATCCTGACCGATTATGGTATCTTCTAACTGTACTTAAAGAAATCGGAAAGAGAAATGATAACACTTCTCTGCATCGCAAAGAAACAAATACATTTGAACATATAATTTTTGTTTTGCAAAAAGATTATACGAGAAGAGACATTGATCTTTTGCGACGAGGTACTTATCTCAAAAACAATTACATTACATTCAAAATGACTATATCAAGAGAAAACGAACTTATTAAAGAGATATCTGATTTTAAAAAAGGAGAAAAGAAAGAGGAGTGAGATAAATGCAAGAGAGAGAAAGGAGAGATGACTCCCAGGTGTATCAGATGCTGAAGTCTAGTGAAGGTTCCAGATGCCTAAATGCGTGACGAACAAGAAGAGTTTTACTCAGCAGAAATCCGGCACTTCTTCACGTACGGGCGTAATGGTGTCTAAGAAAAATTGTTCCTTTATAAAAAAAAGTCCATAATACAGCGATGCTGCTTGCATACATTTCTTACCAGTGACATTAAATTTGAAAATAATACATTTGCAATGGTCTCTTTATACATGTGCAATAGGAAGTGTTCCAGATTATTTTTTACCTTTAATTCCGAGCCATAGCTACTATCTATAATCGTTCTTAAAAAAGTATCTTTCATTTCAAAGTTCGATGTATTATACTTATGACATTCATGATTTTAACAAAGTATGAGGCATCTTTAACTTTTATGTTGGTATTGCAGCTTCAGCAGTTTCGTGTAATCCAATAATTTGCTGTACGGTAAGATTTTTCGTGGATTTCCTTTTCATTTAAGGCCAATCTTACTAGCTAGAAATCTTAACCTGCTCTGCAAGGGCAGATGTAGTAATAACAAATTGAATGCTAAAGTCTTCTGTAATTAGTCTTAAGCTGCTGAGGGATGCGAAGACGATATATTTTGTTTTATCAAGTGGAATTGATTTCTTTTTTTGGTTCTGACCTGTAAGGACCTACAGCAGTTGAGTAATATATCATTTATTTTTTAATATATACGTAGACAATAGCTTGTTGAATATCGTTACGATATGAAGTTTGGCATTAAATTCAAGAAAACTACTTTATTTAGGATTACTCGAAACGGTCAAAAAGTCAATTTCACTACCATCTTTTCAGATATGATGGTCTTCATGTCTCTTTGGAATCTCTTCGCTTCTTTAGGTATGTCTTATGAAGAAGTTCGATTTGATTATATATCTGTGGAATATAATAAGCCGTATTTCGTCTGCCTTTCCTTTTGGAACATGAAATGTACTTCCTCTATGGTGTTAACGCTCACAGCTTTATTTATATTTAACTGTGTAAGAATTTCGTTTATTTTTTCCTTCCCGACATATTTTCCGCAGGAGAATTCTTGCCTCGCAATTTTAGAACCTCTCACATGGTCTTTTCCACTTTTTCGTTTTTGATTTTTTTACAAATACCTGCCGAAAGTGGAATTTGATTATACTAGGTGCGCAACTAAGTTCTCGCTGTTTTTCAAGAGATGGCTCAAGTAGTAAGTGCTGGTCGATTGTGACATAACCAAAACGTCATAAATCATGCTTAGATATATGGTAAACAAACCACTTTGACACATTAGTGATTTTGTTTTTGTGTCATATACTTTTGGTTGTGTGCAATTGTCTGATTTTGTGCCAAATAATCGTCATTTGCGGGAAGTGTTGCTTTTCTCTTTCATTCGAAGAAAACGGCGGCTGAAGCGCATCGAGAACTCCAAAAAGTTTACGGAGATCCTGCTGTAAGAGAAACAACGTGCCGTGATTGGTTTCGTCGCTTCAAAGACGGTGATTTCGATGTTGACGACCGTTCGCGTGAAGGAAAACCAAAAACCTTCGAAGACGCTGAATTGGAGGCATTGCTCGATGAGGATCCGTGCCAAACGCAAAAAGAGCTTGCTTTAGCATTAGGAGTTACCCGCCAAGCCATTTCCCAGCGATTGCTTCCTTATGATTTGAAGCCAAGAGACATTGAGCGTCGTCTTTTCACCTGTGAACAACTGCTTCAGCGGCAAAAAAAGGAAGGGTTTTCCTAATCGCATCGTTACTGATGATGCAAAATGGATTCATTATAGCAACCCATACGTCGTCGGTTCGGTCGAATATTCACGCTGCGAAGGTTTTGCTGTGTATTTGGTGGAACCAGGGCGGTATTATTTATTATGAGCTGTTGAAACCGAACGAAACCCTCACTGGGGAACGGTATCGAATTCAATTGATGCGATTGAGCCGAGCACTGCGCGAAAAGCGGCCACAATAGCAGAGGCACGAAAAAGTGATTCTACAGCATAGTAACGCTCGGCCTCACGTTGCCAAACCCGTTAAAATCTACTTAGAAATAAACCTTATAATTGTCGTAAATTTGTTTTAAATCGGTTACAATGGAAGCATTCTCAAGCCTTTTCTGGTTTTACCTAATTGTTGCAGCTTCATTAGGTTTGAACCGTAGAATCAAAGATTTTATTTGTTGGAAATTCTCGCAATAATAGAAAGACACTTTCAACCATGTTCTCTAACGTGTGAGAATTCGCTTTGGTGGCTCAGGAATACCGGGGCACCCTCCGTGGAATCCTCTAATTCGTTTTGGAGATTTATAAAGTACTCTTTTGGTATTCGAAATTAACGCATCCACCTCTAGATAAGATTGTCGAATACTTTGTGCTACAAGGTGTGCGGCATGAACTTTACACGTCACATTTAAAAGTCCCTCCACATGTCTTTAAGGGAAGGGCCTACACAACACATTGTTGTTGCACTATTGCTTACAAACAGTTGATCAGTTGAAAGTTGAAATTCTTTTAGCTTATCTAGCACTATCTTCATAATCGTGTCAGAAGTGCACTTTTATAATCTTTTGCTAGTTAATACAGTAGAAAATGTTTTAAAAAGATTTAGAACACGCGCTATAATATTCAAAATAGAATGTTCTTTTTCCGATATGTCGTTTCGTAGACACAACCTCCCCTATCTTTTACTACAGCTTTGACCATCTATTCAATGCCGTTGCGCACAGTTGACGTATGGATCTGTAACGTTCTCCAGGATAGTATCTTCCAGTTGGGATTGTATTTATTCTAGAAGTCATGAGACCATTGCTTATCGAGTAGATGAAGTTTCAAATCACAAGCGATCACGAACAGGAAATTAAACATAAATTGTGTTTTTGGTGACGCGTTATTTTTTTTATTTTGGTGTTTTCTATATGATTTTTATAGTTGCATTTGTACCAGCATATCAAGGGATTATCGCAAACTTTACAGTATATCTTAACGTCGCCATTATAATGTAAATGGGGAAATTCATCAATAAACTTGAACACCACATCAACCAATGGTCTCGTTTTTCCCTTATGCACGTCCATCATACTTAATAATTATATATTCGCCTTATATAAAGACACGATTGATACTAACTTACAATTCTATATATCTATACTACGCGCTGCGTAGTTAGTGCGAACCTGGCCCGCGGGAAAACATCCCAACTCTGCTAATAACCGATCCCATACAAAAATTATTATTTATTTAGGTAAGTATATACTAACCTACATATATGTAGCATGATAAACAAGTCGCAAAGATGATTTATCGCAATTGTTTATTCACTTCAAAAATGTGATATCTGTTTGTGTCATATATTTACAGCTATTAACACCAAAGAGCTTTCGAAAAAACAAAATTGTAATAAACATATATACAAAAACATTTATCGATATTGTTTATCATCAGATATTGTCTCCCTTTCACAATATAGAAAATTATTTATTTTATTAGTCATTCTAGTTTTATAATAATATATTTTGTTTTTCATATTTATAATAATAATAATATAGTTCCTAATAATTATAATCGTTTGTTTTTAAGTATGATACAGGAGTACCAAAAATGTATAATAATAATATTCTAAAAGATGAGAATTCTTTCTAACTATTTTTGCCATTGTCAGACACGAGGAAATGATTTTCTCTGTTTTTATCAATCCTCAGCAAATTTAGTTTGTCCGGTGAGATGCGCGAAGAAAAAAGCGAAAAGATCCATTGCGAAATATTTTTCTTCAAACGTTGCATGAAATACGTATGTTTAGAAATATGATGGGTCGTTTCTATTTGCTACGATAAGATGCTAATAAATACGATATATAAATATCTAATATTTGTTGAAAATATAACATAAAAATAAGAATAATGACAATAAGTATTTTGAAGTTACGAGAGTGGATTGAAATATAAGATATCCAACTCACATAAATCACTATTTAGTGCAACGCATTTCTCCAAAGGCGGAATCAATTTCTTTATTCCGTCGATGAGAAAACTTTCTTTTTCATTGCTCCAACTGTGAATAGCAAATTTAGTGTCTGATGAAAAATGTTCACTTTTTAATACTTCCTTCAACTTTGGAAACAAGCAGAAATCCAAGGGTGCCAAATCAGGACTGTACAGTCTATGTGAAACAACCGTGCATTTCAGGCACCACTGTCTTCATCATTTTATTGTTACAATGCGTTCTGGTGTTATTATGATGCAACAAAAAAAATCGTTCTTTCCGACTTTATTCTATGGGAACGATTCTTTAGCGATCGTAAAGTTTTACAATATCTTATTGAATTAATTGTTGATCGCTTCGGCAGGTATTCGATATAGTACTCTCTTTGCATCCCAGAAAATGGTGAGCATGACTTTCTACGCTGACGGAACGAGTTTTCGTAGACATGGAGAATCAGAATGATTCCATTGACTGCCGCTTGCTTTCGGGGTCATAATGATGAACCTAGGACTCGTCCGCGAAGGTGATTTTCAGTTCTGCTTAAGAAGTTTTTCTTTATTTTTTCAAGTTATTCGTTAATTATCGCGAGACCCATCTGGCGCAAATTTTTTTGTAATTCGACGTCTACACACTGTATTAAACTCTTTCTTGGCAAATGCCTAATTGCCGAGCAATTTCTATTTGTGTTATCCGGGATTTTCTTGAATCAATGCATTCATTTGCCTTTGACACTTCCCATGCGACAGTGATACTGGTCGAACTTGATCGCTTTTCGTCACATTTTCATTTCGCCTCTATGACAGAGTTTTGCACGTCAAACCTACAGGTGAACATTCTTCACATTCATAAAAACGTTGTCATAAGCAGCTTTCAAATGCTTGTAAATATAGATGGGCGCGCACCTTTCAGCGTTAAAAATTCACGGATCGTTGCTTAGTATCCATCTTAGAAATCGTACTTATAATAAATGATGCTGTTACTCAATAATGGTACACAGAAGAATTAAACTTTCCATGCTAAGACAAGATATTCGAAATTACCGTTTGCAAGTTAGAGCCTGTTTCTGTCCCCATTACTCATACAATAGCGTTGGAGACCTTATACATATACCAAGACGTTGTCATATAATTCCTTAAATTGAATTGAAACATTGACATTTATCGTAGAAGTACCTATATTCAGTGAAAAGGAAAGATATCAACGAAATGGGAAAATACTGAAAAGAGAAATAACACTACGCTTTATGTGATTGACTGACTCATTCTCTATTCCTATCGACAGATCACGATCATTCTTGCCATCTCCGCGAAAGAAAACCATACTTTATAAATAGATTCTACGTCCGATCATAACGTTATGTACAAGACGGGTGTCTCATTTGCTACCTGTGAGCTGCAAACGCGAACTCAAACTCATTTTAGCCCTCAATTTAGCGAAGATGAAGCATGATTCGAAAGATTTTTGGCGCTAAATAGTAAGGGTTAATGAAATCTGAATACATTATTATACACTCAATACGAAGTAACAATTGAAATAATGGACTCAGGCTGGCACAACCGCTCCGAAAAAGGCAAAGACCGTACACTGTGGATTGTTCTTATCGATTATCTCCAAAAAGGTAAAGATGCGGATTCTATACATCCTCTTTAGATCAACAATATTATGAAATACAACGCAGAAGAAACGCTAAAGAAACAACTGCTTTTTCTTTAGAATTGTGCGTGTGTCCACACGTCCACTGTTTCAATGGTAAAAATTCACTACATTTTGTAATGTTACCAGACCCAGCTTTTTCCTTTTTCCCAACTTGAAAAGTTGGTTCGATAGCAAGAGATTTGGATCGAATGAGAAGATAATCATTGAAATTAACGCATATTTCGAACTGTTTTGGAAAAGCATAATTTTTTAAGGTGAAATAATCCTTTCCCAAAAGGTCTGTGCTTTCTTATCCAATCTTGCTAATTGCTAATTTTCAACAAATCTCTGGGTTCGTAGCAACGTACAGCCTTGCCGAGAAGGCTGGATAGGTACGATTATAAATAAAATTAATAATGTATGTAATTCTAATGTATGGAAACGATTTAGAAATGTATTTACACCTGTTGCAGTTAATAACAACAGGTACTTTTGCAAAGCATCCTCGAGTTACTGATATGATACAAGCTATCAACAATGTCTGCACGTGTTCGCTTTTCCTCAACCCATGTCGCTGATTATCTGGAGGATTGTTCAATCTAGTTATTGATCCGTTCTCAAAGAATAAATAGAGGTTAATTCTAATACTTCTGTGGCTTAGTTACACTTTTTTATTTGTAAAGGGTTTTCCAATAAGGACTTGACAACTTTTTTTCAAAATAAAATGCAGACCATTTGAGATATTTCAAAAACTTTATTATCGGGTTGAAGTACAATCAAAACATTTATGAATGGAACTCGACTTCGTTCATATGGCCACCGCGGGCGCGTTTGCAGCGGTCGATTCGTTGGACCCAATTTTCGATGACTCGGCCACACAATTCGGCCGAAACGGCTGCTATTTCGCGTTCAATGTTGTCTCTGAGCTCTTCCAACGTTGTCGGCTTGTTGGCATAGACCAATGACTTGACGTAGCCCCAAAGAAAAAAGTCTAGAGGCGTTAAATCGCCCGAACGAGGCTGTCAATCGACTGGTCCATTTCTTGAGATAACACGCTCATCAAACTTACTCGTCAATAAATTGATTGTAACGTGTGCTGTGTGGCTTGTGGCACCATCCTTCGGGCCAAAAATAATCGTTAATCATGGCGCGATAACGATTACCATTCACAGTAACGTCACGATCATTATCGTAGACGAAAAAATATAGCCCTATGACGCCGCCGGCATGCAAACCGCACCAAACAGTTATATTTTGTGGATGAAGTGGTGTTTCATGAAGCACATGTGGATTTTCACCCAACATTTGGCATTGAGCCAAAAATGAGCTTCGTCACTGAAAATGATTTTGCGATGAAATTGATCATCTTGGCGCATCTTTTCCAGAGCCCAATCGGAGAACGTACGTCGCTTCAAATGGTCCATTGCTTCAATTCTTGAGTCAGCTTGATCTTGTATGGGTATAAACCAAGATCCTTACGCAAAATTCGCCATAAAGTGGTTTGGGCGATGCCCAACTCTTGAGAACGCCGTGGAATTGACTGACTTGGATCATTTGCTACAGACGTTTCAACGGCAGCGATATTTTCGACACTTCGACCAACCCGTTGTCTCACTGGCACGGCAGCATCACACAACGAATATGTAGACTCAAATTTTTGCACTAAACTTGTTACTGCCTGTCTATAGGGCGAGAATTACGACCGAAAATCGGAGTTAACGCTCTTAAAGTAGCGGTCACCGACTCCGAATTTCTTAGTAAAATAAAAACTTTACCATGATGAAAAAAGTTTACTGAATAAACTGACAGTGACAGTTCGATGATTAGTGAAAGGATGCGTTCACAAATTGAATTAAAAGTTGTCAAGTCCCTATTGGAAAACCCTTTATTTGTTGTTTGACAGCTTTTTTAATTTAGTTCAGCGATTTCATCTATATATTTTTTCATCGCATAAGAGCAGCTTATTTTGTACGTAGACTGCTTATTATATATGTTTTTTGTAAGAAAACCCTGCATGTTAGAAAGAAAAATGGTTTTCATTTTTAAGTACAGCACTCAAAATACTCAAAACAGTGCCTAAAGTTGAAAAAAATTTTTAAAAGTATTTCTTGCAGACCTGTGTAGTCGAAAATATGAAGAATATTCAAATACGATGTTTTAAATTACAAATTTCTTGGAACGCAAGGTTAGCTCTAATTCAACCAGAGTCTGTATATTCTTTTTTATCCTTTTTTAAACATAAAACTATATTTTCATTGTTTTTCCTTCCATGAGTTGAATATACAAAAGAAATTTAAGAAATTCTGTGTATAAATTTATAGCTACTTCGACAATAGCAAAAAGTATTACGCTTAATTAGTAAGAATCATATGTAAATTTAAAATTAAATAAACTCTTTTTAATCCATAGATTTCACGCAAGTTCTCAACAATGAAATAAAACAATATTTTACTTACCAACCCGGTAACCTTAATAAGTCCTGCCGGGGTAATAACAAATTTTCCGGGCTTTAGTTTGCTGCTAATCACTTCATCATGTGATTTAGTCACTGGCAATATTGAATGCAAGAATAACTGTGATTTTCTAGCCGCCATTATTCCACAAATACGTAAATACAATTGCGCGTTGTCTAACTAACTTATCAATAAAGCACCACTCGTTTTAATGTTTTCCGCTTTAATTAAAACCTGTTTCAGATACACATAGGAGATATATAATAGATTAGATAATTGAAGATGTTTCAAAAGGTAACGCGCACTACAGAGCACATTTAAAATTTTCATGACCATGTGATAAGACTCAGAAAAATAGATTCTTTTTGAAGATAGTACCTGACTTGAATAGGAAAAAAAACGACAAAACAAATTTAATTAAATTCAGTGTCGTTAGCGTAATTATTATACGATTTCAATAAATTTGGTTGATAATGTTGACAACGTGTATCGTAGGTTGCTTTAAAAATTTTGCGGAAGATACAGAAAAAGTCAATTATTTTAACCAATTGTTCTTATTGCTTTTCAAAATAATCGTTTATATGATCTATGCACTTCTTCATTTGGTGGAACCAATTTTCAAAACATTGGCTCCATTTTTATTCAGTCACCTCAACAAACCAAGTTTTCGTCGGCTTCCACAGTCGCGTCCAGGATATTAAATATCAATCCACGCATTTCTTCTTTTATGTTTGGGATGAAAAAGAAATCACAAGGTACCAGGTCAGGACTATAAGGTGGATGTATCATTAATTGCGTTCGCGAAGCGGGTAAAAACTCTGACGTTTGAGATGCATTGTGTGATGGTGCATTGTCTTCATACAGAATGATTTGTCGTCTTGGTCGTTTCTCGTGCAGTTTTTAGAACACATTTGGCAAACAAATGGCTGTATACCTTTCAGCATTGACTGTGCAACGATCCCCTGGCGGAATAGTACTAAGATGACTGGTGCGTCCGAAATAAGAAGCCATCATTTTCTTGCTAGAGCTTCGTCCGCGTCTCACTTTCGTGGGTTTCTCCTCGTCTTTGAAGACCTATTGAGCTGATTGTCGCTTGTTTTCTGGCTCGTTACAGTAAATTTTAAACTTAAAACGTACGTTACCTGTCACGATGTTGTAAATTAATTTTGCTCGATTTCAGTTGAATTTTTCAGCATTTCTTTGCACCAATCCATACGCACTCTTTTTGAGCTTCCGTTAAATTATGTGGTATCCATCGAGCGCAAAGCTTTCTGACGGCAAGATGATCATGAAGGATAGTTACGATTTAGGTCATACCTATGCCCAATATTGCCCGAATATCTCTGTATGTGCAGTGGTTGTCTGTCTTTATCATGTTGTAGACGGAATCGATGTTTTCTGGAGTGTCTGCCGTGACAGGTCGACCCTTACGATGCTCGTCTTTAAGCAAAACTCTTCCACGCTGGAACTCGCTGTACCATCGTTCAATAGTCACCAAGAATGTTGCTTCATTAACAAAGAATCGCTTAATTTTTTACGAATACTCTTGTCGAATCTTTAAAATAGTAGAAAACCATGGCTCAGAAATTGTCGTGCATCCATTTTTCACAAAACTCACTTTATTTAAAAATTACTAAAAAGAGACAACAGCATATGCTAGAAATCTGTAAATGCTATTCGAAATGAAAATCTTGTAAAATACGCAAAGTTTTTAAAGCAACCTATGAGGGTGGTCCCTGATCTGTGGTGGGGCCTGATCTAGAGATGCCGGTAGTTGTTTGAAAATAATCACTGTATTAGAAAGTATATAATCTATAAAGCATATGTTTCAAGTTTGAAGACGCCACACGTATATGTTTGGCAGCCATCAATAGTGA
Organism: Dermolepida albohirtum; assembly: GCA_031893035.1. Classification (NCBI taxonomy): domain Eukaryota; kingdom Metazoa; phylum Arthropoda; class Insecta; order Coleoptera; family Scarabaeidae; genus Dermolepida; species Dermolepida albohirtum. Next base: position 346,699 of record JAVIWB010005197.1, read on the forward strand.
ACGTTTTCGGTGAATTTGTAAAAATGGAAAGAATTAGTCATTGTTACGTGATACAATACTTTCATTTAAAAGGCCTCAGCCGAACCGATATGAAAGGTGAACTGAATTCTATTTTATGCCAAGACGGTCATCGCAGTGGTCGACCAAATGAGGTGACGACTCCAGAAAAGATGAAGAAGATCCACAAAGCGGTACTAGATGATCGTCGACTGGAAGTGCGCGAGCTAGCAGACATAGTAAGCATTTCAAAAATTGCGGTACATCGCACATTATCTGAAAATTTTGACATGAGATAGCTGCGTGCCGCGTTTGCTCACACTCGAGCAAAAACAGTGTCATGAAGACGTTTCAATTGAGTGTTTAGCGAAGTTTCACAGCAACGAAGCAGAATTTTTGCGCCGTTTCATAATCACGGATGAAACATGGGTGCATCACTTCACACCCGAGAGAAAAGAACAATCAAAACAATGGACACAAAAGGGAGAACCGGCTCCAAGCAGGCGAAGGCTGTTTCATCTGCAGGCAAGGCCATGACATCGGTTTTTTGGGAATAATTGTCATTGACTATCTTGAAAAAGGAAAAACTATCAACGTCGTTTATTATGCGAACTTATTACAACGTTTGAGGGAAGAAATCAAGCAAAAACGGCCGCATTTGCCTAAGAAGAAAGTGTTGTTTCATCAAACACACATCACAAATCCGTTATTGCAATGGCCAAAATTAATAAATTAAAGTTTGAATTGCTACCTCATGCACCCTATTCGCCAGATTTAGCCCCTTGAAAAAATGGCTCATTGGTCAGATTTTCCAACGATGAAGAAGTGATGTCGGCAGTTAATGGCTATTTTGAGGAGCAAGGCAGTTCTTGTTATAAAAAAGGGATCGAACTTATTGAACATCGCTGGGAAAAGCGTGTAGAGCTGAAAGGAGATTATGTTCAGAAATAAATATATTTCTTTCCAAAATTTGTGTGTTTTCTTTGTTGGGTCGGATACTTCTGAAACTAGCCTCGTACGTACGTATTAGTGTGATTAACATTTTGTTTTTTTCTAGGCTCACTAATCCGCTCTTGCATTTACAAGTCTGTAACTTCGACAATTTCATTCTAAACTCAATTCTAATATATTTCTAACAAAACTCTTTTGTTTAAGATACATAAATCAAAGACTACTCCTCAAACCCTTTGTTTAAGGTGCATAAATCAAAGACTACTCCTCAAAACCTTTGTTTAAGGTACATAAATCAAAGACTACTCCTCATTATATTTCTCATTTTATTTTGTATACAAAATCACACTATACAGAACACAATAATAACTCTGTATACTACATAAAAATTATATAATCTAAACAACTAATTGTAAGTCATTTACATAATTTGCCCTGATTGTCTGTTACAAAATAAATAACTATGGTAAAATTAATACTGAATTACCTAGAGATAAATCTTTGTTTTTATTTAATTACATTTTTTTTGGGAATTTGGCAGTATATTTTACTCTCATTTATATTAAAACTATTTTTCTCTTTACGATCTATATTTCCAAACAATAAAATGAAAGTCCCGATTGCAGAGTGATTTATAAATTCATAATTCAAACAAGGTAAGGTACTAAACTTTGCATATATACGCAGGTATACAACTATAAAATTGAGGTATGTATATATTACATATACTTTATTTCTAGCCCGTACTTTTATAAATCACCCTGTATTTACAAACGTCATAATACATATTTTGCTCTCGCATTTTTATTAAACTAATTCTTTGTCTAAAATCCGTTTTATTTCCACTATAACAATGTCAGCGTTTTCTAAAAGAATCAAATATTGATAAATTACAAAATTTATTTTGTGCAGATTTATCGTTATTTTGAACACTTCGATTCGCATGTGTGTCACTTTTCCTTTTAATAGTGCTCAACACACTTCGTTATTCTACTATGGTTAATATAAGATAAATTATCAAGTGTTCAGACTTTATATATTTAGATTTATTGAAAGGTACATGGTGTTCGTCAATTTCTTTTATACATCGACAAAATTTACAATAAAAATATTAATATTAAAAATAATGGACGTATGGTCTTCTGCCATATATTCTTATTAGAAAGAATACTTTTTAAGAATACCTTTTTTATAAAGAAATACAACATTGATCAAATTAAGGTACAGATTTATATTCTATAATGAATACAATATATGTTTGTAGATCTTCTTTTCATATTACACAAAATTAATGAAATAATTCTTCCGTTATAAGCAACATCATAATAATCTTAAAATTCTTGGTTGTCCTTAAAAAACGAATGTTTTATTAAAAATTACGGAACAGGAAAACAAATAAATACAGTGAGTTCGGTGCTACCACAGTGTTGGTTATTGCATTAATACAGTCTTTGAAATAACTAAAAATTATAGTTCACCTGGCGAAAGCAACGTGTGAAATGGTACATTTAGCTTTGAATAAAACCTATGTTCATGAAACATTATAAAACTTCAATTAAGTATAGAAATGTATTTGAATATCTGTTTAATTAATATATATTCTATACTGTTCGTGTGGACTATTTATATATTTTTCACTAGAGAATTTATCATCTGAATATGCTAATAGATGTATCTTAAGTTTCTGTGGTCACCGAGGATAAGAAAGCTTAAAAAATGAAACATTAATGAATTAATAGAGCTGTAATACAATATAATCGGTTATATTAGGGCTACTGGAAAGTTCTGTGCGTTTTTAGAATTAAACAAAATAATAAGTTTTCCATGCCTTGAATAAACTTTATTGAATAATATACAGTATTGTGCAAATTAATGGAATCATGACTATTTTTTTAGTTTTCTACATGTGACAACATTGTTAAGTCAGTTCTGACAGTAGTTTTATGTCAAAAAACATAGCCTATATCACTGGGAATACATTGCACAGTTATTCAGTGCGTTTTAGAGAGTTTGTTCACATATACTCTTTCAAAGTTCAAAATTTGATTTATATTGTGCTTTTACCGATTGCTCGCGATATGGAAATGTGAGAAGATTGTGACATTAAGTGAGCGCACTTCAATGACACAGAGATATTGCTCATGTGGCGTTAGTCAAGGAGCAATAAGCAAGATCCTAAAGCAAAAAAATAATACCGGAATAGTTGAAGTGAAACGAGCGGGAAAATGTGGGAGAAAGAGGAAGATGACACCCCGGGATGTCACTTTTTTGGTCAGAAATAGCAAGCTGAACCCAAGACACACTAGTTTTGAACTACAAAAAGACTTAGCCGACGCTGGAGTGAAAGTGCACGACTCGACAGTTCATAGGAGACTTTTAGAGTCTGGAAGAAAAGCCATTCGACCACAGAAGAAGCAACTCCTCACTCAACGAATGATGAAGCAGAGGCTTATTTGGGCCAAGAATTATGCCGGATGGAATGAGGAAGACTGGAGAAAGGTATTATTCTCAGACGAGTCCCGGCGATCAAAATTCGTGAGAAAAAGTGGAGATGAAAAACTCACTGCAGATCATATCGATCAGACTGTCAAACATCCTGTAAAGAAGATGTTTTTGGGATGTTTTTCGTACATGGGGACTGGATCGCTGGTGCCTATAGAAGGCGTGATGAACAGCCAGAAATATAAAGAGCTACTGGATAAGTATTTGGGAAAAGATCTAAAAAAATGTAAGCCAAACGAAGGTGCAATTTGCCAACAGGACTCAGCTCCATGCCACAAATCGAAGGTTATGGTCAAATATAATCAAAAATCAAGGAAAAAGGAATAACTCTCCTCAACTGGCCTGGCAATTCTCTAGACTTAAATCCACTTGAAAATCTGTGAGGCGTTTGTAAGGCTAGATTACATAAAATGGACTGTACAACGAAGGCAAAATTGATAGAAGCAGCAATTCAGGTGTGGTTTCGGGACGAGAAAATAAAGGAAAACTGTCAAAAATTAATAGATTCCATGCCCTAAAGAATTCAGGCTGTCATCGCAGCCAAAGGAGGGCATATCTCTTATTAAATTACTAGTAATTTATAATTTTATACCATCTCATCGTGATTATATGACAAATAAACGGTTTTCTTAGTTATATTGTGTTTGATTCCATTAATTTTCACAATACTGTAGTTTATATTATTATTTATGACTTCTTGCCAACGTGATAGCAATTTGTATGTACCGTTCTTAAAAAATGCCTTATCCCTGGAGGCGAAATATTGAATCAGTGCTTGTCTGATATACGTCATTATAGTTTGTGCAAATTCCAATAAGAAAGAAATACTACACAAGCGTGTAGAAATTTATCGAAAGTGTTTGGTGAATGCACAACTTCTGATAGAAAATGCAGAAAATGATTCGAAGAATTTCAAATAGGTGATTTCGATCTTTCATGAAGATATAAGTACGAGGCGTGTTTTTTAAGTAGGGGCCGTTTTGTTGTATACACTAATAGCTGGTGCGCGCGCCGTCGCAAGTGCTTGCGTCGTGTCTCGACATTCTTTGGGAACAACTGTGCTCAGTTGCAGGTGTGTAGGTAACCTTTACGATCTGTTCTGTATCTTTAAAATGTTCGAGATTATCCCCCGACCCATGCGAGGTACGGTCAGTGTCGGCAAGAAATATGTCTGCTGCAGACATTCACCGTCAGATTTGTGACATGATAAGGTAAGGCCTCACGCCTCAGCTCAGATTTGAGCTTTATTGCACTCTTTTGGAAGTTTTGGACCACCTCTCTACAGCCCCGATCTTGCTCCGAGTGATTTCCATTTTTTCCGCTATCTCAAATACCATCTCAACGGCAACCACAACGATGACAAAGATGTGAAAACGGCCGTGACCTCTTGGTTATCAGAGCAGGCGGCAAGTTTCTATGAAGAGAATATTCAAAATCTGTTTGTAGATTTAATATGTGCTTAAACAAACTTGGCTGCTGTATTGAAAAATAAAGAAATGTATGTATAACCTGAAATTAAATTTGAAAATTCTCTTTCGTTTGGTTTTTATTCTCAAACGGCTCTTACTTAAAAAACACGCCCCGTAGTAATATCTCTTGTGTAAAATTGTCCTGTTCTCAGCAGTTGTAAAGTTAATTGCATTACTTAGTGGGGTAGTTTAAATGGCACCAATGAATATGCATAGGGTGAAGTCAACAAATCATGTCGATTACAACTTCTGTATATAAGCAAAGGACCTTAAATTGCAAAATAAACCGTCACACTAGATTTTGGAACAGAACTCTCACATCTTACTAACGTGTCCTTGTTATCGTATTATTATTAATATTATCGAGGTATCTATGATATCTATTTATATATTTTTTATTAAACGTCAACCACTTTTTAAAATGAAGAACAATACTCACTAAAAAACTCTGGCGATAAAATCTGGACATTTACATGCGGCTATAGAGCGTTATCGAAAGAACTCACATGTTCGAAGACGTAAACGTGACTCGTTTGAAAGACATTATCTTTCTTATCTTGTGCAAATTTTATATAAGTAAGTAAATACAATATATTACAAATTAAAAATCCAAGTTTTTTTTTGAATAATCTTTTGACCCTCTAAATACATTTTGAATAACTTTGCCATTTTTCATGAATAACAAAATTATCTGGCTGATTGGAACATTTTTAAATATTTTTTTGCTAATTAATATTAATTTGATAGGAGAATTTAATTAATTTAATTTATATTTCTAAACTTTCTTTCTCAAGTTCTAATGAACCTTTCCCTCTCTGTTCTTAACAATATTTTAATTGAAATTTTTAAGGAACTTTACAATTTATTTAATTTTTAATTTATTTAAAAAATTGGACAATTATTTTTTTAGAAATGGACCGAAAATTCTGGTGAAAAAATCACATAAATCACGCTGGAGCATCAACAGTGTCGTGAAGATGTTTCAATTGAGTGTTTAGCGAAATTTCACAGCAACAAAGCAGAATTTTTGCGCCCTTTCGTAACCAAGGATGAAACATGGGTCCACCACTTCACACCCGAGACAAAAATTAATCAAAACAATGGATTCAAAAGAGAGAACCGGCTCCAAAGAAGGAGAAGACCATTTAATCTGCAGGCAAGATCATGGCATCGGCAAAATCGAAAAGTAAAAGACTTCTTTCCCTCTCTGTTCTTAACAATATTTTAATTGAAATTTATTAGGAACTTTACTATTTATTAATTATTTAATTTACTTAAAAAATTGAAAAATGATTTTTTTAGAAATGGACCGAAAATTCTGGTGAAAAAAATCACATAAATCACAGTCTTTATATATAGAAGCAAAATTATATTATCAAATTCCTTTTTGAATGGTACACATCCTATTTTTAAGTTCAGACGTATGTACAGTTCTTTAAGATAAGTAAAGTATCTATTTTATGATACATGTAAAGTCGCTGTCATGATAATATAACTCGACATTCGTGACTTAACTATTTAATTACTTTTTCAAGTGATGATATATTTTAGAATTTAAAAAAATGTACTGATTTGTTTCGACCTTTACTTGATAACATTTGATGGCTAAATTAATAAATACACGGTGTCATAATTTTCACTAATTAGTGAAAATTGTAACACTCTGTGTATTTATTACTTACAAAAAATTATCACATTAAGATATAAAATAATTAAAAATCTATTTTGAATATTTATTGTAACAATTACAATATTAATTCACCATACTATAGATTCAATTGGAGAAAAATTAAAATGCAATACCACTGTAACTTAATTACATTAAATTTAAGAAAACAGAGGGAGTGGCCAATTACGGTTTTGAATTCAAGAAGGAAGAGTTATTTAAATCTAACCGATCGTTTAAAATTTTCATCTAGCCGTAATATATTAGGTGCGCAATTAAGTTCTCGCTGTTTTTTTGATGAAAATGCAACTTTATTATAAAAAAATGTTTACAAATGAATCACTCAAAATATTGCTCATCGCTAGCGACAACTTTTTTCCATCTTTCTGGCAGAGTTCGAATACCGTCACGGTAGAAGTGTTCGTCTTTTGAGGCTATCCACCAATCAAGCCATTTTGAAATGTCTTCATATGAGCGGAACTGCTGATTAGCCAGACCATGTGCCATCGAACGGAACAAGTAATAATCGGACGGCGCAATATCTGGAGAATATGGCGGGTGGGATAGGGCTTCCCATTTGAGCGTTTCTATGTAGATTTTAACGGGTTTGGCAACGTGAGGCCGAGCGTTGTCATGCTGTAGAATCACTTTTTCGTGCCTCTGCTCGTATTGTGGCCGCTTTTCGCACAGTGTTCGGCTCAATCGCATCAATTGAGTTCGATACCGTTCCCCAGTGATGGTTTCGTTCGGTTTCAACAGCTCATAATAAATAACACCGCCCTGGTCCCACCAAATACACAGCAAAACTTTTGCTGTGTATTTGCTCATGATTTTGTTCTCTTTGGGTTGCTGTAATGAATCCATTTTTCATCACCCGTAACGATGCGATGAAGAAAACCCTTCCTTTTTTGCCGCTGGAGCAGTTGTTCACAGGCGAAAAAACGACGCTCAACGTCTCTTGGCTTCAAATCATAAGGAACCCAATTTCCTTGTTTTTCAATCATTCCCAACGCATGCAATCGCTGGGAAATGGCTTGGCGGGTAAGTCCTAAAGCTGAAGCAAGGTCTTTTTGCGTTTGGCACGGATCCTCAACGAGCAATGCCTCCAATTCAGCGTCTTCGAAAGTTTTTGGTCTTCTTTCACGCGAACGGTCGTCAACATCGAAATCACCGTCTTTGAAGCGACGGAACCAATCACGGCACGTTGTTTCACTTACAATAGGATCTCCGTAAACTTTTTGGAGTTCTCGATGCGCTTCAGCCGCCGTTTTCTTCGAATGAAAGGAGAAAAGCAACACTACCCGCAAATGACGATTATTTGGCATAAAATCAGACAATTTCACACAACCAAAAGTATATGACGCAAAAACAAAATCACTAATGTGTCAAAGCGGTTTGTTTACCATATGTCTAAGCTTGGTTCATGACGTTTTGGTTATGTCACAATCACCCAGCACTTACTACTGGAGCCGTCTCTTGAAAAAGAGCGAGAACTTGGTTGCGCACCTAATATATACATATGTATATATATATATATATATATATATATATATGTACCTGTATATACACTTATATATATATATATATATATATATATATATATATATATATATATATATATATGTGTGTAGCTGAAAGTGATTACAGGTTCAACGTTCACGTTTTTTTGGAATCTTCTTTCTTCTGAAAAAGTTAGACACTATTGAATTAGTTCTCATTGCAGCAGCTATTCTTTAGTTAATTTCGTTCTTCACTATTCCATTACTCTGAAATATTTCAATTTCTTCATTTTTTCCAATTTCTCTTAATTCGATTTTATATTTTGGACTACTTCCTATTCGCCTAGGATCATTGTTTTGATTTGTATATTATAAGTGAAACAACTTTTTGAAGCGAAAGAAACTGGAAAAAGAAAAAGGAAGAACATGAAAAAAGGAAGCAAGGGTCGTAGCAGATAAAAGCGGAAATGAAACGAGTTAACACACCCATGAAAATATGAAAAATGACACCAGAAAATCCAACTCAATAATAGTCTTACATCGAATAGTACTCAAGTTTCATAGTCTAAGTAGTGTTTTATTAATATTTTTTCATTAAATTCGATTCGTTTTAAAGAAATTTTGGTAATTACTAATAATAATCATAACAATGGGCAAATTCTATTGACGTATTTTTTGCACATATAGAAAAGTCCAGTTAAACAGGCTAGAATATTATGGTAACGTGTATTGCAATGTTCTTCTTTTAATACTTATATTTTTAATAGCCAAATAACATAGTCAATTTGTACCGTCGCGCAATGTTAACAGATAATATTGTATTAAAGATATATATCTTTTAATAATAATAATAATAATAATAATAATAATTCATGCCTTCACATCCCCCAACAGCCTAACGCCAATTACAGGGGACTTTGGCAGAACTTGAGTTATTATTATATCTGCGCTCGTGGTGCGACTTAAGTTTTTCGTCTGTCGGAATTCGCTTAAACGGGGAAAAGAAACCTCCTGGAAATCAGATCAGTCTTTTGTAATCTCGATGTGTTTATAATATGAATGAATTTGAAAGGACCAATATATTTTTCTCCAATAAATTATAATTTCAATGAAACAAAAAAAAATGTGTTTTTTTTCCTGATATTTGTCTGCCAATTTAATCTAAACTGGACAAAAATTAACTGAAAATAAATAAATATGATGTCGACATTATACAATCCGCTTAATAGACATGCTGGAAAGTTCAGGGGTTTGTTCCTTGGACTATTTTAAGAGCTTTTTGTCCTCGGATACAGGGCGAGAAAGGCTTGAATATTTTTTACATTACTAGCGCATCCTAAGTAAAATTGATTTACTGTACTGAGCCTATCGAATGCAAAGAATTTCCAGAAATTCGTTTTTATGTTTTTAAAAACATTTCGATTATTATACAGAGTCGCCCTAGGTCAGTGCAGATATTGAAAACACCATTAGTTTAATCGCGTTGTTCGCTACGTTCCTATTGCAAAGAGATGGGTTGCATGCATCTTAGCTGGTGGTAGTTATTTTCAGTAGTTTTTGTAGATTATGAATTTATATATGTAATAGCAAGTAATAAAGTATTGTTTTCTTTTCGAAAATCTTTATCGCCCTGTATCTTCAACATCCAAATATAATCTAAAAACAAAAAATCTTAAAATAAGAATTTTTTGCTACATATTTAGCATTACGAATTTCAAATTAATAATTTTAATTTGTTCAGGTTCCACGTCGGATATTGTAAGGATTTCAGTGTGAAACACTGGAAAAAATTGTGTTCTTGGCGGCATTACAGAATCTTATATTTTCTAAGATTAATATTCATGTTATTAATGTTTTTTTTTCCAATTGTATTATTTATTATTTTAACACTTCGTACTGTACCAAACATTATAGTTTTGAATTGAAAATTTGAATTTCTTTGGTTACAAATATATGATCTTTATAAAAAAGGTATTGATTAAAGTAATCATAAAATGAACATACATATTTATGGAGATGAGACGACCAGAAGATTTCCTATAGAGTTGTCAGTTTTCATCAAAAAAAATTATTCCTATCCCAAACGGTTTAGTAATGCTAAGAAGGAAGCAGATTATAACTAATTAAACGAAAATATTAAGAACGTATTGATTTTCAAACACTATGAAATTGTAATCAAGCGAGATATAATTCATCAGTTCGTTTCTAATCTAAAATTTACAGCAAAGACTCGATGGTGTGTCCTTTATAATATGATTTTAACTTCCAAAGTTAAAGTAAAATGTTAACAGTTATCTACATGCTTTTTAAAATTATATTTTGGTAATGTATTCATGTCATTATATTTAAATACAAATAAAGTAAAAATAGGAAAACAAATAAGCAAAAAAATTAGAAAATTTTGTTACAATAGAGTTTCGAATAAGTTACGAGGTACTATCTGCTTCTGGGCTTCCCGCCTGGGACCGCGTTACTGGTATAACTGCCCACTCGTATGGGATATTTTCAGGGCTCAACTACTGCTAGTGTCTGTCACACTGAAACTGAAGATGTCCCATACGAGTGGGTACAAAACGTCGGCCAGTTAAACCAGTGACGCGCTTCCAACCCGGAAGCCCAGAAGCAAATAGTATGGACCACGACTGCGGAAGTCTACGTACCAGATTAAGTTACGAGGTATATTTAATAATTAACGAGCCATTACACTAGCGGGAAAAGCACTGAATATTAATAGACGAAATTTTCTGAAAATAAGCTGACAACCTTGAGGATACATTCAATCAGCTGCCTGAAGAAAAACATCGTTCATTTAAAATGTCAACTCTTCTCGAAACATATTCACCAGAAGAGCAACGTGAAAAGTGTTTAGGATGCAGAAACGTGTATAAATTGATTAAACAATTTAAATCGGACAGAACAAGTATTATCGACATTCATTGTTCTGAATAATAGGTTGAAATCTTGACTAACGCTCTGCAAAATCGCATAAATTTGCGATAATAGACGTATACTAATCGAGATTGGTTCCAAAACAGTTAAATCAAGTCCATAGACAACCGTGTTTGAATTTGTTCTGAACTTAAAGGGCGGTTTCTAAAGGAATTGGTAAGTTTATAAACCGCATTATAATCCGCGATGGAACGCGGATTCACCACACCTTAATCAAAACGGCTTTAATGAAGACGTCCGAATTTGCTTGCGAAGATATAATTCAAAACTCACGCATCCGCCGCTAAAGTTGTTAATTTTCGTCTGGGACTCCCAAGGTCCTATTTCTTGAGACTATTTAGAATAAAAACGTACTATTTAGAATAAAAACGTACTGTGAAGAATGGATATTCTCCCACCATGCTTCAACATAAAATTGAAATTTGCGATAAGAAAAAAACTCTCTGCAAAGATGTGATTCTGCTGCTTGACCACGCCCGTCCCTTACTGTTCAAGAAATACGAGAGACCACCTAAAATTTGATGTCAGAGGTGTTGCTACAACCATTTTATAGTTCCGGCTCAGTTTTTAAATGGCATCAAATTTGAAGACAATAAAGCGGTCAAGGAAACTATACAAAAATGTCTCCATCGTTCAGATTAAAGAAAATAAATATTAGTGGAGATTACTTTGAAAACTGATATAAATTTCATTATCATTGAATAAAACCGTCCACGGCTATTTGTCTCTTGAATTGTTGAACGTCCCTCGTATATTCTGTTATCATGAAGTATAGTTGGTATCTTCATCTGGTAATTGGAAAAATATAGGATTTATTTTACTCATAGTGCATTAATAAGATTAAATTGCCACCTAATTATTACGTATCTGTTATTATTTCTGTATTTATCGTGTCAAAAATGATTAATTATGATATCGTTCATTTAAATATCTCGCAGTCTAGCGTGTAAGTAACATACAGATTGATATTTACTTGATTTTGAAGGACGATCCGACAGGTTCAGGGAAGTAATAAACAATTTGCTTTCTCGAGAAACTTCGCTGGAATTTACTTAAAATCTACGACCCAGAAGGGAATGGCGGATAAAGTAAACAAGATGAGATGGATTGAAGACTATGTCTAGATACTAATGAAACGCATCGAAGAATCCTTTGTTCTACACAGAAAAATGGAAGAAAATTATGTCAAGTTTATTTCTAGACAATACATACAAGTCTACCAGAAAGCAGTCATCACTAATAATGAAGGTTATTGTGTAAGAATTATGAGAAGAAGCAAGACAGCGGACAAAATAAGAAGCACATAGAGGTAACAATATTGTTGGGAATACTTTGAATACCGAAAAATAACTAATAAAGACAATATGAGTCTTGCATCAATAAATTATCTGGCAAAAAGAAAATCGTTGCTTTGTAAGTATAGTATAGGCTAAACATACTGCGAATTCTGTAGACGAAAAGAAGTATTACGGACTCATTAACTTAGTCCAAGTTCTTCTTACTTTTTCGGGTGTATGTTGGAGATTTGAATAGTGTTTTTCTCCTATCTTCGTCTTTTGTTTTTGTGTTGTTCTTGTTCCTAGAATTGTACTTGTTAAATCGTTCTCTGGCATCTTTTCATATGTTCGAATCATCAAGAAGAACTAACCGATTATTCATTTTCTTCTTGACAAGGAGAGAAATGTAGTAGCACCATGGGCCTTGGTGTACCAAATGTTTGTCTATATTGAATCGAATATTTCTGATCGTAACATAGTAATGAGCTGGGTCCAAGCGTGACGTTTGGGTAGGATACGAATATTAGCTTCGTGGATGTCACGTCACTCCGTATATCGTATCCTACACAAGCATTTAAAGTATCACCCCTACCAGAGTTAATGATAGTGCGAATGCTGTTTCAAGGGGCTAGTGCACAGCAAAGAAAATTTTGGGCGACAATTTTTATTAAATCTTTCAAATCAAGATACGATAATAATGATGAGTGTGAATGCACTTATCCTGTTAGGTGGTACTATGAATAAACAAAATTGCTGGTACTAGTCCTTGGAGAACTTACAACAATTATACTAAACACCTCTCCGTAGCTCTAAAGTAACAGTATGGTGCGATGTTACTAAATTTGGAATCGTCGGTCCTTTTTGAAAGAAGATAATATCTTAGTTAAAATGACTTCAGCGCCCTATATCGAAATGTTCAACACTTTCCTGCTTCCGGAACTACGCAGACGAAATGTCAACATGCAGCAAATTTATTTCCAACAAGACGGTGCCACAGCCATACAGCGAGAGGAACAATGTGACCCATTTCCTCAACATGTCATCTTTCGTTTTAATGATATCCATTGGCCGCCTCGCTCACCTGGCTTATCCGTATGCGGTTACGTTTTGTGGGGTTACCACCAAATCTAAGGTATACATTAACAAACTCCATACCATCTAAGAATTGAAAGAGTCCATTCCCTATGAAACCGCTAAATGTTTATAAATGCAATGGAGAATGTTAAACAGAGGTTTGTAGAGTGTACACATCATCACGACCCTTCTGTTGAAAAAAATTACTAATATAGAATTTTTTAGCGATTTGGCGCTTTTAATCTATTATTTTAAAAAGTGACTTGCACTCAGATTCTTTATTCTTTGACTAGTTAAAAATTTTAGAAAACCAAATTATTTAATTTTTTGTTAATAACAATAATAATGGAATCAAGTAGAGTTTCTGACAATCCGTTTAATATCTTTTATATTTTAAATTATACCAATGTTTTAGTGAGCAATCTATGAATCTATATTTTTCTTAATTCGCATTCTGTTCAAATAAAAGATGTTTTCGTAACATTTTCAACGTATTTTAACAAACGAATAGATTGCAAACGTGAATATTAACCAATATTAATTTACAATAATTTCAGAAACACGTTATTCAATTTTACAAATTTTATGTAAAGCTGAGGTTTGGAATATAACAAAAAATATAATAATCTAGGCAAAACAAACTTAAATAGTGAATGCATTACAATCATATCTTTGTTTAAAAATTATCAGAGCGTATGTTTTTTTAAATATTAGAGATATTTATGGATTGGATGTCATGCAAGGTGCGCAAATAAAGTAATAAGACTGGTAGCATAGTATTTGATCTGGCAACAGTATTAGCTTCTCCTATAGCGGGGAGGTAGGTAAGTCAACATATGATACGTCTTCAGAACAAGTTTGAACATCCAAGGGTCTGTTGGTGGCCCTTGGTAATTCTCTTCGTGAACCGGATTCTTTTACTTCCATTACATTTTGAAAGTAAGTAATAAGTTCTAGCAATACTGTGCTATCAAATTTCGTGTCAAACTAAAGCATAGTGCGGCGAAAAATTTTGCAAAACTTCAACAGGCATATGGAGACAGTGTTTTGATCAAAAGCATAGGTTTTTAGGTGGTTTAATGTGTTCTCAGAAGACCGAGACTCGATAGAGAATGAATCTAGCAGTGGAAGGTCTTCAACTGCAGGAAGCGACGAAAATGTTCATAGAATTCATGATTTTGCGCGTTTTGATCGTCGATCGATGATGATTGAGGAAAAGTTAAATTTGACTCACGCAACCGTTCATCAGATTCCGACCAATGAAATGGTGATGGAGAAGGTGTACTCGAAAAAGTTCCAAAAAACCTTTCACAAGATCAAAAGGCAACAGGACGGAAACATGTCTCGAGTTTTTGGGACGGATTTTCTCTAATATATCATTACTGGTGATGAGTTTAAATACGATCCCTTAACGAAGCGTCGAATCCAGGAATGGCACACCCCAAAATTGCCAGGACCAAAAAGGCCGAATGAGGAAACCAAAGATCAAGAGCATACTGAATTACTTTTTTTAGGCAGAGGATCGTCCATAAGGAGTTCGTGCCTCAAGACTGAAGTCAAATCCAGCATTTTTACCAAGGAGTTGTTAAGAAACTTCGAAAAAGGATCATCTGTCATCAAGAACACCTTGTACGCTGTATCAAGACAATGCGCTTTGTCACATTTTAATTATCAAGTTTTTAACAAGTAGAAATATCCCTCACAAGACTTGGGTAATTGAGACATTTTTCCTTCCCCAAAATTAAAAATTCTCAATATCATTTTGGGATATTGAAGAACATTGTGAAGGCCGTAACCGACCAGCTGAAGGCGATGCCAGTATCTATCTGAGTTACAGCACTGCCTAGGAGAGCAGAGAAAACGTCTCCAGCCTTGTTTGGCTTCCCAAGGCTAACACTTTGAAAGGAATAATGTTGAATTGTAACTACAATTAAATTTAAGAAAATTATGAAAGAACAATCTCATTACTTTATTTATACACCTCGTCTAATAGAGTTTCGTATGTATTTTAATCTTAATGTCTTAAAAACAAAAATACTTTTATTTATGGTAAAACAAAAGAGTGTAGTAATTGGTGTATTAAAAACATACAATGTATTAAGTATATTCACTTAATTTTATCTCATACAAAAAACGAAGTGAAAAAATTTATAACAGTAAGGCTGTCATATGGACTCCTAACTAAGACCTATCCCAACGCTAATATAGAAAATACACACGCATCACTATATTATTATAAAATTATAAATTTTGAATTCAATCATGGTATACCATACTAAAAGAAAGGCAACTTTACAGAAAAAAACACCGCGTTAATTAGTCGATTCTTTTTGAAACTAACCAAGTCCTTTTCATCGATTATAGCCACATCTTGCAGCTTAGAATTTAGTGTGGTCATTTCCACTTTAAAAATTGCAAGAACGTGATTTTATAATGATCAGAATATAATAGTAATAATAACAATATAACAGTGAAATTGAGTTTGCAAGTTTATGTAAAAGAAGGTATACAAAAGGAATAAAAAAAAAACTGAATGATGCAATTTTCTTTTACTAGTTTACCGGCATAGGAATTACTTGATAAAGACAACTCTATTTTACTTGCGAAAAGTGTACATTTTTATTTGAGCCAATGTAGTAAAATATTTAAAGAAATGAATGAAAATAAACCACTTAGCTAAAGCCGAATTGAAATATTTTCAATAATTGCAGACGGTTTTGAATATTCAGGTGCTTTCATATCTCTTCTCCTATAAAATTCTTTAAATCCTTACTTATTTCTATGGGCTTTCCTATCTTTTGCGTGTAATTTATTTTCATAATTCTTTTCACTAAACAACTATTATGAAAACCTCCAATACTTAATACTTGACATACAAGTAATTGATAATTCAGTGCAAGATGAACTGTTTTATTTTAAATAAATATTTAAGGGAGTTCCCAAGGTGTCAGGACAGTTTAAATTATAAAAATGGATAGCTGTAATAGTCTAGAACTTGGAGTTATTGGAAAAACTGAAACAGAAAGGACATTTAAACAGAAAAGTTGCCAGAATAAATAAGTGCCCGAAATAGTTGATAGATTCGTTAAATATTGGGGAAAGACAAAAAGCAAGAATGAAAGAAAAAATAACGGAACCTGGAAGGAGTAGAATTATCAGAGAGGCTGAAAATTGACAATAGGAAAAAGTAAACAAGAGCATTTGCAGCAATGTATACTTAACAATGGCGTCATCTCAGGAAACTGAAGAAAACACAATATTAATAATAATAACAATAATGAGAAGAAGAAGAAGCAAAATCAAATAACCCCACAAAAAACGAAGAGAAATTGGTCTGGGGAAACGCTACACGATACTCATTGCACTATTATGCACACACAAACATGAATAAAAAATCATAGCAATGGCTAACAATAGGACGATTGTTACCACAACCAGAAGGATTTATATTAGCAATACAAGATTATGTAATCGTAGCAAATAACTACAGAAAATACGTAATTAAAGAACCTTTAGCTTGCTGTAAAGGACTAACTAGAGAGAGACAATGTTGCAGAAAAAATTATGCAATAGGAACTTCATCCATCAAACCGTAACTCGTAAAAACTAACACTACAAGGTATATTAGAAATACACCACACAAAACATCTTTGAAAATAGTGATTATAAGCTATACTGGAACAGGACAATACACACAGATAGACATATTACTAATAACAGGACAGATAATACATTTATTGATAAAAAACAGAAAATTTTCACAATAGGCATTGCTATTCCAAATGTTACAAAAAGAACAAGAAAAAATAATAAAATATACACCACTTTCAATCTTACTAAAAGAGCTTTGGAATCAAGAAGCAGTAACAATAGCGGTTTGTGTCAATAATAGATATTACAATAAAACAATTTTTCCTTCACATGCGAATTTTAGAAATAAGTCCATCTACACACACACACACAAACAAGAGCAAAGAAAGGTTTCATAACATTAACGTAACACAACTATGATAACCACTTTGGACACAAAAAAATATCATAAAACTTGTAATAAGTAGCATTTTGTGATGGATAATAACACGGTATAATATCAGCCCTGTATAGTGCTAGCTTAAATCTATATATGTATATGAATTGAGTGAAAAATTTGCCAGAAAAATCTACGTCAAAATAGTAATACTATTTATAACCCAAAAGAATACATTTACATATTAGTTACCAAAAATAATATGAAAAAGAATTGGAAACATGCAGAAGAATGCTAAATAAACAAAAAGATATATATAAGCATAAAAAAGACGTGAATATGCTTGAACATGCATGATGTGGAAGAATAATGCATTTTTTCCGATGGAAAATATTCTACACTAAAGGGAATCGACATACCTTCTATGTCCACGATTTAAAAATGGAAAAAAGTTTTTAACCTGTCACACAAAAACAAGAACAATGAAAGATCTCATAACATTATCATAACACAGAAACATGAAAAGTTGTTTCAATTAAAATAAGTTAACTTCGTGTTTGTAGTTGAAGAATGACTCAAATGGAAATTAAGGCGCAGAATAGACCTCTTTAACATAACTATTGAGTAATCCGCATATGCAAATAAGGAGTAATTTGAAGAGGATAGAGATTTAGATAGCCCGTCCACTTCTCTAGACTATATCATACCATAAAACTTAAGATTTATATCTTGAATATTATAGAAAGTGTTTGAATATACATTTTAAGCCGAACTTATTGTTCCCGAATATAATTTTATGTTAAACGCAATAAAATTAGATTTAATAAATCAACTTTCCCTTATATTATTTTATATATTTTCTTTCTTATGCATCTAGTATGAAATGTACGTTTGTAATTAAAAGTCGCAGGCTTTTAGCAATTTTTTATATAAAAAATAATTACTGAAAATTTAAAGATACTTCGATTTCTGTTTCTACAAATGAAGGGAGTAAATTTGTTAAGAATGGATATTTGCTGAAGACGCCTGAATATTCGAAACTGACTAAATATATATATATATATATATATATATATATATCGTGTTCTCTATTGCTCTTGTGCCTTCTTTCTAGTGTATGCTTTTGCAGTGATATACAAACTATATTTACCGAGATTCTTTTCAAAGGCAAAGACAGGTTAATTGCGTTATTGCTTCCACACTGTATCAACTACAATACTACCTATTATAACAATTTGTATTTTTCAAGGATTTAGGTTAATCAAAATAAAATAGTAATACTTGAAGTATATCATTATTGTATAAGTTACTCTTCAGATGTGGAAAAAATCATGTCATGATGATAGTTTTTCTTGTATATTACACTACGTTCCTCTTATATTGCGCATTGCAAATATCTCCTGAACATATTAATGTGAAAAGATGGACTCGATATTTGTATATTTTATTACAATGGCTAAAACGAAAGTATACAATCTGAATTTTATTTTATAAAAGTATATTGATTATTGATGTGAAATGTTCTCGATGATCAAGTACACAGAGAAACTTTATTAGACGTATACAATACAAATCAATTCACAATATATATGTATATAATTATTTCCCATATTCTTGGATATACCTATAAACCTACCATATCATATCAAAACTATCTAACACATAAATTACATCTAAAATGGTATATACAAATATTTATATGAACTTTCTAACAAAGTAAATAGGGCGTAATTAACGTGTAATTGTTCTTCTGGTCCCTCATTTGACAATTCTCAATCCGAAAAATACCCTTTCTACTAATTCTATAAAATTATTAGCTATTCATGTATTTAAAGGCTGTTACATTCTTGCATTGATATTTTTCTAAATTGTGCGTTTCTTTGCAAAAACCTTCTACAAAGAAACCGAAAAAACTTAAAACGAAATAAGTACACATACTTAGATGTATAGTTTTGAATATTTTTCCTGTTAAACAAATGAATACAATGAAATTATTGTTAAGACAATTTCTTTTATTTAATACGAATTTGTTTGAAAAACCAATACGACAGAGATGATTGGTATCATATAAATAACTGATCTGTAAAAAGTAGAATTTATATTCACAATCCTCTTTAAAATTCTAGAGAAGATATCGATTATGTGTAGAATTATAAGCACAATTTTCCATTTATTTATATCGTGTACTTTCGATCTATTATAAATAATCCACATTGATTTGTAACTACATTAAATTAAATAAATAATAATAAATAAGTTTAAGTTCCCAATGGTAATATTTTTGTTTACTGTTGTAAAATACCTAGTTTCCTACTCGTAATAGAATACTATAAACAAATGCAAGTAACTGTTGTTTGCTAAATAAATTTCGAATTTGATTCCCTAAGAACTATTTTTTTATGTACAAACTTAAGAAAAACGTTGTAAATAATAATAATAATAATAATAATAATTTTATTGTCCAACAGTAACCACTTACAGAACAAATTTAAATCATATTATACACATATACGAGGGTGGTGTGAAAACTTTCCGACCTCAACGTAAAAAATGGCAGCACTCACCAATAAAAGCTAGGGAATGTCGTTGTGTATCTATTGTTAGGTACTCACTAAAGTTTCAGCCATTTTGGACACGCAGTTGTTATTTGACAGTCGTTTGAGTGAGTCGATGTGAGTGTCGAGTATCGAGCTCATTAAATATTTGTTTTTGAAAGGCAATACGCCTACGCAAATCAAACATGAGTTGGACTCTGTGTATGAGGACTCTGCATCATCATTTACCACAGTGAAATTTTGGGTAGCAGTATTTAAACGTGGCCGTAAGAGCTTGGGAAACGATGAACGTTCGGGACGTCCAAAAACTGCAACTACTGACGTTAACATCGCTAAAGTTCACCAACTACTACTGGTACTAGACGACGTCGAATTAAGGCGAGAGAGGTAGTAAAGGCTATGAATATGTCCAAAGAACGTGTTTGTCACATGTTGAATCAAGATTTAGGCATGACAAAGCTGTTCGCGCGTTGGGTGCCGCGTTTGCTAACGTTAGATGAAAAACGTGTTCGAATGAACATTTTCAACGCAGTTTAGGGATAATAAATCCGAGTTTTGGCGCAGATTAATTACTGTAGATGAAACTTGCATACATCATTATACGCCCGAAACAAAAATACAGTGAAAACAGTGGACTGCAAAGGGGGAACCGGCTACAAAAAAAGCAAAAACTGTTTTTTCAGCTGGGAAAGTGATAGCGACTGTGTTTTGGGATAGTCATGGAATTATCATAATGGATTATCTTCAAGAAGGAAAAACTATTACGGGAACACACTACGCCTCATTACTTGACAATCTGAAGACAGAAATTGTGGAAAAAAGGCCACATTTTCAGAAAAAGAAAATCCTGTTTCGCCAAGACAAGTCTCACACCTCAGCGGTTGCCATGGTGAAAATCCACGAATTACGGTTTGAACTGCTTGGCCATCCGCCTTACTCATCAGATCTAACCCAAACGGAGATTTTCGTCAAATGAGGAGGCAATCACCTTCGTGAACAATTATTTTGCAGAGAAAAACGCCGAGTACTATTTGAACGGGTTAAAGAAATGGGATCATCACTGGGAGAAGTGTGTAGAGTTACATGGAGACTATGTAGAAAAATAAATATAAATTTTAAGAAAAAATGGCTTGTATCTTTGTTAGGTCGGAAACTTTTCAGACCACCCTCGTACTTAAGAAAAAAAAATAACAATACGAAAAGAACATTATCAAAACAAAAATGCGATCAATAGATTTAAATGAATATAATAATAAAAACAAAAACAACAAAAATTAATTGTTAATTACTTCATTATTTAAAATTAAGATGAGTTGATTGTTGGGGTCGTTGCTTTGTGAAATTCCATTCTACTAAGGAATAAATAAAACACTGACTAAATTTCAAACTACTATACATATATTTATTCCGACTAGTTTCGTCTGTTAGACTCGACATTGTCCTAACAGACGAAACTAATCGCAGAAAATATAATAATTGTGAAATTTAGGCAAAGTGATTTATTTATTCCTTGGCGTTTTGTTTACTCTTTAAAAAGACAACTAATTTAAATAAATATTGAATTAAAAAAATCACTAAAAGAGTTATGAAGCAAAAAATTAGTTTTAGGAAAAAACAAGGAAAATATAGAAGAGGCTCAAGAAGCCATTCGGAGAACAAAACATTTATACATGAGAGCAACTGAGAACAATCAATAAAACCAAATACGAGCTTCCGCATAAATCTAGCACCATGAATTTCTCAACACCACCGCAGGGATTGCAAGCCATGCAATACTTATTTACTACTTCGTAAATGACAATTAGTTTCGACCAATTGTACATATGTAATTAAGTTAATAGAACCCCTTTCCACAATAATGTTCGCATTCTGTATACGTATTTCGACAACAGGTTTTCATCATTGACAGTTGTCTAAGTTGTCATCATCAGCTGATAATTACCAGCTGCTGATGACGACAAATTAGTTATCGAAATACGAATACAGAATACTTCAGTCAACCAATCTCCATTAAATTTACCTATACATATGTGCATTCTGTATGCATGTCACTTATGTATATATTACTACAATTCTTCGAAATCTTCAATTGATTTAGATATATTCTGTATCTATAGCACCCGGCAATTGAATAAAAGCAACCTATGCGTATCAAGAAATTTGTAATACAAAGCGTATGTATTTAAATATATTCCAAAGAGGATCTGTTTTTAGAAAAAAAAACTATTATATTAATAGCAAAACCTGTTATCGGTTTTGGTATTAGGGTCTAAATACAGATAATAAAATAGATGAAAGGATTTTAATTGAAATTTGTACGTACTCATGTTAAAAACTGTATTAAAGCGTGAACATTTTATTAGTTTAATTTCTTCTTTGGTGAATTTTTAAGCTTTGTAAATTATTCGGAACGCAAAAGTGAAAGATATTATTAATGGCACGGGTAAAACCATCGACTAAATATAAAACAGTACTCGAAAATAGATAATCTTTTGGTCCTTATGAGCATATCTGAGTGCACGATGTGATCACAATTGTATAAAATGTCGCAGACTAGTCAAGAAGCCTAAATTGACACCACAAATGAAGAAAGCACGTATGCAATATGCAAAAACACATTGAAACTTTACGGCTGAAGATTGGAAAATGGTAAATGAATACAAATTTTGTTATTAATAACAAAATTACATTAATAAATCATTTCTTGCAAATATCAATTTTTATAAGTTTCATCTTTACAAGTTATATTCTCTTCAGCGATGAATCCCGATTTGAAGCAATGACGGAAAGCTCATGCTCCCTACATGGGCACACTCTTATGAAAGTTGATTCCATCAAGGACCTCGGTTTTTTCTTTGATTCCTCCTTTAATTTACATAATGATAATATTTGTCGTTATGCAGCTAAGAGTGCTGGCTTTATGAGGACAACACAGTACTTTAACGATATTGACTTATTGAAAACACTGTCCTTTGCATTAGTTATCAGTAAACTGGAATATGGGTCGACTGTATGGTATCCATTGCACGGCCCGCAGATAAACGCAATCGAACGCGTTCAACGTCGAATATAATGTTATGTTAGAGGAGCACAATGTCTAATCACTGGAGGAACGCAGATCCAAACCAGTGCGCGTTTTCTTTGCAAGCTGGTGAATGGTCGGATTCAAAGTTCAGACCCCTTGGACAAACTAAACTTCTCAGTTTCTCACTCTTCCTCCAGAAGCGCAGCCACTTTTCTCTACCGTACTACGGTATTTTAAGTTATTAATTACTTTAAGTTGTTATTAAATATTTAGTCATATTATTTTTATTTTTACTTCGTATTATTGGTATTATAAGCTAGTTCGTAGGTTTTTGTCGTATAATTGGGTTCGCCTGTTGGTCAATAAATATATTATTATTATTATTAATATTATTACTATTAATAATTAACAAAATATTAATGTTATATCTTCTACAAAACATAAATAAATATTTTGTATTAGTAAAATGTGTTTGTTTCATTTCTGATAAATTTTAAAATAAGAAAATCAATTTCCAGGTATCCTATGTAAATGTATGTGTGTATATATTACTATAATTCTGTAAAATTGTTCCACTATTACATAAAGGCTTGACGAAGACTGTAATTGGACGAAACTTCATTTGCGAAGTATAAATAAGAGAACTAAATTAAGAAATATTTAAGTCACTTCATTTTGAAACTATTATTCGCGGTTTTAGTTATAGTTCTTAACAAATCGAATTAATAATTACTAGACAAAAAATATTTTTGGAATTTCTGATGTACTTGCTTGTTCGAACTATGAAATCCGTTTCTTTAATGCCTAATTTAATTTCAGCGTAAAGGAAACT
The DNA here is from genome assembly GCA_031893035.1 of Dermolepida albohirtum. Lineage (NCBI taxonomy): Eukaryota > Metazoa > Arthropoda > Insecta > Coleoptera > Scarabaeidae > Dermolepida > Dermolepida albohirtum. The sequence goes on from JAVIWB010005197.1 coordinate 370,462, forward strand.
AAGTAGATAGCGTGTTTGCCGAAAATAGCACGATATATTTATTGGAAATTATACTTTTAAAGATAATTGTACACACTAATAAATACAATACAATCTAATTTGTCACCTTTCGTTTAACAACATTAGTTTTATTTATTATCGTCATATTTAGTACGTCTCAACACGTATACTAATTGCAAATATTGCATATAATAATATAATTATCCATTTTTACGTTTAGAAAAAGTGTGTATCATCTGTACATAAGAATGTGGACCTATTCTACTAACTAATCTTGTCCATCACAAATTATTCACAATAAATAAGTATCTGTCTCGTTATCTCATTATTGTTATTACTTTATTTTTTGGTTTAAGTACAAACAGTATATGTATGTATGTGTATATATATAATTTGTCAACATCTTATGAACATGGATTTAAACTTCTCGAATTTTATTGTATTTTTTTTGTATTTCGTATATGGACAGAAAAACATTAAATATGTATACAATGTTATACAGTTTTACTTAGTAGGTAAACAGCGATATCGAGAGAAAGAGATAGAGAGAGAGAGAGAGCGCATTGACTTCATCGACAAATTTATATTCTCGAATTTTACTTGCACCCTTCAAATAACAATGAAAAAATACATCTAAAGCGAGCGCTTCGGACAGACTGTAAATAAGGGTGCAAATAAAATTATCTAATTACTTTTTGTATAGATTTCGAACGAATTACACACGTAATTCTTAATCGATAAATCGTGTAAAATATATAAACTTGGTTGGATTAATCTAATGCATATATATCTATATATTGTACGTGTTTAAGAAAATACACGAGTATCGCATTAAAAAGTTTCAATCCCCCCCCCCCTTTTAATGAAGCGCAAAATATCTATATATTTAAATTTAAATTGACCAATTCTAAGTGTTTATATTTTCAGGAATTGTAAAAATGGACGACGCCTGCGAATTTGGAATTGTTTGTATTTGTAGCACTACTTTTTGTTCTGTTAATGTAGTCTATGAGGGTGGTAGAGAAATAAATCTCATTTATAATATAACCATAAATAAAATAGATATATGGTCGCCACCTGATAACAGTGATGATAACTAATCGCTGAGCAATTGCATTATTTATTTTTAAAATAAAGCAATGTTTATCTTTACTCGGCATTTATTACTCCAGTACATTTCAGAGTATCTGAATTGAGTTTGTTATAAATCAGTTGCAAGTGAAAAAAAGACTTTTATGACTTTAAGACAATCGTGACAAGGAGAAACCATTACATCAAGCAGAAGTGGCCACTACGACAAAACTTTTTACCACTAAATGATAGATGACATCGGCTTTTAATGGAAAAAGTGATGATCATAATACCAGCTCTGCACATTAAACTAAGGTTCGTTAAAAACTTTGTTAAGGCACTGGATTAAGAAGGAGACTATTTTAAAAAAGTTCTCAAAAATAACAGAAGGAAAAGTAAAAGTAGGTATAATCGTGTACGTAGACTTCCGCGGTCGTGGTCCATGCTATCTGCTTCTGGGCTCAACTACTGCACTGAAACAGTTTCAGTACAGTAGTTGAGCCCTGAAGATGTCCCATACAAATGGATACGAAACGTCGACAGATATACAAATGACGCGGTTCCAGCCCGGAAGTCCAGAAGTAGATAAAAGAAGGTATTTTTATTGGACCTCGGATACAAGAAATAGCAAGTGATTTCAAACCAAATTAGCAATGCTGGAAAAAGTTGCGTGATTGTTCATGGTATAGGTTACCAGTTTTTTTCTGGGAAACAAAAAAGCAGAAAATTACAAAACTTTGGTAATGGACATGATACAAGCACTTTACTCTGCATTGTTACTCCAGTACACTTCGGACTGGACTGAGTCTATTTATTATAAAGCAGTTGCAAGTGAAAAGAAGACGCGAAATTATTTTATAGACATATTATTGATTTTGGGAAAATTAAATATTTTTAAGATTAGTATAAGAATGTCTTTTATGAAAAATAAAATATTAGAACTAAAAACAACTTCCACGACTGAACTTTCTTTATATTATATTATAAAATTATTTAAAAATCTTAATGACTACCAATATTTTTCATGTAGGAATCATATATAATTTTTCATATCTATATTGTATTAACACGTAAATATAAATGTTTAAAATAGAGTTTGGCAATAAAGGAAAAGACTGAAAAATTATATAATGCATATTAATAATCTTTTCAGTATAAAAGCATAGATTTCAGAAGTAATATTTAAATCCGAAAATTGTGAAATTGAAAAGAAAATTTTAGTTTAATTTATTAAAAGTTTATAGCAGCATTTGTTGAAAAATTGTAATTATATCTAAAGTTAATGTAAATAGTTTTTAAAGAGTTTGTTTTTATCAGGTCGGGAAACAATGCAATAATGTTTCTATTAGTTATACTCGCCAACAAAGCTTTTGCTCTAAGTCAGTAACTATCAATATTAAACAGCAGAAAGAAAGCGCAAATTAATCAGAAAGCGCTAGTGTTGGCTTAGCTCTACGGAGAAAATGCAGATAGAGACTTATCCAGACATGATCTGACTCGTTCACTCAAGGAGCCATAAGTTTGCATTGGTATTCTAATTTTGTCGGTTCTTATGCTTTAGGGAGGGGACAAGCATACATATGCTATATAAAGAATGGGACGTTATTGACTATACTCGCCAACCAAGCTTTTGCTCTAGGTCAGAAACTATCAATATTAAACCGAAGAAACAAAGTACAAATTAATCAGAAAGCGCTAGTTTTGGCTTAGTCCTGGTTACGCAGAAAAACCCGGGTTACTATTTTTCGCAACAGACGTGAACATCTAGTCGATTTCAATATTATGGCCAGCAAATTGGGCTACTTCAATGAAATTTGTAAACTTTCTAAAGCTTTCGGGATACAGTATAACCACTGTCCTAGAAGATTATTCATAGATTCATCAAAAGCTATCCTGACAACAGTTTTCTTACACAACGGAAACCTTTACCCTTCTATTCCAACATACCATGCAATTTCTATGAAATAAACTTACGAAAACTTGAAAAAGACAAAAGTAGGAAAGCTATTTCTTGTATATTTGTGCGGATATTAAAGTTGCAATTATTTTAGGTATGCGATTAGATTATAACAAAGATTGTTCCTTTTTATGTCTTGGGAATGGTCGTGACAGGGAAAACCATTACATTAAGTAGAAGTAGCCGCTACGATAAAAGTTTATATTACTAAAAAATTATATACTACTTCCGCTTTTAATGGAAAAAGTAAATATCATAATACCAGCTTTACACATTAAACTAAGGTTCGTTAAAAACTTTGTTAAGGCACTGGGTCAAAAAGGTGACTGTTTTAAATAAGTTCTCAATAATAACAGAAGGAAAATTAAAAGTAGGTATTTTTGTTAAACCTCAGGTACAAGAAATTGTAAGTGATAGAAAATCTGAAACCCAATGAACAGTGCTGGAGAACGCTGGGTGGTTGCCTATGGTACAATTAACCAATTTTTTCGGTAAACGAGAAAGCAGAAAATTACAATACTTTGGTGATGGACATTTCATGGTGTTGACTGCAATATTAGTCTGAAAAGTTTCCGATCTTAATGCGAAGATGGCAGCACTCATCAATAAAAGCTAGGGAATATAGTTGTGTATCTACTGCCAGGTACTCACCAAAGTTTAGGCCATTTTAGACACGCAGTTGTTATTTGACAGTCGTTTGAGTGAGTCGATGTGAGTGTCGAGTATCGAGCTGTTATTAAATATATGGTTTCCAAAGGCAATACGCCTACGCAAATCAAAGATGAGTTGGACCCTGTGTACGGGGACTCTGCACCAACATTTACCGTTGTGAAATTTTGGGCAGCTGAATTTGAACGCGACCGTAAGGGCTTGGGGGACGATGAACGTTCGGGACGTCCAAAAACTAGAACTACTGATGATAACATCGCTAAAGTTACTAAAGACCGACGAATTAAAGTGAGAGAGATAGCAAAGGCTATGAATATGTCCAAACAACGTGTTTGTCACATGTAAAACCAAGATTTAGGCATGAGAAAACTGTTCGCGCGTTGGGTGCCGCGTTTGCTAACGTTAGACGAAAAACGTGTTCGATTAAACATTTCCAACGTTCTGTTGGCGCAGTTTAGGCGCAATAAATCCGAGTTTTGGTGCCGATTAATTACTGTAGATGAAACTTGGATACACCATTATACGCCCGAAACAAAAATACAGTCAAAACAGTGGACTGCAAAAGGGGAACCGTCTCCAAAAAAATTTCGGCTGGGAAAGTGATGGCGACTGTTTCTTGGGATAGTCATGGAATTATCTTAGCCGATTACCTTCAAAAAGGAAAAACTATTACAGGAGCATACTACGCATCATTACTTAACAAGATGAAGGCAGAAATTGTGGAAAAACGACCACATTTGCAGAACAAGAAGATCCTGTTTCACCAAGATAACGCGCCCTCTCACACCATGGCGAAAATCCACGAATTACGGTTTCAACTGCTTGACCATCTGTCTTACTCACCAGATCTAGCCCCAACTGACTTCTTTTTGTTCCCTCATCTAAAAATTGCGCTCGGAGGACAGATTTTCGTCAAATGAGGAGGCAATCACCTTCATGAACAATTATTTTGCAGAGAAAAACGCCGAGTACTATTTGGACGGGTTAAAGAGATGGGAGCATCGCTGGGAGAAGTGTGTAGACTTACAAGGAGACTATGTAGAAAAATAAATATTTATTTTAAGAAAAAAATGTCTTGAATCTTTGTTAGATCGGAAACTTTTCAGACCACCCTCGTATATATAACGACGAGCGTTTCTACCAATACATTTTGGGAACGGAAAAACAGGGCAAATGAAATCCTGTAATGTTAGCAGGTTATTGTTGGACCTAAAGAACGTAGGCTATAAATGTTTATAAGAAACAATGCAATATTTCATCAATATTCATTAAAGTAGGTTATAAGCAGGATAATCTTCATTAAAACGAAATTAGAACTCACTTGACCATCTACCCCTTTCATTAAGATAAGCATTTCTATATCTATAAATCACTTGAAAAAATCAAAATCAAAGTTGAAATTTGTTGGCGAATTGAGGTTTTTAACATTTTGTATTTAATCACTTCTTTATATTTTATAGATGCAAACTATTGGTAACCAAAAATAAAGAACAAGAGAAATTAATCATGAATTGCCGAAAACCCCAACTGCCTTTTTCTGCTATTATCATATATTATTTATCTACTCAACTTCGAACAAATTCTTTGAAAATAATAGAATTATACTCAAACAATAATGTAAAAAAATAAAACATTAGGAGACACAATCTGAATGAATAGTTAAAAATACTTAATTCTTCATATTGTCAACAAATATACACTATCATAATATGAATTTTTTTGATAACATTTTACTTTTTATAAAAGATTATATCTTTCTGGGACTTATTAATAAAGCTATCTTAATTATATATGTATAATAGTTCTGCATAAATAATAACAATGGTTTTAAAGAACATAAAAATACAAGAATTACTCCATTCTTTTCTTTCAATTTATAAAATAAAACTGCTACTAGGATTTTTTGAAACAACGATCTTCAGTGAATATACATACAGCCTTGGCCATATGTCTGAAGCACCCTCAAGTTTTGGATGTAAAATGAAATTAGGAGGTATAAAAATTAAACTACAAGTGTATATACATTTTGAATGCAAATTTAATAATATACATTAATATTTTGTAGCACCACCGCGACATTTGATAACGGCTTGTATCCGTTTAGGCATTGTAGCCACTAATTTGCTACATATCTCGGGTGAAATCTTTTCCCATTCTTCAAATATCCTCGCTTTTAATTCGTTTTTGTTTTTATGTCTATATTTTGCGACATTTACTAAAATACGCCACAAATTTTCTATGGGCGACAAATCCGGCGATTGTGCCGGCCATTCGAATATGCACGTTATTTGCGCTAAACCACTCGATTGTACGTTTGGATTTATGGCAATTGTCCTATCGGAATCGAACAGCTTTACAATAGACGGTTCTAGTACTTCTCCTAACATATCGATGTAACTGCTGTTCATTCTGCCTTCACAGACGTACACTTCGCCGACACCCTTAGTTTGCATATATCATCACGCTACCACCCCCATACTTTACGGTAGGCACAATACAATGTGGCTCAAACGCTTCCCCCGGTCTTCTACGAACAAACTGAGCCCCAGGTGTTGGCAAAATTACGTTAGAAAAATTAGTAGCTGTTCAAAAAATTCCAATTCACTATTCAGCACATTCAAAATATCATATTTATGTAACACAAAAGTAAAATGCATTATTTATCATACCTCTACATTGGATTCGTCGGACCATATGATTTTGGACCAATCCTCAACTGTCCAATTTTTGTGTTTTTTTGCCCACAACAACCGTTTTTTCTTCTGCTCCTCGCTCAATAAGGGTTTGCGGCGAGCTTTACGACCATGTATATTTACTTCTACCATACTGTTCTCGCTGATACAGAAGTTCCTTGGCGCTCATTTATTTCTGCAGATAAATCTTTTGATGATTTCATACGATTTTTCAGAGAAAGTCGCGTTAAAAATCGATCATCTCTCTCCGTTGTAATACGTTTTCGTCCACTTTTCGGTCGATTTTCGTGAGAACCTGTCTCTTTAAAACGTTTTATTGCCGCTTGGATGGCATAGCGCGACCGCTTCATTATTTTCGCGATTTTTGATTGCGATAGTCCTTGAGTATGTAATAAAACTGCATTACTTCGCTCTATTAAATCTAACTCCCGTTTTCTAGGCATTTGTCACAATGTACAACACTATACAAAAACACAATATTCAATACAACTGGTTAAATCAATTTTATAACACAATATCGTTTCTAATACACCTCACTTATTGAACAGTAAAGATTAACAGCAATAAACCTTAAAACTACAGAATATTTGTATACTTCTTGAGATTTTCCTGGTAAACAGTCATTATATACACTATATATCTAGGGTTCAGGTAATATTCGTTTATTATGGCCAAGGCTGTATATCTAATTCATTATGGACCTCTTTTAAATAATTGTGATTATTTAAATTTTAAAATTAGTATAAAGATTGGAGGCTTGTGTTTGTATTAAAAGTTTTTTTAAAGGTTATACACAATATTATTTTATTACACATTCGCAAAGATCGGAACGCCTTTTAATACATCCTGCAAATATAAACACTATATAAATTTAATTATTTCTGCAAAATATATGATAAAATAATACATTTTTCTTTTATGCGCTTTTATATTTGGAATTGAGACGATCAAATCTCACAACAGATAAAATAAAAAACTAATAACTAATTGTGTGCTAATTTAAAAAATTTAACACGAAATGTTTGTATTACTTCAATGCCTGCCATTTCGTTACAAATATTATTTTATATTAATTCAAGTTTATATTAATTTATGTTAAACACTTTTCCATAATTTTTACTTTAATAAATTAAGTATACATACATATATGTATACATACCCCCACGTGGGGTATAGATATTTGGAGCCGGTTTACATATCAGAGTGCGCGTTTGCGGATGACCTTATGCTATTCGGCGGGTATAATAATGCACTACAAGAAATCCTAGTAATATGGAGCAGAGCGCTCAATAAACGCAACCTAAAGACAAATACAGAAAAGACCAAAATTATGATACTCGGGAAGAACAAGACGCAAACCAGTATGCGGATCTATGGCAAAGAAATTGAGCAATCGGACAGCTACAAATATCTAGGAGTTACCATACAAAAAGATGGGAAAAGTGAAGCAGAAATAAACAACAGAATTGAAGGAGCAAACAAAGTATACTATGCGCTGAATAAAGCACTTATCAGGAAAAAAGACATAAGCAAAAAAACAAAAATAACGGTATTCAAAACGATCTTTAAACCCATATTGACTTTTGGATGTGAAAGTTGGACACTTACGAAGAAACAAGAGTCGAAAATACAGGCAACGGAAATGAAGTTCTTGAGAGGGAAAGTGGGAGTCACAAGGAGAGACCAGATGAGAAATGAGGTAATAAGAGAAATGCTGGAAGTTGAATCAACAAAGAGCTCAATAGAAAAACAACAAATGAAATGATTTGGTCATTTAATCAGAATGGCACCTAATAGACAAACGAGAAAGATATGGCAAGCAAAGACAAATATAAAGAGACAGAGAGGAAGATCAAGGAGGAGCTGGGACGAGACAATGAAGGAAATACTAAGGAAGAAAGACAAAAACTGGCAAGAGGCCAAGATATTGGCGCGAGATAAAAGGAAATGGGCAGAGTTCGTGCATATGGGCAAACAAGCCAGTGAGAGGAGAAAGTGACGATCGAACTGAGTGTAGGTGAAGTGAGAACCGAACCTAGTGAGAAGTGAGAGTGATAATGGATCTCAGAGGGAGTGGAAGTGAGAATTCACCTCACACCGAAAGGTAGAAGGGGCCTGGATTACATATATATACAATTTGTGCAAATGATTAAGACATTTTAAATTATAAATTAAAAAAAATATTGATTTTTAATAAATGAAGGTAATATATAGATATTTTAATAGAAAAAACATTGCTAATATAGTAGGTATTTAATATTGTAATAAAAAGATTTTTGTTTCGCAAAAAGGTACGGAATTATTGCAAATAAAAAAGTAAAATATATAAATATTTTTATTTCCGTCATTCGCATTTCTACAAAACTTTATAATGAATATCTTTTTACTTAAAACCTTTTTAAAAGTCATCCTATACTAACATAGAAACAATTTCGCCCCGAACAAGTTTATGATATCGTTTTGTAATTAAATTTGATAAATATAATACCTCGACTCTAATATCAAATACATGAACTTATGAAAACGATCCGCTTTACCACCTGCGCCTCTCACGAACCCCACGAATTTTAAATGGAATTAAAGCTTTTATTTTTATGTTTATAGTGTATGACCAAGTTAAAACTACATTGTGATACGAACAATAAATTCTTGTACACTCAGGTGGGCCTTTAAAATAAAAATGAGTAAGGTTTAGACGTTTTTTCATAAAAATCGACAATTACTTTTCTCGATTTCCTCAACTGTTTCCGTATAGAAATTATGTGGACTATAGCGTGGAAATATCTTCATTTATGGTGCTGTGCAACAGAGCAGACGTGCCACAGCAAGAGTTTTTAATGAAAGACATCCAGAATGTAGAGCATAAATACATACAACTAGTGCAAAAACTTGGTCGCAAGTAGATTAATAGCGAAGAGGAAAATGCATGGAAATAACAAAGTAAATAAAATAGAGGAAATTGAAGTAAGGTAAACGAATGGACTTTCTTATTTATTGCATTTATTAAGTATTGCATTAATTTTACCCATACAAACTGAAGATAATGCAGGAGTTTGAGACGCCGATTGCGATCAACAAGTAGTTGTGCTTTAGTAATGGATGCATTTTCTACTTAAATAGGCATGTGAACAAACACAATGTACGATACTGGAGCGATGAAAATTCCCACATCATAAAAAAAGGACATACACAGAAAAAGCAGTAAAAAATTAAAGTTTGAGCAGAAATACTATATGATTCAATAGTTGGACTCATATTCATTAATGAAACTCTAAATGGCAACATCTATTTGAATGTGCTGGAGAAAATGATCAATCCTCTTATAATTGAAAAAATTGAAAACTAGCGTAATGAACTTGATGAACATTAACTATTCTTCCAACAGAATGGTGTTGCATCGCAGTATACTGCAAATATTCGTAACAGGTTTAATCGCAGATTTGAAAATCACTGGATTGGTAGACGTGGCACAATCGAATGGCCTCCACGATCACCGGACTTGACAAGTTTCGACTTCCTTCTTCCAGGCCATTTAAAATCAGTACTTTATAAGTCTTAGATTTAAACCATTTGCGTCAAAGAATTGTCAAAGAGTGCAAAAATATTCAACAAGGAATCGGCTTTAGTTGTGCATGAAGAAATGGTGCCCATTTTTGAGCAGTTCATATGAATATTGTTCTTTTTAGTTTTGTTTGTTTATTTTAATTGTAATGAAGTACTTTAAAATATTGCCAACACCTATCTAGATGCTTGAAAATTTATTGTCGGTTTGACAAGATAAATCAAATTTTGAATTTTTTAATCTCTAGATACATTAAAGAAAATACAACGTGTCTTCGTTTAAAATTTTATGGAGGAGAGCTTTCATGGGGGTAGGGGATACAGGTGTAAACGACATAAGTGTCATTTACAAGCTAAAGCATCCCTCTTACAATGAAAGTGGATGGGTTTTCTGAAGTTTTTAATTTTGTTTAGTTTCTGAAATATTTCAATTGGATTGCTTTCAAAAAACTACACCGTATAAAACAAAACAATTCCTACGAAATTAGAAGAACTTGTAAAACAGAAGTAGAAGTAGAAAGATCAGGTAGTCGCAATCTAGAGATAAACGCCTCATGGGCACAGTAGAAGTATACTCAATGATAATTGCTCATTACTATCAATAGAATTAAAATAAATATAATTTACTTACTTATACTGAATCTTCTATTTTCGTTAGCCCTTTTCCTATTTTTCTGTATTTTCGTCAAATAATTTTTGTCAGTAATACAAACATTTCGCAAAGTACAAGAATTATATACTTACTTGTACGAAAAATATTTATAAATAGCAAATATACACTTGGTGGGTAATAATGTTTAAATATCTTTAAAATATATATGTACTTCCGAATGTTGCTGTAAATAAAGCTGCTTTAGTGCCACTACAATGTAGAATTATTAAGGTATATTTAATTGAAACCAAGAAAATATCGTAAATATATATCAGGAAAGTATGACTCGAACACCTGTTAATTAAATTTTAAGTTATTCGATATTAACACTAACTAAGCTATTTACTAACATCAAATACCTATTATCCACTCCAACATTGGCCGTCAGTCAAAGTCACATGCGCTTTACGCTTGCGACAATTAATTAATGTCGTCAGATGTACATGCATATTTGACTTCGTTAAGATACGAGAATTGCTTCGGAGTTTCTAAACTGATTTTCTTTTTGTAAAAAGCAAAAATTTTTGTAAAGAATACTTTCTTCTGAGAAATCAATAAAAAATGTGTTTCCTCTTGTTACACCATCTGGCAACACCCTATAATTTACTCAACATCGTTGCGATTAATTAAATTTTTATATATTTGCATATGTAATTGTGTTTATAAATAAATTCTAAAGCAGCTTCATTTTCAGTTTTCAGAATCAAAACCAGAGATATTTGTATTATCTGTTTTGGTTGCCATCTGTAATTACTACTCAAGAATTATTTTTTTTCTTCTTTTAGTCATTTATATACATTATAATCCAATTACAATGCTAAAGAAGACAAAATAAAAATGTTACTTTTGAGTAAGTACTCAAAAATTATTATTCATTGATTGAATATATTTATCATAAATTTTAACAATAATTGTTCTTTTTTCTGAACTTCATGATAATATATGTTTTTATATAATCGATATATTGAAATTTAACAAGATTAAAACGACAACGTAATTGTTTTCCTAATTGAATATTGTCTTATTTTTAGAATAAGGTAGAAACTAGTAATTTCTTGAAATCTGACATTCCATACAACCACATAATGTTATAATAGTTTGCAATTTTATTTTTATGGCGAAGTTTTTAAATATTATATAATTTCGCAATGAATTGTTTCATACAAGATATTTCGAATTTTTTATAGTGTACAAATCTACCAATTTTCTTTTCATTTTCAGATTTAATAAGTGTCACGATCTGTTAAAAATTAGAACTTAGAACTTATCGCCGCTGCCTGTTGAAGAATATTTACAACCGAATTCATAGCTATGTGTATCTTAAGGACAAGGATACATTACATACATGATAATGTCTTTCATAATCTAATCTATATTTGGTATTCTTGTATAATAATGTATTCAATGGAATTATGGAGGTTTTAGTCAAAGGCTTCTATAAGAAATGAACAACTAGTAGTTCTTCTGAAGCTTATATACATACTCATATGGTGACTTAATTTATTTCTGTAAAAAATATTAATTTATTTTAACATCGAAAAAGATTTAATCACTCGAATTGACCTTCATTCTACTATTTATATAATAATAATAATATATTTGTGAAAAATTAAAAAACGAATTAAAATAACAATTAATGTAGATATTACTAAGCTACGATTTAATAAGCATTTGCTTTTGATGTGCTACCATGTTTTAAATTTTCACTGGGTTTACATCTCGGAATATGGGTGGATTAATCTGTTGCATTCATTGTACTCTCTGTTAATAAATTGAAAATACGTTGACAAACCTTTTATGACACGTGACAAATAGATAAATCTATCTACAAAGAATACGTTTGGAGTTAACTGTACAAAATTGAACATATGTACATATGTCTATCAATTCAGTTATCATATCGATTTTACAATTTAACAGTATTTAAAATGGTTACAATAGAAGAAACGTTGTTGGATTTTGGACATGTTCAGTAGGGAAAAAAATGTTCTAGAGAATTTCATATTTAAGTTCCAGTTGTTGTTTTTGCACGCCACCAGTTTAGTGAGGCTCTAAAGATATTTGGAAAATTCGTGTAATAATACTGAAAGTAAATTTTATTGGAGACTGTGGTTAATTGAATTAATAAAGAAAAAGCAAACAAAAGCTCTTACCGTGTCAATGTTCGTACTTTGTATACATTTTTCGATACTTAAGGTGTTATCATCAGCAGATTATTGATCACAGTGTCGCACCTGGACTCGTGGTAAAGCTGACACAAAAATCCGACATTTATAGAATAAACTGCCGAAATTTTAACAAAAAATACATTGCTCAAATAAAATGCTCAATAGGAACCCGGTATAAAGAACATATGTATCTCGCACATCAAATTTAATCGACCTGGGAAATTCAGTTTGGCGAAACATGTAATCGCGGATTGTCTATATTTAATCAAAAGTATAAACAACTGCGATGAATTTAGACGGTTATGAGAAGATTTTTATTGTGAAAAATAAAAACCAAATGTTTATCCAAATAGGAGACAGATACTATATTCTGGCCCCTGTGAGTTTCTGGAAGATGCGGTCGTTAAAAATGTCCATAACCGACTGTGGGAGCGTATATTAATTCAAGTGTTCGTTTTAAGTATAGGAAATATTGATTTATATTTCCTTTGTGAAAGCCAATGAGCGTTTGGTTTTGACAGAATGAGTGTACGGAATTTTTCTGTGTAAGCTTTACCATGAATTTAGGTGCAAAGCTGCGATTAATAATTTATCGATGATGACAACTTAGTTGTCGAAATACATATACAGAGACCGAACATTGATGTGGAAAGGGCTTTTTCCTTTCTTGATTAAATAATAATACTGTTTGAAGAGTTATAAACCATTGACAAAACATAATCGTAAATAAATCGTGCTCGTTTGATCGCATAAATAATCATAAATCAAATTTAGAGTTGCTTTTGAATGTGTTGATCAAAATACATTCTGAAAGACCTTTTTCATCAGTGTGTGTATAAATTGACGAAAAAGCTACGTGGTGTTGCCCCTTGCCAAATTCTGAATCGAAAACCTCCAACCTCAAAATATTGTACAATGCCTTCATACGTCTTCACCAGGTTCTCTATGTTTGACTTTTAGTCCACAAATAAGCGTTTCCGTTCGATATATGTTGAAAAAGATATAACTGCATTTAAGAATAAAAAAGAATTTTTAATACTGTATTTTCGAAAACGTATTTTTAATTGCAAACTTTGTTTATTTTGACATTTCTTCATTAACGCGCTTTCATGAAAAACTCATTCGGTAACGTTGTAGAACAATAAGTATATTCCAATATAATTTCAATGAAAAACTACTGTCAAATAAATTCGTTTTTCCTCATATGAATTTATGAAACCTCTGCTATTTTCGTGTCTCGAGTAGTTTGTTGTATTTCTGTCTTTTCTAATGAAAAATAGTAAAATTTCTAGCAATGAAATTCCTTGAGAATTTGTATTGATTTTGCATTCAACCATAACCACAGAGAGATTCATCTATGGTACGAGTAAATGTAATCGGATGGTTCACCAAATTGTTCTGGGTCAAATTGGAAAGGTCGAAGAAGATTTAGCAAATATTTCTGGACTATTAGAGGAAGGTAATATAACCGTAGTGAATTATATTTTGAAAAAATAAATTTAAACGTAAAAGCAGGAGATTATATATTTCAACTCAGTTGAATCGGAAAAAAACAGCTATAGGAAAATAAAGACGAAGTGATTCAAAAGGTAATTGATGAAAATAATGCATTAAAGGAAGGAAATTTAAAATAGGACATGCAAGCCACGAAAAGAAAACAATTGAATCGAGGTGTAAGCATAAAATATTATGAACAAAAAGTGGGACCATTCAAATGAACAACATTTACGATGTATACATAACCTTTCATTTAGAAGTTTTCGATATTTATTATACGAAGGCCATTAATGTTAAGTCATAACCTACTCCGAACATGTTTTTTTTGAGCGTTTTTTATTGCAATATAAATTTTTGAAATGAAAAGGTTATGTTGCCAAAAAAACAAAAGTGAATTGTCTATTAAATATAACAAATAATTAATTGTAAATTATGAATAAGCTCTACTACTGTATATTATATACTGTTCTTATAATTACTTCCTAAATTGATTTTTCTTTGGATTTCGTCGCCGATGAATATAAGCCTTTATGTGATTAATTTAAGACATTTTTAACTAAAATTATTCTTTAGGGTAACCTATCAGGTCCCTTAAGTTTGTCGATATATTGAGGTAGCCTTTCGTAAACATATTATACATTAAATTTGCAATTTTGGATTATAATAGAAGCTCGAAGGAAACTATAGATGGAAGGACTATGAATTCGGCAGTTATGGCAGCATAATTTGGAACGACTAAATCAATAAGAACTTATGGGACGTTATGCATTGCATCTTCTCGTAATTTTACCTATATTTCTACAGTTTTTTTATTAAAAATTGCAATTTTCTGATAACACCGGCAATTATTAAACTAACCTATAAATGTGTTCAAAAGGAAATATCCTGTAATGTTTAAATTCGTATATTTCGTATACAATAGGCCTGTATATATGCCCAAAAGTAACATTTTGATAACTTTGAACCGCACCATATAAATAAATTCCACGTTTCCACTGCCCTCACATATACTTTTCAAATATAATATATCGGATATGTATTGATCAGATTCCTTCATTTCATTCTAACCTACGCATCATTACCTATGCAACAACATTAGATGAATCCAAACAATGTATGTATGTAATAAAGATTTGTTTGTTTGTAGGTATGTATGTATGTATATGTTGTCAAGTATTTAACTGACGAGCGCTACAGAGAAACAATGTAATGGTCAGGGTTTCCGTTATTAAGCACTTGAAGCCTCTTTCACCATATGAATGAATGGACACAGACAGACCTCGGAAAGGCAAAAATTGTTAAGGTTCTTTTCAAATCGACTAACATACCGGCACTATCATGCGATTCTGTAGTGGTCCTCACTTTTCGACGAGCATGGCTGAACGTCATCTGTATAGTTAGGTTCGTGTTTGGACGTAGATGGCACCGCGATCGGATACCTCACTATAGGTTTATAATTGTGCGTAGTTTGGTTGGACGCCCTGATGAAATCCCTTGAACTATGCAGCGACGTTTGACGTTCTTGAAGATTTAAACTGGGGTCTTCCGCCACTGGCTCGTACTGGGCCGTTGTGCACTTTTGTATTACAGTCAAAATTAAGGACTCCACACAACATACGTAACCTAAACACTGAAACAGCAGTTATATGAGTATTCGTGTGATTTTAACATGAAAACAAATTGTAAATAAATTAATGAAATATTTTTTATGGACGCCTACAAAGGGGTAACATTCAATCAACAGTTCGAAATAATTTTTTTTATTTCGTCGCCATTTTATTGACCACCAACAAATAGATGTCACTCTCGCTATTGCAGCATTTGCATAATTCAACGTGACCTATCTTAAATTTAAGGGGTTGGTAATACCAAACTTTATGATGGATCACATACAATTGGTGCTTCTGATTACTCCTTTTTGTTTGTTACTTGTCGCCATTTTATTGATCGTGAACAAATAGAGGTCACTCTCATTATTGCAGCATTCGCATAATTCAACGAGAACTATCTTAAATTTCCAAGGTTCGCAATATAAAACTTTATGATGGATCACACACAATTGGTGCTTCTGACTATTCCACTTTGTTGGTTACTTTTATTGTTAAACTAAAATATGTAACTAAATAAGATGACTTTTGACTTGGAAATTCATAAGTTAAATTGTATAAGAATTTCATTATTTTATTTTTTTCTTCATTGTAAGTAATAAAAACAGTTTTTACAATATATTTAATAAAATTCAGACACCTGACGTAAAAACCAAAGACGAGCAACACACAAAAATAAATATGACCCAATTTATTACAAAGCTAGACTTTTGACTACCAACCTCAGACATTTGAAATGGATCACCTTGTATATTCAATTTGTTATCTTAATGATTACTATATTGTTTAACAATGTGACTTAGTTTGACTGATATAGATAGAAGATACTTGTTACAAAGAAATGTTTATAAAATAAATATGTTCAGCTGAAGATTCAGAGACCAAGTAACATTTGAAATTGTGAACATCGCCAATCTATCAAAAGCATTGACAATTGTAATTGAATGAAATAACAAAGAACAAGAATTTAAAATAATATTTAAAGAAATGAGAATAGTTGACGTATCAAAGAAACTGAAAATATATCATAAGGAAAAGACACTAACATAAATTGAGAATATGAAAAGTTGACAGAATGTAGAGTGAACAAGTTTGGAGCCCATGTACAATAAAATATATTGTGTGACTACATAAGTTCTTTCATATTTTTGGTCGCTCACGTTGACGCGTAATGGGAGGGCAATATTTACGTGTTTGGAATATTCTGTTAACCTAGTGAGATTGCGAACGTCGTTGGAGTGTCGCATGTAACAATTCAAAGGCATCTCCAGGCTAATGGGTACGTCATTTGTGCTAATGTATGGGTTCCATATAATCTTAATGAACGCCAGCTGATGGAGTGAGACCAGCTCATTAAAAGGAACAACTTTATGATGATGACTGGAGACGATAATGGATTTTCTATAAGATTAGCCTTCACCCAAAAAAAGTAATGTTGTGCATTTGGTGGGATTTCAAAGGTGTAGTCTGCTATGAGCTGCCACCGAATAATACCGAATAACACCAAATAAAGCGAAAAACGGCCTGTGTCAGTTAATAGGAATACTTTTTTGATAACGCAAAACCACATACATCTGCAACCACCGTATAGAAGTTGGTAGAGTTTTCATAGGATATTGTGCCTCATCCTCCATATATTGTACAAAACAACGTCAGAAGTCGTCGTAGACATTACTAATTTATTCTAGAAGCCTATTAGAATTATTACTATAAAGTGTTTATAGCATTAGCCTGTATAGAAGAATTGTTGCCAAAAATCACTTGAACGAGTTTTAATTTTTAAGCAAAAAAAAAAATTTGAATTTGTGGGCAAAAATTCATAAAAATTAGTTAGTGGTCAATATATGTATTATGCTAATGGTTATGTAAAGAAGTAGACCGGCGATTGCATGATTTATATCCTTACATGTTTGTAGAGTAATTTCAAATAAGTGTTTAGAAATCATACTATTCACTCTGCAAGGAAAATTATGAACCCAATTTCGCGTTAGAATAAGATATTGATCCAGAAAGTGAACTATGGAAAGGATCAACCCAGATCAGCATCTGATAGGATTTCTATTAAGACGAGTTAAAAGATAAGTCAACTAAGGTTGATACATAAATTCGTAGCGTTTCTGGTTTCTATATTGAGAGTGCCTTAAAAAAAATTCTTACACATATTTTAATGTCGAATTATTGTTTAATTGAATAGTTTTTGAATTTGTAAATTCGTAAGATCCTTTTATTTATTGATAAAATAAAATGAAATGTGAATTAGTAAAAGGCCATCATTTCTGATATATCCTTTTGTTCGAGTTCAACGGAGGAATTAAGCCCCTAGGATCATTTGCGCTATTTACGGAGAAAATGTAATTGTGGAGAATATAGCACAGACACGGTTTTCTTGATTTAAACAGGGCATGCCACGTTTCAAAGTTCCAAATCACGGAATTTCTCCAAGCGTGGAATTGAAAAATTGCTAGATGGTTGGGAGGCAAGAGTACATAATGAAGAAAAATATAATTTTTCATTATTTCAAGTATTTTGTTTGTTAAAAATTAATACATTTTGAGATCAATAGGAACGCAACGAACTTATGGGTCAACGTAATTATGTCGACATCTCCTAAAGTAATGCGCACCTCTTTATATGAAATCTGACGACAAATAAGTAGTAGAAGATCCAGTTATTATGCCAAAAAGTATATAACGATTGCATGCAACTGTAATAAAATATTAGGTTTTATTTATGAAATACATAATTTATTTAATATATTTTAGATATTTAAACAATATAACTTTTTTTAACATAAAATTATATACAAAATAAAAAAAATGTAGAGAAAGTATAACTTTGTTCAAAATTTGTGACAATGTTAGCATTTTTTTATTAAAAACTATCACAAGTGAAATTGTATATTTAAATGAATTCTTGTAAATAAACATCTTCATTAATGTTTACCTCAATGTTTACTATAGAGGTAGTAGGGAGAAGACAGGGTCAAGTATATTTAACCAGTACACTTATACGCGTTGCCGAAGGAAAGGTGGGCTGAGATCAAATATAATGCTAGTGGCTTTGCGTTTATTTACCAGATGTACCAGATAATCATTACCGGTTTTTGTAACAGACGTCGCTAGGCTCAAGTATGGAATGTTATGATTTGACACATATGTCATTTTATTCTACTGACCTCAAGCTTCAAAGCCATATATGTTATATTTTGCGAAAGTAACAATGTCATAAATTTATACCTCTTTGTAAATGTCGAGTTTCGTGCCTGAAAAAGTGCATTACTTCTTTTATTTAACCAAATGAAAAAAGCCGCTGAAAGTCGTCGTTTGTTGGTAGAAACTTATGGTGAGCATGCTCCAACCATAAATGACCATGATTTCTATGTGCAAGACAAAGAAAAACAATTGGCAGAAGTGTTAAATGTGGTTCAAGAAATGATTAGCGACCAACTACGAGCAATGGAAAAAATCCAAAAGATGGGAAAATGGGTGTCACATCAATTGATTGACAGGAAAATGGAAAATTGAAAAATCGTCTGTGACATACTGCTGTATGATCGAAAAACATTTCTGCATAGAATAGTAACGGGTCGCATCGTTTTGGTCGCATGACAATGCTCTGTATTTGGTGGAACCTGAGTGGTGTGGTATATTACGAACTGTTGAAGCCTAGTGAAACAGCTAATACTGGTCGCTATCGGTAACGAATTCATCAATTTCAACCATGCATTGATAGACGTCCAGAATGGGTCCGAAGATACAGTACAGTGCTTTTATAGCATAATGACGCGCCGTCTCATACAACAAAATCGGTCAAGGAAGCGTTAGAAGCACTTGAATGGAACATAATATCGCACCTTCCGTACTCTCCAGACCTTGCCCCATCCGGCTATCACATTGCCCCGTTCGCCTATCACCTTTTCGCATCAATGGGACACGCGTTTGCAGAGCAGCACTTCGCCAATTTCGAAGAAGTTAGAAAATGGCTCGATGAATCGTTTTACTCAAAAGGCAAACAGTTTTTTTTTGGATAGCATCCATAAAATGCTTAAAAGATGGGCAAGATGTGTAGAATCAAATGATCAATACTTTGAGTAAATATATTTTTCCATTTTTTTTGAAAATTATGTAGTTTTTTTTAAAACCGGTAATGACTTTCCGGTACACCTGGTATATTCATAGACACTAACTCTTTTAACGACATTCGTCCATTGATGAATATTTATAATACCTATCTGCTCATATTTCGTTATTTGTCGATATACCTTAATTCACCTAAGACATGTTTGCGAAACAAATAAATGTTGCTTTGCATTCACTGAATAGTGTATTTGTGTAGCTGGGGTTACAAATTTATATTATCGAGAAAGGGTTTCTGTCTATTACCGATTTGTTTAAATAATATCAAATAAACCTGCAACATAACAACAAAATTTTTATTTTTATTACTATTTATTTATTTTACACATTTCTAAAGAGTTAATTGAATATGCCACAGCTCTAGACTTTTTCGTGAATCGTGTACAGTCGAACTGATGCATTCGATGGAAAGTGTAATACCTATTAATTTAGCCGACCCCACTACGTTCTCCTTTAATTAGATTTTCGCATTCTGGTTAATTCTACTGGATATACATTTGCTACTATCACATTTAAAAATCAAATATTTACAACTTTAATCGTCTTGGTCAAAATATTAGAATAGTTCTTAAGTACACTTGGCTCAAGATTATTTTCTAAAGATCTTTTGCTAAAAGAAAATAATACTCACTCCTGTAACGAGGAGTTGATCGTGCGTCCACTTTGGAACCCATGAGAAGGCCTCTGATAAGAATATCATATGAAATATAAGTGAAGAAGCTATCAGGAACAACACACTAAGGCTGACATAAAAATATGCATTCTGAAACAAACGAGAAAGACAAAAAGAGTTTGTATGAGGACGGAAAATATTTAAGAACATCGAGGTACTTACCACTTTACCCCAATTAAAGGGAAACAAGTACACAACGTGAGAAATGTCCAGGAACAGTAGAACACATGTAATCAGGAGACTTAGAACGGTGACGAACATCATTAATCGAAGTCGGCCGACCAATGGCAACATGAACAAACCTACCTTAACAGTTCCGGATGTACAAAGGCAAGCCAGGCAAGCTACCGTTGTTATCTGTAAAATTTAAAGTAAAATAAACATTACATTGTAATAAAACTGGTTCGTCGAGCTCCAAAATCATTTAATAATTTAATATGTCATTGCCTGGCAAGTCCAAATAACTACCGAGCAGTAAACTTTAATACTATTTGGACAATGATTTTGCCTTGCGAAATATTTTTAAGGTGTATACGAAACGTGTTTTTTAAGGAAATTGCGTTTTGATATAAAAAGAACACCAGTGCAGTTTTTTCAACAATTTTATTTTCACAAGAAAACCTGTACCTTAATCTACTTTTCAACAAAATCACCACAAATTCTAAGGCACTTATCATATCGTACAGCGAGCTTCCGAATTCTATCCTCAGAAATCTGCCGCCGATAATATAAGCTTTATGCCTCAATTTTATAAAAAAACACTCCTCGAAACTTATCAAACAATGGCGAACTCGTAAAGCGTCTGTTTTCCCGAAATTTTGCATCAATTTTCTGCATTAAGTTTTCAATAATGACTAGAGCGGCGACGAAAGTGGCAATACCATAGGCGGTACGGTAGAACGGGCAATTGGTGCGCAGTGAATGAGATCATTCACATCAAATACAATACGGTTCACGGTTGGTGTTTAAGTGTAAATTATAAACTGCGGCGAAAGTGTCCGTAGCAGTGCCGTGTCTAGACTTATTCTTACACAATTAGTGCTTACCTAGTAATATGTAATTTTATAACCCTGGTAATGTGTTGTGGAAGTAACTGTACATCTGCATCATTGCATACGTCTCTACGGTTGCTTCTGTAAATGACGTCCTTCGCGACGAGAAAATGTTTTTGTATAGAGAAAAAGATCGTTCGGCGTCTATTGATGTAATTTTGGCAGAAAGAAGCTGTTGTTCAAAATCATTCCAGGGCTCACTATTTGCACATTTGTCATAAATAGTTCGTAAAACCTGCAAGTCCGGATTTTTTTTTAAAACACTTAATAATTTTTGATGAGCTCGTACACCAGCAGCGTCAGTTTAACTATGCAAATGAGCGGTCACATTTTGCACTATGCATAGTGATGCGTCTAAGGGCAGCGAATCGTTTTCGTTTTGAAGTTTTGTAATTGCTTCTACTAATGGATGGTAATTGTTATATATTGTATGCAGATCTTCCAGAATTTGGGGATTTTCAAATTGATGTTGACTGTCTCTGATTGCTTGGGATTCGGTTGGCCTAAATTTTGATATAACGGATTTAACTTTGTGAAAATTCTTATGGTAATAAAAAGCTGCATTTAGCCACGTGCCCCATCGTGTAAGAATGGGTTCCGGTGGTTCCGAAATATCTGGACAAGTTTTATGAAATTCTTTAAGTCGTTTAGGGGATTTAAGAAACACTTGTTTGGTGGATCCAATCAAATGATCAAAGTTTTTATAACTACTTCTAACATTTTCAGCAACTAAATGAAGAGCATGGAGTACACAAGTTATGTGTATTAATTTAGGAAAAGTTACTTTTAGTAAACGTCCGAGTAGTAACATAGTAGCAGCACCATCTGTTACAAGCATGCAGACTTGAGTACTATGAATGTGAAATTTCTTTAAGGTGTTCATTATTATTTGCCGAATATTTGCCGCAGTACATGCTTGTGTACGTTTACAGGCTAACAAATAGGGCTGTGAAAATGTGTTGGCTGATAAAATACGTACGATTACGTTTATTATACTATTTTTTTTTAAATCAGTAGTCTCATCTACAGTAATCCACACATTTTTATTATGCAATTCTCTTCTTGCTATATTTTCAAGCCTCTCTCTTAAACGCGGCAAATGTTTCTGTAAAGTTCTTCTTGCACGTAATTTATAATTTGGCAGATATTTATTCCAGAACACTTGAAAAGGGCATTTGCTGATTAAACGAAGCGGCAAATTACATGCAGTCAACATAAATAAAAAATCATAAAGGAATGTTGCATAAGGTATTTCATTTCTTTTGTTCAGTTTATGTATTGCACTGTTCACATGTTTTTTACAATTGTCTTTCTTCCGTATTATAAGTCGCTTATTACAAACCAAACACAATACTGCACATCCATCATACTTTAAATCGGGAAATTCTGCTATGTATTTTCTAACCGACGTAGCAAACGGCACAGACTTTCGCGACATGTTTGTGTGAAGTTATTATAAATACTAACCGTGAACCGTATTGTATTTGATGTGAATGATCTCATTCACTGCGCACCAATTGCCCGTTCTACCGTACCGCCTATGGTATTGCCACTTTCGTCGCCGCTCTAGTAATGACTGACGGTCGCCCATCCCAAACATTAGTACGGCCATCTTTAAATGCTTTAATTCATTTTTATACCATTACCTGGGTCATAGTATTTTCTCCATTCATTTCACTAATCTGACATTTGGTACAAAATTTTGAAACATTTTCGAACTAGGTACTTTACAGTTCATATTTATTACAGAATGAGTAAAATGATTCGTTATCTAATAAATAAAACGGTAGATTGCACAGCATCAGTGCTAAATATAAATTGAATAGAAATTGCTCATTCGATCGAACGCGTTTTTGTTTTTTTATGCAGTCCACTATCCACGTGTTTTTTATAGCAATATTTCATATATCAAGCACTTGAGCGGTCTAGCACAAATTAAGCATTTTACTTTTGCACCATTGTACATTAAATACGAAAATTTACAAATAGACTTATTCACTGTGTTATATAATAGTCGTTTTTTCAACTTACATAATTCTATACAACGTATGAAAGTTCGTAATATTGGGTTGGCAACTAAGTATTGTACAAGTGAACACCTCCAAACGGAGCTGCACGCTGCATTACATACATACATACATAGATATCAGCGACGAAGCCCCTTCTACGCTCTCGGCGCACACCTAATGAAGCGCTGATCGAATTTCTGCACTCCAGCTATAAGAAAACTAGTCGTACACTAGCTTCATGTTAAAAATGTTTTATTTGTCGTTTATTTTGCTTAATACAATAAATTACAATAACTAAATTATCGAACTGATATCTATTTATCTAGTTTCTCATGAAAGAACAAAATACTTATTCAAATCACATATTTATACTTATCATTTAATGAAGATTAGAACAGCAGGAAAACAATCATTTCGAAAACTGCACGTAGAATCAAATGTAAAAAAAGACTTTATTAGTTCTGAAGCTTAATAGTAGTTCTTCATATTTCACATCAAATGTCAATTATATGTATGAAGATGGAAATCCGTTGAAGTCAAAACGTACAAATACTTATACATTATAGTATAAATAATAAATTTAAAGTATTTCTGTTAATCTTACTTACGACAAGTAGTACACGGACGACTCCCGTTGGTGTCTTCAGATGAGTATGATCGCAGTAGACGATGACGCCCGAATAGAGGGAGAGATCGGGAGACGCAGCGCGTCTGTGATAGTGTGAGTGCGAGTCCCAGGAATTGATGGTTCCGATTGGGGTTTCACACTCACAGCCGCCTGCACACTCCGCGCTCAGCGCTCCCGTCCTGCTGCCCGCTATCTCAAAATCCTGCAACACAGAACTCATGCCATCCCCGGCCTGGAACACGGACATGGAACACTTAGTGCTATTCTATAGGCCAATCATCAACATTACTGAACAGGACGTGGGTTTAATTTTTTTGGTGAGGGGAAGAAAGCACACTAATATGGTTAAAAGAATTGTGCGTAGGGTATACGAGCAATTGTTTTTCTACTACATGCTGGCGAAAAGGTGTTCTAAATCAATGCTTAAAATAACTAAAACTTATTTTGTTCTTAGTTTTCGAGCAGAAACTGCATCCTAGGTACTTCTGCTGCTGCTACCTTTTTTCGCATACGTTGCGAAATTTTGCTGCTAATTGAAACTGACAAATTCATTCCAGGAGACTATAAATCAATGGAACATTTCATTTGAGATTATCTTTCTTTCTGTTAGATTTGCAAATACCTTTTGTGCAACACACATTTTACAACCGAATACCGTTGCGAAGTCAAACCCACCAATATAGAATCCTCTTAAAGGCAGGGCATTGTCGCATATTGTTCTAGTCCAAAATAAATTTGCTATGAGTTTTGAAAAGTATATAATACAGTACACAATTTCTTGAATGTTCGTACAATAAATGGGTATTGAAAAGAGGTAAGATCTGGTTTATAGAATATGAATTTTGGTGCAGAGGCTTTTTGGACATGGAGACTAACGATACCACGTTTTGTACGAAATGATAATGGGAAAGAACATTGAGATATCAACTGAATTACAATAAACTTAATGTTCGAGTGAATGAGCACAATAATAATTTACCATATCTAAAAAAGTGAAGAAAACCTTCCGAGTCAACTGCTATTGTGGCTCTCATTGAATTATATTTGGAACTTACGAAGATAAAGACCTTTAGAATAGAATTTTCTCCCTAAGGTCAATCAACAAGAATCTGTAAAAATAGAAGCTACAGCACTTCACTTCTTGGGTGGAGAGGACGGAGAATCCACAATTTCACCCAAAACACTTACTTCTTAGTAAGAATATTATCTCAAAAGTAAGCACTGTGTGTCATCAGTAACAGAAGCTACCAGGCATATAGACAATAATTGCATAAGTATACGAACAATATCAGCAGTCACTTACCTGATGTTTCGCCAATTACTGGAACTAATCTACTCATTATTCTAAAATTAAATCCTAGCGTAGTGTTGTAAATATACTACTCCAATAACTTTAGGCACAGTTGCCTTATACATATATCATGTGCAATACATAGAACATATACACTGTAAGTCAAACGTTTAAGTCGACTCGTAAATTATGAAAACGATGTAATGTATTGATTAATTTGATAGGTTTATACCAAATCTGAACTGAATTCATAAATATAATTCCAATATAAATATGCTGTTGATATAAAGACGAAGTTTATTTTTAATCTACAGTGCTGCGAGTAAGTCTATTAAATTGGGAAAAGTTCGTGATATTAGTATACGCATATCCACATACGAAGATAGTTTGACAAGTAGTGAGAATGATACATAGGTGGCGCTCTAATTGGTAAAACAAATGCACTGTAATTTAGATTGCCTATTTATATGTTTACATTCCGATATTTAGATAAATCGGTTTATTAGATTATTTTTGACAGCTGATTGAAAAAGAAGCAACAAGTCGTTTTGTTAAAATGGAAAAAGCAGAGTATCGTGCGGTGATTAAATATGCCACAATATGGCGATGGGTAAATGAATTTAAACGTGGTAGAACAAGCTGTGTTGATGAAGTGCGCTCTGGAACACCCAAAATCGTGACTTCTAAGGAAATGATTATAAAAATCCATAATATTATTACGCAAGATCAACGACTCAAAGTGAGAGAGATAGTAGACATGGTAAACATTTCAACAGAACGCGTACACCACATTTTAACGAAAGAATGGGACCTCTCCAAGCTTTCGGCAAGATGGGTGCCGCGATTGCTTATGACTGATCAAAAGTTGACTCGTTTGCGCATTTCCAATGAGTGTTTGGACCTTTATAAACAGAATGCGGTTGATTCTTGTAGGCGATTTGTTACTTGCGATGAAACTTTGATACACTACAGTACACCCGAAACTAAACAACAGTCGAAACAATGGTAAGAACGTGGTTCTGCACTTCCAAAGAAAGCGAAAACCACTTTATCGGCAAACAAGGAGATGGCATCAATTTTTTGGGATTCGAAGAGCATTTTGCTCATTGATTACCTTCAGAAAGGTGCCACAATAAACGGACAATATTATGCAGAACTTCTACAAAAATTAAATGTTGAGATTCGTGCTAAACGGTCAGGAATGGCAAAGAAAAAGATTCTGTTTCACCAAGACAACGCTCCCTCGCATACCAGCACAGTTGCGATGTCCAAAATCCACGAGTTGCATTTCCAATTAGTACCGCATGCGCCTTATACGCCGGACCTAGCCCCTTCCGACTTCCACCTTCTTCTAAAATTGAAAACGGCACTAGGTGGAAAGAAATTTTCGTCTAATGACGAGCTTATCATCTTCGTAAACGAGTATTTTGCAAGCCTTCCGGAATGGCATTTTAGAGATGGCATAAGGGCATTAGAGCACCGTTGGAATAAATGTATTGCCCTTTTAGGAGAATATATTGAAAAATAAACATTATTTTGTATTTAAAATATTCGTTTTTCTTTTCCATTCTCACTACTTGTCAAACTACCCTCGTATAAGAAGAATTTGATAAGTTATTATAATGTCAGTCATTTTAATTTTTTACCATTTCGTAGGGGCGTACACCAAGTTTATTGTGTCTATTCATTTTTCTGTTCCTAACAGTCATTTGAGTCGATTAAGAATTTTGGTTTGTGAAAAATGGCTGAACGAATTGCTTAATGATCAATCATTTTGAAAGGCAGGACAGGACAGGAAACTAAAGTCAAGCTTAATAAACATTATGGCGAATCTGGTGTATCAATCATAACTGTTTACAAGTGTATTAATTTGCAAATTGTTTATTAAATTCACAGCTACGAACAATATTGAGAAAGTTCATAACATGGTGATGAAAAATAAAAAGTGCAGAAAATTGATAAAACAACAGGGATCTCAAGTGATTGGGTTCAGAATATTGTATACGAATATTTTATTTATGTAAGAAAATTAGCAGCAAGATGGGTTCATCGATTTTCTATTGAACAAAAACATGAACAACTAAGCTTTTGTAAGTACAATTTGGAGTAATCGCAGAAAATTCTGTACCGTTTTATACAAGTAACATACATTATGACAAGTTCAAAGTATGAAGCAGTCACAAGAACGGGATGCCATCGAGAAATCTGTTCTAAAAAAAACAGAAAACATTCTATGAGCTGGTATAGTGATGACAAAAAATTTTTAGGACATTTGTATTCTCTTTATTGACTTTCGGGATAAGGATAAAACGATAATTGAGCAAAATTGTTCAACCTTACTGAAATATTTAAATAAAGAACTAAATAAAAACACCAAATTGGTCTTTTCATTGAGAAAAAAGAAATTATTTTTCACCATGACTGGACAAGAGTTAATTTTGTAACTGTGACAGAAAAACTGTTGAAATTACAATGCGAGTGCTTCGGCATATTAGATTTAGCCACTTAAAACTTTAAACTCTTGGATTTGGGAGACGACTATAATATAATATATAAAGAAATAAAATACTTCCCTTATAAAAAATAAAGTCTTCCTAATTTTTGCAGGGATTTAAGGAATCCTCTTTGTAAGTTGTGTTTATTTTACTTGTATATTAGAGATAAATAAGGGTAACTGTATCTTTTTGTATAAGTACTATAATATTTAATATTTATTTTATAGAAAGCATAACATTACTACGGTATCTTCATGCCATAAACAAGGCGATATATTCAATAGTAAACATATTAAAACCAAAACCAACATAATAACTTTTGGTTTATAGCGTGCGCCATTGGCTTTCCTATAAAATTACCCACCTTATTTATGTCTGTAATATCACTAATTAATATTACAGTTCACATAAAGTTTTTGGTTTTCCTTGAAGAGCTTCAGCATTACATCTTTTTAATATTCCAAGACAATGTTTTCCTTACTTTATGTCTTTATTGAAAATACGCATTATCTAAAGGGTTTTCCAATAAGGACTTGACAACTTTTTTTCAAAATAAAATGCAGACCATTTGAGATATTTCAAAAACTTTATTATTGGGTTGAAGTACAATCAAAACATTTATGAATGAACGACTTCGTTCATATGGCTACCGCGGGCTCGTTTGCAGCGGTCGATTCGTTGGACCCAATTTTCGATGACTCGGCCACACAATTCGGCCGAAGCGGTTGCTATTTCGCGTTCAATGTTGGCTCTGAGCTCTTCCAACATTGTCGGCTTGTTGGCATAGACCAATGACTTGACGTAGCCCCAAAGAAAAAAGTCTAGAGGCGTTAAATCGCACGAACGAGACGGCCAATCGACTGGTCCATTTCTTGAGATAACACGCTCATCAAACTTACTCTTCAATAAATCGATTGTAACGGGTGCTGTGTGGCTTGTGGCACCGTCCTGCTGAAACCACATGTTGTCCAAGTCCATATCTTCCAATTCGGGCCAAAAATAATCGGTAATCATGGCGCGATAGCGATTACCATTCACAGTAACGTGACGATCATTATCGTCGATGAAAAAATATGGCCTTATGACGCCGCCGGCATGCAAACCGCACCAAACAGTTATTTTTTGTGGATGAAGTGGTGTTTCATGAAGCACATGTGGATTTTCACCCGACCAACAACGCATAATTTGCTTATTGACGAACCCATTGAGCCAAAAATGAGCTTCGTCACTGAAAATGATTTTGCGATGAAATTGATCATCTTGGCGCATCTTTTCCAGAGTCCAATCGGAGAACGTACGTCGCTTCAAATGGTCCATCGGCTTCAATTCTTGAGTCAGCTTGATCTTGTATGGGTGTAAACCAAGATCCTTACGCAAAATTCGCCATAAAGTGATCTGGGCGATGCCCAACTCTTGAGAACGCCGTGGAATTGACTGATTTGGAGCATTTGCTACGGACGTTTCAACGGCAGCGATATTTTCGACACTTCGACCAACCCGTTGTCTCACTGGCACGGCAACATCACACAACGAATATGTAGACTCAAATTTTTACACTAAACTTGTTACTACCTGTCTGCTAGGGCGAGAATTACGACCGAAAATCGGAGTTAACGCTCTTAAAGTAGCAGTCACCGACTCCGAAGTTCTGTAGTAAATTTTTATAATTTGCAGACGTTGTTCGTTTGTGTACTTTACCATGATGAAAATGTTAAGTTTACTGAATAAATTGACAGTGACAGTTCGATGATTAGTGAAAGGGTGCGTTCACAAATTGAATTAAAAGTTGTCAAGTCCCTATTGGAAAACCCTTTAGATAACACTACTCTTATCTTCGAAAATACTCATATTCCTATATTATAGCACGCTTGAGTACTGTTTCAATGTATGTATGTACATATATATCAAGTGTTCAAACTTCATAGGGTCTCTCGTATCTTAAAGAGATTGATGTTTGTCTCACAGCTACATTTAGGTTGATGTTTTTACGTTCATTAGTTATTTAACTATGAGAAATAAAATAGAAACTATAAAGAGTTTATAATTTGAAATTCCTAAATGTGTTTGGGAATGTTGATATGTACATATGATTAAAACCTAAAATGAATCGTTTTGTTGCTCATAGTAACACGCTCAGTTCGACTGGCTTTGGACGAGGTGGTTTATAGAACGTACATAAGTATATCGCGGGTTCATCCAACTGTGCACATCAAATTATTAAGAATACCAGATTGTTCAATAAGTTTTGTCGTTCGACAAGAGACGGCGCTATTAGGTTGGCCGTTCTATTTGTCTAAAAATTGTACTATTTTTTTTTATGAAGACGTGTGAAGTTTTCTCATTTATATTTTCTGATTCGCATATTTACAGATGTTCAAAGTTGAAGGGTCAGAGTATTTTTTTACAATGGAAAAAATTTAATATTGTGCAGTGGTAAAATTCTTATTTTTGGGAGGTTTAGCACCAAAACAAATTCATGAACAATTGTCAAAAGTGTATAAGGACTCTTTACGTTCAATTAAAGCGGTAGAAAGATGGGTTGGTGAATCTAAACGTACTCGTACAAGTCTTGAAGACGATCCACGTGAAGGACGTCCAAGAAGTGCATCAACACCAGAAATAGTAGCAAAAATACTTGATATGGTTTTGGTAGATCGTCGATTAACCGAAAGAGATTTAATAGAAGTCGTAGACCTCTCATTAGGTAGTGTAAGCAATATTTTGGTATTATTATATTTGGTAGTATTGGGTTTCTGAAAGTTGTGTGCAAAATGGGTGCCACATTTGTTAAAAATGGAACAAAAACTCATTTGAATGCGGCTTTCTCAGCAACATTTGAAGCATTTTAGATGTTGTGCGTCGTTTCATCACTACGGATAAGGTTTGGGTCCATCATCATGATCCACAATCAAAACAATAGGCTAAGGAGCGGTATTAACCCTGTACTTTGACTCTGAAGCGAGTTAGGGTCCAGAAATCCGCCAAAAAGCTGCTAGCATCAGTTTCTTAGGATGCAAAAGGAATTTTGTTCGTGGATTACCTCCAAACTGGTAAACCAATAAACTCAGATTATTATTGCAACCTTTTGGACCAGATGGATGTATAAATTTATGAGAAAAGATCTGGTTTACAGAAGAAGAAATAATTTTTCATCAAGACAACGCATCTTCTCACACAGCTCAAAAAATCATCGCAAAAATCAGTGAATTAAAGTACGAATTGTAACATCTACCCTATTAGCCAAACTTAACTCCCTCTGACGTCTGACTGGTCTCACATCTCAAAAAATTCATGTATGGAAAACGATTTTCATCGAAGAGGTAGTAGCAGCAGTGAAAGCGTATTTCCAGTCTTCCGGATTCTCACTTCAGAAACGAAATCCATAAATTAGATCACTGGAACGAGTGTACTGAAGTTCAGGGAGTTATTTTAAATTACGAAATGTATTTCAAACCATAAAATCGTGTTTTTCTTATGGAACGCCAAAATTTATTAAACAACCTGGTATGTATTGGTACCATGATATAATATACCGTGGTCGCTTCACTAAAGGCGATGATTACAATCTAAATATATGAGTTTACAAAGTGCGGGATTGCAAATAAATGAAGAATGATCAGCAAGTCGGAGGAAATTAGAAAAATATATATTATTCTTTAATCTGCGTTTTCATTTTATGTATCGTTTTTGCTTACCTGTGTATGTCTGTTAGAATCAGTTACACACTCTAGAAGCGACTCCAGTGAGCTAATGCACAATTGCGTGATATAAATGTGAATAAAATAATTCCGCCTTACGTCAGCCAAATCCGTATTAGGCGCGCCACTATGCGCGAAAAAAATGATCCATCTTTATTATTATCAGATGCATCCATACAACAAAGCAAATAAAAGTCCTATGCAAACTCTTATTTTTATCCCTCCACTAACTTCTTCCAGAAATAATACTCGTCTTATTCCGTCTGGTTGACGATTGAGCTGAATTTTGTTGTTATAGATAAAGATTCGAAACACCTAACTCGGATATGTGGGCTTACTTTAGTGACCAAAAGGAAGCTGAAGTATTATAAATAATGACATGGCCGCCACAGAGTCGTGATCTTGACCTTACAGAGTTATTATGGACCTTACTTCTATATCTTCATTTCAATCAAGTTTTCGGACTTCATTTTACTTATGCCTATCGTACATCTTTTGTATTACAAACATGTTAACTTGTTGAAACTATTCATAGATTATCTGTTCGAAGTGAAATAAATCGGCTGCCTTCCAGTATGTACGTGATATGGTACCCTTCGATAATCTTGCGAAAGGAAGGACCATCATAGAAAAGTATTATGCAGCATTACTGGACAAGTTGGGGAGCCGAATTAAAAGTAAGCGACCATATTAGGCATACTGCACATGTACCTAACTCGTTAGACTGTAGTGACTACTTGTATCCCAACTCGAAAAAAATCAATGGCTAGAATGATATTCGGCTTAAAAAATTAATGCCTACTTTATGAGTCGCGAACAAAACTACTATATTGAATATATAAAGTTGAGCACCTTTGGATTAAATATTTGAAAGGGGACGATGCAGAGAAATTACTTACTTCGGAAGTAAAATTGCTTCCTTGGTCAGGTCGAGAACTTTTGTTCTTATTTGATGTATTTTATACTCTTGTATAATTATTTATTTTATTTTAAGTAAGACAATTCCACAGTACATACCACTCTTTCTATAATATTATTGGATAAAAAGTATTGGTACTATTAAGTCCTCGTGTTTATTTAGAATTTATACTTACGAATTATCATAATACTTAACTAGAAGTGATGCTAATAAAAACTGCCAATAAGTACGATGTTTGCAAGTATTATTCAAGTTTAAAAGAAACTATAAAGTCCTTGAATCAAAAAGAACAATATAATAATTACACGAGTCATCGGTAGCTATTGGCAATATATACAATTGTGTTCAGAGTATACGCGTGCAAATAAAAATACAAACGATATCAAATAAAAATATTTATTTCAAAATAAAACAGTACATAAAAATATACTTACAAAAATAATAAGTGCCAAAAAGTAATCATGCAATTCCTAAAAATAAGTATATAAGACATTCAATATTCATTCAAATAAAGGCGCTAAATTTGAAACTAATTCTATAAATAAATCACATTAAAATACAATGCAAAATTAACAACGTCTACAATTCTAAACGAATCATGTTCAAAGCACAAAGTAATATATTTTGGAAAAAAATTGTTACGAAAAATTTTGGAAAATTTATGTAGTGATATTGATTTTGGCTCGGCTTATATATTTGCTTCAAATGGGTTATACATTTCCAAGTACGTCGAAATTAACGCGATTAAAACGTTTATGTATATATACGAAATGCGTGCAGCACACAACAGTCTTTCTAATAGAAGAAAGCGAACTATGAATTTCTATTTTCATGTATTAGTTATTAGCTTCAGCTGCTTTTTGTAATAAAATCCTTTGTATGTTACCATTTTTTCGAAGATCCTAGAATAACATGTCTATATACTACCAAAATAAAATCAATGAGGTAAAATCTGTTCAAGTGATGTTCATCATAATACCAACCAATAGATCTAAATAATATACGAGGATGGATTCCTTTGCTCTACCCCTGACCCACTCACTTCTACAGTCTCCATTAAGAATAACACATTTTTCCCACCGATGTTCTAGCATTTCCAATGCTTCCCGAAAAAAAAAATGGTTCAACTTCTGTAAACCACTGATTTACTGCACATATCACATCATTATTTGATGGAAATCGTTTACCACGCAAGTGCTTTTTAAGTTTTGGAAACAGTTGGTAATCGCTGGGGACCAAGTCTGGTGAATATAGCAGATGTTCAATTAATTCGAAGCCTGCCTGAGGTATTGCTACTGTTGAAATTGCGGACCTGTGACATGGTGCGTTATCCTGATGCAAGAGAACACCTTTGTGCAACTTCCCCCCACGTTTTTCTTTTATCGCGTTTCGTAATTTGCGAATTAAGTTGGCATAAGCACTTGTAATTGTGGCCCCCTTCTGCAGGAAATCTATTAAAATTACGCCATCACCATCCCAAAATACGGATAACTAGATCTTCCCTGCTGAAGGTTGCATCTTGAATTTTCTCGGCGGTGGTGATCCTCGATATGTCCTATCCTTACTCTGTATTTTGGTCTCTACATCATAATGATGAATCCAGGACTCATCCATTGTCACAAATCTTGCAAGAAAATCTTTGTTGTGTCTATACTACGCTAAAAAACGACAGCAAATGTCTTTTCAAGTTTTCTTGTGTGCACCTATCAACATTCATGGTACCCATCTTGCAGACAATTTATTCATATTTAATTCGGCAGTAATTATATTATATACCACATGGTATGACACCAGTATTTTCAACTAGTCGTCTAATAGTCACACGTCGATCTTGCAGAATGAGATCATGGAGCTTTTTAATATTTTCTTGGGTAGTGACAGTTATGGGCGCTTCACCTGCATGTCCGTCTGTAAACGACTAACTACCACATTTAAACTCACGACACCACCTTTTAAATACGAGGGAGCGTTTTTATATTCGCGGAATGGGGGACAAGGGGTGGAAATAAAAAAACCAAATTATTTTTCTTTTTCAATATATTAACCTGCAAGACGGATACATTTTTCACATCTTTCAATTAATTTATTTATACCCTCATAAAAAAATGATTTCTCTTTATCTGCAAAATACGCCGAAACTGCCTCCTTGACTTCATCATCGGCAGTAAATTTTTTACCCCGCAGCTCTTTTTTCATTTTCGGAAACAGGTAATAATCACTCGGGGCCAGGTCTGGGCTGTAGGGTGGGTGATTCACAATTTCGAAGCCCTCCTTATGCAGGGCAGCTAACGCAACGCGGCTCTTGTGGACGGGCGCGTTGTCGTGCAAAAGCAAAACATCTTTTGTCAACTTTCCCCGTCTTTTCTCTTTAATGGCTTCTTTCAGTCGCTCTAATATTGAAGCGTAATATTCTCCGATTATAGAAACACCTTTATCTTTATAATAAATCAACAATATTCTTTCCGAGTCCCAAAATACCGTTGCCATGAGTTTCCCAGCTGATTGTGACACTTTAAATTTCTTGGGAGGTGCTGTGCCCTTTTTATGCCACTGCATGTAGTCTTGTTTGGACTCAGGTTCATAATGATGAACCCAGGCTTCGTCTCCAGTAACAATTCCACTCAATACATCATCCTTGTCTTCATTACAGAGGTCCAAAAATGCACGCGAACACTCTACGCGCTGTTGTTTTTGCGGCGGCGTGAGCATTTTCGGCACCCATCTTGCGCTGACCTTAGACATGCCGAGATGATCGTGTAGGATTTTAAAAATTGTTGTATCGGATACTCCAACCATTTCTGCGAGTTGTTTCTTCTTTAGTCGAGCATCTTCGAGTACAATTTGTTCAACTTTTTGGATAAGTGCTGGCGTGGTCACCTCAATGCTCCTGCCCGGCCTCGGGTCGTCTTCAAGGGATTCCCTTCCTTGTTTAAATAAACTATGCCGCTTGTACACCATGGTTTTTCCTGGACAAGAGTCGCCGTAAACCAATGACATCTCATTCATTATGGTCGCGACTGATTTTCCTTGCCTGGTAAGGAACTTTATAACGGCACGATATTCGATTTTTTCCATATTTCACTTTTCACTCCTGATTATGTTACTTGGTTGACGATAGCTCAAAGACTAACTGTCTAATAACAATGAAACTTCGTATTTATACTAATCATGAGTCGCTGCACAGGCCACGCCCCCAATGCGCCTGCTCACCCCTCTACAACCCACTCATTCCGCGAATATAAAAACGCTCCCTCGTATGTCATATGAGAGATAGTGCAGATTACCCTAATGTATCCACCAAATCTTGATGAACTCTAGTTGAGGACATCTTTTTTAAACACAAGTATTTAATCATTGCTTCTTGCTCCAGGATATTGTGCCCCATCCTTCATATAGGCCAGATATTGCGTTAAGTGACAAAAAATAATGGACAGCAGAAATCTACTATATTTAAAAAAAAAGAACACATATACATATACGGGGTGCGGTGCCAAAATCCGGACAAAATATAATTTGAAACTCCCGCCATTCTATACCACTGGTAGATGTCGCGATTGGCGTTCAAATAGTTTGACGCATGTACTAAACCATCATAATCTCGGAATAGCCGCAATATCGAAACCAAGTGTGGCGTATAACCGAAGAGCCGCGATTATCGAGAAGTGTTCGCGCTGGGCACTAGGCGACAGGAATCATTCACTTCTTCGGATACCCGAGATCAACTGTATATGATATCATCGTAAAGTATAATGAGTCGGAGAAGTCCAACTTAGGTTTTGCAAAACCGGCGAGCAAAATCCGCTCAGCTTAGGAGCTAATTTTTGAGAATCCAAGGCAGTCGATCCGAAAATTGTCGTCGGATGTTGGTGTGACCGAGAAAACTATGCGTCGAATCGTCAAGGAGGACCTCCGCTACAAGTCTTACACAATCAAAGTGAGACAAATAGATTCCGACGCAGCCAAGACAACGCAAGTTCAACGTTGCAAACCTTCTTTTATGATCCTTAAGAAAAAATGCTTCCGGACTACTCAGGTTTTTTTCTGACGAGAAAATTTTTTACTGTGGATGCGAAAATCAATCGAAGGAATGACCGATGGCTCGCCCACGGCCCCAAAGATGTCCCCATGTAAATGCACTAGAGATAAGGGGAAGGAATTTTTGATTAATTCAAGAGTGATATCAAACCATCTAAATACATTGATGTATATGGAATAACTTAAGAGTCTTAGCCTGAAAAATACCTCTAGTTCGGGCAAATCATGTATTTTATCAATTTAAATGCCGTAAAAATAATAATATTCCATGCCTTTACAGCCTCCAACAGCTTAACACCATTTACAGAGGGCAATTACAAGTTGTTAATTACGTCCGTCCTCGTTGTACGGTTTAAGATCTTTGTCTGCTAGCATTCGCTTAAACGGGAAAGCGAAATCACAAAGAACTTTCTCGAGCGAGAGATCTTCGGTCTCACGACGTGATAAACCAATAACTTACCACCGAACTATCAGTCAGCTCAGGTTAATTATTCAATTATAATTTAGCAAACATCTGGAATAGAAATATGTATAACGTTTACTTTCATAGGTCGTGAAAGAGACGGATTAAACGCTTTAAAAGTGAACATAGAAGTAGTTACTTTTTTTTCTTATGGCATATTTCAGAATTATTGTAGAAATAAATTAGTATTTTGCACTTCATGTTATTATTAGTAAGCTCATGTCTCGTTACCAGTTAAAATTTTTTTTAGGGAATTTGGATTTTTATTCAGTTTTAAAAATATTTTTTAACGTTAAAAGGGCAACCTAAAGTTTAAAATTCTGGGATAAAATGCGATAAATCTTTTGATAGCCTAAACTCATATTTAATAATCGTACTGAAGTTTTTAGTTGTATTGAGATTGCCTCACATTTTCTTTTCGACCCACTTTGAGCCATTTAAGGAGCTATTTGTGAACAGAGCAAACAATTACCTTCACTTGTTGCGTCAATTGATAGGTTTCGATTGATTCTGTGTACAAATTTATATTTCCATAACTCTGTACAATGTACAGCGGTTTCTGCTCTATAACACAGATTTTAACTGTTTAAGCAATTTTAGAGAACATTAATTAACAACTAACGTTTTACATAGTACTTTGTTGTTTTCTTTTAAAATAACAACCAACTAATGAAAAGATATGTTAATTTTAGTATATTCTGTAGTTATTTATAGAGTTTTTGTATATTATTTCCAATTTCACAAGCAATGATGTCATTTTTTCCATTACAGTTAGGATATCTGCACATTTGTAAAGATTTAGATGTGTAACAACAATGATTAAAATTGGAAAACTTGGACGACGTAGAATGAAGCAATTCAGGGTTTTTCTTAAACACTCACAGCTCAAGATTTCAGATTTGAATGTTAATTGTATGCAATGACAATCTCTATAATTGAGGGTGAATAACTTGTTCTTAATAAAGATAATGCTTATTCTGTAGTCACTAATTATTTAAACTGTTACTTAATTTTGATGAAAGTTCATGCTTTCTCGATTACATATTAGAGATTTTACACAATTATTTTAGGTAAAACCTAGTTATTTTAAATATTTATCTTCTTTTTAATATTTTTTCTGTTTTTAATGATGTATTATCATTTAAGAAAAATAAATGTAAGTCAAACTATACAATTAATACCCACACTACTGATATAATTTATACTTTGTGCTTTAAACTGCCACTAAATTTTTATGTATAAATATTTATTTATACCTGAATGTCTTCCACTTTACAACTTGTAGGCTCCAGTTCTGTGATGTCTTGTAGTAGGAGTTCAATTTCGTCGTCTCCGTACAGGTCAGATACTGAGTTGATATACCGACTTGAGTCAGACTGCATGTCACACCAACACTACAACACAGAATATTCCCGGCCCCAACCCATATCCTCCTACGCACTCTAGAGTCCTCCAGTTCAAATAAGTTACGATATGTAGCCAGTTTATAACCTGGAAAATATTATTAAATTAAACCATTTTTTAGTTATAAACAGTGTCTATAATAATCAAAAACAATTATTTTTAGCCAACAATATAAAAGGTTAAATAATATGT
Source organism: Dermolepida albohirtum (assembly GCA_031893035.1). Taxonomy (NCBI): domain Eukaryota; kingdom Metazoa; phylum Arthropoda; class Insecta; order Coleoptera; family Scarabaeidae; genus Dermolepida; species Dermolepida albohirtum. The sequence goes on from JAVIWB010005197.1 coordinate 409,332, forward strand.
AATGTCTTAAACACATATGTTATAGTATGCAGTGGCAGTAGTTTTTAAATAATTGAACCTAAAAAAAAGGTTTTCTTTTATATTCAAGTCATAAAAATTTTAAGCACTAACCTTATGGAAAAATAGTGCACTACAAACCTAAATACACCAATAACAACTGACCCACAAATAGAAATAAAATAAAACATATTGGAATATCAATATTCAAGGAAATATTAAAAAAAGAGCATTGCAAAAGGCTCACCTGCCTAAAGAATTTCTAAACAGGATAAAATCTAATAGAAACCTTTAAATTAATTTTTTTCATTAACACACGGTGGACGCTAGGAGTAACACGCCATGTTTACATTTACTAATAACATAATGACGTTTTGCTTCCGATTGTGCTGCACCAAAAGCTTATCAGATATATACTTATTAAAAATAGATATATTAAAATATGCAAAATGTATGCATAGGTAATCTACTATTTGAACCGATTGTATACCTAATGATCATTAACAAGAAATACTGTAAATTTCTAGATGAAAATGGTTTACATTTAGTTAAATTATGCGGGAAATTTAAATAATAGGTATAATTATCCAAAGAAATCATTTAATTATTAATTCCATAAGTCAATACGCTGTCGGCAATAGATGAAGTCTTACATTTTTAATGATTTACCAATATTGACACATGCATTAAACTTTCAACAAAATGAATTGACTACCTATAGTAGAAAAATATTTCAGTTGGAGGAAGAAAAGAAACTGTTTTCTCTAAATTGAAAATTGTTTCCTGCCATAAATCGAGTATTATGTATAAATTAGATATCAGTTGTCTATGGTCATAATTTAAATAAGATTCGAAATATTATGTTAAGTAAATTTTTTCTAAAACCCAATGATATTGAATTCCATGAAAAAATTGCCATTTTAAGATATATATCAAAATGTTAATATATTTTCTTTTTTCTCAGGAACCTTATGAAACACTGCTTCACCTTACAAATATGCATATACATATATTCTAATTATCTTATTAACATATTCGTCCACTTTAAAGATAAGTTGAAATGCCAATGCTAAATCCTAAATTTCATATTTAAGTGTGTTTCCATGTTTGTATACAAAAGTTATATGCATTTATTTAACAGTAGTGGTTTTCTGATTTCTAAAATAAAAATTAACATTAGTACAGTATAAGTATTGGTATAGCCTACTCCAATTTCTGAAAGGCTGTTTGTATTAGTCCATAGTATTATAAAATTAAAAAATACAAAAAGTGCATCTTTATATTGCAGTACAGATTTTTAAAAATTATAAAATTTTGTAGATCATTTGCTACAGTCGCAGATACAAGCTTATGATAAGCTTTAAGTTGCAATTTCAAGTCATGTCGTGATATACGTTCTTCTATGATTATAGATATCAATTTTATCCACAAAATACTGACATCAATGGTAACTGTCAGTCATCAGCTGATTGTCAATAATGTCAAATTTGATATTCGAATGTTATCAAATAGGTTAGGTAATAAAATAATTTTATATTTCAATAATATTTTATGATGTCGGAAAAAGATTATGCACCTCTTAGTTTGGCTTGTGTTAAGACGTTACACGATAAATTATATGACAAAAGAAAAATAGCTGCTTTGGAAATAGAAAAGTATAATGTGAATTATTTTATTGTTTCTTTGTGTACTACATAAAAATTTGTAGAATGGTTAAAGAGTTTGCTGCTGTTGACAATGAAGTGCAAATCAAAAAGTTGTTAAAGGTTTTAGGGGAAGATTTTGCAACTTCTCAAAATCCACATGTTAGAAAAGGCGGTTTAATTGGATTAGCAGCAACTGCAATAGCTTTGGGAAAAGTAAATGTGAAGTTCTAGTAATATTTAAATTTCTTACATGCGTTTGTTTTTAGCACACCAGTAAATATACAGATGAACTTATTAAGCCTATTTTAGCTTGTTTCTCAGATGCTGATTTACGAGTTCGATATTATGCTTGTGAATCTTTATATAATGTAGTTAAGGTAGCTCGAAGCGCGGTTCTATCGCATTTCTCAGCAATATTTAATGCTTTAAATAAAATATCTACTGATCCAGAGCAAAGTGTAAAAAATGCTTCAGAATTGCTAGATAGATTGTTAAAGGTATGGTTTTGGTTACTTTATGTTAATTCTGCAGGTTACTGATTATTATCATTGCCATTTTTATTTTCAGGATATAGTTACAGAAAGCACCTCATTTGACTTAGATGGCTTCATGCCTCTTCTCCGTGAAAGGATATTTACAAAAAGTTCCTTTGCCAGGCAGTTTTTGATATCTTGGATATCTGTACTGGATGCAGTTCCAGATATAGATTTAATTATATATTTGCCGGAAATTCTTGATGGTCTTTTTAAAATATTAAATGACCCATCATTAGAAGTGAAAAAGATGTGTGAAACAGTATTAGGAGAATTTTTAAGAAGTATTAAGAAAGATCCAAGTCGTGTTAATTTTGGCAGTATGATAAATATTTTAATTACTCATGCTCAAGACAAATGTGATGATGTTGTACAGGTAAGAATTAAATTTTAGAAAGTTACCAAAAGAAAAAAATACTTATGTTCGTACTCAGTTTTTCATAGGTGTATAGTATAGTGTATTGTTTCGTAAAGTATTTGTCTTCATTCTTCCCCAAAAACCTATTTTAAGGAATTGCGTCCAGTTACAGTCATTCCTCTTACCAGTAATTTTAGTTCCATCTATAACTGTTGAATTTGACGAATTCGGAGGAGAATTAAGAGTTTTAGAACATTATACGGGATTCATTCTCTTGTCGGCAAAGGTGTATGTTTAGAGTTGTTGTACTATTGCAGAACCCAACTCTCAACTTGGGCATCTGAATAAAATTTGTCTTTAAAAGATATAGGTTGCACATTTTATTTGAATTTGGTCAAAAATATAAAATCGTGGATTTCAATTTCTGGAATAATGTGATATTTACAGATGACACAAAAATCAATCTGCATCAGTTTGTTGATCGCGTTATTGCGTGACGACAGTCCAATAGTGAATTCACAGAAGGAAATGTGTAATCTACAGATAAACATGATGGGCAATCGCTTTTCGCTTGGAGTTGTGTGCTGCCGGCTGGGGTAGAAAATACTTAGTTTATTGACGGGTTTGACTAAACTTTGTTCACTGAAGAGATAAAATACAAAAAATGTTTCATTAATTCTTGTTACCAGGATTGTATTGGCCGGTTAAAATTAAACAACAGTCTGTTGTAAATGATTTAAATTCAAGTTATTTTCTGTCAAAGATAGCGCTCTTTGTCAGAAGTACGAACCAGTCCAAATAAATTTAGAAACGAGAATATGTAAGAAGTTATGCAGTATCTAACGTAAAAAATATGTGAGAAGTAGGAAAAAAGATGAATAATTGACTCCTGCATAATGTATAATAAGATATATTCATTTTGGTCATACACATAATTTAACTTTATCCCTCTGCTTGTTAGAAAAGGTTTGTCACGTGCACAAATCAGATTATCACATGAACATTACATCTGTTCGGTGAACAAATTATAGTCTGCTAGCCAGAACAGTGGACACTTTTCCTTTTTCTAGTGATTGGTATTTAGTAATTGTTTTCATATCCCCAAATCTGATAGTTCAGTGGTAAGTTACTGGTTTATAACACATACGTTGCTGTCAAAGATCTTAAAACGCACTACAAGTGGGCATAATAATAACTCATGCTCTACCAAACCCCCTGTAATTGGTTTTAGGCTGCTGGGGGATGCGAAGGCATGGTTTATTATTATTATTATTTAAAGGCAGATTTAATTAAAAGTGTCTACAAACTGCAGCTTGGTGTGAGTTGGATCTTTCAGCTGGCAAGAAAATGTTCTAAAATAACTGAATTCCCCTCCGTAGGCATCCTATTAAACATTTATGGGAGGAATTAAAACATCGTTTAAGAAGGACTGTGATTGGACACGATTTTTTAAAATATATCGATGAGGAAGAATGGAGGTAAATACTTAAGTATGTGACAAAAAAGTTTTCTACAGCTTTGTACACAGCCGTTTGTCGCATATATGTAGATTTTGGCAAGATTTCATATGTGTGTTGTTTTTGATATCAACCAATTATTGCTTTAAACTGCTTAAGTCAAGATATTTGTGTAGTAATATTGCAATTGTTTATATTCTCTAAAAGTATTTTTTACTAGATAAATTGATCTTTATACTGATGTATATTGACTTTCGTAACTGTATATAGGAAGCAGTATAGTAAGGGCTATTGTCACCTTCAAAGCACTCCCTTAGTGCATCTATACATCGACTTAGAAGAATGTTCATATATCTGGAATTAGTTCTGCAACTAAATTTTCGTGCTACTGTAGAGCTACTCTGTCACAAGCTAGATGAGTTACCTTGGAAAATCCTTGTCCTTGCAGCGCATTTAATTTTGGAAGTAATCAGAAATCTTAAGGAACTAAGACAGGTGAATAAGCGATGATCCAATTTGTATAACCGCGTTTGCTGGGCAAAAGCCCAGTAAATCTCTCACAGTAGTGCACTCACTATGGGAGATTTTCTGCTGCAAAAACTTAGCGCATTGTCATCATGAATAATCCAACTATTATCCCTCGATTCGGTTTTAAGGATGTAATCTCTTCAGCACCTTTAATCCTAAATAGCATTGTTGGTTCCTGTTAAATTAATTCTTGGTCGTCTTTGTGTTTGTGATCAAAGAAACATATCAGGCCGAGCTTAATCTGTGAGCGTAGCATGCTTTTTTTAGGACGCATGCACTAGTTTCCTCGCAAACGCAAATATGGTTTCCTCCTATCTCATTAGAATTTCTTTTAATTGCTGTTTGAAATGAATATTTTGTCTTAATATTTTCAATTCAAGTGTGTCCATAGCTTTCTTCCAATCAAAGGGCATCACTTTCGCGATTTAGCCAAATAGCTATTTTCACGTCTCTCAGAAATATTCACATCGTTTCTTGTGGTTTTAAAGTGGTTTTGACTGATTTATTTGGATAGTTTTCTCGCTAATCTTTATACAACAAATATTTGCATTGGAAGTTGGATTTATCAAGGGAAATAATTCTAATTTGCCTGCATAAAACAGTGGCTTCAGCTCAACATATTTCCGGAACGTTGAAAGTTGCCATGCAAGTAAACTTCCTGTAAAGCTAAAAGTGTAATTTTGTACTAAAAAACGCATTTATTGTCATCTAACTGAGTCGATTAGGTCTTAGATGTTAAATTACTACTATGACATTTTCTTTCTAACAATGTTTTTTCTCTAATTTATTTAAACACTTTGAAATTGCCATCATTCCTTGTTTTTTAACAATATATGGCCATTCTACACTGCAAGATGTTCGTTTTCTTTTATGATTGGCATTCAGATTTTGTTGGGATACAATTTGCCCACTTGAGAAAAGGGCACCATTATGTGATACTCTGTATTCTCTGTATTTCATCTTGTTTGGCACTGTAAAAAGAAAACATTTGTATCCATTAGTGTACGAAGGGTACAAGTTTTGAAATATGACGCAACAATGAATCGTAGAAAGCTGCTTGTTGCTGCGTGTCGAGACATGTTCATACGTGTATAGTAGCCGTCGCGCCATGTCGATGGGCTCAGTTATTCATTAGCAGTGAGAGTGTACAGTGCTTGCGCTGACATCGTGGTCGCGAAATTAGATAAGGGCAGTTTTGCGTTATAATTTAAACATAGACCATCGCTTTGAAGAAATGACTCTTGCACTAGGTGATGTTTGTCCACATCGCACAACGATATTCAGGTGGTATAGAAAATTCCAAAGGGGAAATTTAACTGTGGAGAATGCCGAGAGGCCGGTAAGCCCACGAACGTCAGTTAGGAGGAAAACGTTACTACTGTGAGGAAAATGCTTGGCGAGGACAGGCGAGTGACCTACCAACAGATAGAGGGTATTTCAGGCCTAAATGCACCGGCAATTAGTTCGATTCGTGCTTGATCATTTTATTTGCACGTGAAGAAACTTTGTTCTCTCTGGGTGCCGCATCAACTGACTAAAGAGCAGATGACACGACGTGTGACTTGATACCGAGAGGCGCTAAAAAAGTTTAATAAGGGACAATCTCGGTATCTGAACAACATCATGATAGGTGACGAGACTTGGCTGTACTATTACGATGTGCCTACCAGAGCTCAAAACAAAGTTTGGGTCTTTCATGGTGAGGACACACCCGTAGTTGTCAGAAAATCCCGATCTGTAAAGAAGAAAATGCTATATTTTTCAAATCGAGTGGAATTGTGGAAGGCGTCATTTTGGACACACAGAAGACAGTCACAGCTAAGTGGTATACTGAACAGCGCCTGCCTAAAGTCACTGGATCTATGAAGAACCTGCGGCCAAAGTCAAGAATAGACACTTGGTTCCTCCATCACGATAATGCTCCAACTCACCGCGCCAAAGCCTGCACCGAATATTTGACCACTACAGGATTGAAACTTCTCGAGCACCCTCCCTACAGCCCAGATCTTGCTCCCTGCGACTTTGCACTGTTCTCGCATGCGAAAATGAAGTTAAAGAGAGGCGGTTTTCCAGTGATGAGGATCTTCTGCAGACTTGGGACGAGTGTACTTTACTCTCTAGTGAAACTTGGCAGAACTGGTTTAAAGATTGGTTTCGGAGGATGGAGAGGTGTATTGAGTGCAAAGGAAATTACTTTGAAAAAATCAAATAAACAAAGCTGTATTGCAAAACTTTCCTAGTACCCTTTGTAATAGTAGCTATACTGCAGTAACAGGCTATTTAATAAGAACCAAGTGGAATATAATCTCAAAAGTCGTATTTATCTCTGAAAAAATAAATATGTAACTACATATTTTACTTAAAGACAATAAGATATGGAGTAAAACTTGTATCAAAGTGCCCTCGCAAATATAAATAGTAGATAAACAGGTTGGATCCGCCGTATCAGTTGTAGCAACCTTTTCCTTGTTCGGAATCTAAATAAACAATTTTTGGGGTGTTTTGATTGACATATCTAAAATGTACATATTGCCGTTAGATAACGCTACAAGAACACCATCACCAGTGGAAGCACCGACCATTTTATATTTACTTTCAGATCTTATAATAATAATAATAATATCTCTTTATTGCCCAACATAGCCAAAGCTCCTATTACAGGACAAAACTTACTACATTAATACGTACAAGTAAAATAAATCAAATTAAGGTTACCGTAATTAAACAAAAATTAGTTACTTAAATAAAAATTAGTTACTTAAAGAAAAGAAAAAAGAAAAAAAAAGGGAATGGAAAAAAAAATCTGGAAAGATAACACATAACCAGTAACGCACTACTTGCGAGCGAAATACTCGGATACCGCTGCAATAATTGATCTTAGCGTGTCATGATTTATATCTGCAATGTCTGAAATCATATTAAAGTTGTTGCACATTACGAATAGAGGCGATTTGATCAGCACATTGGTTCTAGCAGCGGGGCAATAAAAAGTAACATTCTGACGAGAAGTCAAACGAGGGACATTAAAACATATCTGCGAGAGTAGTGAAGGGCAATCCACTTTACCGTGTATAAGCTTGTAAAGAAATACTACACCAACGGTAAACCGCCGTTGCTCCAAAAAAATCATGCCAAACCTCGATAGTAATTCACCCTGCTCCGAACCCCGAGTGGGATACCGACCATCCACGCGACACCATAAGAACTTTGCAAATTTTCTCTGAATTGATTCCAGAACCTGCCTATGCACCCCATAATAAGGCGACCAAACCAAAACCGCATATTCGAGCCTGGATCTGACAAGAGAGTAAAACAGTGATTTCAGGGCTGTTACATTAGAAAAAGATTTACAATTTCGGATAACAAATCCCAGAATTCGCCCAGCCGACGATACAGCGACCGCAGTATGATCGACAAACGACAGTTTTGAATCAAACGTAACACCAAGGTCTTTATGTAAATCTGTACGTAGAAGAGTCTCGTTAGCCAGGGAATAATTGAAGATGATTGGTTGCAGCCTTCTCGTGTACGTCATAGCCCTACATTTTGAAATATTTAGTTTTAAGGAGTTACTACAACACCAATCATTGACGTGGTCAAGTTGTTGCTGTAAGTAAATGCAATCATCCACACTATTAATGCGTGTAAATATTTTGAGATCGTCGGCAAATAGCAGCTTCTCGGAACCGACAACAGATAGTAAATCATTAATAAAGATTAAGAAAAGTAGCGGACCCAAATTTGAACCCTGAGGTACCCCTGAAGTAGCCAAAAACACTTCAGATGAAAATCCATTATAAGTTACAAATTGTGATCTCTCAAACAAGTAAGATTCAAAAAAAGTTAGAAGGGAATCACTAATGCCAAACGATCTCAATTTGCCCATCAGAATCGAGTGATTAATCCTGTCAAAGGCTTTAGACATATCTGTATACATCACATCAACCTGGCCCTGGTCATCCAATACATGTGATACATATTGTGTAAAACACAGCAAGTTGGAAACGGTAGAACGCCTCTCCATAAAGCCGTGCTGATCGCTGTGGATAAGCCGACACACAGGCGGAGCAATGTAAGCATATAAACTCATTTCAAAAACCTTTGCGAAATTAGACAAGATGGATATGGGTCTGTAATTTGCGACGACAGAAGGATCACCACTCTTCAGCACAGGACAAACACGAGTGAGCTTCCAGACATTTGGAAAAGAAGAAGTTTTCAGTGCTAAATTAAATATAATGGATAGGGGAGTAACAAATACATCAGCACAATCCTTCAAAATAAAGCTTGGGACTTGATCATGGCCTGCGGTCACCTTATCAGGAAGCCTCCTCATGGATGCATGAATAATGGAAGCTTCAATGAAATTGATGTGTATGCTCGGAAAAACATCAGAGACACCAGCGTTGCGTACTGGTACATCCTCAGGTGGTAAGTAGGTGGATTTGAAGTATTCAGCAAATGCATTCACAATCAAATCTGGATTATCAATAACCACGTCATCACTCTTCATTCGTCCAGGAATTCTACTAGTGCCTCTTTTTCCGTGAATATATGACCAGAAGTCTTATAACAGTATAATAGGAAGGAAAATATTCCGAATTGATGAAAGAATTCTCAAGCCCTGTTTCTGCGATCAGTCGTAATAGAGTTCATAAACATTTGGATAAAAGACGTGAGACGTAGACCACAAACCACGAGTATTCTGTATTCTTGGGTTTTTATTTTTCTGACGATACGATAGTAAGAATGCTATTCTTATACCATATTTTAAAGCCCGCTGTTAGACAAACGCTCATTAAGTTCGCGTTTCACATTCCTGTCAGCTATAATAGTGTCCGATCTTCAACATAAAACTACGGTATTTATCAATGCTCTTTAACTGCAAAGATTTTCTAAGTACTGTTTGAACGCGTGATTCATATGCAACACATATTTTTAAAGGCTGAAGCCGCTTGGGATCTTTAAGATCGAACTTGCTCAAAGGAGACAAGTGAACTTCCACATTTTCCACATCAATACCGTGTCATATGTTGTTATCCACGACCTTATCAGACTCAATCTGCCCCACATTCATTGCGCAATTCTTTGAAGCCGCAAATAATTGAATTAGTTTTACGGCGTTCACGATCTGTAACTTCCTGTACAATCTTTCCCATATCGACTGAGGAAACACTAAACGCAGGAGGTTGCAATACGCTAGACTTGAGCGTTTTAATTTAATTTTCTAAACTTATTATAATCGCTTTAAACTGTTTAAATCGTGAACAGTCAGGACAAGGCCAAGATAATCCTGATGTTTTAGAATGAATCTTATGGGCTTATGCATTGGAAAAATCAATACAGTCAATTTAAAAAAAATTCTTATAAATAGTCAAAGTGACGATTCTATGAGGTTGATCTGTTTTATCACAACAACTACACTTTGATGGGTTCCTGGCAAATAATTAACAAAGATTAATTAAAAGTTAGGAGGAACAAACAGGAACACATACTTCACACTTGCACTGCCAGTTAGAGGGAGTTTAAGAAGGAGAAACGAAAGTAGGCGACAGTAGGTTCAGCTACAGTAATAGGAAGAAAAATACTAAATAAAACCATTAAGGAATATTCAAAAAATATAAACAGTGTGAAAGAAATAGATGTAAGAGATAAGCATAAACACCTTGGTAAAAAGTGCAAATAAAAACTTACGATATATAAAATTACGGATTTCTTTACGCCGTCACAAAATTAAAATTAGATGCTCGATGAAACAAATATGACCGCAGAGAGAATTAAGAGCACCAAACACTGATAATTTCAAATTATTAACTCTTAGAAAGAAAAAGCAGAGCAAACGATTTGCACGTACGATGCATACACTATATACGCGCTATAGTTATATCGAAAGTGATTTAACTTATCAGTTGTTATTCTTTATACGTACGTGTGTATATGTTTACTTATCGTAAGGTAATATTTATATATTACTTTATATATTGCACACCACTATTAAAACAGACCTTTTATCATGTAAAAATAAATTCACAAAGATATCTATCCAAAGGTTAACACAATTATTTGTACAAATATAGAACATTTTGATATCGAAGCCATTACATTTCTTAAGATCTATCTTGGGCTATCATACAACACATTGTTTGTACAGTATAAAAAGTAACTACTTTGTATTTGTTTAGTTGACGGCAATAACGTGGATTAAGGAATTCGTTCAACTGTCAGGCCCACTTATGCTTCCGTACATGTCCGGAATATTTACGGCAGTCCTACCCTGTTTAGCGTACGACTCGGACTCTCGGAGAAGTATCCTTCATTCATATCTTTCTAATTTTAGGAAATTCTTGTTATACACATTTCAAACGTATATTATGGCTTATGTCTTAATTGGTAAATTTTTTTTAATCATTATTACGAAAACTAGTGATAACGTTTATATTTAAAAAAAATTTCTCGAATATTACGAGTAAACAATACGTTTATTGTATTATTAAAATAACTTACACACAAGGTGTATTGACGATACGTCGAAGAGCACTTCATTGCATCCATACATACTCTTACCCCTTACTTAAGACTTATCTCCATATACTTTATTTCTATAAATTGAAATGTGTATAATGATTAGTCACGATATATTGTGATTTGCTGCAAGTGTGCACAATTATAAAATTTTTCTTTACATAGATAAAATGATATCTTTTTGATAAACCTATTTATCGTGCATACAATATAATGTTTACTTTATATATTGATTGCTGAAATTAAGGGGAATTCCTTGATCATTTGTAAAATGCACATTGCCGGGCTTCTTTAGTTCTGCATGTTAGACACACATATGTGTATTTTATTACTTTGTATGGTTTTGCATGACAGTGCATGATAATGTTTTTCCTTAACACAGTGACAGATATCAAAGAGACCGCGACAGCTGTGAATTTTACCATGCTGAAACTGGTTGCGTTACAAGCGGACGACATCAACAATCTGAGGGTGGAAATTGGTAATTATTATATTTTTAATTTGTATCATTATTATGAAAAAATACCATATTATTTCCATACTAAATATTTAACAGAATACTGTACTTATTTGATAATTTTATAAGCGTACCAAAACGTATTCTGAACGTAAGAAAGTAGACGATGTCAAATTAAACAACTATAAGTGTAAATTACTTAATAATTTCCTACTTTTCAAATACGAGGGTAGCCGTTTATATTTCGGGAACTGGCAACGCTGATAGTGTTGCCTCCGATCTGATGATTGCATCGTGAAGTTTGTAATTTTTGACAATATCTTTACATTGATAGTTTTATTATCCGGTCGCTATTTCTATTGTTGACAGTAACTTGAAAATTTTATGTCAGCGAAAAAAATGCAATTAACTCGCGAACATTTTCGTGCAATTATTTTTCATAACTATAGGCGTGGATTATCTCAACATGAATGCATCGACGAGCTGAATTCTTTATATGGTGGTGAAACACCATCAAAAACTACAGTCTTATCGTTGGTATAGTGATTTCAAACTTGGACGGCGTTCTTTGGTCGTCCCACAAATGTTATTGTGTCGGAAAACATTAATGCAGTGTCTGAATTGATAATGCAAGACCGTTATGCGACATACCGTGAAATCGAGGCATCTCTAGGTATTAGTAACACCAGCGCGCATAAGATCCTGCCTGAACATTTAGCCGTTAAGAAGCTATGTTCACGTTGGGTACCACATAATTTGACAACTGCTCAAAAAAGGACTCGCGCCGATTAGTGCCAAGAAATGCATAAAAAAATACAATGGCGGTGCTTCAAAGAACATTTATAAAGTCGTCACAGCTGATGAATCTTGGATCTATACGTATGAGCCCAATAATAAACAGTAGTTGACTGTGTGGGTATTCCAAGATGAGCCAAAACCAACAAAAGTTGTTCGCGCTGGAAGCACATCAAAACAAATGGTCGCCTGTTTTTTTCGGAAAAACCGGTCACGTTGCAACCGTGCCTTTAGAGAGTTGTAGAACGGTCAATTCCGAATGCTACACAACTATTTATTTACCAAAAGTTTTTGAAGAAATAAGGAAAACAAACCGAAAACGACAGATCATTCTAAAGTCGTCACAGGCGATGAATCTTGGATCTATACGTATGAGCCCGTAGTAAAGAGCAATCGACTGTGTGGGTATTCCAAGATGAGCCAAAATCAACAGAAGTTAAACAACTTTCTCGTGCCTTTAGAGAGTTGTAGGTCAAGGGTCAATTCCGAATGGTACACAACTATTCGTTTTCCAAAAGTTTTTGAAGAAATAAGGAAAACAAACCGACAACAACAGATCATTCTCCACCATGACAATGCGAGCTCTCACAGGAGATACCGGCTTCACAGTGACAGCAATGCTTTTCGGATTGGTTTAAACGAATGCAAAAGTGCATTGATTTTCAAGGAGAATATTTTAAAAAGCAATAAAACTATTTTCGATAATAAAAAAATTTTTTCGTTTGCTATCGAAATATAAACGGGTGCGTTCGTAGTCTGCATCATAAGAAGTAAATTATTTATGAGAAATACACTACTACTGACAAATATTTACTGCCCTCCAATTTTTATCAACATGTATTTTAAATATTTTATTTTTCTTTTAAAGGCAGGCAGCTCGCGCACGAAGCGTCCATATTAGTTCGGACACTCACATAAATTTAAGAAAAGAGAAAACAGTTAAACTAATTTATGTCAAAACTTTGATTGCATTATTGTTGATAGATGTTTATAAAGTATGGTAATAAAAATTAAAGTAATTCTAACGTTAAATAAACAAAGACATCTTAAACATTCCGCTCATCGTAGAATCACTTTTTTGCGTGAAGAACAGCCCGAATAATTCGAGACATCTGTTTCACGAGTTTTTCAAGGACTCTATTCGGTATATTATTCCATTTTTCTTGCAATATGTTGCACAATCGATTTGTTATTAGGACACACTTTCCGGACCCTCCTTTCCAAATTTATCCCATAACAGTTCCATGGGATTTAGGTTGGGGCTTTGCAGCGGCCATGTCATTGTTTGTAAGATATTATTGTTTTGTTCGCTATTTAAGAAATTCTTACATATTACTGCTGAGTGTTTGAGGTCGTTGTCCTGCATAACACACAATTTTCGCCGATTAAACGTAGCCCCGTTTGTATTGCATTCTCTTGCGATATTTCTGAATTACCCTTTCGCAAAATACCCTCGATTCGCTTCAAGTCCTCTGTGTCGGCGTAGGAAAAACAACCCCAAACAAGCACAGAACTTCTTCCTCGTTTGACTTCAAACTTTGATTCATCAGTCGGAAGGCCCTATTTCAGTCATCCAGTGTCCAATCTCAATGACTGTTTAATATAAATTTACCAGCGCTTATTTTAAAATTTTCAGTAACATAATATGAGTTTTATTAAATTAAAATTTAGAAAATGAATTGCTCAATTGTTTTTTGTTCTTACAAATAACGACAATAACTGTATTTTGAAATGAAATTCAGGAGAAGCTCAGTTCCGTTATGTTAGCAACTGTTTAAAGAACCCTTTCGCCAATCTTTGATTTAGACAGATTTTATTTATGCGAATATTTCATTTCAGCTCATTTTTTCATGTTTGCTTGATATTTCTTTTTGTAGAGCCGCAGAAAAGGTTGAGTTTTATGAAAGCCATTGACGGAACTTGTTGAAATAGTTTCTCGGTGCGCACACGATCATATACAAGTTTAGACTATCTGAAGAAATAGCTAGAGTGCGACGTATCCCACTCTGTACGAGGATAGTTTGACAAGTAGTGAGAATGACACATAGGTGGCGCTCTAATTGGTAAAACAAATGCACTGTAGTTTAGGTTGCCTATTTATATGTTTGTTTAACAAACTGACAATATTATGTAGAACTTCTACAAAAATTAAATGTTGAGATTCATGCTAAACGGCCAGGAATGGCAAAGAAAAAGATTCTGTTTCACCCTCGCATACCAGCATAGTTGTGATGTTCAAAATCCACGAGCTGCATTTCCAATTAGTACCGCATGCGCCTTATTCGCCGGATGTAGCCCCTTCCGACTTCCACCTTTTCCAAAATTGAAAACGGCACTAGGTGAGTATTTTGCAAGCCTTCCGGAATCGCATTTTAGAGATGGCATAAGGGCTTTGGAGCACCGTTGGAATAAATGTATTGCTCTTTTAGGAGAATATATTGAAAAATAAAAATTATTTTGTATTTAAAAAATTCGTTTTTCTTTTCCATTCTCACTACTTGTCAAACTACCCTCGTATATTGATTTTTGCAACGTTGTAATGGATTGTGGTTACTTAAGCGTAAACATCAAAACCCGATTACGTGCTTAAATAATTAGATCTGTGCCATAATGTAATTTATGGCATATTATGAGACTCAAAACAAAGAGAAGCTATTTTAATCCAAGAAGTATCGTCTTATGAATATCTTCTGTTGTTTTTTCTTCTAAAAATAAAAGGGAATTCAATCGCGTCTTAATCGCTACTCATTCAAGTACCATTATGAATGAAACGCTTTCTAAAGAAACTATTAATTTTTAATTAATTATAGGTTATTATTATTATTATACTTATGTTATTAACTTGTGGATATAAAAACTTTTTGTCTATCACATGATCATTATTGAACAAAAATGAATACATTCCAAAACCGTTTTCATTTTTACTTATGTACTTTTAAGAAATTCGTATTACAAGAAATCGTTTTTGCAATGTGTCGGAATAATTTCTATAAACGGGACTTTCCAGTGTGTTCACAGAAACTGATATCTCACAACTGTAAATATTTTATAAAAATTACTAATGCGAATGACATTCTTCAGATTTTGTGCAAACAATAAATTGAATTATTTTAGGTGACACTGAAATAGAAAAATACGATTTGAATCTTCCGTCAGTTGTGGACGTTTTGACCCAATACTTATTACATAATTCCGTTCAAACAAAAGTGGCCGTCTTACGATGGATACACCACCTGTACACGAAACTCCCACACAAGGTAAGACCAACAGGTTCTTTAAAGAGTGACACATTCATTTCAATTTCTAGATGTGTATTTATATAGATGTGTTGTTTCCTGTATTACAACGCACTCTATCGGATCCTGCCGATGAAGTCGTTCAACAATGTCTGGTTGTTATCGCTGAAGTAATATCGACACCCCGCCTAGAGATCGATGATTTAAGTGAAGGTACGTTTTTTCCATATTTCTGTGTCTGTTAAATTACCATAATATGTAAAAAACAGTTTTACTATATCGTTGTTTGCGAGAAATCTTTGTCTTATGATTAGAATAAATAAGCAAATAAAATACATCGCCGAGTACCATTCTACGCGGATTCGTTTCGAATAAAAGTCGCGAAAATTTCTTTTGTAACTCAGAGAAACCGCAGTTTGCTCAGGGGGCAATAATACACAGTCTGTTGCACAGAAAACCGAAATTTTCCAAAACAAAAACAAAAGCTTACTATTTTGGTAAAATTCATTTATTTTATTCAAAGTAGGTTCCTACGGCTTCAATACAATGTTTTGCACGGTCAATTAACATGTCGAATGAATTTTTAAGTTCATTTTTAGAGATGCCCTTCAAGATCGCTGTCGACGTCTTTTCAATGGCTTCCACATCGGCATAACGCTGTCCTTCCATCGGCAAATGTAGTTTTGAGAATAGATAGAAATCACAGGTGGCCAAATGCGGTAAATCCGATGAATGGTTGATGGTTAAAATGCCATTTGTAGTTAGAAAATCAGTGATAAGCGTCGAGCGATGAGGTGGTGCATTATCATGTAACAAACGCCAGCTACCATTTTCACGATATTGAGAGCGCACATGACGAATACGCTCCAAAAGACACTTCATAACGCCAAGATAACACATGGATCAATAAGTCCCGAGACTAACCCATAGATGGCGCTCGTAGTAAACCAGTAACCACGTCTTTCTAGAGTACTAACCTTTGCTTGAAACGTGTCAAAATTTTAAGTCGATCGGACCAGAAACAGCTGAGTTATCGAGGTTGGAGTAAAGTCGTTTTGTAGTTTGTTTAAACAATGGAAAAAACCGAGTTTCGTGTTCTGATAAAACATTGTTTTTTAATGGGTAAAAACACCACGCAAGCAAAACAATGGATTGAAAAATGTTACCCGGACTCTTGTCCATCAAAAGCAACGATTTGTCGGTGGTTTGCCGAGTTTAAACGTGGTCGTACCGACACAAATGACGCGGAACGCTCGGGTAGACCTGTGGAAGCCGTTACACCGGAAAATGTGAGTGAAGTGACAAAAATTATAATGAAAGATCGTAAAGTGAAGCTCCGTGAGATTGCTGAGATGACACAGATATCATATGGAAGTGTATTTACTATCCTTCATGAAAAATTGAGCATGAAAAAGGTTTTTTCCAAGTGGGTGCCGCGATTGCTTTCGATGGAACAAAAACAGCAACGAGTCGATGATTCAGAAAGCTGTTTATCGCTATTTACTCGCAACAAAAAAGATTTCTTGCGTCGTTACGTGACCATGGACGAAACATGGATACATCACTACACTCCAGGGTCGAAGCGGCAGTCATCTGAGTGGCGCACAGCTGGCGAAAGCCGTCCGAAACGTCCGAAAACGCAGCAGTCAGCTGGCAAAGTCCTGGCGTCAGTTTTTTGGGATACACATGGCGTGATTTTCATTCACTACCTCGAAAAAGGTAAATCGATCAACAGTGATTATTATATTGACTTACTGGTGCGTTTGAAGGAGGAAATCGCAAAAAAACGACCGCACATGCAGAGAAAAAAAATCCTTTTTCACCAAGACAATGCACCCTGCCACAAGTCGATGAAAACAATGGCAAAATTGAACGAATTGGGTTTTGATCTGCTTCCCCACCCCCCATATTCGCCAGATTTAGCCCCCAGTGACTACTGGCTCTTTGCTGATCTTAAAAAAATGCTCCAGGGAAAAAGATTTGGCTCAAATGAGGAGGTCATCGCTGAAACTGAAGCTTATTTTGAAGCGAAAGATAAATTTTTTTATAAACATGGTATTGAAAAATTGGAAAAGCGTTGGAACCATTGTATCACCCTAAAAGGTGATTATGTTGATGAATAAAAAAAAATTTTGCAAAAAAATGTTGTTTTCATTGTTAGTCTCGGGACTTATTGATCCATGTGTTAATGTACAGCATTGATTGTTTGACTAGTTGGTACAAACTCTTTGTGCACTAATCCTTTCGAATCATAAAAACAATTCAACATTGTCTTAACTTTTGATTTCTCCAAACGGCTTTTTGTGGTCTTTCTTCGCTTGGATGCTTCCACTCACAGTTTTGACGCTTGGTCTCTGGATCATATTGAAAACACCACGTCTCATCGCCAGTTACAATAGAATACCTGAAGTTTTGAGTCTTTAATCAAGCCTGTACAACGTTGAATTCAATTAGCTTGTGTGGTACAGACCTTGCACAAATCTTTCTCAGTCTCAAATGCTGTGTCAAAATGCAATGAATTGAATCTTTGGAAATATTTAATTCCATTCCTACGTATCGCAATGAGGATTTCGGCTCATTTCTGATAAATTCACGCACAAGTTCGATGTTACTTTCCGAAACCACAAAATTTTTTGCACCAGGATGTTTGTCGTCATTTATGTTCGTACGACCGTCTTCAAATCGTTTATAGCACTCATACATACTCGTACGCAATAAACACGCATCACCATACACTTCTTTCATCAAATTAAAGGTTTCAGTAATCGATTTACCGAGTTTAAAACAGAACTTGATATTCGTTCTTTGTTCAAAATTCATTTCTCTACCAATGCCAAATACACATTGTTACTCGATGCGCAATTTCTTTGCTTCTGAAGATGCAAATGTATGATATTTTGACATAACATTGTTGAAAGATCTACCTTACTGACGCATATTTTTAATAGATGGCGTCACTAAGAGTTACTATTTTGAAAATGTTTGATTTCCTCTGCGGCAGACTGTGTATTGTGACTAGAAAGTTATGACATGTAGAGGATCACTCCACTAATAAAAATTAAATTAAATCTGAATCTGAACTAATCTGAGTCCAGCAGACAGGTCTGTTGGGAGCACATGTTTTAGCCTACCACCTCATAGATTTGGTAGTACCTTATTAGTTTAAGGCCTAGCTGGTTGCGTTTGGTGAATGAATGTTTTTTCTAAGTTAGGCGTCGATCCAAATGCATACTGATTTATTTAGTACCCTAAACTTGTAGAAGCTAACAACTATTAATTTTTACATGTTTGGACATGTTTGTCTTCGTAATGTATGTATATGTTACTTGCACGAATTTGGTTTCATTTGCTTTGATGTCTTATGTAACCATTGCTGAATTTTATTTAGGTTCATTTGAAGTTTTTTTGAGGCTGACGTTGGGTAAGTGTGCTATGCCAGAATAGCACTGCTGTCAGAATATCTTGCCACGGTAGTGGTTCTTGTTGTTGATAGACTTGTTGTATACAAGAGGTATAATATCGGTCCTAGCATCCTTCTTTAGAAAGCGCCTAAGTGTGTGAGATATAAGCCGGTATATTCAGCACCCTGCCCCACTAGGAAATGTCTGGCTGTTAAATATGACTTAAGCAGAAGATAGTGGGAATAAGGAAGTACCTCCTTTTTTAGTTTAATTTGTAAGCCTTTGTGCTACACCTTATGCAAAGCCTTTGATATATCGAGGAAAATTGCAAATTGGTGTTTAAATTTGTATTATATTAATTTGGTTGACTAATTTATCCACCTACTCTATGCCGTATTCGTTGCGAAAGTCAAATTGGTCGTCTAGGATTATTTTCCTTTCTGCTATTAATAATGAGATTTTTGACGTATATCTTCTCCAAGACTGGAAGGCTTTGGTAAATAAGCTCGTGGGCGTGTACGAAGTGAAATCTTCTGACTTTTTTTCTTGTTTAAGAATCATGATGATTTGAGCCAGTTTTAAATGCTGGGGAAGTAGTTTGTCTGCAGTATAGCATTGACACCGGGTTATAAGTTTATAGCATTTTTAGACAATACTTGTAAGATTTTGAAAACCATCTTTTTTATATATAATCTAAATTTTAATCTATATTACAGGTGCACTGAAAAAAGACGACGATAAAAAGTCCGTCGTGCCCAGTCCGTATTATTCAAAATTTGTGATAAGCCTCCTACATTCCTTTAGTTCAGATCGAACGTTGTTGGAAGAAAGAGGATCGTTTATAATACGGTAATTTAGAGCCTTTAATTTTTGCTTTATTTTACAGTCATTTATTTTGTAGACAATTATGCGTTTTGCTTAATGCAGAAGATATATATCGTACGTTAGCTCAAATACTCCTAAACGAATCGAATCTAAAGTTTGCCAGTTTAATGGTGGAACATCTCAATTTCATATTGCTCACGTCTTCGGAACTTTTCGAAATGCGGACAAAATTAAAAGAATTAAATACACCGGTATGTATAAAAGTACTTAACTGATAGGTTTTTTGTGCCGAAATTTCTTTTGCGTAAAGAGAAGAACAGTTCATGTTACACGTTTAAAAAACTGTTATCAGTTAATTTATACTGTGTTCTGTATGTCTTGTACTTTTCTTATCGGTCCAATGAAAAGAATGCAAGAAATAAATACAGTCGACTTTAGATTTAACAAAGCAACTTGGTTTCGAAAAAGAATTGTTAAATCCGAATTTCCTTATATCAAAACACATTTAAAGGCCTATATGATAAATAAAATTTAAGAGTAAAATGCAACTTGACATTTATTTACATAAAGTGTAATAAAAGAATAATAAGTGTAATATTTAAATTTCTTATTTTAAATGTTCGCGCCACTATATGAGGGACGTTCAATGTGTTCTCGGTATCGGGATGATTTACTAATGATGTGAGTAAATTGACTAATTCATTGATAATTACATATACAGGGTGTCTATAAAAGAACTCCGGGGTTTAAAAAATTAATATTTTTTAAACTATAAAAGATAGCAAAATTTGATCAATTCCTTTGAAACAAGCAGCTCAAAGAGTTTTACTCATACCAATTGGGAATGTTTCTCTCAACAGTTGGCAGCGCTGCGGAGCGTTGACCTTGAAATGACGTAGCGGCTGCGGCAGACAGTCAGTGTCGTCTGGACTGCCGCGCTATGGCGACGCCTCAACAAAAGGCTCAATGTGTTATTTGGCTCATAGAAACTAATTCTGTTGTTACTGTACAAAGAAACTTTCGACGTAGCTATGGTGTTGACCCGCCTACAGACAAAACAATTCGTCAGTGGTTATGTGCGTTCAAGGAAACAGGAAGTGTTTTGAAGCAAAAGTCGCCGGGTAGGCCGCGTGTGTCTCAAGAGAATGTGGACAGAATCCGAGCTTCATGCACTCGAAGCCCTAAGAAATCGTTAACAAGACGCAGTCTGGACATGGGGTTACCAAGATCAACAGTCCATAAGGTAATTCGTAAAAGACTTCGTTTAACTGCCTACAAGATACAACTTTTACACCATATCAAACCGGCAGACAAGGTTAAGAGATTCGAATTTTCTGTTTCCATGCTGGATAAAATTGATGAAGATAATGATTTTTTAAAAAGTGTGGTTTTTAGTGATGAAGCTACTTTTCATGTGAACGGAACTGTAAACAGGCATAATTGCAGAATTTGGGGTTCAGAGCCGCCCCATGAGTTTATTGAGTACGAACGTGACACGCCCAAAGTGAATGTTTGGTGTGCTCTTATGCGTGACAGAGTCATAGGTCCCTTCATTTTTGTCGAAAGGAATATCAATGGTGATGTCTATTGTGACATGTTAGAGGAGTATGTTTATCCTCAGTTGGATGACATTGAGGCGGAGAAAGGTTTAGTTTACTTCCAACAAGATGGGGCGCCGCCACACTTCAGTTTGCGTGTGCGTGAGTCACTGGACGCTCGTTTCGGCAACAGGTGGATTGGAAGGGAAGGACCTATTCCATGGCCACCAAGGAGCCCTGATATGACTCCGTTGGACTTTTTCTTCTGGGGGCATATCAAGAATCTTGTGTATGCGGAGAAAATTCGAAATGTTCGCCATCTCAGGGAACGAATAGAGAATTGCGTGGCGTCCGTTCCCCCAGACATGCTCGCCAGGACATGGGAAGAGGTAGAATACCGTTTCGACGTGTGCCGTGCCACTCACGGAGCTCACATTGAACTTCACTAAGTTGTTAAAAAATCTTGAAAATGTAAGCTTTCTAATCATGTATAAAACATGTATGTACGTTTTTTACTTTATTAAAATATTTTGTCTTAAAACCCCGGAGTTCTTTTATAGACACCCTGTATATAAAATTTCATATAGTTTTGATCATTAGTTGGCTAGTAAACCATAGTCGGCGAAGATCAGAATGACTGACTTGAACAGAATTGAGCACCGCGCTGGGGAATAAGAAAAAAGTTTAAAAATCATGCTTGCTCGGGCGGTCGGTTACGGCTGCTGCGAAAGAAAATGTGAAGAAAAATGTTGGAAACTTGTACTGAAAGATGTCAGGACAATTGTTAGGATGTTAACAGAGGTGACTAAACTATCCGCTATAAACATAGGCATTATTCTTTATAACTTCTTAACCTTTCGAAAGTCAATGCAAGATGGTTGCTGCGAATATTCACGGCGTCTCAGAAACAAATGTGCGTCGAGCGCTGTAGAAACTATTTAGAGCTCCGTGGTAATTTTGAAACCGAATTGTTATTGGATGAAATGACGGTTTATTGCTATGACCTTGAAAGTAATCAGGAGTCACTCCGTCTGTCATGTAATAGCCATAATGTTTTGGGATTCAAAAGAAATTTTGCCGATCTAACGCGTGGAAAAAAGTGAAACCATAAATACAGCATCTTATGCTACCACTGTGCGTAATTTATGTGTTGCTTCTTCACGGCAACGCTTCGTTTCACACAGCGCCTGTTTCTAAGGGTGCGTCGAGATTGTGGTTTCGAAGAAATCAATTACCAGCCCGAACTTGACCTCTAGTGATTACTACCTTTTCCCTAATTTGAAAAAATACCTTCGTGAGCAAAAACTTTCCGACGATGAAGAACTTATGGCGGCAATTTCTTTTCTTCCAACAGATGAACGATATATGACAGACAAAACAAATTACTTTAGGACCATTGGGCATTATTCGATAAATTTATTATACTGTCCATGCACAGCAGTTATTATTCCGGTTTGCACTTACAATTACACTACAATATCAAATATTGATCGTTATCAATGCATTGAAAACCCGTACCTAACTAAACTATACATTCTACAACACGTCCGATATATGTACATATATCGGTGGCGACCTTGACTAGTCGGATACGTTCATACCATGTTCTCTCGTCGCTCATTTATGGTGTCTAAATATCCTCTAAATTGTGTAACAACACAAGTAAGAGACTGTAAATTTTCCGTTTCAAAAATGTTATTGTAAATTTAGATACCTGGGAGTGATACGACGTATTTTCCAAGAGCTTTTTTATTTTTCTTACTTACAAAAGTGCCTGGGATGTACTAATTTTTTTGTCTTTCAGGAAAGTTGCTCGTTATTTTGTTGCTTATACGATACATGGTGTCACAATCCAGTTGCAACGGTAGCACTGTGCTTGCTAACTCAATGCTATAACCATGTTTGTGACCTAATAATGTTATTGTATCCTTTTTGTCTTCCATTTCTATTTTATTAAATGAATATTATATTTATATTTTCCTTACTAATTGATTAGTGGCAATTTGGAGGTAACGAAAAACTTTTTAACAGACATTGACAAGTTGGTACGACTGATCGAATCGCCGATTTTTGCATGTAAGTGGTATTTTGTTTTATATAATTCTGCAAAATAATTTAACTCTCGACATTAATATTAAAAAAACAAAAACTTATAGGTGTTTTAATTTGATAATTAGAGCTGCGTCTGCAATATTATCCAGTGTGTTGATCCAGTGTAGTGCCACAGGCGGAGCACCGGATTCTAGGATAATTATTGTTAATTACTTAAGTTTTTTTTTCTAAATAAAGAGTATTACTCGGCTCGATAATATTTCAAAATTAAAGAATTTATAGGAAAAGAATGAAAATTGTTTTTTTTTAAAATATTATTTCATCTGGTACGTAGACTTCCGCGGTCGTGGTCCATACTATCTGCTTCTGGGCTGAACTACTGCACTGAAACAGTTTCAGTGCAGTAATTCAGCCGTGAAGATGTCCCATACAAATGGGTACGAAACGTCGGCAGATATACAAGTGACGCGGTTCCAGCCCGGAAGCAGATAGCATTATTATTTCAATTTATTGATGATCACTAAATAAGCGAAATTGAGCTGCTGACAGTGGGTACATAAAATAAAATAGTAAGTAGTAATTTATAAAACGTGGTGAAATACTTGTCGCTTCAAATTAAGTGTCTTCTGTGAAGTCATAAACTGGATAGGATCTCTTAAATATTTGAAACATACAATATGTTTCCGCAGTTGTTTCAGCAAAACGAGTGCGCTGTAAGGGAAACGTGTTCTTCTATGCGGAAACGACCGTTCTGCATCTAGGAATGCAGTATTTATATAATCGAAGTAATCTTTGAAACTAATTAATGAATTTGTAGAATACCTTCATTTTCTATTAATATGGTATAATACGAGTCTTGGTCTAAAACGCTTTCAAACTTTTCTAAAACATAATAACTTTTATCTTCTACAGCACAAAGCTGTGCGTAAACAGCGTTCAATATTTGTATTTATTTCACTAACAGCAGTAAAGGATTTTCTATTTTCTCCACCAGTTTGAAGTAATTATTGTGAATAGTTTGTAAATTTATTTTAGTCAAGATTCAAGTTTTTTCTGGCCGTACTTGATGGATGCAGGTTCTTTCGGATCGAATTTTAAAACCACCTTATTTATATTTTCAAAATATTTACGACAGTAAAATTCTACCTGTAACCATCTTCCTCAAAATGCAAAAATTGATTGTGTTGATTCTGGGATATGCAAAACACCTTTGTACTTGCAATTAATTCATCTACCTCTGGATAACATCTATTAATAGTTTCTGCAACAATATTTAAAGCATAGGTTTTAGGTGTAACGTGTAAGAAGTTACGTGTTTTCTTTACGAAACTGGCTTACAGAACGCATAGTTGAAGCGACGTTAGTTATAAACATTAAGAGTTGGTTTCTTGAAAGCTTAAATTTTTCCAATGTGTTTAACACCACCTCTGATATTACGGTAATACTGGGTGGGCCAAAAGTCACCATGGGGTTTAAAAATTTAATAACTTTTATATATTTTAAAATTTTTTTTTCAGATAATAAAATATATAAAATGGAAATTTTTTTACACTAAGTATGGAAAATAATGTCACTTCAATGACCCCCGTTTTCAGCTTTGCAATGATGGGCTTGATTTAGAGCATTTGCCATAACATCTTTCAAAATTTGTGGCTGTAGCGTTCGAATTCTGCAACAATGTTGGCCTTGAGTTCAAGGATTGTCTCGGGCTTGATCACATATACTTGCTTCTTCAAATAACCCCAAGGAAAATAGTCGGGTGCTGGCAAATCTGGCGAACGCGCTGGCCAATTAATTTCGGAATTTCTGGAAATTATTCACTCTCCAAAAATTTGATTTAAAAGTGCCATTGTGTCTCGGGCAGTGTGGGCGGTGGCTGCATGCTGCTGAAACCACATCCCAGGTCTGTTTACAAGAGCAGGACGTAAAAAATTTTCTACCATAAATCGATACCGCTCTTCATTTACGGTTACAGTACTTCCATCTTCATTTTCGAAGAAGTAAGGCCCAATGATATTTTCAGATGTATTACCACACCATACTGTACACCTAATGGGGTGCAAGTGGCGTTGATGAATGGCTCTTGGATTTTCAGAACGCCAGAACCTACAGTTCTGCTTATTAACAAAGCCATTCAAATGAAAATGAGATTCATCACTCATAATCAGATTTTCAATAAAGTTGAATTCATTTCTGGCCAACTGTTGAAATTTAACTGCAAAATTTAGACGTTGCCGATGATCTGCGGGTTTTAGTTCTTGCATCAATTGCACCTTATATTGGAATAACGGTAAATCTTTATTTAAAATGCGCCGTAATGACGTACGAACCATTCTTAGCTGAGCAGAACGCCCTCTGGTAGATGTTTCTAGTGTTTCGTTAACACTTTGCTCTACACGTTCAATATTTTCCGCAGTGCGAACTAAACGTGGTCTACTGGTTCAAGGCAAATCTCTTATAGTACCATTTTGGTGGTGACGATGAACTAAGCAACGAATCATTGCTTCAGAGGGCGAAATTCTGACGTTAAAATGTCGACGATATGTTTTTTGCGTTAAAATAATTGATCCCTGATTTACATAATAAAATTCTATTATTCTGGTTCTTTGTTCAATTGTGAATCTCTCCATTATTTATTCTTTAAGTGTTATTTATATAATCTGAAAAAATATATATAAATGCAAAAGTTATTAAATTTTTAAACCCCATGGTGACTTTTGGTCCACCCAGTATATTATTGTACTCTTATGGAAGCTAAAAGATTGAAGGTGACGGTTGATGTGGTTTAAATGTATGTACTATAATATCAACATTTTTTACAATCGGCTGTTTTGTCCACCCGTAACCACAGTTTCTTATTTTCCAAATCTGATTTAATTCTATTTTTGACCAGATGGTATAAAACTTTGTAACGTTTTCTGACTAGGTGGACGTTCAGTTCGTATATTTATTACAGAATGAGACAAATGAATCGTTGTATAATAAAGTAATCGATATATTGCACAAAATAAGTGTTACACATAAATGGAAAAGAAATTGCTCATTCGTTAGTATGCCAGTCATTCATAACTGTGCTTCGCACTATTCACGTGTCATTTACAGTCACTGGATATGACTATGTGAAAAACGACCTTTTGTTTGAGCAATTAAATCATTTACCTTTGAATAACAATCTATAATAGTTTCTGCTACAAGATGTAAAACAAGTTTACACGCTATATCTAAGTTACTGCATTTATTTTTAAGAGAACTATTCATACAAACACGATTGTAGCACCAACATTCATTAACACTAACACTTGGGTGTTGAGAGCTCAAAGTTGGTCAATGTATTTAGTACTAGCCCCAAAATAGTTTGGCTAGTACATTTTTCTAATATTTAACAATGACACTGACTACTTAAAAGTTTCTACTGTTTGTACTGCATGGTTGAATTTTTTTTATAGTCTGTAGTTTCCTCTACACGTAACCACGATTTATTATTGTCTAAATCGGATTTAAAGTTTTTAATTTTATCGCGCACAGTTTCTACATGATTTTGTAACGTTGCCGAGATGGTAGTTTCTGATGTAACCCAGAATTTACGAAATTATTTTCTTAGCAAATAAAGAGAATAAATTGCAAAGAGTAAACATCAGAGTTAAATATGTATAATTTTAATGTTTTTTACAAGACTACCCGGGGACTTGCCCGTGGACTACAAAAATTTATCGCATAGTTGTACATATTATTTTTGCGTTATCGTACTTTAGATCTGAAAATTCCCTTATACATTTCCTTACATTACGTTTTCCACTACTTATAGCACTATTATAATCTCCTAACGTTATTACGTTGTGCATGAAAACAACAATGTAGAAAAATACCACAGTTGTTTTCATCGAACTGATGCGATGTTCTGATCAAATTGTTTTATCAAAATGGATGTTCCGCGCGCTTCGCCCATTTTACGGTCGTCATAGTTGTCCTGCCGAGAGAACTATTCGCAATGTAGTGGATAAATTTGAGTCCACTGGTTCAGTAAACAATGAACCAACACCCGTACGACGACGAAACGCAAGATCTGCCGAAAATATCGCCGCTGTTCGTGAGAATGTGCAGGAGAATCAGAGGCAGTCGATTTCGCGTCGCTCACAAGAACTCGGCCTTTCTTTTGGTCTGAATTGGATGATATGGGCACTAATGTGGTTTCAACAGGACGGCTCTACGTGTCACACTAGACATTTTTCACGAGCGTCTTAAGGGCATGGTTATCTCACGTGGAGGTGATGTGATGTGAACTGGCCACCGAGATCGTGCGATTTGACCCCGTTAGACTTTTTCTTGTGGGGTTTTCTTAAGTCACAGGTCTATGGGAATAAGCCACAAACCACAGCGGCCCTCAAAGCCAATATAACCCATGCCAACGGTCAAATTCAGCCTGATTTATGCGCCGGTCATGGAAAATTGGATATTTCGGATGGGCGCCACCCAGCGAAGCCGCGGTGGACATTTGCACGATGTTATATTCCATACATAATGCCATCGATAGGCCTTTCAAACGAATAAAAAATTTCGATGATATTTCACATACTCTGTTTTATTTAAATTTAAAGAAAGGGAGCGCTTAATGAAAGACCTGTTAGAAATAGTATTTAGCAGCAGCCCGGAATAAACAGACTTGCTAAATATTACAATTACGATATCAATATATTTGTATATACTTGTATTCTTACAAATTATTTCACTATGTTCTAAAATTAGATATTTTCAGATTTGCGATTGGAGTTATTAAAAGTTCCAGCAGATGAATGTCTTGTTAGGGCGCTATATGGCTTACTAATGCTTTTGCCTCAAACGGAAGCATTTCAAATCCTTCAGACGCGGCTTTCATGCATTCCTAGTTTGCATTTACATTGTGATAAAAGGTACTTAACATCATAATGTTCACAAAAGGTATTTATTCAAAATAGATGCGCACTTCATAAATTTTTGCGGAATAATTCTTTACTCATATTTTCTATTACTTGTAACGTCGAACGAATTGATATAATATTTGCAAATTGATATCCTTTACGCGATTGTTAAACTTCTTCCCTCTTAAGTACATGTGTAATAAATATTCGCCTCCCTAAACACCCGTAGTCCGACTTAACATGAGTGTCTATCGATACATAAAATGCGCATGAAGTTTCAAATAAATAAATTTTGTGAAACCTTCTGCTTTAATTTTATTTCAATTGTTAGTACCTATTTATTAATGTTAAATAGTAAGAAGCAGTATTTATTTTGATGCTCTTTATGAATAAGGTGTGGATATTTTTGAATATTTCTTGAAGAGTAGACTGTGTTTTATATAAGCGCAAATATAATTAATTTTATTATAATACTTGTGTGTATATAACTGTTTATTTTAATACAGGAGCCAAACTGAAATAAAACCTGTACCTGTCAGAATGCATAATATAGACTTTCCCAAATTGTTGCAATGCTTTAAAAACGTACAGGAGAATCACAAGGAGTATAAGAAAACAATGCGTGCCAAAGAAATTTCATCGCTAGATAAGGAAATGCATAATATGGATATATAAATAAGTTATCTTAGATAAATTAAATAATTTATACAGTATTTTATGTATATTTATATTGTTTTTAATTAATAAATTTATATTGATTTAGTTTAACCAGTAAGTTTATTGACATCCCCTTAATCCTGTATACTCAGTCTAATGTTTTATCATTAGCATCTAATCACTGGCAATGAAAATATACTGAACACATATTTATTCCACATACGTGGGATGTTTTTTAAGTTTTGCATAGTGGGACATAGAAGGCGCTACTAATCAAATGTTAGTACTAAAAATTAACCTCCGCCTTTAGTTAACCTAAATCTAAAGTTTTAATGCGATACGTATAGTGTTGTAGGTACAACGAACTGTTAAAGTTGACAATTTAGTTGCAAAATGGAATTAAACCGAGAACGTTTTCGTGGAATAATTTTTTATAATTTTCGAAGACAATTATCTCAACAAGAATGCCTCGCCGAATTAGTTTCAGTTTTCGGCAATGAAGCACCACATCAGCCAACAATTTATCGTTGGTATAGAGAATTCAAATGTCGACGGATTAATCTTAGCGACGATCCAAGAGCAGCTGTACCAAAACCGCAGTCACACTCTATGCTCGTGCTGTATCCGAGATCATCAACACAGATCGACATGTGACATATCGCCAGATTGAAGCATTATTGGGAATTTCAAAGACCTCAATTAAAAATTTTTTGCATAAAGAATTGTATGTAAAAAAACTAGTTTCCCGTTGGATTCCGCACCTGTTGACCGAAGAACAGAAAGCAGCTAGGGTAAATTGTTGACTAAAGCCTCTAGATCGCTTCAACACCGGAAACTAAAAACGTGTACAACATTGTCAATGGTGATGAATCTCGGATTTATTCATACGAGCCAGAAAATAGATGCCAGTCGTCTGTTTGGGCGTCCGAAGGTAAAGAAAAGCGGACGAAAGTCATCCGTTCTCAAAGCCGCGACATTTATTTTGAAAACAGGTCATGTAGCAATAATTTCTTTGCAAGATTAAAGCACCGTTACTGCCGATTGATATAAAACCATTTGTTTGCCACAAATCATTGCCGAGCTTCGAAAAACCAACCCCGAACGACGAATCATTCTCCACCAAGACGATGCAAGTTCGCACACAGCACGCAAGACAACTGAATTTTTAAGACAACAAAACGTCGAATTGTTAGACATACAACGCGTATCCGTTTTGCGCATTCATTGTAGAAAGGGCCTTAATGATTTGGACTCGGATGACACATGAACGAATTTGACTTCATATTGCTAAAAATATAATGAACTAAGAGTATACAGAGAGGTCATCGAAGATGTTTTGTAGCCTTATATAGAAATTTTAGGCCTCATTAAAGGTTCATAAAACATTGCACCTCGTCGCCTTGTTAGTCTATGTTTTTTAAGAACACACTAGTGTGTTCATGGCCCGATGACTTTGGACCTTAATGCAGGAGAACATGTTTGGAACACTGAAACATTCTAATTTTTACATCGTATGTGTTTTGCAGAAATTTTTGACAAAATTTACTGCCCTCTGGTTACTCAAGAGACAGAAAACTGTAAAATTTTTTAAAAAATATCTGCAACACATACACGATGTAAAAAGCTGTAAAAATTAGAATTTTAAGTTTCAAATCGGAAAAGCGCATAATTATACGCAATCAGGACATATTTGGAACGTCAAAATCTTTAGTTTATAAAGAGATGAACATTGGCAAAGATATGTTGAAACTAAATGTTCAGAGTATTCGGATTCAACATTTAAGAATTGAAGAAACGGTAATAAAAGATTTACTTAATATTATAATTTTATTTGTTTAATTTTGCAAATTTAGCACAACTTTATGATTACTCGAATTCAATTACCGAGGACTTTACTGTTTAGTATATTTTATTTAGCTTCACATAATCTATCAAAACCTCAATGAGTTGTTTTTCATTTAAAGTTTTTCATTTAAAGTAGAATCGAACAGTTCCATAGTCTCTGATGGTGTACAATTTTACTTTTGTTTTGCAAATGAATATCGACATTTTAAATATTTAATATTTATTGTAATAAAATGAAAATAGAAAAAATGTTGAAAAAAATATGACAGTGCTTAAATATTGAATTTTATTGATCTATAGACATAGTTTCTTCTGAGTCATCTTCGAGTTCTAGAAGCCTTGGTCCATAAAGCAGAACATAAGCACAATGCCAGTCACCTGAAAATTAATGTTGTTTACTAATAATATTATTTAAAACGTTTGATAAATAAGACTTTAGTAGCATTTTAAAAATATATTTTGTTTATATAATAACATGTATCAGAAACGCCATATTACAAATTTTTCACTGGACAGGCGTATTTATAATGAGAATTCATAAGGAATTATTTTTAAAATTACTACTTTAATATATGTATTGTGTAGAAATATAACAATGCTTCAGTAGATTCGGTGTGCAAATTTGGGTCGTGTGAATTAATAAAATATTCAGTAATGCCTAAAAGATATGAATTAACTGTGAGAAAATAGGTATCATTTTAAGAAAGCAAGGCTTTTGTAAAAATGTAATTTCAGAAATGATAATGTTCAAGATTTGTGATACAAATGCTATCAAAACACTTTATAAAACCTACAACTTGCCGAAGTAATTACAAATCTGGGAGATAATCGGACACCATTACAAGAACGTTTTCTTCAAAGATTGGCCTTAAAGGACAGATGCAAACATCCAAAATCATCCAAAAGTGGAAAAGTTAAATAATTGTAACATTAGATATATTTCAACAGTTTCTTTATATAACAGTGTTTGGCGTGAGAAATATTCTTATATGCAGAAAACGACTATTCGTCATTTACTGATGAAATACTTGCATGACAGATCTGCAGACACATTACCAAAAATTTGTTTAAATCGGTAAAATCCAAATCTTTCGTTAAGACACTACCTTAGTAATGACTTCATGAATTATTTAGTGATAAGTTTTTGTTAAAGTATGCCTAAAGTTTCTCTACAGATTCGTTAAGTATAAACAAAGATTATTTTAATTGTGCAAGTATTTCATCATTACATGTCGAAGGACCGGTGCTTTGCATACAAGAATATTTATTCCTCACGGCGAACACGGTTACATGAAGTTTCTTCATGAAACCGTCGAAACATACCTGATGTCGCAAATATTTAACCGGACTTATTCACTTTGTACAACTGCATACTGAAAAAGCTGTTTATATACATTTACTACCTAGTTAACCCCTCTTGCACTTCCTCGAAGCTCATGCTGCTGTCTGAACGCTCTCAGCGCCCATTCTAGTTATAGGGAGGCGCCTGAAGTTTGGTAATTTATACAGTTATAGAACTTAGAATCAAGGTTCGTAAAAGAGAGCTTATGTAGACCGCAGCAGACAAGTGAAAATATGTCGAGAACTAACAGATGTCATTTTACGTACGTAAAGCCGCAAAAAGACTGCTACTTTTGAAGATACGGCCCAACTTCTGCACTTTTGGCCAAACGATTAGAAATATCTCAGGAACTAAAAGAGGTAGACAGTTCCACTTTTGGATGAGCGTGTCATGTTGTATAAGTAGAGACTAGAAAAACGGCAATTTTCGAAGGTCGATTTCGAAGATACGGCCAAACGATTATAATTAAAATTGAACAAGTGTACTTTATTTAAATTATGTACAGTGCAAAACATGTTTACCTCCGCCTGATAACTTGAGTATATCTTCAGTAGTAACAGGTGACATCTTATCATCATCGCATTTTATCCAAACTCCATCTGAATGTTTAATCCAAGCTACGTAATGGCCGCTTGAAGAAGATCGACCTCTGTGAGTTAGCACAGCTTGTAAAGTATAATAGCCACTATTATTACTACCAAGGTCATTTTCGAATGAGAAAGGAGCGTACTTGGGCTGCTTTTTCTTTTTACTATCGCCTTTATTATTTTCATTATCGGTTTTCTCTTTCCCTTTAGCTGCTTCTTCAACTAATTTATCCTCATATTCCTTAAATTTAGTCCTCATTGGAGCCAATTTCTCTTGTAATTCACGGGAACATAAATCATACGCGTCGAATTCCATAGGGAATTTCACGTCTTTCAGAATTTTAGCGTTAATGGATTCCTTTTCTTTGTAATAAAATCGAATGAACTGTACTGTTAAATAAGCCGGTAATCTACTAATTTTAGACGTTTTAGAATATACAGCGTCTCTTTTTAATGTGGGTGACATCTTTGTAATTTGCTCTGGTGCTTTAGATCTTAAACCTGAATGCATGTACCTAACATCTTGTGAGATAAAGCAGCTCAACTCAAGAAATTCTTCATCAGTTTTTGTAGGTGGTTCATCTTCGCTTTCAATACATTTCCATTCAACATCAAACAAACCACCAAAGTACTGACCAATAAATGAATTACGAGTTTTTGTGCTTGGAGTATTGTTGTTCTTTGCTGGTAATTTTTCTTGTAACATTAATAGTATTTCCGACCAAAATTCACTTGCATCCTGGAAATACAATGAGTTTTGAATGCTATTACAATTCATCATTACTACTTATACTAAAGAAAATTTTATGCTAGTATCATTAAGTTCCTTAACTTTTAACAAAATATATAAATTAAGATATTTTTAAAAACGTATTTTTATTGTAATCTAATTTAATAACTACAACGAAAATTAAAAGTAAAAATATAACTTTTCATAAATTAATAAAAGAATTTTCATTTATTATAGAGATTATCAAATTAATGTTGTTTCATCAAAAACAATACCTGCTGTTGAAAACCACCATGTTCGCTTTTTTCTGCAAATCTTGGGTAAGCCATGTGAACAACTTGTAAAAGTACAATTGGTGGTATTGTATTTCCTTTCTCCATACTAAAATATAGATCTCTTAAAGCTGCTGTTATTGATTGTGCAGCGTTACCACTAAAAATAGCTAAAAATCATTTTAAATCTAGTCTCAATTTAAAATTGTTAAACATGAATATAATACCATCTTTATATTCTTGTAAAGCTTCTTTCAATTCAGGAACTGTTTTTAAGCATTGCACAGTTGCATTCATGTAGCATGTATTTCCTAAATTAGTTAATCCAGCAGGTAAATCAAGCTAGAAAAAGAAAGTCATTCATTGCATTTTCAAATACAAAGTGTTAATTACAGCAGTTGCTAATTCACTTTCGTTCATATCTTCGACAAATCGAGTTTTTTCTACAGGTTCTATAGGTACATCTTCTTCCTTACTGCCCATAAGCAACACTGTTGCACCCTAAATTCAATACTTTACAGTCATTTTTAAATAATTTTGAACAATTTCTTACATCTTTTAGTTTAAATGTTCCCCAATCATCATCTTTTAATGTTACACCTTTAAGCATAACTTTTTGTCTTTCTGGTTGAACTCCAGTCAAAGCAAACAATTGTGCTTTGAATAACATTGGTGGTTCCTCTGTATTGACCTCGATGTCAGGATAACTTTCTTTTCCCCATTTCACCTTAACTATCAAATACATTTCTTATGTTATGAAAAGTATTGAACTATTGACAATAACTTGAATTTCACATTTTAAAAAGAACAATGAATAAGCATAAATATTCAAAGTAAACGTCATATACCGGTAGGATTGAGGTTAGAATTACTTGATAAAAATAACGTACCTTTGTAGGCGGGCATCTTAATATTTGAATTAGATGATGAATTGTATATCAGGAATAAGATTTAAATTAAAATATTTTGATAGTTGTATACTATACGAAAAACTAAAAGTCAAACTAATTAAATATCACAGTTTTATTCACACTGCGTTGGCAACGATCCACTACAAAATGCCATTACACTATGCATTACACTGACAGAGAAACTGAAGTTCTGAAAAATTACTAAATGAAAATTTTCAGCAGAGTACGATGTCATTAACGAATATTTCTGTAAGATAGACATACAATACAATTTGCGACCTATTCATCTTTGTTCAAGAAAAATTGTATACCAAAGGGCTATTATATTAATTTCAATTGCCTAAATATAGTTCTTTGAATTTATTATTTTCTTGTATGTTATAAATTATTTGGTATTTGAAGTAGCAGTTTTCTAATAAATTCTTCGAATAAAAATTAAAAATTTTCTAGAAACAGTTCAAATATTTGTCGATACTAGTGACATCTAAGATTTATTTTGCTTTTGACAAGCTTAATTAAATATCTGTCACTTTAATGTAACCAACATCAGACAGGAGAATGATTGGGTATGGTTGTGAATGAACTGGCAGGGACATGTAGCAGTAGAAGTAGTAGTAGTAGTTGCTTTTAATATATTTACTTACGTTCGTTGCCTATAAGTTGAAAGTGTTGTGTATATTATCGTGACAATATAAGTTAAATATTAGTGATATGTTTTATAAGTGACTTTTAATTAGTGCGGTTAAATAAATAAAATGGGTAATTGCTTGGGCGGTCCTGATAAATCGCCAGATAATAAAATAGTAAATACACTTGATAACGACGGAGGATTACCCACTAGTACAATACCAACACCCCCTAGCCAAGAACCACCTAGACCTGTTGTTGTTAACCCCACTGAACAGGACCCCCCCAATGCAAAAATTTTTGTTGCACTTTACGATTATGATGCTAGAACAGACGAAGATTTAAGTTTTCGAAAGGGGGAGCATTTGGAAATATTGAATGATACACAGGGAGACTGGTGGTTGGCAAGGAGCAAACGTACCAGACAAGAGGGATATATTCCATCCAACTATGTTGCAAGGCTTAAGAGTATTGAAGCTGAACCGTAAGTCAAATATTTGTTGTTCATTTTTATATATGTTTTCCAACTATTTAACTAATCACATGTCTATTTAAAATTCAGTTTCTGTAAAGTCAATAAAAATTTGGGTCAATTCTGCATATATGGGGCATTCCATTTTAGGGGTTAGCATTTATACACATACTGAATGTGGAATGCAATACATCTTGCATAATATCTAATTTATCAAATTTTTGCATCTAAAATATTTAAAAGCAGGTGTAGCTATGCAATACATTTTCATGTATTATACATATATTTTTATTTATTGCTGTTCCTGATGATTACATATTGAAAATGATTCACCCATTAATATTATTGTACATTTCATAGAATTATTATATTATTAATGGGACATTGCTTGTTCGTATATGTACAGCCAAACGTAATTTTAATTTTGTGCATTTCAAGTGTGTAAATGCAGTTAGACATAGAACAGTATTGATGTACTCTGGACTAATATTTTATGTAATAACAATATTTATTATAAATAAATTCATACAGGGTTTGTCAAGGATATTAAAATGTTTACAAATTTTTTTCGGTTATTGAACGTCTTGGTTTGAAGCACATTCACCTTTCATGAAGGAGCATAAGTATACTTTTTATGTGCCTGTTGATCTTTCATTATAAAAGTGGTACAGAAGGAATTACAAGTTTGTATTTATTTCTCATCAAGGTTATGTGGAAGCAGAACGTAATGTGTGAATATGACAACTTGTTCTTAATTTCGTCGTTATAGTTTATAGAGATATTTAAAGAAGTTGAATACATTATTTTGCGGACACGTTCTGCAATATATATTGTAAATAAATTTGAAATATTTGCGGATAATTTTCGTCAAAATGCTGGTTACTTATTGATATTCAAACTTAATATGTACGAAAGACAATGCTATATAAAAACGGATTAATGCTGTCAGTAAAAACAAGAAAAGCATACAGCAGGAAATTGGGATGATAAGATTTGAAGTTTCAACACAGAAAATAAATTTAAATTAAATTTTAGGTAATCACATACAAAGGGTTCTAGGAAAGTTTTGCAATATGACGCAACAATGAATCGTAGGAAGCTGCTTGTTGCTGCATGTTGAGACATGTTTATACGTGCATAGCAGTCGATGGGCTCACTTATTCATTAGCAGTGAGAGTGTAAAAGTACTTGCGATGACATCGTGGTCACGAAATGAGATAAGGGCAGTTTTGCGTTATAATTTCGTGCGTGGTTTAAACGTAGACCTGTGCTTCGAAGAAATGACTCTTGCACTGGGTGATGTTTGTCCACATCGCACAATGATATTCAGGTGGTATAGAGAATTCCAAAGGACACATTTAACTGTGGAGGATGCTGAGAGGCCGGGAAGGCCACGAACGTCAGTGACAGAGGAAAACGTTACTACCGAGAGGAAAATGCTTGGCGGGGACAGGCGAGTGACCTACCAACAGATAGAGGGTACTTCAGGCCTAAATGCACCAGCAATTCGTTCGATTCTGCATGATTATTTGCACGTGAAGTGTTCTCTCTGGGTGCCGCATTAACTGACTGAAGAGTAGATGACACGACGTGTGACTTGGTGCCTCGAGATGCTAAAAAAGTTTAATAAAGGACAATCTCGGTATGTGAACAACATCGTGACAGGTGACGAGACTTGGCTGTACTATTACGATGTGCCGACCAAAGCTCAAAACAAAGTTTGGGTCTTTGATGATGAGGACCCACCCATAGTTGTCAGAAAATCCCGATCTGTAAAGAAGAAAATGATAGTTGTATTTTTCAAATCGAGTGAAATTGTGGAACGGGTCGTTTTAGACACACAGAAGACAGTCACAGCTAGCTAAGTAGTATACTGAACAGTGTCTGTCTAAAGGTATTGGATCTATGAAGAACCTGCGGCCAAAGTCAAGAATTGGCACCTAGTTCCTCCATCACGATAATGCTCCAGCTCACCGCGCCAAAACCTGCACCGAATATTTGACCACGACAGGGCTGAAATTTCTCAAGTACCTTACAGTCCAGATCTTGCTCCCCTGCGACTTTGCACTGTTCCCGCATGTGAAAATGAAGCTAAAGGGAGGCAGTTTTCCAGTGATGAAGACCTTCTGCGGGCTTGGAACAACGAGTGTGCTTTACTCCCTAGTGAAACTTGGCATAACTGATTTAAAGATTGGTTTTGGAGGATGGAGAGGTGTATTGAGCGCAGAGGAAATTACTTTGAAAAAATTAAATAAACAAAGCTGTATTGCAAAACTTTCCTAGTACCCTTTGTACTTCGTACTAATAGCACTACTTTTTAAAACATGTTTTATATTTTTTCGTACTTAACAGAGTTTTACAATATGTACAGTACCGTGCAAATGAATTAGTACCACTATGTGAATTTGACTTTGTATAATGTATTGAATAAAATAACAACCTCTCAAGTAAATAATGTTTACACTATTTGTATGTTATACCGTGAATATATTTTATAATGCAACACGCACATACATACACTAGTTGCTAGAGTAACGTAATAATGAAATGACAGCAATGTATTTTAGCTTGTATTTTATTTTGCAACATGGAATGTCAAAATAAGTTACTCTATTTTTGAGGTATGTATAGTGTAGAAGAAAAACTGTTATTAGTGAACTGGTATAACTCGAATATGAGTTTGAGGAGAGTAGCAGATTTGTTTCAAATTACATATCCTGACCGTCCAAGACCGAGTGCAACTACAATAAGTAGGTTAGTACAGAAGTATAAAAATAATGGATGCATCGTTCCTAATCATAAAAAAAAGAATAGGCCAAGATATGTTATTACTGACGCCAAAAGAGATGAAATTCTACAAACAATAGAAAATAATAATATGCTCTCCACAAGAGCTTTAGCACAAACTACAAATGTAAGCAAATCTTCCGTTCATAAACTACTAAAACGAGAACATTTTAAGTCGTATCATTTTCAAAACCATCAGGAACTAATTGCGAATGATGCAGAAAGAAGAAGTAACTTTTGTGTAATCATGTTGGATAAGCTTCATAATGATACTTTACTACGCAGAATTTGCTTTACAGATGAAGCAACATTTTATGTAAATGGTGAAGTAAATTCACAGAACTGCCGCTACTGGAGTAGACAAAATTTGCATAGATATCATATCACAAGGACTCAGCGGCCACAGAAAGTCAATGTTTGGACTGGGTTGATTGGACACCATATTGCAGGACCGTTTTTTATTGAGGGTACTCTTACAGGAGAAAAATATTTAGAATTGCTTGAGTACAGAGTTATGCCAGCCCTCCACGCTTTAAATGTTGATGGTGAGATTTGGTACCAGCATGATGGCGCGCCGGCACATAATTCTCATACGGTTAGAACATTTTTCAACCAAAGATTTCCAAACCGTTGGATAGGCCGTGGAGGAGAAGTAAAATGGTCCGCAAGGTCACCAGACCTGTCTCCAAACGATTTCTTTCTTTGGTCATGTATCAGAAATAAAGTTTTTCATGGAGATCCTCTAAACAATATTGACCAATTAAAAAATAGAATACGAGTTGCTGCAAGAGAAATAACTCCAGAGCAGATACAAAATACAATAAATGAATTCTACAATCACTTAGGATACTGTCTGGCCGTCAATGGTGACACTTTTGAAAATTTGTTAAATTAGTTTTTAAATTTTGTTCAACTACTGTATTTCACATCCTATGTTGCAAAATAAAATACACGCTAAAATACATTGCTGTCATTTCATTATTACGTTACTCTAGCAACTAGTGTATGCATTGCATGTTGCATTATAAAATATATTCACGGTATACAAAGGTATTAATATTTAGTTAATCTTCTTAATTCTTCCGGAATACTTCGGTTACTTGACGCCGCCACTTTCTACAAATCTGAATTATTTCTCCAGGTATTCTCCACAGTAGGTCTAATGTTGGATTTCGTGACAAATAAACAATGCGTTTTTAATCGTGTTTAGCTCTGGAGAATTTCGAATTTCCTTCGGAAAAGTAAAATTTTAATATAGTTTCTCCTGTGGCATGGTGCCCCGTCTTGCATGAAAGTATAGTCAATATATCCGTAACCTAAAAAATCAATATGTGAAATGAAAGTTGATTTTATCACTTCTTTATATTGAACCTAGTTCATCGTTCCAGTAGCGAGATAAACAGGTCCAAGCCCTGCCCCTGCTATGTAAGATATCATTACAGTTGGGAGATGTTTGACAGCTTTGATCCAGTTCTTTTATCATCTCCCACCTCATTACTGAACGCCACCTAAAAAAGATATTTTTGGTAAAATTTCAAGTTTACCAATAATGTCTAAAATTTTAATATTTAAATGAAATTAAGGGCGCACACCTTTAACTCGCCATCAACCGTGAGGTTTTAATACTGCCTCATCTATTGCAATATCGCTTTCTTCATTTTCTTCTGTCAACGGTTTTTTTTGAAGGGTTCCCACTATAAACTTTTTCTTCGTACAATCGCAACTCTAATATTCGTTCCGATATATTTATGTTGTCTACCAATAGACTGGGTGTAGCATTTCTCTAAGAAATAGCTGTCGATCTTAAAACTTTTTTTAATAATAATACGATCTTCGCGTTTTGTAACTCTTCTAATCCTCAGCAACGTGTATGTCCAATCGAC
Organism: Dermolepida albohirtum; assembly: GCA_031893035.1. Classification (NCBI taxonomy): domain Eukaryota; kingdom Metazoa; phylum Arthropoda; class Insecta; order Coleoptera; family Scarabaeidae; genus Dermolepida; species Dermolepida albohirtum. Next base: position 449,685 of record JAVIWB010005197.1, read on the forward strand.
ATGGAGACATTCTAGAACTAATTTCGCTCCTTGTCCACGGAATGACGGGAAATGCCTTCTTTCCTTGCTATTTCCCGATGAGAAAAGTTTCCAATTTTAACGATGTCTCTATTGCGATCCTTTTTTTCATTTGAAATGTCTACGTTTTCCGGTTGTTCAGAATTTAACACTATACGCACAACACTAACAAACATTTTTTTTTAAATCTTAAAATGTCATAAAATATAGTGTTAAGGAATACCTGGTGGAGGTTAGGATAATAAGAATTTTTTTATACTCGGTGCCGAGGATAATCGCGAACACAATATTGAAGATATTAAAATAAGTAATTAGATACTTTCTTTATTTAACATACATTTTAATTATGTATATCTAAGAACTACAAGATGGCTCTAATTCGGTTGCACTGTACTTACTATATAAACCAAATATATACAGGTGATGAATTTTAGAGTCCATATAGTTGTTATGAAAGATAGAGAAAAGTTGAATAAGCATTCTCTACTTTACATTCAGAAAGATAAATGATAAAAACAATGTTATTATGAACAATGGTATTATGAAGCAAGTTTATATAGTTTTATATAGTTCGAAATTTTCTTTACACTGATACCGTTATAATTTGTTTATAAATTGAAGGTACAATTATTTCTTCTTGAATATGAGGGTGGTCCCAGAAGTACCCGACCCAACGAAGAAAGCACAAAAATTTTGGAAAGAAATATATTTATTTTTCAACATAATCTCCTTTCAGCTCTATACACTTTTCGCAGCGATGTTCAATAAGTTCGATATCCTTTTTATAATAAGAACTGTCTTGCTCCTCAAAATAGACATCACTTTTTCATCGTTGGAAAATCTTTGACCACTGAGTCATCTTTTCAAGTTTGGGAACAGAAAATAATCCGAGGGGGCTAAATCTGACGAATAGGGTGCATGAGGTAGCAATTCAAACTTTAATCCATTAAATTTGGCCATTGCAATAACGGATTTGTGAGCTGGTGCGTTGTCTTGATTAAACAACACTTTCTTCTTAGCCAAATGCGACCGTTTTTGCTTGATTTCTTCGTTCAAATAACTTCGTTGCAATAAGTTCGCATAATACTTGCCGTTGACAGTTTTTCCTTTTTCAAGATAGTTAATGACAAAAAATCGAGGCCATGACTTTGCCTGCAGATGAAATGGTCTTCACCTTCTTCGGAGCCGTTTGAGTCTATTGTTTTAATTGTTGTTTTGTCTCGGGTGTGAAGTGATGAACCCATGTTCCATCCGTAGTTATGAAACGGCACAAAAATTCTGCTTCGTTGCTGTGAAACTGGGACTGGGAGTAAACGCGGCACCCATCTTGCACCCAGCTTTCTAATGTCCAAATTTTCAGATAATATGCGATGTACCGCATTTTTTGACATGCCTACTATGTCTACTAGCTCGCGCACTTTCAATGGACGATCGTCCAGTACCGCTTTGTGGATTTTCTTCACCATTTCTGACACTGTCAGCTCTTACGGCCTCGTTTAAACTCTGCTACTGAATATTTTATTGTTGTAAGTGAAGGGGCCGATTCACCCAGAGTAGAATCCAGTTCAGTTTTTATATCGGTTGGGCTGAGGCTTTTCAAATAAAAGTTTTGTATAACGTAACGATGACCAATTATCTCCATTTTTATAAATTCACTGAAAACGTTCGCTATTGATGGCTGCCAAACAAATACTAAACAACGTGGCGTCTTCGAACTTGAAACATATGCTTTATAGATTGTGTACTTTCTAATACAGTGATATTTTTCTAATAACTACCGCCATCTCTAGGTCAGTCCGGTACTTATGGGACCACCCTCGTAATATCATTAACCTTAGACATCTAAACAAAAACAATAATAGTTGTAGGAAAAAATGAGACCAAAAAATGTAAATTAGATTGTATTTTGTTAGAAAAGTCTCTCTGTTTTGAATACATAATTTGATTATGTTCTTAATAAATTTTTGCGTTCTTTCTTCCACTATTTGAAAGCTGTCATTTAGACCAATTTCCATTATACCGTTTCTGCCTTTTCAAAATATATTGTGTAGGCATTGAATTTATTATTCTCAAATTTTAAACTTTTATAGTTTTTTAATTGAATAACACTATGCATTTCATGGCATTGATATGATACATGTTTACATCTTATGCAAAGCAAGATTATACTTGTCACCAGCTGACAAGGTTAGTAGGTTATTTGCTTTTGGTTTCCGGGTTGGAATCACATCCTTTGTACTTGTACTGCACCGCACAGCTAGTCAGTTAGGCAGCACAAGTAGCAAGGACGCGGTTCCAACACGGAAGCCTAGACGAAGTAAATGGATAACTATCGCTGAGATCTGCAAGCCAGATTAAGGTAGTAGGTATTATTAATATATTGTAAGAGCGTCAATAAAGATGTTTGTAAAATTTCTAAGAATTTGTTTTCACTGAGGACTGTAATGACAATGTAAAGATTTTGAATTAGATTGTCGCAATCAAGTGAATAGATGATAAAAATATCTGCAAAATTACATAATTTAAAGACCGTATCTTCAACACAATAATAACACCTCCCTTATTCGAATTTGTAGTTGGCCAGACTATGAAAATATTTGGCTTTATGTTGTAATATTTATAATACATATTACAACATAAAGCCAATATTTTGTTTTCTTCAATTTTTTTTTGTGAACGATAATAATCTGATATTGATTGTGAAAGAAAGTATTTGGTATGTGCATAAGAAGTTAAATGGGGGGCAATTGTTCTTCTAAAGTGAATTCAAAAATGGTTGTATAATTATTATGTAGTATTTTTGCCTTTAAAAAAGAACTTTTGTTTCTTTGACATTTGCCTTTAGTCGACTTTGTATTCGTTACAGAAAGAAAATCTAGTCAGTAATATAGCTTTTTCCCAGTAGAAGAATCATAAAATTGCAGCCTAAAAACAGAAAAAAATGTTTGTCAGACACTTAAAGAAGCCTATTCATTATAAATGTAAATCTATGGAAGCATCGCAGAACCTCGGAGTATATCCATCTTATAATACATCAGATCACTGTTCGAAATATACTTTTGTATGTACACTGTGCGATATATGTTTATAGAAAGCCTCTGGCCATATATGTAGATTTTCAGATTTCTAATTATTTTCTTGTCTTGTCTGTACATCCGATGTATAATTATCATAACATCATAATACTTCGATGGATGGAGTTTAGAAAGCGATGTAAAGGGTGCTTTTTTTGGAGGCGGAGAACTTTAAATTGAAATAATACACAGATAAATGTTTTTAATATCCATAAAATTGGCTTTATTTAAAAGATAATTTTATGGCATTAGTGTTTGAATATGCTTTCGGGCATGTGGCCGCCGCGACTGGCGCGTACATGACGTAATCTGGAGGTTTAATTTTCACACTCTCTTCGCGGTAAATCAGGCTATATTTCAGTAATAACGCGTCGAATGTTGGCTTGTTATTGGACCAATGATTCCATCGGTCCATAAAGCGTACCAAACGGTGACTTTTTCTGGATGTAATGGTGTTTCGACAATGGCTTGTGGATTATCATCGCTCCAAATGCTATAATTCTGCTTATTAACATAGCTATTTAACCAGAAGTGTGCTTCATCACTCAACAAAATTTTCAAATGAAATTGTGGATCAATAGCAATGTTTTCTTCGGGCCATTCACCAAATGTACGGCGCGAACGATGATCGTGTGGCTTCATTTACTGTACAAGTTGGATCTTGTAAGCACGTAAACCAAGATCTCTAAACAAAATTTTCCATAAAGTGTATGGACACAAGTTTAATTGTTGAACACGATGACGAATTGACGCATTTGGATCACCATAAACACTACTCTGCACATCATCAATCGCTTGTTGTGCGTGTACTGTACGACGTCTTATGGCATGCGTATTATCCTTTAGAGTAAACGTATTGCGAAAACGATCCATAGTTTCTCGAATTAATCGCTCTGATGGGCGATTATGAGCACCACAAAATGCACGTAATTCCCGATGAGTTTCTCGAATTGATCCATGTTTTCCAAAATAAATTTGAACAATTTGCAAACGTTGCTGCGGCATAAGTTTATTTATGGTGAATTGGCAAACCAAACAAACTCCAAAACAACCGAGGAATAGCAAATCGGCTGTCACAGAAAACAGTATTGTCAATTTAAAGTTCTCTGCCTCCAAAAAACCATTTTTTAGTTATGACATTGCCTTTACTCACTTGATAATTCCACTATACATCCTTTAATATAATAGCCTTTTTCTTTCATGTGTTGTCACCACAGCTTGGAATTTAAGTCTTTGTCCTTACGAAGTATTATATAAGAAAGCAAAAGACTATTATATTTTGGACAAGTTAGGGAATTATGTATTTTGTAATGTACTTACTTATTGTTTACAAATAGGTTGAATGTTAAAATGTGCCATACGATTGAATACTAATCGATTCTAATTTTGCACGAATCTAAGAAAATTATTATTATTAACATTGGACAATGAATTTTAAACTTTTGTCATTGTTACTAGATAACGCAGTATAATTTTGATAAACAATATTTTCTGTAATTGCTTTCTAACGATTTACAAGCGACGGTTCCATTTTTGAAGAAAGAGCTAAGTTTGCAAGTAGTTTTCGACATCTTCTTCGGAATTAAGATTCTTGTTATTCAAACTATTCTGCAAAGTGTGGAACACATGACGTAATGTCTGGAGAATATGCTGGATGCTGCAGAAATTCCCATTGTAACTACTGCAGTTTTCCCAGCGTCTGTTGGAAAATGTATGGCCTAGCATTGTTTAGCTTTTGTGACGGGTTCTGAGCCTTCACCTGCTTTTTGAAGATTCTTTTTTTCTGTAAGTTGTGGTATGTAATACAGTTTTTATAGTTTGTTACGATTCGATCCAAAAAAAGTTTTTTTTTCATTAGTGCAAGGAGAAAAAGGTCATATATTAAGTTTAGAAATGTACCCAAACTTTTTTAAATGGCGCAACGCAGTCGAGTTAGCAATGTTCATCTTAGCATTTTTTTTATTTAAAAAACTTTTGTTTCTTTGATGTTGCATCTTTTGTCGACTTTGCATTCGTTATAAAAGAAAAATCTACTTAATAATATAGTTTTTTCTCAGTAGCGGAATCATGTAACTGCAACCTAAAAAAATGTAGAAAAACTGTTTGTCAGTTAACGTTGTTGTTTCTTTATCAATCTTATAATATTTCGTAAATGGATGGCGTCTAGAGAGCGATATAAAGGATATTTCAAATTTCGCGGTTTTTTTAAAGAATAAATAAAACACATAATTTGCATTCACTTTCAAAAACTTTTTATTGGTAGTTGAAGTATCAGTTATGACATTTATATGCGAAAAATAATATCTGCCAAATGGCTTCCTCCTGCAGCTCCACAGACGTCCACTTTTTGTTAAAATTTTCAATGCCATTTTGACATAATTGAGGCTCTATTTCACCAATGACACGAATAATTTCATCTTTCAAAGCAGGAATTGATTGTGGATTGTTCTTATAAACCCGACTTTTCACATAACCCCCCAAAAAATAGTCTAACGGCATCAAATTACATGATCTTGGTGGCCAATTAACATCACCGTTTCTTGAGATTACACGTCCAGGAAATTTTTCTCTCAATAAATCAATTGATTCGAGCGTAAAGTGAGGTGTAGCACATCCCGTTGAAACCACATATCCTCTAGATCAATATTCATTAATTCAGGCCACAAAAATTCGGTTATCATTCGACGATATCGATCACTATTGACAGTTACAGCTTCGCCAGCAGCATTTTCAAAGAAGTAAGATCCAATTACACCACCTGACCGTAATGTTCATCAAACAGTAACTCGTTTAGGATGCATAGGTTTCTCATGAATAATTCGTGGATTTTCCTCACCCCTGATACGGCAATTTTGTTTATTAACATGACCACGAAGTTCAAAATGTGCCTCATCGGAAAACATTATTTTTTGAGAAAAATTAGCTGGTTGTTCATTGATGAAATTGACAAATGAACGACGTTTTAAATGATCTAATGGCTTCAGTTCCTGTGTTATTTGAACCTTATATGCCTTCAGAACTAAATCCTTTTGTAAAATACGCCATGTTGTTGATCCACTAAGTCCAAGTAGTTGTGAACGTCGTCTAATGGACATTTCAGGATCTTCAGCAATACTATCACGAACCAAGCCAATACTTTCTTGCAAATGACCACTACGACTGTATTTTTCACTTTGTTGATCTTCCACGGAACCGGTTTCTTGAAATTTTTTTAATAATTCGACCAATAGTGTTTTGAGATGGAGGATTATGTAAATCATAAAATTCACGTAATTGTCTAAAACCTCTTTTGTATATTTTATTTATTCTTAGAAAAACCGCGCAATTTGAAACACCATTTAGTTATGACATTGCCTTTGGTTATGCGATAATTCTACTGTGCATCCTTTAACATAATAGGCTTTCTATTTCTTATGCTGTCACCACAACTTGGGATTCAATCGTCTGCCCATACGAAGTAATATATAGGAAAGAGAAAGCTCGTTAGATTTTTGACAAGTTAGTAAAGGACATATAATAAAATTGTCACGTGGCCAAAGGCAAATCATGACAACGTTGCTTCTCAAAATCCCTGTGGATTCCATCCGTTTACGAAGACCAGTGTGTATAATATATTTTTGTTTTCCTATTGCCTGAAAATTACTATAAAAACTGTACACTTTTGTACGTTTTAAAAATAAATATGAAATGGACTGAAAGAAAAGTAAACGAAATCCTTTTAAATATCTTCTGTAACCTGTACATCACCGTTTCGATCTATAGCTTCAAACAGTCTACAGAATTACACATATATCTTAAAAGCCTTATTTGATTTAAATTCGTCTTCGGTTTGAAACTGTTTTTGAAAATTGTAAGTTTTTCTTCTACATTTTAAAATATTTCCTATAATATTTAGGTCTGGAGATAGTAATGACCAAAGCTAAAGCCAAATTTAATGCCAGAAAAGGATCAGTTTCATATATTGGACCAGAACGTGTACTGGACGTCCTTAAGTGCAGTGTTAGGGAACTAATACGTGAATAAACCCAGACTCAATATAGAACGTACTAGAGGAATATAAGCATGAACATACATACCAAAATCTTTAGTGGCGAGTCAAGGTATAGACAGGTTGAGAAATCACTTGCGTTGGAAAGAACAGGGTACCTTATAGGCAACGCGATTGTAAGACAGTAAGTATATTGTGCAGTAAAGTACCAGAAATACTCTATCATTTTGCAACAATGTATCCCAAAAAAAAGCCATTTACAGCAACCTAAAGTAGATCCGACAAAACGCGGCAGCCGATCTATTGGGATATTTGGGTGTACTAGATTATATTGAGGGAATGCACAGTAACATAAATAAAACTGCAATATTTTAGAAATTGCCGCAGTCGAACAACTTCCAAGATAAAGAGAAAAAATAGCTCGCATTGAAATATTTTCCTTCACGACAAAAATGCAAAGCAAAAGTCAAAATATTCTATATACATATGTTAAAATATCGTGACATTTGCATCATTAGAAGCAGAAAAATTGCGCATAAAGTAACAGTGTGTATTTAGCATTGGTCTAAAAATGAATTTTGAACAAAGAGCAAATATCAAGTTCTGTCTTAAACTCGGTAAATCGTTTACTGAAACCTTTGCTTTGATGAAACAAGTGTATGGTGATGCGTGTGTATGAGTGGTATAAACGTTTTAAAGACGGTCGTACGGACATAAATGGCGACTAATGGGGATTAAGAAAGATTCGTGCAATGTTTGTACCACACAAGCTAACCGAATTCAACATTGTACAGACGTGATTAAAGGCTCAAAAAAGGACGAAAACTTCAGGTATTCTATTGTAACTGGCGATGAGAGGTGGTGTTTTCAATATGATCCAGAGACCAAGCCACAAAGCTCATAATGGAAACAGTCAAGCGAAGAAAGACCAAAAAAAAAGCCGTTTGGAGAAGTTGAAAGTGAAGACAATATTGATTTGTTTTTATGATTCGAAAGGCATAGTGTACAAAGAGTTTATACCAACTAGTCAAACAGTCAATGCTATATATTATCTTGGTGTTATGAAGCGTCTTTTGGACGTGTATTTGTCTTGTGAGCCCTCAATATCTTGAAAATGTTAGCTGGCGTTTGTTATATGATAATGCACACTGTCATCGCTCGACGCTTATCACTGATTTTCTAACTATAAATGGCATTTTAACAATCAACCATTCACCGTATTCACCGGATTTGCTCCCCTGTGATCTCTATTCTCCAAACCACATTTGCCGATGAAAGGACAGCGTTATGACGATGTCGAAGCCATTACAAAGGCGTCGACGGCGATCTTGAAGGACATCTCTAAAGGTGAACTTAAAAATCCATTCGACATGTTAATTGACCGTGCAAAACGTTGTATTGAAGCCGTAGGAACCTACTTTGAATAAAATAAATGAATTTTACCAAAATAGTAGTAGTAGCTTTTGTTTTTATTTTAAAAAATTTCGGTTTTCTCTGCAACAGGCTGTGTATATAAAGAAAGAATCAGTAACGTGGTTTAAGTGGATGACTGAGGTCAGTTTTTGCTCTTATATCAAATCTTTACGTGCATAGAAAAACGTAAATTTCTTTTTAAATTAGTAAATATATTAGCAGTAAATTATTTAAAGAACTTTTTGATTGCCAATAGATATGTAATAAATATTGCCGGACATGTTCTTCTTTTTAGAATATTTTCTTGTGGTTTTTCCATAACATACAACATTATGTAATCAATCATAAAAACTATAACTAAGAAGATAATATTAAATATTTAAGGCATATCAAAGATGTTTTCTAGCCAATTATTCAGCTGGCGATATTTGTGATATAATCAAGAATTTGTTTTTACGTAGATAGTGTCCTATCTGATGATCTTTTTAATTAGCGTTGCGATATTTTCTAAATACCACTTTCACTTGCGGTTATGTTTGACGGCAACTATATCTATAGCTATCAGTAATATTTATGCAAATTTTAGCCAGTGCAATTCACTGTATTGTTCAATTCTGTTATTTAGCGATTGCTGTATTGATAATTTCATTTGATAATATTTTTAATTTTCATTTCGTGCCATTACGAAATTATCTCTTTAATTGGCTTCATTTAGGAAGCTGTTACTTGACGTTGCTTATTTGTTTTTGATGTTGCTTATCTAACCTGCAAAAAATTGTTTTGTCATTGTACGTACATTACGTTTTATAGAATATTTACATAGCGTATTTGTTATTATGTTCTATATATTCTAAAGAAAATGAATGAATAAAATTGGGCAACGAATTGTAGGGTAAATCCGGCAAAATCTGCACAAACGCAAAGTCGAAATCCAAACACACAACCGTGTTTGGCTCCCGACGGTGTAATCCGTTTGTGCGGATTTTGCTGTGGTTCCAGGAGCGACACTGTGATTAATTATCTGCTGATGATGACAATTTTGTTATCGAAATACGTATACATAATACGAAAATTATTGCGGAAAGGGGTTATATTAACTTTAATTGATTAACGAATTCTAAGTTTTTGTCATTGTTACAAGACAACGCATTATAATTTTTATATATATTGGGTCTGGGAAAAAGTTCGTGGCGTTTTTCCCGATAGTTGGCATTGGTTGCCGATAACTAAAGAACAACAAGTCACAGCGACACCACCGACGGCTCGTTTTTTAGATGACCTTCCGAACGTTAGTTTGAGCGTAGAAACATTGTAATCGGTGCAGTGGTTGGAAAGTTATTCGCACTTGAAAATGGAGAAGAATAATGAGAAATTTCGCTATATTCTGCAATATTATTATGATAAGGGGAAGAACGCTGCGCAGGCTTGTGATAAAATTTGTGCTGTGTACGGTGAAGGTACTTTATCGAAATCTGTTGCGCGGAAATGGTTCGCTCGCTTTCGTTCTGGAAATTTCAATGTGAAAGATGAGTCACGCTCCGGTCGTCCAATCACTGAAAAATCTGATGAAATTCTTGAAAAAGTCCAACAAGATAAGCATATCAGCAGTGTCGATATTGGCATGGAGCTAGGCATTGACCACAAAACTGTTTTGAACCATTTACACAAAGCTGGTTACAAAAAAAAGCTTGACGTATGGGTTCCTCATGAGTTGAGCGTGAAAAACATGATGGACCGAATTAACATCTGCGATGCGCTGCTGAAACGGAATGAAATCGAGCCGTTTCTGAAACGTTTAATAACCGGAGATGAAAAATGGATTACGTACGATAATCGGAAGCGTAAAAGATCGTGGATAAAGGATGGTGAGCCGTCACAAGCGTTCGCTAAGCCAACATTGACGCCAAAAAAAGTGATGCTGTGTGTATGGTGGGACTGGAGGGGAATCGTCCACTACGAGCTACTTCCAACTGGTCAGACGATTGATTCTCAACTCTACTGTGCACAACTAGAGAGATTACGCCAGGCGATTGAAAGAAAACGGCCCGAATTGATTAATAGGAAAGGTGTTGTCTTCCATCATGACAACGCCCGACCACACACTTCTTTGATGACCCGTCAAAAATTGAGAGAGTTTGGTTGGGAAGTTTTGATGCACCCACCTTACAGTCCGGATATAGCACCCTCTGACTATCATCTGTTTCGATCTCTGCAGAACTCTCTCAATGGAATTAAGTTGGTTTCAAAAGAAGCCTGTGAAAACTACTTGATTCAGTTTTTCGACCAGAAACCACAGAAGTTTTTCACCGATGGGATCATGGATCTACCAAAAAAATGGCGAAACATTGTCGATAATAATGGAGCATATTCGGTTTAAATGAATTGTCCACGCGCCATGCGGGGACCAGTTGAATTTTACTGAAAAAACGCCACGAACTTTTTCCCAGACCCAATATATATAAAAGGTACTAGGAGCTTTGTTTATTTAATTTTTTCGAAATAATTTCTTCTACACTCAATACATCTCTCCAATCTTTAAACAAGTTCTGTCAAGTTTCAATAGGGAATAAAGAACGCTCGTTGTCTCAAGCTTTTAGCTTCATTTTCACATGCGGGAACAGTGCAAAGTCGCAGGGGGCCAGATCTACACTGTAGGGAAAGTGCTCGAGAAGTTTCAATTCTGTCGTGGTCAAATATTCGGTGCAGGCTTTGGCGCGGTGAGCTGGAGCATTATCGTGATGGAGGAACCAGGTGTCTATTCTCGACTTCGGCCGCAGGTTCTTCATATATCCAATGACTTTATGCAGGCACTGTTTAGTATACCACTTAGCTGTGATTGTCTTCTGTGTGTCCAAAACGACGCGTTCGACAATTCCACTCGATTTGAAAAATACAGCCATCATATTCTTCTTTACAGATCGGGATTTTCTGACAACTACGGGTGTGTCCTCATCATCAAAGACCCAAACTTTGTTTTAAGCTTTGGTTGGCACATCGTAATAGTACAGCCAAGTCTCGTCACCTGTCACGATGTTGTTCACATACCGAGATGGTCCCTTATTAAACGTTTTTACATCTCCTGACACCAAGTCACACGTCGTGTCATCTGCTCTTCAGTCAGTCGATGCGGCACCCAGAGAGAACAAAGTTTCTGCACGTACAAATGATCATGCAGAATCGAACGAATTATTGGTGCATTTAGGCCTGAAGTACCCTCTATCTGTTGGTAGTAACACTAGTAACGTTTTCCTCTGTAACTGACGTTCGTGGCCTTCCCGGCCTCTCAGCATCCTCTACAGTTAAATTTCCCCTTTGGAATTCTCTATACCACCTGAATTACGTTGTGCGATGTGGGCAAACAGCACTGGTCTATGTTTAAACCATGCACGAAATTATAACTTTATATTTACTGCGACTAATTTCGTCTATTATGATATTATTGAGCTCGATAATGTCAATTGCTTTATTTATTTCTAAGATTAATGGATTTATACAGAGTAACGACCTCAACTGTCAACTATTTAATATTTTCGTGTAGTTAAATTTTATATTTTCAAATATTATTTTTATATAAATTTATATAAAATTAAATTATATGTAAATGTCGTGTCAGTAAGAATACTAAAGCACATAAATCATAAAAGAAAATTTTCTAATAATTGATGGTTGAATGTATTATAATGTAAAGAGTGGAATTTAATATTAAAATAATGTTTCCATTCAATTCACCTTGGCTGATAAATGCATAACTTGTTCTTTGCCGCTTTCGGATTTTTTATAACTTGTTATTTCTTTGCGTAAATGATATTATTCTCCATAATTATTTTCATTGCTCGAGTTAATTATTAAACACCTGCGCTGCTTGCCATTCAATTAAAACATGGGATATTGAATTGCATTAGTTGTATTTTTAGTGGATCATTTTATTGTTATACTGTTCTAAATTCCTCGTCTTAATAATACACCATAAATATATTTCAAATGCTATTTTAAAAGTGTTGGGTAAGAACTTTTTAGAGAAAGATTTAAAAATACCAGCTCCATTGTTATATATAGTTTTATATCTTTTTACATAAGATCTAAAAATATAACTACGCTACATATACATGTATAGTCAGTACCACAAGAACGTATCTCGTATTACATAAAGAAAACAGCTGCTGCAAAGTAATTATATTATCAATTAAAATATACAAAATACTAATGTACTATGCTTTAATAGGGTTTCCAATTATCATTATTGTTCACTTATAGCATAGGTTCCCAAATTTTTTAAAGCCATGGCACCCTTAACGTTCAGATTATTTCTGGCGGCGCTCTTCATACGAAGCAAAATGGGAGACCTGTCTAAAATCTTAAATTTAAATAAATTCTATGCTATGATCTCTAAATTTAACTTTTAGATTTTTATAAGACTCTAATTTTGTTTAAATACTTTGCGAATAGTTGATAAATTTGTTTTTTTATTAATTGTAATAGTGAGGAGAAGAAAAACGTAAACAAATCAAAAATGAAAATCACATTTATTTTGAGAACAGAAATTGTAACTAATTAATACAAAACGGAGAATCATTTTAAACGTAATTGAGTACAAGTAATAAGAGTTTCAAAAATGTTTTCTGTCCTAATGAGAGGGATGGGCCTGTTTATTTTTGATTAGTTCGTGGAATCTTGGTGTTATTTTTGATAGAGCAACACGAATTTCATCTTCGATTTTAAGGTTACCTCTATATTTAGATATCATAACGGCAATTGCGTTTTGGCGAGGCTGTCGCGGCGCCCCTGGAGACTCTTTGCGGCGCATACTTCGGGAACCCCTGACTTGTAGCTTTGCAGTATTTGAGCATACTATCAAGTAATTTCTGAGCATATGCAACAGGTACAGATTGCCATGTCTTCCTAATCTGTCTGCATAAGGATTTCAAATTAACTACATGCCTTCCTTCAAGTTTTTTCTTTATGAAGGCCCGCACGTTTTCGATTGGGCTAGCGTTAGGGACTTGTGAAAGGCACTATAACACGTGCACGTCATTCTCCTCCTTCCAGGACTCACAACGCCGACTCCGATGTTTCAGGTCGTTGTCTTCTTGCATCACCTATAGTAACTTGTCATTTTCAAACCATTGTTTTGCAGATGGTAGAAAACACTTCCATTCCATCCCAGTTCAAATTTGCCAAAATCGTATGCACTAACATATCAACCAAACGTGCAGTTTAGCTGGAAGTTTAATTGTTCAACTTTCGCCTTATACTGTTATATGCTTTGTGTTTGTGAATAAATCCATAAAAAGATGTTTCATCTGAAAATATTACATTTTCCCAAACGCGTTCTAAGTTTTCGCGCGTTCAGAGAAAACCTTTGCTAACATGTCTCTTTGATAACAATGGTTTTGCGGTTACACCTTGCCAATTAATATTATTTTATCGTAACCGACGATGAATAGTCATAATATTGACTTATACTACGTCGTTACCGATTCTTTATCTATAGTATATGTATATACTTATATATATTTTGTGGGGCGCCATTAATAATAGTTATAATAATAATAAAAATACAAGGACCTAGGGTGATGTAACAAATTATTGTATTTTAAAACAGTGTTCCAGCTAGCAACTGGACTGAACATAATCTTTACCATTACCTAAAGATGCTACTTTCTTTTTATGTAATCATTCTAAGGGCGATTCAGATTACGAAAGGGATGCACTATATGTGGGCACCCCTTTTATTCAAATTGCTGAAAGATAAAATATTCTCGCGTTTAACACGAAGCGGAATCGCTTTAAAAGATCTTTCTTATAGCTGACAAGAAAGAAAACAACAAAATTGACAATACACATACATATAATTATTCTTTACCTTATATATATATTGTCCGTTTATAAGTATCTGCACTTATCTATGCACTTATAGATTTCCTCCGCTTCGGATGCTCTTTCCGCCAATGTGTTAATTCGCACTTTTAATTATTCGCTCTAGAATAATTTTACACGATGCTTATCCATCTCCACTTGTAGGGATATATGTACATAAAAAAAACAATACTCGCAATAATACTTTTTTTTTATAAATAATTGATAGATACACTTAGTATCTTCCACTTCACACACACTATATATAGGTTTAGCTTTGTCTTCGGGCTCTCTTCTCTATTCAACCACTTCTGGTGACCTCTGGAGCCCTACTTCCCTTTTGAACTCTGAGGCCACACTTATTATATTGTTAAAATTCTCCAACTATTTATATAATTAAAATAAGTAAATATAAAAATGTTCGTCAATCTACTATACCTAGAGTATACAACTTCAAAGATCTTGGAGTTTTGTTCAACTCTCACTTTAGCTTCTCTAAGCATGTAAGTGACATAAATACATCAGCTTCCAGAAGTTTAGAGTTCCTTATTCGACCCTGCAAGCGTTTTAGAAACCTGCACACTTTGAAGTTTCTCTACTGTTCTCTTGTTCGGTCAAAAATGGAATACGCTACAGTAGTGCGGTACCCGCATTCTCATTACCAGCAGTTACTTTTGGAACGTGTTCAGAAAAAATTTATAAAATATTTATCTCATAGGATTTGTGGATATTATCCTGCCTTTAGTACGTCATATGAAGGTCTACTTGCTAGATATAATTTTGAATCCCTTTGTATACACAGAGAGAAAGCTAGTGGTAGTTTTCTTTATAAATTAATAAATAATTTTATTGATTCTACTGAGCTTTTGTTTCAGATGTTGCCTAGGTTTTTGTGGTATATATAGACCATGAACCAATGTTTTTTACAAGGCTGCACTGGTATATATGCAGGAATGCCAATGGACTATATTTGGATCCCTTTCATTAATCAACATTTATTGTACATTTAGTTTTAAAATGACTTACATTACCTTGTTATAAGTGTTTATATTTTTTGATAATTAGTTTCTTGTTTTTTGTATTAAATTAAACGGCACGTATCATTATTCTTAATTTTAGTAATATATTCTGTAATTGGATTTATCTGTTGGGCATTAAAGATTATTATAATTACTAATTACGAATTTCTCTGACACGTAAAGGAATTATCCCCTTCCGACCACTTGGGTTGTTACTTCTAAGTGCATATCGCAAACTTCGACAATATACATAATACATTCTATAATTAAATTATAACGTTGAAACGTTTCTTGAATACATTAAGGAAAATACGTAATAGATTTAAACATTCTTTTCAAATTGAACCGACAATTATAAAGTAGAACATACAATACAAAGGGTATTAGGAAAGTTTTGCAATACAGCTTTGTTTATTTAATTTTTTCAAATTTTTTCCTCTACACTCAATACAAAACCAATCTTTAAACCAGTTCTGCCAAGTTTCAGTAGGGAGTAAAGTACACTTGTTGTCCCAAGCCCGCAGAAGGTTCTCATCACTGGGAAACCGCCTCCATTTTAACTACATTTTCACATGCGGGAACAGTGCAAAGTCGCACGGAGCAAGATTTGGACTGTAGGGAGGGTACTCGAGAAGTTTCAATCCTGTCGTGGTCAAATATTCGGTGCAGGCTTTGGGGCGGTGAGCTGGAGCATTATCGTGATGGAGGAACCAGGTATCCATTCTTGACTTTGGCAGCAGGTTCTTCATAGATCCAATGACTTTAGGCAGGCACTGTTCAGTATACCACTTAGCTGTGAAAAATATTCAGCTGTCATTTTCTTCTTTACAGATCGGGATTTTCTGACAACTACGGGTGTGTCGTCATCATCAAAGACCCCAACTTGGTTTTGAGCTTTGGTCAGCACATCGTAATAGTACAGCTAAGTCTCGTCACCTGTAACGATGTTGTTCACATACCGAGATTATCCCTTATTAAACTTTTTCAGCATCTTCCGGCACCAAGTTACACGTCGTGCCATCTGGTCTTCAGTCAGTCGATGCGGCACCCAGAGAGAGCAAAGTTTCTTCACGTGCAAATGATCATGCAGAATCGAACAAATTGTTGGTGCATTTAGGCCTGAAGTACCCTCGATCTGTTGGTAGGTCACTCGCCTGTCCCCGCCAAGCATTTTGCTCACAGTAGTAACGTTTTCCTCCGTAACTGACGTTCGTGGCCTTCCCGGTCTCTCAGCATCCTCCACAGCTAAATTTCCCCTTTGGAATTCTCTATACCACCTGAATATCGACAAGCATCACCTAGCATGTGGACAAGCATCACCTAGTGCAAGACTCATTTCTCCGAAGTCCATGTTTAACCAAGCACGAAATTATAACGGAAAACTGCTCTTATCTCATTTCTTGACCACGATGCCATCGCAAGCACTTTACACTCTCACTGCTAATGAATAACTGAGGACATCGACATGGCGCAGCGGCTATTATGCACGTATGAACATGTCTCAACATGCAGCAACAAGCAGCTTCCTACGATTCATTGTTGCGTCATATTGCAAAACTTTCCTAGTACCCCTTGTACAAGGACTATAAATATCAATAAAACCTTTCAAGGATTACATTCAGGAAAATATGAATGTATATCTAATATCTAATAGGCACAATAAGTGTCCTCAAACGGAATATAAACTGTAATTAAAGAATTTACTTTAATTACTCTTTCTTAAGATTAAACCTATAACAGAAATCTAAATGCATTTTGACAATGTAATGCATTCCTATCCCTTGTATAACTAGTTCCTTTTCGAGAATTACATTAATAATATTTTAAAGGGAAAACTCATAACTAATTAATTTAAATTAGTATAAATATCTTAAAAGCATTAAGGCTTCTGTTCTGAAAATTATAGTTACATTTACATTTGGAAATACCAATAATAGTAACATCTTTATTTGAAATAAAATTAAAATAGAAAGCAAAAATGTTCTCTACAAAAATTACGCGTACCGTTACGTCTATTTAATATTTGTGCTTATTTTAGTGTTAAAGTTGATGTTTTTAACAGATCATTTATCACCTTATCTTGCTGATTCAGAGTTTCTCGTTTTAAATCACGTTCCGGTAAATCATCATTGTTGCTATTTGTTTTACATCCTGCTACCCTCTTTTTTACAAGTCCAACAGAACGATGTGGTCACTGCGAATTTGTACACAAAACTAGACCCAAAGTATTATAACGTAGAAAAGAAAACAAGGAATTAAGAACCTGCTTTTCTTAGGAATTCAATTGGTAAGGGTTACGTTCTTTTATTAAGTACTGTTATGTATATGTAGTAGATATTAATTACATGAACTTTGTTTTGATACGTGATGTTTGTACAATAATGGACGTTATTCTTGGATTAAATAATTATAAATTGTAAGCATAGAGGAGTACAACTGATCAGTGATCACGTATTTAAATAACACTATCAGCTTCATTAAATTTAAATAATATGTCGTAATTGTTTAATGCCCAAATGTTTGAATAAAATTATCAACAATCTTAAACCTATTTTCACATTTTATTTAGAATTTTTTTTTGTAAATTAACAACAAATTATCATTTCATAACTACAGTCAAAACATATGGGAGAGAGAAATTTTAATTTGATGTTTCTTCTACTTTAAACTTATTTTCTCTTCGGGAAATTTTTTCTAATTTTTTGCTTCTAAATAACTCTAGTCATAGTATGCTAATGTATTTCTATCAAAGTATCAGTGAGGAACATTGTTGTTCTTTTGAGATATATCGAGATGTAGACGAAAATATTTAAAAATATTATTAAATAAATAGAAAACCTTGAAAACTCTTTGAACTTGTAACTATAACATTATTACATTGTTCAACCAAATCTAAATTTACTGGAAACCATATATTGCCGGATTAACGAATGATAGTCTCCAGAGAGAGAGAGAGAGAGAGAGAGAGAAGCTGAAGTAATTTTATAATAAATGATAATAATATCTTCTACACTAGGAAATACAAATCTCTGTTGGTTTTTCGCCTTGAAAATTTGACCTAAATCTTTCGATTTTCAAATATTTCTTCAATATTCGAAATATACTAGCCTTTTTAATTGTGACACAACTTGGGGAAATTCTGATCATTTTTACAATGAATTGCATATTTATAACCAAAATTGAAGCTTAACGATACGTGGGAAGTTTTGTATAGTGGGACATAGAGGGCGCCACAAATTAAATTTCAGTACTAAAAATTACCTCCATCTTTAGATAACCTAAATCCGAAGTTTCATTGTGATACGTGTAGTGTTGTAGCTACGTGGGCAAGGTAAAAAGTTCTCGGCCTGACAATGAAAGACTGCGATTTAAATTTAAAAAATGATTTTATTTTTCTACATAATCTCTCTTGAGTTCAACACACTTGGTCCAGCGTTTTTCTAACATCAATATTCCTTCCCGGAAGTGAGAGTTTGGAAGGCTGTCAAAATATTCCTCTACGGTCCATTCAACTTCTTCGTTGGATGTGAATCGCTTTGCAGAAACAAATTTTTTCAAATTTGGGAATAAATGGAAATCTGAGGGTGCCAAATCAGGAGAATAGGGAGGATGGCCGAGCAAATCGTACCCCAAATCCCGCAATTTTCCCATCGCCAACGCACCCTTGTGTGCGGGTGCGTTGTCCTGATGAAAATTGATTTTTTTCTTCTTCAAACCAGGCCTCTTCTCGCGAATTTTGGCATCCAGCTGGTCAAGAAGGTTAGAGTAATATGCGCTTGTAATTGTTCTGCCTTTTTCAAGGTAACCAATTAACAAGATTCCTTTTGCATCCCAAAACACGTTAGCCATGACTTTTCCGGCAGATGCGATCGACTTCTCTTTCTTTGGCGCTGAACCACCGGCTTCCACCCACTGCTTCGACTGCTGTTTCGTTTCTGGCGTGTAGTGGTGGACTCATGTCTCATCCATGGTGACAAATCGCCGCACAAAATCGGTCGTATTCCTGTTTAATCGGTCCAAAGAACGCTCCGAAAATCGTTTGCGCAGTTGCTTTTGATCGACATTCAGCAAATGCGGTACCCATCTTGCGCAGAGCTTTCTCATCTCTAATTCTTTGTGCAAAATGTTTCGCACCCTTTCTTCCGATATCCCCACAGCCTCAGCTATCTCGCCTATCGTTCAACACAATATCATGTACTTTTTCGATGATTTCTGGTGTGGTTGCGGTTTTTGACCGTCCTTCACGTGGATCATCTTCGAGGGACATACGACCACGTTTAAATTCAGCTGCCCACTTTTTAATGGTTGACATCGAAGGAGCAGAGTCCCCGTACACTTTTGCCAACTTCGGATGAATTTCCATAGGGCTTAAACCATCCAAAGCAAAGAATTTTATACAGCACAATATTCAAGTTTATCCATTTAAAAACATAACACGCACGACGTCTACTACAAAAATTCTTGCAAACAAACTACTTGAGAAAACAAGTTGAAAGGTTTCATATGAACTAAAGACACATGCAGCCACGCGGGAATAAATTTCTGTTAATTGTAACGCCATCTCTGTGTCAGGCCTTGAACTTTTCACCTTGCCCACGTACAGCGAATTGTCAAAGTTGACAAGTTAGTTGAAAAATGGAATAATTTTTTATAATTTTCAATTATCTCGCCGTGTTTGGTTTCTGTTGAAGCACCACATCAGCCAATAATTTCTTGTTAGTATGGAGAATTCAAACGTGGACGGATTAGTCTTAGCGGCGACCCAAGCTAGGATGAATTGATGCCAAAAAACTGTAGATCGCTGCAACGACGGAAACTCTAAAAACATTTACAACATTGTCAGTGGTGATGAATATTGGATTTACTAATACGAGCCAGAAAACAAACGCCAATCGTCTGTTTGGGTGTTCCAATGTGAAGAAAAGCCGACAAAAGTCATCCATTCTCGAAGTGTCTCCAAAAAGATGGTTGCGACATTTGTTTCGAAAGCACGTCGTACTGCAACAATTCCTCTACAAGAACTGTTACTGCCAATTGGTATACAATCATTTGTTTGCCGCAAGTCATCGCCCAGCTTCGAAAAATCAATCCCGAACGACGAATCATCCTCCACCAAGACAATGCAAGTTCGCACACAGCAGGCAAGACAACTGAATTTTTGACGCGAACAAAACGTTGAACTTGCTCTTGAATCGTCGCTGAGACTAATCCGTCCACGTTTGAATTCCTCATACCAACGAGAAATTGTTTACTGATGTGGTGCTTCATTGCCGAAAATAGAAACCAACATGACGAGGCATTCTTCTAAAAAAAATTGTCTAACTTATCAACTTTGACAGTTCATTGTAGCTACAACACTACACGTAGCCCACTGAAACTTTGGATTTAGGTTAACTAAAGATGGAGGTTAATTCATCTGTGTCCCACTATGCAAAACTTAAGATACATCCCACGTAGGTAAATAGTAATAAAACTTAAAGGTGGTCGCATTGACGAATCAAAAATTTAAACAAATTTCGAAGAATATTTGTTAAAATTGTTTGAAAATACTTTTTTAAGATTCGAAAACATTTCATATAATTATACAATATATATAAAATTTTAATTTAGTGATAAGTATTACACTTGCTTTTCCATTATTTTCTGAGTGAAAAAACACTTACGGTCGGTAGTTTATATTGCTTATTACCGCTACAATTCCTGTATCTGTTGCATATACCCGATCGATTACCTGACCTTTATTACTTTTAAGAAATCATCCTATGTTAATTACTGTACAGACAGAGTACTTGTGTTCTTGGAATAACATTCATTGTTAGTTAAATTCTCCACATAATAAATATTTAGATAGGATATTACCGCAAAGTGACGAACGAATTCAGATAGCTAGATTTTTATGTAAAATATTGTATTATATTGGGTCTGGGAAAAAGTTCGTGGCGTTTTTTCAGTAAAATTCAACTGGTCCCCGCATGGCGCGTGGACGAATTCATTTAAACCGAATATGCTCCATTATTATCGACAATGTTTCGCCATTTTTTTGGTAGATCCATGATCCCATCGGTGAAAAACTTCTGTGGTTTCTGGTCGAAAAACTGAATCAAGTAGTTTTCACAGGCTTCTTTTGAAACCAACTTAATTCCATTGAGAGAGTTCTGCAGAGATCGAAACAGATGATAGTCAGAGGGTGCTATATCCGGACTGTAAGGTGGGTGCATCAAAACTTCCCAACCAAACTCTCTCAATTTTTGACGGGTCATCAAAGAAGTGTGTGGTCGGGCGTTGTCATGATGGAAGACAACACCTTTCCTATTAATCAATTCGGGCCGTTTTCTTTCAATCGCCTGGCGTAATCTCTCTAGTTGTGCACAGTAGAGTTGAGAATCAATCGTCTGACCAGTTGGAAGTAGCTCGTAGTGGACGATT
Organism: Dermolepida albohirtum; assembly: GCA_031893035.1. Taxonomy (NCBI): domain Eukaryota; kingdom Metazoa; phylum Arthropoda; class Insecta; order Coleoptera; family Scarabaeidae; genus Dermolepida; species Dermolepida albohirtum. The sequence continues at coordinate 471,479 of JAVIWB010005197.1, forward strand.
CCCCTCCAGTCCCACCATACACACAGCATCACTTTTTTTGGCGTCAATGTTGGCTTAGCGAACGCTTGTGACGGCTCACCATCCTTTATCCACGATCTTTTACGCTTCCGATTATCGTACGTAATCCATTTTTCATCTCCGGTTATTAAACGTTTCAGAAACGGCTCGATTTCATTCCGTTTCAGCAGCGCATCGCAGATGTTAATTCGGTCCATCATGTTTTTCACGCTCAACTCATGAGGAACCCATACGTCAAGCTTTTTTTTGTAACCAGCTTTGTGTAAATGGTTCAAAACAGTTTTGTGGTCAATGCCTAGCTCCATGCCAATATCGACACTGCTGATATGCTTATCTTGTTGGACTTTTTCAAGAATTTCATCAGATTTTTCAGTGATTGGACGACCGGAGCGTGACTCATCTTTCACATTGAAATTTCCAGAACAAAAGCGAGCGAACCATTTCCGCGCAACAGATTTCGATAAAGTACCTTCACCGTACACAGCACAAATTTTATCACAAGCCTGCGCAGCGTTCTTCCCCTTATCATAATAATATTGCAGAATATAGCGAAATTTCTCATTATTCTTCTCCATTTTCAAGTGCGAATAACTTTCCAACCACTGCACCGATTACAATGTTTCTACGCTCAAACTAACGTTCGGAAGGTCATCTAAAAAACGAGCCGTCGGTGGTGTCGCTGTGACCTGTTGTTCTTTAGTTATCGGCAACCATTGCCATCTATCGGGAAAAACGCCACGAACTTTTTCCCAGACCCAATATATCAAAACAAACCAAAGTACATATTTTTTCATGTATTTTTATTAATGGGCTACTGGGGACTTTCCTAATACCGACCGCATGTTGATTTTGTGTTGTATTGAGATTCTATATATCACAAAGAAATTCATATATTATAAATGCACATAATTATTTCCATTATGTGTACATATGTATGTTGTATAATCCTTTTTCTTTAATGACAAATATAAAATGGAACAATTACTATTATATTTTGCTTCAATTTAGCAACGTTAAAAATAATATGGATGGGTGTTATTTAATTTAAAATTTCAAAAAAATTAGATAAGCATTCTAACATAAGTGTCACAATAGTATTCGTAGACATAGCAAAAATAATTTTTAAAATGAAATAAAAAATATTTTCTATTTTGTTGCACCCTATTAGCTTCTCTTAGAGCTTCCAGTGTTTTGGTGATAGATTAGATTAAATTGTCTATAAAATTCGTGAAATTATTTTGCCATTTTTTCAGTATTTTTTTTGAAATGATGTATTATTACTTATGTTGTGACTTCTGATTTATCTTTCGAAATATTCACACACGTGTTCAAGTGGATTTAAATCTGGCCACTGAGGCGCAATGTACATTATAAAGCCATTTCTTGTACGACCTACGATGTGTGTTTTGGATCTTTTATTCTGCTGCAAGATAAATTTATTTTATTCAGCAATTATTTTTTTAGGCCTCTGTCTTAAAGCTCAACAGATTGAAAAATCAAATTTGGAGACCAATAAAGCATAGGAATAAACTCAAAGTGTAAGTGCTCCTATCCAATGAAGTCCAAAACTTTTAATGGGCTAAAAGTGTCGAACAAAAACGTCGATGTTTGCAGAATTTCTTGTAAAAGTCTTCATGTCATATAACGATGATTTTGCTGAGGAAATAGAAAGAAGCCTAGCGAACATTCCGAAGATGTATCATTCAGTTATTGCAGAAGAAATCCAAGAAGAAACAGAATAACTAAATTATAAAAGAGCTTCCCCATACCCCGAAAATGTTAAAGGAACTTCTAAGGACAGTAATAGTATTACTTTTAATGTAATTCTCAAGCAAAAATATTGGACATAACTAAAAATAGCCGAAATAGTTGTAATCTTTGACTGAATGTAAGAAAAATTCCATCATATCGTTCTACAAATTTATCTGTTACGTCGAATTTTTAGAAAGATTTTTATTATGCGGAACAAATACTGAACCTCTTACTGACGAGAGTATGTTTTCACACCAGTTTGGATTTCGAGAAGAAAACACTCAACTATTCAGCAGTCTCACAAAATAATTCGTTAGATGAATTATGCATTAGAAGACAACAAAATACTGTATATCAGTGGTTCTGTATGATAGTCAAGCCTTTGATTAGATTTGGCACACCTGTCTACTATACGGACTTAAACAACTCTTTCCCATTATTATTATATATTAAAATCTTACTTAAGTGATAGGAATTTTGGAATCAGAGTAAACTACAGCACTTTTCAAAACTATGCAATAAAATTTGGTGTCCTGCAAGGCAGTGTCATGGGTCCTATGCTCCCAACAGCAAGAAACATCATCACGGACGCTTCTCCTGATAACAGAGTAATTTTAACATCCAATATGGACCAAATCCAAGCTTCAAACTCTTTACAGATTCACTTATACTGGATAGAATTGTGGATACAAAAGTGGAAAATTAAAATCAACGATGCAGAATCTGCACAACCCCACTTTACACTCAGACCAGATCGATGTTGCTCACTACATTTAAACAGTATAAAATTTCCAATATTTATGAGCACAAAATATTTAAGTACGTACATGAATAACAAGCTGATTTAGAAATATCACATTGGCAAAAGCGAAAACATCGATATCACATTCAAGGAAATATATTGGCTTATCGAAAGAAAATCTAGGCTCGTCATTTGAAAACAAAATTGTTTAATATAAGATCATCGACAAATGTTTTGCCATGTCATTTACTCGCAAGTTATCTACTATCTCTTTCTCACACTCCTTAGATGAAAACACTTATGAAAGTTGACTCCATGAAGGACCTCGGTATTTTCTTTGATTCCTCACTGAGTTTTAACTTACTTATTGATAATATTTGTCGTTCTGCGATTAAGAGTACTGGTTTTATGATGAGGACAACATAGTATTTTAACGATATTGTCTTATTGAAATCACTGTTCTTTGCATTGGTTGTCGGTAAGCTGGAATATGAATCGACTGTATGGTATCCCTTGTAGGGTTCTAAGATAAACGCAATAGAACGCGTTCAACGTCGATTTCTGAGATTCCTCACATTCAAATCAACGGACGTGTACCCTGAGCGTGGTGTCTATAACGTTATGTTGGAGGAGCACAATGCTCCATCACTAGAGGAACGCAGATTCAGACACTGTTTGTTTTTTTTACAAGCTGGTGAATGGTCGGATTGACTGTTCAGACCTCTTGGCCAAACTAAACTTTTCAGTTTCTCGCTCTTCCTCCAGGAGCGTTACCACATTTTGCTACCGTATGCTGATGACGAATCTCCTCTGGAAGGCTCCCCTGTGTCACATGTTGCTGAACGCCAACAGACTGTAGTGATATTTTTGTCGGTTCTTTTAATTATTAGTTTTCGATTATTTTAAGTGATTATTAAATGTTTAGTCGTGTTATTTTCATTTTTACATTATTAAATTACTTTCGAAATTTATTTTTACTGTATGTACTTCGTCTTATTTGTATTATAATGTTTTGTACTATAATTGGGTTCTCCTGTTCGACAATAAATATATATTATTATTATTTTTATTATCATTAAATCGATTTAGATCTACGGAGTAGAGCATTGGGGATGTGCCAGTAAACCTAATGTAGCTAAAAGGTGTTCCAATAATACATTTCATTTTCAATAGCCCGCCATTTTAACAGTTGTCATGACTCATCCTGTAACTACTTGACAGATGACAAGTCAAAACTACGGCATTAGTAAAAATGGAACGTGCAAACGTAAAAAGATGGTGAAAATTTCACAGTTCTCAAAACTGGGTCGTCGTGAAGCACCTTCTCGGCCAGCAATTGTGCAACTGGTGGAAAAATTTGAGCTGTTGGGACAAGTTAGTGATTTGAAGAATCGAACCCGTGCACGTCGCTCAAGAATAACTGAGAATATTGCTGTTGTAGCCCATAGTGTTAAGGAAAACCCAGGATTGTCCATTTCTCGTCGATCTTTGGCATTGGGCATTCCACAAACGACATGACACCGCATTTTGCATAAAGTCATAGGTTTTAAGACTTTTAAAGTTCAGTTAACACAAGAACTCACGCCTACCGACCATCAACAACGTCGTGTTTCTGTTGATTTGGTCCTTGAAATGCATCATACTGATCTGGAATTTCATCGAAAAATCATCTTGAGTGATGAGACCCATTTTCACCTTGGCAACGTTAACAAGCAGAATTGTCGCATTTGGGGTTCGGAAAACCCAAGAATTATTGTGAAGCCTCTATTGAAAAGCCTCTCCATCCTCAACGTGTGACTGTTTGGTGCGGTTTTTGGTCTGGCGGGGTCATTGGATCTTAATTTTTCGAAAATGAGGTTGGTGCAACTGCCACTGTGAATGGATTGCGCTATTGAACGATGAGTAATGATTTTGTATGGCCGATATTGGAAGATATTGATGTGGACGACGTTTATTTTTAACAACGTGGCACACAAGTAACGACACCATCGCTCTTCTGCATGAAAAGTTTACTGACCGTGTGATTTCTGGAAGAGGCGATCACAATTGGCAACTGAGACCTAGTGATTTAACACGTTTAGACTTTTTTCTTTGGGACTGCGTGAAAGATAAGGTCTATGCCAATGGCCCACAATCGATTCAAGACCTCAAAGATGGAATTCTCGAAGTTATCGAGGACATACAGTCGCAAATGTGCGAATTGGTGATGGAAAATTTCATGAAATTTCATGGTCCCCCAAGCGTAGGCGTGGCGGCCATTTGGCTGATATTGTTTTCCATTATTAATGGCATACCCTCTTTACAATTAAAAAAACATCCGATGATTTCTTTTAAAAATACTCGTTTTTGTTTACATATCAAAATGAAGCCTCTTATTGGAAGACCCGATGTAATACAGAGAAGCCAGTCAAAAATACTACCGACAATATTATCGAACCTTGGTACATATCGCACCAAACGCTTCATGAAGATTTACAAGTGCTATTTGTTGAAGACGTGATAAAAAACCAGTACAAGGCATCATGATAAACTAGAAAATTATTACTTACAATAACTTGCTATGCTATCTGTTAAAACCACAATACCATAGAAACCTAAAAAGAAGATGGCCAGTGGACTTGAAAGGGGCATAAGGAAAACATGTCAATGGAAGAAGCTCTATCATATTATTATAGGGTAAGATAGCTCTTAAGTCAAATCCTTAGCTCATTGAGCTATTGCAATTCTGATTGCTAAATGTATAATAAATAATAATAAAAAAATGGTCTCTTTTAAGAAACTGAAACTGAACTTCAATTACTCAGCTCAGCTCTTTACCGATTCCAGACATAACTAAAAAGAACACAGCTGATAAAGTATGGCTTGAAACATTGCAAAACACTAGTATTGCACAATTTATAGGAACGATGAATAAGACAATAATCACAGCGTGGATTGGAAACACATCATATTAAAAAAATACATTATTTGGTATGATATTATAGGTATTTCATTTATTATCAAAGATAATGTATGAAGTTTCATGTTTCTGTCTCTTTTCCTCTTTATGCTGGAATTTTAAACAGTAATTTTGAGATATAAATATATTTATTGCATCATATTATTGAGAAAATGTATTAGTTTCGAAATGTTTTACTCCATTAAAATAAACACAAATATTTGTTGACTTTTTTTTAGAGTTTATCAGACTTCAATCATGAAATGTAATCAAAAGTGAAATTTCTGTCATGTCCGTATTGATTTGTACATAAACAATAATTGTTTTTTCATTGCTTACATTTAACGTCGCTCTCCAAAGTATAGAGGGCAATTGAAAACGTGTTTCTTGAATGTTACAACTATTATTGCACTTGTACACTCCCACATTTATCGCTATACAAGATGCTCTTAAAATAGTTTAGAAATTGCGCATAAAGTAACAGTGTGTATTTAGCATTGGTCGAGAAATGACTTTTGAACAGAGAGCAAATATCAAGTTTAATTTGATGAAAGAATTGTATGGTGTGTTTATCACGTACGAGTGTGTATGAGAGGTATAAACGATTTAAAGACGGTCGTACGGGCTTAAATGATGACGAATATCTTGGTGCAAAAAAATCGGTGGGTACGGAAAGTAACATCGAACTTGTGCGCGAATTTATCCTCTCTGCAATACGTGGGAATGGAACTAAATATTTCCAAAGATTCAATTAATCGCATTTTGACACAGCATTTGAGACTAAGAAAGATTTGTGCAAGGTTTGTACCACACAACCTAACTGAATTCAACATTGTACAGACTTGAGTAAAGACTCAAAAAAGGACTAAAACTCCAGGTATTCTATTGTAACTGGAGATGAGACGTGATGTTTTTAATATGATCCAGAGATCAAGTGTCAAAGCTCTGAATGGAAGCATCCAAGTGAAGAAACGTAGAAAAGAAGCCGTTTAGAGAAGTCAAAAGTGAAAACAATGTTTATTTGTTTTTATGATTTTAAAGTCATAGTGCACAAAGAGCTTGTACCAACTAGTCAAACAGTCAAAGCTGTATATTATATTGGTTTTATGAAGCGCATTTTGGCGCGTATTGGTCGTGGAGCCTTCAATATCATGATAGTGAACCATTTCATCGCTCGACGCTTATCACTGATTTTATAACTACAAATGGCATTTTAACCATCAAACATTCACCGGATTTGGCCCACTGTGATTTCTATCTATTTTCCAAACTACATTTGCCGACGAAAGGAAAAAATCGGATTTCTCAGCTACAGACTGTGTAGTTATATCTTAATAATATTTATTGCGTTTTGATATATTTTATTGGTCGATAGACCGATTAATTTTATGTATGTTCGACAAAACCAACTAGACTGACGAGTATTTGCATTATACGAAATGCGTATCAATCACTGCTTTTGTCGACATACATTTGATGGATATTAAATATTCTATTCTATTAAATATTATTCAAATTGTTTCTATACAAAAAAATATGCCAAATATAACTTTTTGAAAAACATCTTCCTTTTATATTAAAATGTATAATTCTCTAAAACTTATTGATTACAGACTGTTTATGGATATTAAGAGTTGTGATAGTTTTTTATTGATTGAAATATATTGTTTTAGGGATCGCATAGATGACAGTGTTCATAACTAACTTCGACATGAGAAACTTTGAAAGTGAAAAACTTAAGAAATTAAAATCAAGCTTCCTGCGACCAAGAAAGGCGTCAGAAAAAACATTACAGATCAGAAAACTAATGAGTTAACCTGCGGTCAGCCAAAAGGAATTTTACAATTATTGCTATAATTGGGCCGCAGTTTAATCAATGAAGTTGGGGCTAAATTTTACGTTTCGCGTTTTGTCGTTCGTGAATTCAGTATAAAACCTAAAACAATGTGACTCAGCAGAGTTTTTAAGCCAATTCCCTTTCATACATGTAAAGGTATTAAACGGTTTTGACAAAGCATATACAATATACAGGTCCGACTGAACTTCTACTTAAAAGTAAACGGATACTTTGAAGATATTAGTAACTACGAAGTATATACACTACTGTCCATAAGTTTAATCGCACTACAGATAATTTTAATTTCGCAACGATATTAACGAGATTGTTTATGTTCATGGCAAATTTATTTATAAAATACTAAATTAACATACAATTCAAGCAATTGACATAATAATATTATAATAAGTTAGCTCAAATTTTACTTTCGTCAAAGTAACCACTCCTAGCTGCGATCATCGCTTCACAAACACTCGGCATTCGTTCAATTAGTCGGTCGAGATATTCCTCATCGATAGAGTTCCATGCATTCCGCAACTTACCCCAAAGATCTGTCTTGCTAGTAGGAGGTTTTTTAAGCACTTCACGATCCAAACAGTCCCACAACTCTATCGGATTGCAGTCCGGCTACTCGACCTCTAAATCCAACTTCAGCTAAACGGCGTTTGGTTGTTGTTACGCTAACCGTGGCTTCGCGTTGTTCGTTATATTGTGCTGCTATTTCCGGGGCTATAAGGCGACGATTGCGCAAGAAAGGACATTAATTTCATATATTCATTTTCTCTTTTAGTAGTTATCCTCGGCCGTCCAATGAGTTTTCGGTCCCCGAGTTGGCCAGTTTCTGCCATTCTCTTTATAGTTCGAAGAACACAGTACTCAGAAACTTAGTTTTCGGGCGATTGCTCTATTAGAAAGCTTTGTTTCGTGCAAAGCAATAATTCTTGCCCTTTGCTCAAGAGTTAGTTCTTTCTCCTTGCCATGTTTTAAACACAATTAAAAAAATACGGCCACTCGATAGCACTTGCATTAACAACGTGAATACTGAATATTCACTGTGTAATAGACATAAAATATACCCTTACAAGCGCACAAATATCAGGTAAAGACTGGCTATTACGTCCACGTAATAAACCATACAATAAACAATTCCGAGTAAGGGATAATCTCCATGACACCCTCATTATATTTCTTACTTGAATATTATTTCTTGAAATAGAAAATAAGGCGTTCCTTCGTTTATACAAAACACTTCGGTTAAATAACGTGCAAATATGAAAAATGATTTTAGTTTAGATAAAATTTCAATATATTCACTTAAATATTTTATTTCCTTCTGAAATTAAAATTATCTGTAGTACGATTAAACTTATGGACGGTAGTGTATGTGAAATAAGTTAAAAAAACAAACATATTTTGTATAAAATACGTCCATTTATTGAAGCCACGTACCTCTAGTTTGGGAAGGCGAATTTTGCAGTTGTTTACCACAGCTTTTTATTTACGTTGGCATTTTTATAAATGCATACTTTCACCATCAAAAGAATGATGTTTCCATTTGAATATTTTAAAATATCACTTTCTTGCACTATGGTATCGTTGTCTTACGATAAGCATCTTTCACTAAAGTACTATCATAGTTTCCCACTGATATACATAGAATAATGATAATTAGAGGAAAACGAAAAAAGAACTATAAATTAAGAAAGTGTTTTTTTAAAATTTGTAATAGTAGTTCATAATTATGTCTCAGTTTATATATACATTGTGTTCGAAAAGTATGGAATATGTTTAAACTCTTAACGTAAATTCTAATGGAACCTGTGGTTAATGAAATTAATCAATTAAAGTTAATATGGCCCCTTTTCACAATAATCTTCGTATTATGTGTACGTATTTCGATAACTAAGTTGTAATCATCAGCATATAATTAATCGCAGTGTCGCACCTGAAACTATGGCAAAATCCGCACAAATACAACGTCTAGTTTGTACTTTGTGTTATTAATTATAGTGGAAAAGAGTTATATTAACCTCAGTTGATTAATGTTTAAACTTTGATAAATAAAAAATAGTTATTTTTTAATTTTCTGTCGTATAGCAAAATTCTAAAGGTTTTCCCAACGACAGGCGAAAAGCAGATAGAGACTAGCACTGAACAATGAAGGAGGTGGAAATACGGTGTTGACTGTTGTAGGAAACTCATATGTTATTGTTCAACAAATACCTGTAGATTGTACAGTACCGAGAAATAAAATTAGGGCCGTTATGTAAACTCAATTTTTTAGTTTTGTTTTTATAATATAAAGAATAATATATTTATAAATAACATGAATTATGGTAATAGTTTGCTAAGCCACCTTTTGCCGGCATGCTTTTGATACATAACAAGGCAGCGAATTCTTTCAAATCATGGTTATTGCGTTTCTTCAATATTTTGTTTTAAAACAGCTAAGGGCATTTGGAGTAAGTAAATAATCAGTTTTAAACTATTCCCTGCAATTTTTGTTGGTTTAGGTCTCGAGAGTTGTCTGGCCAGAGCAAGACATGCAATTTGCTGACAGAAAACAAATTTTCTATTGATTTTGTTCTGTAGCATGGTGGACGACCCTGTATAAGTTTGTAAACATTAACAGAACTTAAAGAATCTATGTATGAAATTAGTATTGATTCCATTACGAATTTGTACTGTACTTTGTTCATTGTACCCGTGTCATAATATAGAGGCCTTAGCTCCTTTCTTGATGTGCAGAATCAAATCATAGTAAAAGGATGTCTAAATGTTCTTATCACTGCAGCTTCATGGAAATGCTTGCGGTCTTCTCCCAATGAAACGGAAATTTTTCGTTCCGCCTTTAAACGCCATTTGTCATCAAATACAAGTTCGAAAAGATCAACTATTCATTCAGTTTTTAAGTTTACTAATTATGTATAAAATTTTACAAACGTAAGTAAAATAATAATGCATATTTTTTCCCAATTCTCAACCGTGAAGTTTTGATGTTGTCTTTCCCATTGTAATCACATCTTCATCCTCTCGGTCAATTTTGCTTTTTCCGCTAGCCGGCGACTATGAATTCTTTCATATAATCAAGATTGCAAAGTTCGTCTCGATATTTTGCTATTATTCGCTTCTAAGATTCCTAGCACCTCTCCAATAGATCGCTGTCGATTCTCTAATGATCTTTTAATAATTAATCTGTCTCCACTATCCGTTGTCTTTCTCTTTCTTCCAGAAGTGAATAGTAAGTTTTCTACATGTTCACTGCTTGACGTGTTGAAAAATTTAATTATTTTCAACTAATTGTGTTCTTGTTGGTATAGAATGTTACTGCTGACGTTAATTTTCCAGTAATATTAATTAATGGGCCAATTTCTTCCGCAAAATGCTCATACTTACATAGATCAATCTCTATGTTATATTGTTGACTGTATATATGATGGGTTGTACTGCTTCTTTTTGGACATTTCAAAACTTGGATTCATCTGTACAAAGTTCGCGGCGCTATTCGTCTAATGTCCAATGGGTATGAATTCATGCATATTTCAACTGTTTCTGTTTATTATCTCTTTGCAGTAATGGCTTCCTACTAATAATCTAAGTCTCTGTTTAATTAGATGGTGTCGAACGGTAGAAGGATACACAGAAACTTCGTGCAGATATGCAATCGCCTACCTGCACAAATCAACCTCCATGTTTTATTGTTGACTGTATACATGATGGGATATACGCGTCTCCAAACCTTCTGCGAACATATTGTTTCCTTCTGGATTCGAAGATTTGAAATTTAGACTCACCTGTCCAAAGTACGCGTCGCCATTCGTTCAATGTCCAATGAGAATGATTTCGTGCATATTTTAACCGTTTCTGTTTATTATCTCTTTGCAGTAACGGCTTCTTTCTAATAAACTAAGTTTCTATTTAATTAGATGGTGGCGAATGGTAGAAGGATGTACACAAACTTCGTTCAGATAGGCAATCGCATACCTTCACAAATCAACCTCCATCTTTTATTGTTGACTGCATACATGATGGGTTATACGTTTCTCCAATCCATTAGTGAATATTTCAAATTTGGATTCATTTGTCCAAAGTAGACGTCGAGAGTCGTCTTATGTCCAGCGGGATTGAATATTCCATCCGTTTTTGCTTATTACCTCTTCGCAGTAATGGCTTTCTTTTGCAACACGACCTCCAAGTCTCTGTTTAATTAGATGGTGCCGAACAGTAGAAGGATGCAAAGAAATTCCTGTCGATCTACGTAGATCCTCTGCTAATTCTTTAGATGATTTCATCCTATTTCACAACGATGTCAATCGCAAATATTAATCATGGTCTTTTTTAGTTTTCGTGGCATTCCCATCCTTTTTTTAATAACCACCAAGCCGTTTGATTTATGCAAAACAACATTGTGTTCTTTCTGCACTTTGTCTCTGACTTAAGCAATGTTGATGAAAAGACACTAACCGGTGGCGATTATGACCATATTCACTATGCTTTTGGGGAATTAACTTACTCGGAATAGGGATGACAGAATAAAATGAATTGTTACTTTCAGAATCGCTTTACACTATCAAAAAACTATTCACAGGCAGTTGTACTAATAATTCAAATTGACGCTTCGAAATCCAGTGATATACTGAACCATATTGCGCACAAACTGTCCTCACATAGGTAACGAAATAACCATCAATAAGGGACAGATTACCCGAATAGGATTAACTAAGAATACTTTGGCAGAAACTGCTTTCGCTTTCATTTAACAATACATTTTCAATTCCCAGAACCTTATTACCAGATTAAAAGTAGAAGTATGTTAAGTATTGAAACAATATTTTGACGAATTGATTTTTTTACAAGTGGTCACTTATTTACGCACACTACTGTATATATTAATATTGGGTCTGGGAAAAAGTTCGTGGCGTTTTTTCAGTAAAATTCAACTGGTCCCCGCATGGCGCGTGGACGAATTCATTTAAACCGAATATGCTCCATTATTATCGACAATGTTTCGCCATTTTTTTGGTAGATCCATGATCCCATCGGTGAAAAACTTGTCGAAAAACTGAATCAAGTAGTTTTCACAGGCTTCTTTTGAAACCAACTTAATTCCATTGAGAGAGTTCTGCAGAGATCGAAACAGATGATAGTCAGAGGGTGCTATATCCGGACTGTAAGGTGGGTGCATCAAAACTTCCCAACCAAACTCTCTCAATTTTTGACGGGTCATCAAAGAAGTGTGTGGTCGGGCGTTGTCATGATGGAAGACAACACCTTTCATATTAATCAATTCGGGCCGTTTTCTTTCAATCGCCTGGCGTAATCTCTCTAGTTGTGCACAGTAGAGTTAGAATCAATCGTCTGACCAGTTGGAAGTAGCTCGTAGTGGACGATTCCCCTCCAGTCCCACCATACACACAGCATCACTTTTTTTGGCGTCAATGTTGGCTTAGCGAACGCTTGTGACGGCTCACCATCCTTTATCCACGATCTTTTACGCTTCCGATTATCGTACGTAATCCATTTTTCATCTCCGGTTATTAAACGTTTCAGAAACGGCTCGATTTCATTCCGTTTCAGCAGCGCACAGATGTTAATTCGGTCCATATGTTTTTCACGCTCAATTGAGGAACCCATAAAGCTTTTTTTTGTAACCAGCTTTGTGTAAATGGTTCAAAACAGTTTTGTGGTCAATACCTAGCTCCATGCCAATATCGACACTGCTGATATGCTTATCTTGTTGGACTTTTTCAAGAATTTCATCAGATTTTTCAGTGATTGGACGACCGGAGCGTGACTCATCTTTCACATTGAAATTTCCAGAACGAAAGCGAGCGAACCATTTCCGCGCAACAGATTTCGATAAAGTACCTTCACCGTACACAGCACAAATTTTATCACAAGCCTGCGCAGCGTTCTTCCCCTTATCATAATAATATTGCAGAATATAGCGAAATTTCTCATTATTCTTCTCCATTTTCAAGTGCGAATAACTTTCCAACCACTGCACCGATTACAATGTTTCTACGCTCAAACTAACGTTCGGAAGGTCATCTAAAAAACGAGCCCTCGGTGGTGTCGCTGTGACTTGTTGTTCTTTAGTTATCGGCAACCAATGCCATCTATCGGGAAAAACGCCACGAACTTTTTCCCAGACCCAATATATCATGAATTGTGTGGTTAGTCATTTCTGTTTGTTTTTGCGATATAGTGACAAAAGAGTTTAAATCAAGTTTCTTACTTCTTTAAATCATATATCCATCTATTTGAGACTTAGCATCAATTAATGTTAAAGCCCTATATAAATTTTTATTTTGAAAAATTGAAATTTCATATCTAAAAAGTTGACATTAAAATTGAAAGATGAAATATTGTTTAGAAGAAATGTTCATTGTACATGTAATAGATACGTCATTAATAAAAATTAATAGAATTCTTATCTAACCATTTCCTGTTTTGATTATATACGGAATTTCATAACGGTATCGCATTGTATTTACCGGATTATGCCCATAGATAATTATACGCGATAGGCATATTTTAGTGTGTATGTTCTACATTATTCCCCATTTTATCATTGGCTTTTATTTTATTATTTTTTTCTTGGTTTTCACTTGTGTGTGATAAATATGAATTTTATTGTCTTCGCTATTTTCTTTGTATATTTTATATCATACAAAATGATGTTATTTACTAACACTATAGTTATTTTATACTAGAATTTATGGCTGTGTTCGACCGTATATCTCTATAAACTAACGTGGATTTATGGGGGTCGATCTACACTTATTAATTTAGTCGAAATAACACAATTTATTAGTGAGTCGATGGATAAACAATAGCATGTACCAGGTTTTTCAATATGTTTTGTTCTTCGATAAAAAAACACGATTTTATGCTTTGAAATACATTTTATTACTGAATATAATCTCTCCTGATCTTCTAATTTATGTATTACATCCCTGAAGTGAAAATCCGGAAGACTGTCGAAATACGCTTCCACGGCTGCTACTACTCCTTCATTCGATTAAAATCGTCTTCTACACATGAATTTTTTAAGATGTGGGAACAGCCAGAAGTCAGAGGGAGCCAAATCGAATAATGTGGATGCTGCAACAATTCGTACTTTAGTTCACTGATTTTTGCGATGGTTTTTTGAGCTGTGTGAGAGGATGCGATGTCTTGAAGAAAAATGATTTTTTTCTTCTGTAAATCAGGTTTTTTCTCTCGAATTTTTACATCCAACTGATCCAAAAGGTTACAATAATGATATGAGTTTATTGTTTTTCCAGTTTGGAGGTAATCCACGAACAAAATTCCTTTTGCATCCCAAAAAACTGACGCTAACACCTTCTTGGCCGATTTCTGGGCTCTAACTCGCTTCTGATCCGAAGTACTGGGTTCACACTATTCCGTAGGCTCTCGTTTTGATTGAGGATCATAGTGGTAGACTCAAGTGATGAAATGATGCACAAAATCGTTTTTATTCGTTCTAAAACACTTCAAATGCTGCTGAGAAAGTCGCATTCGAATGTGTTTTTATTTCATGGTTAACGAATACGGTACCCATTTTGCACACAGCTTTATGAAACCCATTTCATTCAAAATATTGCCCACACTGCTTAATGAGATACCTAGGGCTTCTACTAAATCTCTCTTAGTTAGTCGACGAGCTTCCAAAATCATATCCTGTATTTTTGCTACGATTTCTGGTGTCGATGCACGTTTTGGACGTCCTTCACGTGGATCATCTTCAAGACTTGTACGACTACGTTTAAATTAAGCAACCCATCTTCCTATTCTAATTGAAGGTGAAGAGTCCTTATAAATCTAAATTATGTGGGCAATTATAAAGCAATAGCTTTATACAAAGCGTTGTTACACGTTAGAGCAATTTAAAATTCACTCGCAAATATAGAGGTCACTATCCATTTCATATGTCGAAAAATCGGTAGAAAGTACGACAAACCGATCATAAATTGAGCATAGAAAACAATGGAGATTGGACGCTATTTGTCGTTGGTTTTCCTTTCTTGTTTAAGCGAATGCTGACACATAAACATCTTAAGTCGCCCTAGAAGCGCGGATATAATTATAACTGATAGTCTGCCAGAGTCTCCTGTAATTGACGTTAAACTATTGAGGGATGTGAAGGCATGAACTATTATTATTTTATTTCTCTACTTAATTTTGTAATACAACTGTTATTTTGATATTTGTAGTGGATTGCTTTAAAAATTTTGCGATTGATAGAAAAAAGTAATTATTTTCACCAAATTTTTTTATTGTTTTTCAAAATATTCGCCTTTATGATTTTGGGCCCATTGTTCTTCAGTCACCTAAGACGCCAAGTTTTCGTAGGCTTTCACAGTCACTTTCGGGGTATTAAATTTCAAGCCACGCATTTCGTTTTTAATGTATGGGAATAAAAAGAAGTCATAAGGTGCCAAGTCGGGACTATAAGGCGGATGAGTCATCAATCCCGTTCGTGAAGCGGCTAAAAGCTTTGATGTTTGAGATGCGTTGTGTGATAGAGCACTGTCTTGATGCAGAATGATTCGTCCTCAAGGTCGTTTCTTGCGCACTTTTTGGAACACATTTGGGAAACAAATGGTCGTATACCATACAGTATTGATTGCGCGACGATTCTCCAGCGGAATAGTAGCAAGACGATCGGCGCGTCCGGCAAAAGAAGCCACCGCAATTTTCTTACCAGAACTTCGTTCGCGTCTCGCTTTCGTGGGTTCCTTCTCGTTTTTGAAGATTCATTGAATCGATTGTCGTTTGCTTTCTGGTTCGTAACAGTAAATCTAACTTTCGTCACCTGCAACAATTTCATACATTTTATGAATCGATCGTGCTTGACCTAGGTTGAATTTTTGTGCACCAATACATACGCTCTACTTTTGAGCTTCTGTTCAATTGTATGGTATCCATCAAGCGCAAAGTTTCTGACGGCAAGATGATCATGAAGGATGGTTCTGATTTAGGTGATACCTACGCCCAATGATGCCCGAATATCTCTGTATGTGCAGTGGTTGTGTCTGTATCATATTGTATACAGCGTCGATGTTTTCTGGACTGACAGCAGTGGCAGACTGTCCCTCATGACGCCCGTCTTTGAGCGAAGTACATCCACCCTGGAACTCGTATTACCGTTCAACAGTCGATGGTGTTTCATCGCCAAACATGGCTTGATTTTTTGCGAATGCTCTTGTCGAGTGAGACCGTCTTTAAAATCGCTTTGCCAGATACTGTAACAGACCAATGGGCCTATCTTTAAATATAAAACACATGTTTTTAAAATGTTTCTTGCAGTTAAATTACTAAATTTCTTTCGAGCTTTATTTAAATTGTATCATTTTATGTAGACACCAGGCCTAAGATCGAAGAAGATGCTTTCTTGGGTGACGATATTTTCCTCATGATGAATTTTGCATCTTGGAAAACGGCATGATTGGGATTTGGAAAGGATTTCTCCTTAAAGATTTCTCCAAATTAATGAAATTTTTTAGTTCAAATGTATAGTTAGGTTAAAGGAAATTACAAATGTATGTTTGTAAAAAACAATATGATAGGTCTTATTTTTTGATGTTCAGGTAAATAATATACACTTCCACGTTTCTAATAATTTTTGGATTTTATTGCAAATAGAACCAATTATAATTGCAACTTTTTGCGAGCGAGGTTTCGCTTAACCGTGATTAAAGTTGTTGCGAAATTAAACGTGGCTTCCTTCTTTTGTTTATTGTAATTTCATTATCTTCAGTTTTACTCGTTTACTCGTACATAGATAATTTACTTATTTAAATTGATTTAAAATTGAATGTTAATTCTAACATAACGTGCGTTTAAAAATTTCAGTCTCAACATTAATTTTCAAATACACAAGTAGGTAGTAAATACTAGATTTTTTAATAATAGAAAATTTATCTAATAGACAGCTAAAGTTTCAAATAAAACAAGGAATTTGAAGAAATTAAAATACAATATTGTATTTTATCTTTCATAACAAATTACACAGCCTGTACTGTGATTAATTTTATTATTTCTTACAATTTAATTACCTAATTTTGTTATTGTTGATCTTTTTACTCCACGAACTGTTTAACGCAATACAAATATTATTACAAAAGAAACCAAATTTTCAATTAACAATGGTTTAATTAATCCTCGTAATAATAAAAAAAGGCAAATATTGGTACATGATAATTCAACTTAATGTGTGGGTATACATATATCTGTTAATACATTTCAAAACATTTACATAATTAAACACATCCACGACCTTGCGAAAACAATGTTCCGGAATTCGTGACGCTCTCCGGATGACGGAATTACAGGTATTTTAAAAAATGCAGGCAATTTACTCTCTTCCCACTAGAAACAACTTAACTACACCTTCACAATTTCGGTAAATTAGATGCTTTGAGATCAACAGACCGTCACATATAACTAGCCTAATAACATCCATATACGTATACAAGGAACCTTAAACACATATAATATATAAACGCGTAAAACGCCTTATTAAAAGCAGGTAAACATTATTTATAGCTTCAAAACAAGTTATAATATACTGGATGTTATATATTAGGTAGGTAAATAATGTAATGTTCTTGATATACTACCCAATTATTGTAGTTTTGAAGACAATGTATCAATACTTTTATTACAAAATATTAGACTTTTTTTACTAGAAAGCAGGTATTGAGTAAAAAACAAAACTTCAAAGGCTATATTTTTTAATATGTCTTTTGAAAAACATTTAAATCTTGACCCTTTTAAAATATATCATAAACATTCGATAGGTGGCTTGTTAAGGACCACCACTTGGCTATTGCTAATCCAACGTGTTGCTACACGTGATTTGTGGCAGGAGGCATTATTTTCCTATGGTCTGACAATTATCTAAGACTGGATATGTAATGCCCTTCAGCCTTTTTGTCCCTCTTTGCTATGGGACTTTTATAAAACATGTGCATGTCTCACCTCAGATAGGCAGAGATGCTGGAGATTCCCAAGAGGGAGAATCCAATTGAGTCCCGGAAACCAGCAAGGACATCAGACACATCATACAGAGTGAGGAGCGCACGCTCCCACGAAATGCGCAAACGCGTCCAAGTTTAAATAAAAAGCCAAGTCGGTCATACACAGATCACATAGACGGTTGCAAGTCTACACCAAACACAGGCATCGCATACAATAAAAAATAATATAAAAGCGAATAAACTTGAACACGGAACGTAAATATAAACAAAACTATATTAGACAAAAGCACCTTGCAGGTTAGTCATTCGAGGAATTCGGAATGAAAATAAAATGAGTCAGGCGCCAAGCGCCGTCAGTTTGTGTTCCTGGTTTGATGCACCAGATGGCCTGGTCTTTTCACTGTGCGACCACGTGATCTTGATGATTCACCAGTTCTCAGTAAAGAGTTATCCAAGCTATTAGCCCTCGATCAAATTCCCCCAGAAAGATGCTGTAGGGGGCATTATTTTGCCGAAAATAGTATTCTGGTATGTTGTCGTCAAATAATTTCAAAATGGCTAGCCCCACATGGTGGTATAGACCGCTATATCACTGTTTACGCGCCCTTCGCATAAAAAAAGCTTTCTAACGCCAGACACAGACATGCACCCCCAAAACAAAACACCACCCTTGCCATATTTTATTGTAGGTGCAAGATACTTTGACATATATGCCTGCTATACCTGCGAGGAAAGTATTGAGCACCACTCTATCCAAAAAGTAATGACTTATTGTCAATTATACAATTTTCCTAATTTTGATCCATAAAAGTAATTTTTTATTTTCCTGCGTTAAATGAGATTTTTGTAGTGCCTTATATTCGCGTAAACCTGTTTTTCTAAGGTGTCGTATTACTATTTGAGCAAATATGATTATTCTGTTATTGTTCGAGCTCCTTAAAGACGTCTTTGAAGGCTTTCATTAGGTAAAGAACCTCGCTCTGAAAGTCTGTCTACTCTTGCATTTGTCTTTGGTTTTTAGTTAAACTTATCTGTCTGTTATAAACGATCTGTTTCCTAATACCGTTTCATAGTACTTTGGAAACACTTCAATTTGTTTGCTATTGCACATAATGACTTTTGTTGCAAATATAACAGTAAATATTTTAGCATTGTCAACGTATGTTAATTCGCATATCTCAGTCATTATGTGTAACACCGCTATGAACACAGTGTAAAAAACGCAATATAAGAAACCACTTGCAAAAACTGACAACTAGACCTTCTTCTGAAATAAATACACGACTATATATTATCTAAACAACTGTAAACGTTAAAAAATTTTGTACCACATACTCACGAACGTATTGAAACTAGAATTAATTCAGAATCGAAATATAAAAAGCTGTGGCTATGTGTGGACGTAACAACACATTGTAAAAAAGGTTTTATTGTTAATGTTATGGTACGTTTAATGGAATCACCTCAACCCTCTCAATAATCATTTCGACATTTGTAAAAAATAGGAAAAAAGTGGAATTTTGTCAATATTTGGTTGCTCAAAATTAACAGTGACAATATAATATTTTAAGATATTCTAGGGACTGTTTTTTATTTAAATTAATACTCTAATATAATCCTTGTCTACAAGGACGGTAACATTCGTCGAAATTATTCACATTCTTGCAAGAAATACACATACCAAGGCATCTAAAAATTTTAAAAATATTTTCCAATTACTATTAAGATTATAAAGTAATTTACTTCAGGTAAGGCATGCGCGTCACAAGATATTCGTTGTGATTACCAGGTTGTTCAATAAGTTTTGTCGTTCAATAAGAAAAACACGATTTTATGGTTTGAAATACATTTTATTGTTTAACATAACCTTCTTGAACTTCAATACACTTGTTCCGCTCATCTTCTAGTTTATGAATTCCATCCCTGAAGTGAGAATCTGGCACACTGTCGAAATACGCTTCCACAGTTGCTATTGCCTCTTTATTCGATGAAAATCGTTTTCTACGCATGCATTTTTTGAGATGTATGAACAGCCAGAAGCCAGAGGGAGCTAAATCTGGCGAATAGGGTTGATGTTGCAACAATTCGTACTTTAATTTACTGATTTTTGCGATGGTTTTTTGAGCTGTGTGATAGGATGCGTTGTCTTGAAAAAAATGATTTTTTTCTTCTGTAAACCAGGTCTTTCCTTACGAATTTTTACATCCAGTTGGTCCAAACGGTAACGATAATAATCAAAATTTATTGTTTTGGCAGTTTGGACACGAATAAAATTCTTTTTGCCTGCCAAAAAACTGATAATGAACTAACACTTTCTTGGCCGATTTCAGAACCCTAATCCTTGCACTTCTTCGAAGCACGTGTTACTGGCCGAACGCTCGCAGTGCCAACAATAATTACTGCAAAAGAGGAATATTTCGACCAAACAAAGTCGATATGAATTGCTTATTTACTTTAAATGTAACTCAGAGTGCAATTAGTGTAAAGTATAATTGGTATGTATGTACGTGTTAAAATACAAACAAAAACAATTTTTTGTTTAGTTTCTTTTGTGTGATCAAAATACTGAACGGTGGTGTATGAATTTATTTAAAAGAGACATTACTTTCTTTTTCTATTAATTTAACAGCGATGTACAAGCTGGCGTTTTTTATACAATCAAACTTAGGAAATTCCTGACCTATTTAGTATATCCTTTTTTTGTAATTTCCTGTGTGAGATACAGAACAGATTTTTTCAGTGAAGTGAACATGTGCAAATAAGATATGGTATGTTGTTTTCACATTGGATATATTGCGTTTTAATGAATTCATTAAGTAGAAAAGCTAAACGTTCTAACTAGACATATTTGTAAAATACACTTTTTTTCACTGTCGTTAACATTTAAAGAACTTAGAAAGTGCGACCGCTATAGAACACAATACAAATATAGGAAATTAGTTGGTCGTAGCCTTGATTCCAACGTCTACACATCTTTAATTGTTTTTTATTGCAGCCTTAATTTTGTTCTGTATAGGCATTGCCAGATTTCTAATTTAATGAAGATTATAATAATAGTATAGTGCAACAGAAATCTGCCAAAATTATTCTTATATGCGGATTATTTCATTATCCGTTTTTAACTTATTTTTTCTTATTACTTATAAGTTAAGTATGTATATACATACAACCATGCTCAAATGTATTAGACACCTTACGAATTTATGTACATACATACATATATAGTTTATATAGTTTAGTCAAAAGAGAGGTGAGAAAAATAAAACTGTTGTGAAAATTATGTACAAAGTGTTATTTAGTAATATAGTACAATTTATCAATATTTTGTCGCTCCGCCCTTGGCCTTAATGACAGCTCGCACTCGTCGAGGCATACTTGCTACTAAATTGTAACACTCTGCCGGTGGTATTGCAGCCCATATTTCGCGAATATTTGTTGATAATTCTGCTTTTGACAGGCATTTATGTTCCGTGATCTTAGTTTTTAAGATACGCCACAAATTTTCAGTGTGCGACAAATCGGGACTTTGTGGCAGCCAATCCAATACCTCCACTGTGTTTTCCTCGAACCAACGCATTACAGCTCCCGGTTTGTGGCAGGGCGCATTATCTTGCTGAAAAATGTATTGTGGAATATCCTGGTCGAATAGTTTTAGCACAGACGGTTCTAATACTTCCTCCAACATGGCTAAATAGCGTTGGCTATTCATCCGTCCATCGCACAGGTACACTTCTCCAACACCGTATGCAGACATACAACCCCAAACCATGATACTACTACCTCCAAATTTTACTGTGGGAATGATACATTGTGGTTCATAAGCTTCCCCTTGCCTACGCCGAACGTATAGCGTCCCAGGTAGTTCCCAAAGCTGCCAGGCAAAAGAAGAAAGTTAACACTTAGACAGGCTTAATTTTGTTTAATGTTACATGTAGACTGAATTGCATACAACGATAAGAATATTAGTCATGAAGATGTACTTACATACCTCGATATTCGATTCATCAGACCAAAGAATCTTCGACCACTTCTCGATTGTCCAATTTTCATGTTGTTTGGCCCATAAATACCGCTTCTTTTTATGAGCGTCAGTTAAAAGCGGTTTACGTCGCGCTTTACACCCTCGTAAACCAGCACGCTGGAGACGCCTTCTCACTGTTTGCGCAGAAACTGTTACGCGATAACGCTGTTTCAGCTCACTGGCGAGCTGTTTCGACGATTTTTTCCTATCACTGAGAGCCAGTCTTTGTAAAATTCTGTCTTCTCTAATCGAGATACAGGGTTTTCTGCCACTTTTTGGTCTGTTAACAAACGACCCACTCTGCTGATAGCGACTAATGGTTGTACGGACTGCACATCGCGAACATTTTTTTTTGCAATTGCAGCTATTGATAACTTCTGGGAATGCAGTAGCACTATTTGGGCGCGTTCCCCTACCGACAACTCGCGTGTTTTAGGCATTTTTGTTCAATAAATAACTGACAACGTAAAAAAATAGGATAATCTAATTGATCTCTACCACAAACTCACAAACGCACGTTGCTCACACACTGCTAGAATGACACTAAATTTCTAAAATCCACAATTTCCCCTTTCCACCTATTCTTTTCAATAGGGGATTAACTAGGGTATTCAAAAACGCATTTCTGTAAATACTATTAACTATTTTTACGGTTAACTTCCGTCAGACTTGGATAATACCGAGAATAAGGGTTTTTACCTGAGATGTCTAATACACCTGAGCATGGTTGTACATACTTCGTATTCTTTATATCTGCGATTTTATAACTATAAAATTGCCTTCAGTATGATACTGTAAATTTATGTTGCGATTTTCATGAAATGTATTTAAGACTACATACAAAAGAAATAAAACACATTTCAGCGTAATACATATTTTTTAATTGATACTATTTTTTTTATTTCAAACTTTACACATCCTTAACAAAATAATCTGTAATTTTATTTTGTTTTCTTTCTGTACACAGAATATCTGTGATTTGGTTATCTAATGTATAGAAACATGCAAAATTACAATCAGTTTTTGATTCTAAAAAACGACGTTAGTATCACATGCTAATTTCATTTCTTGAGATAATGGCGCGGTTGATGGAGTATCCTTTGAATATGTATTTTCAGCATTCTTCTCGTTGCGTCTTCGTTTTTGAGTAGATTTAAAATTATCACGCCAATCACTTAAAATACTGTCTTTTCTTTTTAACAATTTACTCACCTGTGCTTGAGACACACCAAATTTTTGAGAACATCTGACTGACTGCAAGTTGTTTCTTCTAAACACTCAAGCAATTTTACTTTTTCCTTCAGAGTAAGCTTCAGAGCACTTTCACTCACTTTCGATTGCAATGTAAAATAACAAACTGACCAGAAATATAGAAATTTCCTGCTTTTAAAACCTCCGAAAAATTTTTTATTGTATGTATGTAATTCGCACAGAATTAATCATTATCTAAATACTGTTTAAAATCACTTAGGTACAAGATTTTATTGCAATACGTAATTATCCGAAGATTATCTGTAATTATGTACATAATAGCTTTCTAAAAGTAAAGTAAACATTCATAGTAACTTTTGGTTTACATCCACCTTTAGTTAAGCAGGTAGAGAAATTTATTCTTTTATGAAGACAAAATCGCATTAATGTTCTTAGAAAGCCATTCTTTTACCCAATATATTCTATTAAAAGATATTCTTATAACCGAATAATTTTGTTAATACTTAAAGGGAAATGGTTTTGTTCTTGAGATTTTAATTCCTTTAACCGATATATTCTATTATGAGGGTTTCCAAAAACGGGTTTCACTGTATTGTGAAATACTTATTAAGTGAACATACAACCACACAAATACCGGACAATTAAAAACCTTATTTTGTCAAAACAGATAGCAGATAGATGGAAAAACAAAATAATACATGGATCATATT
Organism: Dermolepida albohirtum; assembly: GCA_031893035.1. Lineage (NCBI taxonomy): Eukaryota > Metazoa > Arthropoda > Insecta > Coleoptera > Scarabaeidae > Dermolepida > Dermolepida albohirtum. The sequence goes on from JAVIWB010005197.1 coordinate 495,697, forward strand.
TTAACTAAATAGTACACTAACGAACAGGCAATCAACGGACGGACAAAAATTGGAGATATTTACGCAGAAAGTGAAAGTTCCATGACTGCAATATAAGATCGAGTTGTTAAAATCAAAAACTATAGTAAATAACGGGTGTTTTTTTTTAGAGGTATAGAACTTTAAGTTGGCAACACTTTTTTAACTGGCGGCCATTTTGTCAGCTGTTAAGTGATTTATATTTAGTTTGGTTTGTCATTTCAACATGAATAGACTGACGCCTGAACAACGCTTGCAAATTGTGCAAATTTATTTTGAAAATCATGGTTCTGTTCGAAATACGTATCGCGCACTACGTCAATATTACGGTTAACATAATCATTCATCAGAGCAATTAATTCGATTAACTATGGAACGTTTTCGCACCACGTATACTCTAAATGATAACACGCATCCAGAGAGACGTCGTACAGTGCGTACAGAAGAAGTCATTGCTGCTGTAGAGCGTAGCGTAGAGGAGGACGCGAATCAGCCTATCCGCCATCGTGCACAGGAATTGGATATGTGTCCATCCACTTTATGGAAGATTTTGCGGAAAGATCTAGGTTTGCGTGCTTACAAAATCCAACACGTGCAAGAATTGAAGCCACACGATCACCTAGCAAAGCGTAGATTCGGTGAATGGGCCCAAACCAAGATTGCCGTTGATCCCGATTTTCATAATCGAATTTTGTTTAGCGATGAAGCTCACTTTTGGTTGAATGGATACGTCAATAAACAAAACTGCCGTATTTGGAGTGATGATAATCCTCAAGTGTATGTTGAGACACCGTTATATCCAGAAAAACTGACTGTTTGGTGTGCTTTATGGGCTGGTGGAATAATTGGTCCGTACTTCTTTAAAAACGAAGCTGGCCAGAACGTTACAGTCAATGGTGACCGCTATAGAACCATGATTACTGACTTTTCGTTCTTCAATTGAACAATCATGATGTGCAGGAGTTGTGGTTTCAACAAGACGGCGCAACATGTCACACAGCTCGTGCCACAATTGATTTATTGAAGGAAACGTTTGGTAACCGCATAGTTTCACGTTTCGGACCCCTGAATTGGCCTCCAAGATCGTGCGATTTAACGCCGCTTGACTATTTTCTGCTGGGATATGTGAAGTCGCTAGTCTACGCCGATAAGCCCAAAACGATTGACCACTTGGAGGACAACATTCGCCGCGTTATTGCCGATATACGGCCACAAATGTTGGAAAAAGTCATCGAAAATTGGCCCTCCAGATTAGACTACGTCCAAGCAAGCCGTGGCGGTCATATGCCAGAAGTCATATTTAAATTATAATGCCAGAAGATTATCTTTCGAATAAAGTAAATTTCATGTCAATTTAAAAAAATCATATTTGTTTTATTCCATTTCAAAGTTCTATACCTCTAAAAAAAACACCCGTTACTTTTATAATAAAACTAAGACACGATACGCATATGTAAACTATGTCGGAAAACATCAGAAACAATTGAATATGTCACAGGTGCATGTACACATATTGTACAGCCAAAATATATAACGTTACATGACAATATATGTAAAATAATACAAAGAGATCTTGTCAAAAATACAAGCTAGTAGATATAATTGACCCGTGGTACAAATACGAATCGCAGTTTTAGAACATTTTAAAGTTAAATTATATTGGAACGGAAATATTCTCGCAAATCACATAGAAACACATAATAGATCAGACATTACACTGACTCATAAAAACACTAGAAAGACTTAACTAATTGACGTTTCTATACTAAATACTCATAACTTTCAGCAAAGACATATAAAGAAATGCAGAAAAGATACAGCAACTATGGTGGCAGCAAGACGTCAAAATTATACCAATTATAATTTCTACTACTGAAGTAATTTCTAAGTAATTCCATGAAAGCCTTAAAGAACTTGATCTCAATCCTGTAGGTATATGTAGTAGTGAAAGTAGTAAGCTACTACTAAATCTCTGGAGCTGCTCCCAGCAGACCTGATAGCAAGGGACACAGTTACGTTTAGACTAATATCACATAGACAAATATTTTCTAAATTTAATATTTAGATTAATTTTTTAAATGGAGTCATACAAGTCATAACTTTCTAATTACAATATTATTGTCCCCTGAGCAAATTGCAAATTTCTCTAGGAGTTCCAACAAAAGGTACGCGATTTTCATTCGATTCGTATTCTCGTAGGACGTGTGTAAATTGAGGGACAGGTTTATTTTATTTGTTAATTTATTCTAAGCATAATGCAAAGGTTTGTCGCAGACAACGCTATAGTAAAACTGTTTTTACATGTTGTAGTAATTTAAAACACAAAAAGAGTATGTCAAAAACATTCCTTCACTTAACTCATCGATTTCAGGGAAAGGTGTCTGTATTACAAAAACGCAGCGATACATCCAGATATTTTTACGGTTAATTTTCAGAGGATAATACCGAGAATAAGGGTTGTCTGGGGTGTCTAATATAGCATATATAATATAACTTCCATATAAATACACAGAAATTGAAATTAATCTGTCACTCTTTAAAGAATGTGGAAGTCTTACGTTGTGCTGAAGCTTCGTGTACAGATGATGTATTCCTTGTAAGACGGTCACTTTTGTTTGAACGATATTCTGTAATTAGTACTGGCTCAAAACATCCACAACTGATGGATGTTTCAAATCGTATTTTTCTATTTCAGTGTCACCTAAAATAATTTAATTCATTTTTTGCACAAAATGTGAAGAATATTGTTCGCTGATAATTTCTATAAAGGATATACAATTCTACCGTATCAGTTACTATCAACACATTATAAAATCCTGATTATAGAAATTATTCCGACTCATTGCAAAAACTATTTCTTGTAATAAAACTTTCTGAAACGAAAACGGTCTTAAAATGTTTTCATTTTCATTTTCATTCAATAATGATAATGTGATAGGCAAAAAAATTTTATATGCACAAGTATAATAAATTAATATTTAACAGGCAAGTCAGCACGTAGTAACGTAATAATTAATAAGATTAATAACCTCTTTAGAACGCGTTTCATTCATAATAGTAGTTGAATGAGTGGCAATTAAGGCGCGATTGAATTCTCTTCTATTTTTAGACGAAGAAACAACAAGAAACTCATAAGATGATACTTCTTGCATTAAAATAGCTTCTTCTTACAAAAGTCATTGTTAAACGAGATACGTTTTGTTTACAATCATTATTATTAACCAGGACTCGAACCTGTATCTACTGTTATCTAAACCTGCGCTAGCCAATTAAACCACCAACCAGTACAGTTTCGAGTCTCTTAATCTGCCACAAATTACATTATGGAGCAGATCTCATTGTTTTAACTTGTATCAGGTTTTGATGTTCATGCTTAAGTAACCATGTTCCATTACAGTATTGAAGAAATCAATATATAGAATGAGATAAGCCATTTCGTTAGATAGTCAAGCATGGTTAAAAACACTTACTTCGGTCCACAAACTGCTTCGACGAGTCTTGTCAATGGCTTTCGTAAGACTCGAGCACTCCCGCGGCATTTCAAAAAGAAATATCAAAGCAGATATGGAAAAATGGCCTGAAAAGAGATCTTCGAATAAAAAAATTTACCAATTCAAAGACAGGCGAAAGAGTTCTTTAAAGAAAGCCCGCCCAAATTTGCAAAGGACCGACTGAGAAAGAAAAATGAGGACCATCAAAGATCTGGAATGGTCACAGCACAATAAGTTATATGCCTAAGATTTTCTAACGAGGTTTTATTTCAAGATAATTTGTTGCTTTCTAATTTTTGTTTTCTAACTCTGTCTTTACAAGGTCCGTAATCGTGTCCTCCAGTCCTCCTGTAATTGTGTTCTGGTTGGTAACTTCCAATGTGGATTGGATTCACGTTTTGCATTCAGCACGTGACGCTTGCTTCTAATGTATCTTTTACAATCCATAATATTATACGGCAAAATACTAATGTAGTAAATAGCACGTTTAGCTATAGTTCCTGTATATTCTAACGTAGGAAAATTTGAGACGTCTTTGTGTCACTAATAATGCAGCTGTAGGTAAAGCCAGCACACTTTTACCCCTCGATTCAATTATTTTCTCACCTAATGGCAAAATTTTTCATTAACTTGTGCCATGATTATAACAATTGAAGAAATTAATAATACCTACTGCTTCAATCAAAGATCTGTTTCTATAATGAGATTTATGGCGGAATTAAAGAGTCAAATGTTACAAATTTAGCACTATATTTGGGGTCATTGTCTTATTGAAAATAAAAACCTTCTCCTATGTATCAATTTAATTCTGGACAGAATTGGGTGTTCCTTTAAAATTTTCAAATGTCCTTCTCTTCTTGAAATTTCATCAATTCTATACAAATCTCCAACACCATTAAAAGAAAATGGTGTCCAAACAAGAACTGAACCTCCACTGTGTTTAACTGTTGGCACAATATATTCTCGTATCGTCTTTTTGCCAATTCGTCTGAGAACAAAAACGCGCCGATTACTTCCAAACACTTGGAATTTGGATTCGTCCGTCTACAGAACCCGCTTCCACATTTCCATATCCCAATGTTGGTGCTTCTTGGCCCATTGTAATCGTTTTTTACGATTTTGTGATCGTAGCAATGATTTACGAACAGCAAATCTCCCTTTTAGTCCAGCCTTTGATAAACGTCTTTTTACGGTAGTCAGCTACACCGGATTTTCACGAAGTTTATTTAATTCTGCGCTAAGCTGTTAACCATCTGTTCCGTTTAGATAACATTTCCAGCCGTAAATCTTTTTGCCTAGCTGTCGTCCTTGTTTTTCCGACACGTTTTTTTGGTTGCATTGCACCTGTTGTTATGTACCTTTTTCGCTGGTCCTTGCACTGCATGATATGTTAATTTACAATTTTTGCGCTATTACCCACAAGAATGTTATTATAGCACGACGAATTTCTGCATTAATTTCTTTCTTTTTGACATTTTGCATGTTTGTTCACGAATATTCGAATTACAATTGACTTGGGAGATTCTAGATAAATACTAAATTTTTCTTAGATTGCAACATTCTGTGTGGTACCACAAATTCCTATAAATTGTTTCTTAGAACCATTTAAATTTTGTAATATAAAAAACTCTTTAAAATAAATATTTTCGAGAAAAGTATTAATACTCAATACAGGTCATAAAAGGATTAAAGGAAATTATAATATTTTACATTAACGAATATGATTATATAACTTACATAACGATCCGGACATTATTGGAAAATCTCCCAGAAACGCACTCATATCTGTTATTTCAATTGTTCCTACCGAAACTCAGGTATAAAGACAGAGCGATTGTATGGATAGTATGTGATCCCTCATTTATGGTCGGGAGTGTATATATGCAATTGTATATGCATTTAATAAATATGTACTGCTTTATTTATAATAATTAAATAATAATAATTATTAAAAATTTATTTCCATAATGGGACTTCTGACGGTCCTTGGTAGCTTACTGGTAGAATATCCGTTTAGCTAGTTATGTACCTTCTCCTGTAGTAAATAAAACATACACTACCGGTCATATTTATTTGCCCACCCCAATTTTATGTGTTTCCTGAAATTACGGATTATCTTTCGTAAAATCTGTATTATAATTATTCAACAATATTATTAGTGGAAGTAATTCCATATGAATTTCTACGAAAATCTTAAATTGTTTATGATATATCGTAAAGGTGTCATAAATTGGAAAAATATCATAAATATTATATAGGCTAATCCCTACAGTATTAACAGTTTTACCTGCATTTCCGAAAGGTATTACCAATATTGCGTTATAGTACTAACTAATTACAATATTAGGATGTGTTATTCAAAAAGGAAAATAAATTTTATGTCAGTCATCGTTCATCTTTTGTTGCGAAAACAGTGAAATAGAGTTATTGTGAATATTTTAATGCAATGCCGAAGACGAAGGAATTATATGTTGAAGTGCGTGCTATGATAATTGCTTATCATCGTACCGGTAAAAGTAATCGCGAAATTGCAAAAGAATTACGATTAAATCACAGAACCGTTGATTATAACGTTAAAAAATTTGAAGAAAGTGGTACATTTTCCAACAAAAGAAGATCTGGACGACGCAAAGCGACGACATCTGCAGATGACCGGCATTTAATATGGATAAGTAGACGCGATAGACGAAAAACAGCACCAGAAATTGCTGCTGAAATGAATAGAGCGCGTGCTAAACCAATTAGTGTGTCCACGGTACAGAGAAGGTTAAGGCAAGCGGGTTTATACGGAAGAATTGCTCTGCGAAAACCACTACTACGAAAGCAAACCAAGATAAAACGACTAAATTAGGCTAAAGAACATAAGAATTGGACGATTGATCAGTGGAATAATGTGTTGTGGACAGACGAATCGAAGTTTGAACTTTTCGGTAGTAAAAGGCGAATATTCGTAAGCATATCCGCAAGAGAAAGAATACTGCCAGAATGTATTGCGCATACCGTAAAACATGGAGGAGGTTCAGTAATGATTTGGGGGTGTTTTGGTGGAAGATCTGTAGGCGATCTCGTCAAAATTGAGGGAATCCTAAGAAAAGAAGGCTATAAGGAAATTTTAGAAAATAACGTTGTTCCTTCAGGGCTAACGATTCTTGGCGAAAACTTTGTATTTTAACAGGACAACGATCCGAAACACACTTCTAGATTGTGTGGCGAGTACTTGCGTCAACTAGAAGAGCAAGGGCATATCTCTATAATGGTATGGCCAGCTCAAAGTCCTGATCTGAACCCAATAGAGCTTCTTTGGGCAGAATTGGACCGGAAGGTTCGAAAACGTGCTCTATCATCCACCACTGTACTGTGGGAACAACTTCAAGAAGCCTGGGCACAAATTACAGAAGATACACTGCAAAAATTAATTGAAAGGATGCCGCGGTTATGTGCCGCAATTATCAAAAATAAAGGTGGGCACATTGTTGAGAGTAAAATTTAATAATAATTAATGATAAAGTTTTTATATAAGAAAAATGTAACTATTTTATGTTTATTTTACACTATTGTATTGGTACAATAAATAAATTTTCAGTACACATTTGATAGTTGATAGATTAATAATTTTGGCTAAAACTAAGGGTGGGTAAATAAATATGACCGGTAGTATACTTTAATTAAAAACAGTTTATTTTTGTATCAAGTAGTTGTAATATAAATACCAGTTTGCAATAATTATGGGAGTTAATTACGGTTATCATATGTACATTTTACAATGAATTTTCCTTGCAATTACAGTGATTTAAAAAATGTAATTATACATGTTTTTAGCCTGAAGTCGTTTAATAGAGGAAATGCATCTTTACGTTAATGTTTTGCAAAGGTTTACCAGCCAGTCACCACTCGACTTGAATTTCTATAAATAAGTATGAGTAAACCCTTATGTGTGCGGCAGTAAGAATGGTCAAAATGGACTATAGTTGGAAAATATTTCGTTTACTGCCCACCGGCAGTCGCATTTCTCGATTTTACGATCACGAATCGACAGGCTCGTTGTGTTTGCTATGGGATTTTAATCTACGGGGACACACGCAATATGTATCGTATTGTTGTAGGCAGGGTTGTAGCTGGAGTATTTCATTTTAATTTTAGTACGGAGTGTTTGTACCACTCTCCCTAGCCATATCAGTCATATGTATTAAAATGATTCTATAGTCACTGGCCATATGGTAAATATCCTATGGGAAATTAATAAAAATTTAATTTCCATCGTGAAGCGCTTAATTGTATATTTATATATAATTATTAACATTAAAACCTGACTGCGCGCTATAACTATTAGATCTGTTTCCATAATGTAAGTTATGGCATATTGAGAAACTCGAAACTGTACTGCTTGGTGGTGTAATTGGTACAGCAGCCGTTCAAGTCATGCTCTAACGCAGAAGTTTTTAATTAATTTCTGTGATTGTAATCAACGATGGTATAGCAGAAAATACTAATTTTCAGGTAATATTACAGTTTGCTTATTCATTCCGGAAGAAAATACGATTGATGGTTTACGCGAGTGTGTTTCTTATACGAGGGTAGCCGTTTATATTTCGGAAACTGGCAACACTGTTCGTGTTGCCTCCGATCTGATGATTGCATTGTGCAGTTTGTCATTTTTGACAATATATTTGCCTTGACAGTTTTATTATCAGGTCGTTATTTCTATTGTTGACAGTAACTTGAAAATTTTATGTCAGCGAAAAAATGGAATTAACTCGCGAACATTTTCGTGCAATTATTTTTCATAACTTTCGGCATGGATTAATGGATTATTCTCAACAAGAATGCATCGACGAGCTGAATTCTTGATACGATGATGAAGCACCATCGAAAACTGCAGTATATCGTTGGTATAGTGAATTCGAACTTAGACGGCGTTCTTTGGACGATGAATTTCGTGAAGGTCATCCCACAAATGTTGTTGTGTTGGAAAACATTAATGCAGTGTCTGAATTGATAATGCAAGATCGTCATGTGACATACCGTGATATCGAGGCATCTCTAGGTATTAGAAACACCAGCGTGCATAAGATCCTGCATGAACATTCAGCCGTTAAAAAGCTATATTCACGTTAGGTACCACATAATTTGACAACCGCTCAAAAAAGGGCTCGCGCCGATTGGTGCCAAGAAATGCACAAAAAAATACAATGGCGGTGCTTCAAAGAACATTTATAAAGTCGTCATAGGTGATGAATCTTGGATGTATACGTATGAGCCCGATAGTAAACAGCAGTCGACCGTGTGGGTATTCCAAAATGAGCCAAAACCAACAAAAGTTGTTCGCGCTCGAAGCACATCAAAACAAGTGGTCGCCTGTTTTTTCGGAAAAACTGGTCACGTAGCAACCGTGCCTTTGGAGAGTTGTGGAACGGTCAATTCCGAATGGTACACAACTATTTGTTTGCCAAAAGTTTTTGAAGAAATGAGAAAAACAAACTGAAAATGACAGATCATTCTCCACTATGACAATACGAGCTCTCACAAGTCGGTTCAAACAATTGCATATTTGACCGGGCAAAACATTGAATTGATGATGAACCATCCGCCGTACAGCCCCGATCTAGCACCCTGTGATTTCTTTTTGTTCCCACATGTGAAGAATAAACTTCATGGTCAACGGTTTTCTACGTCGGAAGAGGCAGCAATGCTTTTCGGATTGATTTAAATGAATACAAAAGTGCATTGATTTTCAAGGAGAATATTTTGAAAAGCAATAAAACTATTTTGCTATTCCCGAAATATAAACGGCTATCCTCGTATTGCGTTTTTTTAACAGTTAGTTCAGTGTTACACATAATGCTTAAAATGCGCGAATTAACACACGCCGAGCGTGCTGAGACAATTCGTGTTGCATTCACAACAAAAGTTATCTGCAATAGCAAACAAAATTAAGTGGTATCAAGTAACACTAGTTTCTAATATACAGAAAAGTAATTAAAAATCAAGCACAAATTGATTTACGCGAATGTAAGGCACGAAGAAAACCTCATTTAATGTAACGATTTGTATGGGTAAAAAATACGAAAATTGAAAAATCGATGACATTTATATATGACTTTTGGACAGCCTTGGTGTTCATTATATTCTTAAGAGATAGGAGACACATAGTTGAGCGGGTAGTATTTTGGTGTGGGGATGTATGTCTGTGTCTGGCGTTGGAACACTTTATTTATGCGAAGCTCGCGTGAACAGTGACATAGCGGTCTATATCACTATGTTAGAGGAAGCATTGGAGCTGGTTTTCGATTTCCTAGCATCTTTCTGTGAGAACTTGGTGGAGGGCTAAGAGCTTGCATAACCCTCTACTGAGAACTGGTGAATCATCAGGAGCGTTTTTTGTTCCGTGACAAGACCTGCTATCTCTTTCGGAAAGAAGAAATCAACATTGTGCGAAGCTTATGTGGAATTTATTGCATGGCAAGATTGATTGTGAGTTCCTTTTATCGCGAGTGTTTTTTCGTGTTCCTAGGATTTCTGCCAGGCATGAAAGCACATTCCACCTTACGGCGGCCAATGTACTGCAAAGAGCGCATATAACATTAATGCGTTGCATTACTGATAAATTTGTGTCGGACATTTTCTTGGAATCTTGCATTGTTGACATGAAGCTGTTTAGTTGCTTTGTTTAGAATTTGAATGATTTTTTTCCTGCCTTATGTTTTACATTTACAATTATATTATTTGTTTATATTGGTTTTAATGTTTTTGTCCTATAATTGGGAAATCCTGTTGGACAATAAACATTTATTTGTTATTATTATTAATACCTGAGCATCTGGTGCGTCAGGTTAAGGACGCTGACTGATGGCCCTTCTCGGTCTCCGGGTTTTTTGATTTATTTTTTTGGCAATTGAATTAAAGCGATCTTCTAATTTTGATATTTTTTCAAATTAAAGCAGATATATATTTGACACACTGGAAATACTTTTTTTTTACTTCCTGCAGTTTTGCATCCTCTTCTTCTGTGAATATTGTCTTTCAGAATTGCTATTATTGGGTTCAGGGATGAGTACGTAAATTTTTTCAACATATTCCATTCATTTTAGATCTGATTTAGATCGGGTGAGTTTTCGGGCCTGAGCCAAAAAGGGACATGCTATGCTATTGAAACATGAATGTATATGGTTCTTTTTCTACATATAGTGAGTTTAGGAAAGGCAAAAAGACAATTTGAACAGACTTTCTATATTCCACTTGATTCATGGTGCTCTCCGTAAAATACAGAGGTCCGATTACATTCTTAGTTTTGCATGACCAGCTCATGGCAGACAGTAAGTGCTTCATTTTTTTTTGGACAGCTTCATCATTATAACGTTCTTCAGGTCTTCATCTAATGAAATTTACACTCGATTGCATAGAGAATTTGACTTGTAAAAGTTAAATTGTAAAAATTGATACTTGCAAGGAATGATTTATAAAGGACAAAATTTGTATTCATTTACTTTTTTCCAATCTTCAACCATCAAATTTCTGTGCGCTTTTGGCCATTGCTGCGGACTTTCTTTATTTTTTTGTCAACCTAGACTTTTTAGATGGTCTACATCAGTGTAAATTGTGATCGCATGGTGGTCTCAAGTATATGTATATTATGTACCTTTTATTTATCTAGCAGCTTCCTAGCAGAAGATTGTCTATATTTGAGCGCTGTTTTTATAATTAGCCTGTCGTCTCTCTCGGTGGTTTTGCGAACACCATGGCAATGACTGCGACAGCTCGATCTTGACGGAAGATTTTCTCGAATTGATGCGGCTGTTCGACCGTCTGTATACCGAGAATTGCAATTTGCCTGTTTTTAATAAAGTCTCTATTATAATTTCGTCCGCGCTGCTAGTATCTTTCGCTTTTCCCATTCCCAATAAATTATAAAGGAAAATTCAGAAATAAAATTAGGGTCCATGTAATACGTCTATATGGATTCCCCGCTTCCTAAGAAGGCACGTACATAGTTATCAGGTGTAAAGCTCATGGTCACAGCCTTCTGGGACTAAACAAGAGTTATTCTTATTGAATACATGCCAAAGAGTATTCAACAGCAGTTATCTATGGTAATACTTTAACAAAATTACGTACAGCTTTTGACCAATAACGTCTAAGGTTGGGTTACAAAGTCCTTTATTTATGATAATACGCGAGTTTACAAGACCGTTAAAATCCAAGCTATTGTCTGCAAGCATCATTTCTTTGAGTTAAACTACCCACCATATAGCTTGGATTTGGCTCCACCCGATTTTTTCTTATTTAGAAACTTGCACTCCCAGAGGGTGTCAATTTGCAAATAATAGCCAACTGAAGGGGTAAATTGATGTATATTCGAAGACTAACAGAAATAATTTTTTTCTAACGGAGTAAAGTTGTTGCAGGGCAGGTGACATATGTGCTTTGAAGTTAAGGGAGAATACGCTGAAGAAATATTATCACGAAATTTGACAGAAAATTTTTCTAGTTCATCACGTAGCTTGATTCCAATTTCTTCACACATGCATACACATCGCTTCTGCGCATAAATTAAGACAATGTCTTCAAAAGTATCTGTATTAGTATGTGTATGAACGTTTTTCGTAATGTTTTTATAGAGAATTAAAAGTTCGAGTAGTACATAAATCATTATTAAGTAATTCTTTTTGTTGCTATTATTGTACTACTCAATGACATAATAGGGTATTCATAAGTAGTTTATGAATAATTTATTATGAATTGTTTATTTTTAAAGAATCATAGTCGTGTGTATTATTTTTATCATTTACTTTATGAACTGCTACAATACAAGTTTGAAATCAGTAAATGCAATAATATTTATTGCCTTTTTTTCCACTTTTCGTTCTATTTTCTTCGAGATAAAATCTTCATTAAATTTACTTATACTAGGAGACTGGTGTTGATCGTAAAATTATTTATCGAAAGTACAATTTAAATGCTCGTTAAGAACGGGTCGCGATTATCACACTCATACGAAGGCTAACAGGTAATGAAGGAAAGGAAGCAAGATTTTATTTTGGTAATTCCAAATTACATGATTGTAGTCACGAATCCGTATATCCTGAATGCAAGAGATATGTTTCTAACTAAAATAGTTATGAATTAAAGTTGTAGACGTATGAAAATTATGCAAAACGTTAAAATGTTTGTTTAATGTTTACAAAGATGAGGAGATTTGTGTACTAGGTATTTAACCCTAGATATTGATATATATATATATATATATATATATATATATATATATGTGTATATATGTGGGCAATATTAGATTTCCGGGCTCTCCGCGATGTTGGGCAGAAATTGTCGAAAGAATAGGCATCTCGACGTTTCAATGACATCTCAATCTTCTTCTTCAGGAGTTGTTTCGTGAAGAAGATGATTGAGATATCATCGAAACGTCGAGACGCCGATGCGAGCTCTCACAAAACATTGACTTGATGAGCCATCCGTACAGCCCTGATCTAGCATCCTGTGATTTCTTTTTGTTCCCACACAAGAATAGACTTTGTGGTCAACGGTTTTCTACGCCGGAAGAGGCAGTCGAGGCATTCAAAACTCAAATTCCGGAGATACCGCCTTCACAGTGGCAGCAATGGTTTTCGGATTAATTTAAATGAATGCAAAAGTGCATTGATTTTCAAGGAGAATATATTGAAAAGCAATAAAACTATTTTCGATAATAAAATTTTTTTTTGTTTACTATTCCCGAAATATCAGCTAGCGTCCCTGCATAATACGGTGGTTTGCGAAGTTACCGTACGAGTGTCCAGCGATTGACATTTTACCAATGCGAACGAACATGAACCTAACGATGCTGTTCATTTAAACTTTGCGCTAGCGTGATCATAAGACTATTTCAGACCATAAACCTTGTCTTTTTTCCCTCACCTCGCAGTATATTAACACCGTATGCGATGGCGGATAGTTCCTCTTATACAGCTAGAACATTAATAGATTTTTAAAAGAATAATTTGGGGGATCATGGGTTGGGCAACATTTTTTGTTGATTTCTTCCTACTTGATTGTTCATGCTCTAACCACTTATTGAACAAATTGTGCGTGGAGAATCCATAATTTTAGATTAATCGGAAGCAGAACCTAGTTAAACGTATGTGTTAGTAATAGACACATTACGTATGTTGATATAGTCTTGAAAGACTGGGATAGATAAACCTTATCTATTATTTTGGGTTGGCAACTAAGTACTTTCGGTTTTTACTGATAGAGAGCGTTGCTTTATTTTTTGTATAACGTATGTTAGTGCTGTACTTTACCGTTTGTCGCGTGATACTAGTCACATTGACGTAACTTCAGAAGCAAGTAGTGCGTGATTTTTATTAAAGCTATTAGTTGTGGGTTAATTTTAAATGGAGTGCAGAAACAAACGTTTTCGACATATTTTACTAAAGGAAAGAAAGCTGCTGCGGCTCACAAAAAGATATGTGAAGTTTATGGTGCTAATTGCTTAACAGAGCGCACGTGTCAGAATTGGTATAAAAAATTCCGTTCTGGAGATTTTTCCCTGAAAGGTGAGCAACGTTCTGGTCGGCCTACTGAAGTTGATGATGACCAAATCAAAGTCATAATTGAAGAGGATCGTCATATAACTGTTCGAGAGGTTGCGGAGAGGCTACATGTATCGCACACAACAATTGAAAAACATTTAAAATGTCTTGGTCTATACCTCACGAATTGGAAGAAATTCATTTAACACAAAGAATCAACTTTTGCGATATGCACCTTAGACGAAATGAAACCGACCCTTTCTTAAAAAGAATCATCACTGGTGATGAAAAATGGGTCCTGTACAGTAACATAGTTCGAAAACGATCAAGGAGCTAACACGATAAACCAGCTCAAACCACATCGAAAGCTGAATTGCATCCTAAAAAGACCATGCTGTCAGTTTGGTGGGATTACAAAGGTGTTGTGTTTTTTGAGCTGCTTCCAAGGAACCAAACGATCAATTCTGATGTTTACTGTCAACAATTAATAAAACTGGATGAAGCAATCAAAGAAAAATGGCAAGAATTGTCAAATCGGAAAGGTGTAGTTTTCCACCAAGGTAATGCAAGGCCTCACACATCGTTGGCAACTCGTGGGAAACTATAGGAGCTTGGCTGGGAAGTGATGCTACATCCCCCATACAGTCCTGATCTAGCACCATCTGATTACCATTTATTTCGAAGTTTGCAGAATTCTTTGAATGGTAAAACTTTCACAACTCGCACCTGTTTCAATTTTTTTTGCTGATAAGGACCAGAAATTTTATGAGCCCGGAATCATGCAGCTGAAAGAAAGATGGCAAAAGGTGATTGAGCAAAATGGAAAATATATAATTGATTAAAAACTATTCTTTGTTTAGAAAAAAAGTGTTTTATTTTATACTACAAAACCGAAAGTACTTAGTTGCCAACCCAATAATATAAAATTTGAATATAAAGTGCATTCGAGTACGCTAAAACGTCTTCTCTGGACCAAAAATATTTACCTGCAAATAAGCAATATACATATGTACGCATTTAGCGGCAGATTCCGATTAAAAAATTAATCTGTTTGTAAAGCAAATATGTATGTATAATCTATATCATGCTTATTAAAACCGAGAAATATTGAATTATATTTAATTTATTGAATTGTTAAGTTATTTTATTTTATTTTAATAAATATATTAAAGGGTTACAAGACTTTTATTTGGAAATATAAGCATAATTTTAAAAAGCATTTAATAATGTATTTTATCCTTTGTGAAGAAAACAGCTGCACTAATGAAATTAATCTTCTGACCACAATCAGCGCACAAGCTAATCAAACCAGGTTAACATAAACCATTATGCCTAAGGAAAAACTGTCGTTATATGATATCCTTTATTCAATAGCGCCGTATATTCGAAAATACGATAAATATAGTTTATTGGAATGGAAATTGTTTTAATGCAATTAGAAATTATTTCAATAATCCGCGTATGTATGAAACATTGTTTTAAAAATATTTCTTTAAAAGACAATGAAGTATTTTAATTACCGTCCATTACGCGGAGCTTTTGCAATTATTAAGCGAATGAAACTAGAACATTGCATTACGTGTAGTGTTCAATCGATATCAGTGCTACCTGCATTAATTCAATTTTTCTTTTACCAACCCATAACAAATTCAATTAATGCACCGCATATCTCGGCACACATTCTATATTCCACGTTATATTAAACAATAAATAATAAGTTTCACAAGCGATACTAACTATAAAGTTGTCCAATTCACAGAACTGCTGTGTGGAAACCGAAGGTTATGTGTTTACATGGGTACGTACATATGTACAACATTCGTATGTCTGCACAAATACAATTATAAATGTGCATATACACAAGCGCTTCTCAAGAGGTAACTTTCAATAAAATTAGAATATTCATGGGCCATTGTATACGCCACATTAAAATTGTTGCTTTCGTTGATGTAGTCGGGAACCAATAAGAAGAACGATACCTATAAACGGCACAACTTCAATCACGGTCATTCGTCTTCAATCGCGTCTGTACAGTTTCTTTTTTCCTCGTAAATCTTTACGTGAAAATTTTTGCTTCTTTTTATCTGTCGCTTCCGCAACAGTTAATACATATGAAACACGTACATATAGTAGTTCTTCTATTTATAGATGCGAAGATTGTGTAAACAGTCTCTATCTTGGTGGTGGTTTCAGAGTTTTCAAGTGTTTAAAAGCATAAATGATGACCACGTATCATTTCACATAATGGATTCAAAAATAGATTTTCTAGTACAGATTTTAACTATAAAATCTGATATGACAGTTTTATTATACGTTCAACTTGAAGTTCTTTTAACACAAAGAAATCCTTCGTCGTTAATAATTATCGTAAATATAAAACAATTATTTATATAAATGCGATTTAATTTTGTCTATTATACGAACCAACTCTTTTTGTGGTTAAATATTATCAATTAATTTAATTTATCGCTGGTTAGCTGTTGTTTTAAATTCAATTTGAATTTTAAATACGTATATCATTAGGGAGTCTTCTTTGTTTTTAGTATGGGACCTTAAACATTGCGTTGTCCATATTAGTTCGGACAGTTACTGAAATTTAGTAAACTCTTCTAAAAAATAATATAATTGCGTTTAACTATAAATAATATATACTCAATGACATTAGAAGTGTTACACCTAGAAGGAATAGTTTCCTGGACGTGATTTTTTGGTAATGTGATAAGCTTAAGTCAAGAATGAAACGATCAGATTTCCAAGAAATTTTATTAACATTAATTTGAAAAAAAATCAATAATGTGTTTGGCGACCCCGTAGCTGTAGACACTCCTGTACACGTCTAGGCATCGACAAAATAAGATGGTCGATGTCTGCTTGTGGCACCTCGTTCCAAGCAACTTGAACTTGGTGGATTAACTGTGCCAGAGTTTGTGGAGGATGGTTCAAATTGGTAGTCTTCTCCCCATTATGTCCCACACATGTTCGATGGGATTTAAATCCGGTGAACGGGGTGGCCACGGCAAAACATTAACGCCAGCTTCTCGTAGAAAGTCCATAGTACGACGAGCAATATGTGGACGCGCGTTGTCTTGCTGAAAAAGGACGTGTGGACGGCCATCTAGATAAGGCAATAAAGTGGTTTGTAGGACGTCATCAACATAACGCGCAGCCGTCATACTGCCCCGAATAAACAGAAGAGGTGATCGGCTTCCATATGCAATAGCCCCCCAAACCATTACTCCAACAGTCCTGTGCACATGCCTCTCAACAGCAAATCCAATATCACGTCGATCTCCACGACGGCGTCTTACCCTCTGACGGCCATCATGCATGCCTAGGCAGAATCGCGATTCGTCGCTGAATACGACATTATGCCATTCTGCTTCCCAATGCTGCCGTTCTCTGGACCAGTCCAAACGTTGACGACGATGTGATATTGGATTTGCTTGATCAATAAGGTTGATATATAACCCCTTTCCACATTAACTTTTGTAAATTCTGTATACGCATTTCGACAACCAAGTTGTCATCATCAGCAGATAATATCAAAGTGTCGCACCTGGTAAAACACGGCGAAAAACAACCGTACGAAAAACAAACTCCGTACGCGATCCACACCGTTTAAAACCAAGATGTACACTGCTGTTGAGAGGCATGTGCACAGGACTGTTGGAGTAATGGTTTGGGGGGCTATTGCATATGGAAGCCGATCACCTCTTCTGTTTATTCGGGGCAGTATGACAGCTGCGCGTTATGTTGATGACGTCCTACAAACCACTTTATTGCCTTATCTAGATGGCCGCCCACACGTCCTTTTTCAGCAAGACAACGCGCGTCCACATATTGCTCGTCGTACTATGGACTTTCTACGAGAAGCTGGCGTTAATGTTTTGCCGTGGCTACCCCGTTCACCGGATTTAAATTCCATCGAACATGTGTGGGACATAATGGGGAGAAGACTGACCAATTTGAACCATCCTCCACAAACTCTGGCACAGTTAATCCACCAAGTTCAAGTTGCTTGGAACGACACACACACAAGCAGACATCGACCATCTTATTTTGTCGATGCCTAGACGTGTACAGGAGTGTCTACAGCTACGGGGTCGCCAAACACATTATTGATTTTTTTTCAAATTAATGTTAATAAAATTTCTTGGAAATCTGATCGTTTCATTCTTGACTTAAGCTTATCACATTACCAAAAAATCACGTCCAGGAAACTATTCCTTCTAGGTGTAACACTTCTAATGTCATTGAGTATATTTACATTAAGTCCTTTACGAGATTTATAACCAACTGCAGGCAAATATATCTATTAGAGCACCTACAAATAGCTATTATATTTTATGACTCACTGCGGTAATTCCCGGAATAATCCGTACCCCTATAAATACGATTATTTTTGAGATAATATTGATAGCAAAAAACTTGCGAAACTTACCTGCCCTCACACAAAAGAGTCTTGTGTACCGAAATATGCATTAGTTTTCAAATAAACTTGCTAGCGTGCGCATCACTGATAAGACCGTATTTTTTATGTGAATTTCTTAAAATGCCGAGAGGAAAACCAACAAGTTTAGAAAAACGTTCTGTAATTATTGATTTTCATCAAGAAGGTTATTCAGTACGTCAAATTTCTGAAAAGACACATGTTAATAAATCGACCGTTAGTGATATTTCGGCATCATCAACGCACGGGCAGTTTAAGAGATCTGGCACGTTCAGGTCGTAAGCGAATAAGATCTCACGTCGACGACGAGCGTATAAAATTATTGAGTATACAAAATAGGAGACTGACAGCACTCGATATCGCCGCAGAAATGGATCGCGACCGTGCAAGAAAAAAATTTGTTATTACGGTGAAAAGAAGATTAAAAGTTGCAAATCTTCACGGCTACATTGCTGTAAGAAACCCTTACTTCGACGGGGAAGCAGGTAAAACCGACAACAATGGGCAAAAACACACAGAGATTGGACACTGGATGACTGGAAAAGGGTCTTATGGACTGATGAACCAAAGTTTGAAGTGTTTGGACAGTCAAGGCGTGTTTTTGTAAGAAGAGCGAGTGATTAAAGAATGCTGCGGGATTGTATAGTGCCAACCGTCAAACAAGGAAGAAGTTCTGTGCTTGTTTGGGGTTGCTTTTGATACGCCGCTACAGGGGATTTGAAGCGAATCAAGGGTATTTTGCGAAAGGAGGGTTACTTAGAAATATTGCAAGAAATTGCAATACCATCGGAACTTATGTAGGACAACAACACTAAACACTCAGCAGTAATATGTAAGAATTTCTTAAATAGCGAACAAAACAATAATACCTTACGAATAATGACATGGTCATAGAATTGTTATGAAATGAACGGGACAGGAGGGTCCGAAAAGTATGTCCTACCTCAACAAATCTCTTGCGGAAGAATTGAATAGTATGCCGAAGAGGGCCCTTAAAAAACTCGTGAAATGGATGCTTGGAATTGTACGGGCCGTTCTTCGTGCAAACGGGGGGGTTACTTCGATGAGCAGAATGTTTAAGATATCTTTGTTTATTTAACGTTAGAATTACTTTAATTTTTACTATTATACTTTATAAACGTTTATCAACAATAATGCAATCAAAGTTTTGACATAAATTAGTTTAACTGTTTTCTCTTTTTTTAAATTTATGTGAGTGTCCGAACTAATATGGACGCTTCGTGATCCAGACTACGAAGGCACCCGTTTATATTTCGATAGCAAACGAAAAAAAATTTTTATTATCGAAAATAGTTTTATTGCTTTTTAAAATATTTATTTAAAATATATAATGCAATAAAAATTTTAAGTTTTGACATAAATTAATTTAACTGTTTTCCCTTCTTTAAATTTATTTGGGTGTCCGAACTAATATGGACGGTAGTGTACATTAAATGAGTTTTTTTCGAATATACGAGGTATATTGCCAAAATTCTAAGAATTTGGCATTTTTTTATTTCATCAATTTTCATTATTAATTGCTAGGGACAGTATTAAACTTGGCCGCATAGAAACTATCAACAATTGCATTTCGAATATGTAGCAACTAAGCTTTGTTGTGGTGGGTTTCAAGGTAATTCTAATGGTAGTTTATAGGAGTTTCGCTGGTAGTCTTAATATATTCATTGACAAGCTGAATGACACGCCGTGTATAGCTAGTAATTATAAAAAATATACAGATTTAACATTCATTTTTTGTCTTATTCCAATGAGTTGAGGTTGTTTGGTGATTTGATGAGGATTTATAACGGTTAAAGAACTTGTGCGCTTTAACAATTGCCTTTATAATGTTTGTGTGAGTGAAGCATTTAAGAATTACACAAATAGGGTTATATAAATTCTATTTAATTATTAACTAATATATTTGTTATATATATATATTGCTATTATATATACATACATATAGTAGTCGTGTGTATGTATACACACATACACACGAGGTATGACCTTGATACTTCCCAAGCAGCAACCCGTGGTTTCGTCTCTCTGTCGGCTTTAGTTTACTTAGTAGTGGCATGATAATAGTTGACATAAAAATCAAGCAGATAATATACCTGAAATTTCTTGTCAAATTAAAAAAAATCGCCAGTAGAATATTTACAAATGTTAAAGGAGGTGATAAGGCTATGCCACGTGCGCAAGTTTTTGAATGGCACAAATGATTTTCTGAAGGTCGGGAAGAGGTCGAAGACGATGAACGTTCTGGTCGATCTGCGACTGCAAGAACTGAAGGGAGCAGAGGGTTCAGAAAAATAATGAAATTGTGCGGAAAATCTGAGCATTCGGATAATTGCCGATATGGTAACCATTAACAAAGAAACAGTAAGACGCATTTTGCATGATGAATTAAACATGACAAAAGTTTGTGCAAAAATGGTGCCGAAAAACCTCGCTCGGAAACGAAAACACAATCTGATGAAAATTTGCTCTGACATCATCAGTAATCATCACATGTTATAAAACTTGGATTTTCCAGTATGACTCGAAAACAAAGCGTCATTCGATGCACTAGAGAGCCACCGACGAAAGTCTGAAGATCAAACCTTTAATCACAAATACTACAAAGGTGTCCTAATCAAGCTGAGGGAATTCTCTACCAGGACAGCGTATTAGTTTATAATGCACTATCTGTGAAGCAGTTTTTAGCGGACAAGCGCATTACTGTGCTTGATTATCCTCTGTATTCCTCAGATCTCGCACCATGTAACTTCTACCTGTTCCTAAAAGTGAAAAGTGCATTAAAGAGAACACATTTTCAGTTTATTCATGTAAAAGTAAAAGCGGCAGAATTGTTGAAGAGACTGACAACTGATGAACTTCAGCATTGTTTTGAACAATGGAAGACACGTATACAGCGGTGTATAGATAGGAGAGGAGAGTACGTCGAAAGGGATAAAAGTTTAATATAAGTCTATTTGCAATAAATAACCTTTTTCACACCACTCTCGTTATTTAATTGCCACACCTCGTATATAATATTCTATAACAATTATATTCCTTAGTAATTAAATAGAATTCGAATTAATGTACTATATAAGTATTCTGATAATTCGATTTTATGGGTAACGTATTTATAAATACACGTTTTTGTGTAAATGTAATGATCTTATTGTGTAGATGTAAATTTTATATTAATAATAATTTTCGCATTCGATTTATGGATACGATGATTGACATAAAAAGTTTTGCACCAAATCATCACATTATCTTAAGCTTCTAAATTAGTGGAATAATTTTGACTATAACTAAATAAATTTAATAAGTTCATCGTTATCTTCATCAAGCATTCTAAATCGGCATTAAATTAAGAAAATCACAAGGTATGTCGCCGAAACTTTTACTTGAAATATTGAATCTCAGAATTAAAATTACGTTAACAAAATTAAGTATTCTATAGAGAACAGTACGCAAAATGCCATGTGAAAGTTCGTTCCTCACGTTCCACAATTTTTCGCAATATTGCGGAGAGACGTTAATATATACATTTTTTTAAATATTGCTCAAACGGCAAGAGAGATAATGCAGTTGTTTGAAGCTTTTTGTGATTTGATCGAAAATCTAAACAAATTCATGTGCTACTTGAATCGCACGCTATGCACATACTTGTTAATTTTTTTTGTTTAATGAAACATACAAGAACTCTCTTCCTAGTTTGATATCCCTACGACTCGACCTGAAAATATAGAGCAACAATTGGAACTTAAATCGTAACCTTTTTGTAGTAATGATTGAACCTCATCGAAAGTTCCTTCAGAACATGCTAATACGTTATATACAAGATGATGCATTTAAGCGCAACCTTTTATGCTAGTTTATTATATGTAATAATATGGAAAAAATATCAAAAGTTAGTTATCTTTGACGCCTTCTTGAGTAATTTTTGGCAGAATTTCGTGCTTTCTTTCAAAAATTCGATAGCACCGTGATCTTCTAGTTTCCCAAAACACCCATTTTTTGTTGCGAAACAGTTTATAAAACTCAAGATAATGCACAAATTAAAATCAAATTTTGACACATAATTAGACAATAATTTGTCACTATTGACCATTGCTAAGCAACGCGCAATTAGTTACGAGAGTAGTTTGACAAGTAGTGAGAATAGAAAAGAAAAACGAATTTTTTAAAAACAAAATAATTTTTATTTTTCAATATATTCTCCTAAAAGAGCAATAAATTTATTCCAATGGTGCTCCAATGCCCTTATGCCATCTCTAAAATGCGATCCCGGAAGGCTTGTAAAATACTCATTTACGAAGATGATAAGCTCGTCGTTAGACGAAAATTTCTTTCCACCTAGTGCCGTTTTCAATTTTGGAAAAAGGCGGAAGTTGAAAGGGGCTAGATCCGGCGAATAAGGCGCATGCGGTACTAATTGGAAATGCAACTCGTGGATTTTGGACATCGCAACTGTGCTGGTATGCGAGGAAGCGTTGTCTTGGTGAAACAGAATCTTTTTCTTTGCCATTCCTGGCCGTTTAGCATGAATCTCAACATTTAATTTTTGTAGAAGTTCTGCATAATATTGTCCGTTTATTGTGGCACCTTTCTGAAGGTAATCAATGAGCAAAATGCCCTTTGAATCCCAAAAAATTGATGCCATCACCTTGTTTACCGATAAAGTGGTTTTCGCTTTCTTTGGAAGTGCAGAACCACGTTCTAACTATTGTTTCGACTGTTGTTTAGTTTTGGGTGTACTGTAGTGTATCCAAGTTTTATCGCAAGTAACAAATCGCCTACAAAAATCAACCGGATTCCGCTTGTAAAGGTCCAAACACTTAATGGAAATGCGCAAATGAGTGAACTTTTGATCAGTCGTAAGCAATCGCGGCACCCATCTTGCCGAAAGCTTGGAAAGGCCCAATTCTTTCATTAAAATGTGGTGTACGCGTTCTGTTGAAATGTTTACCATTTGTGCTATCTCTCTCACTTTGAGTCGTCGATCTTGCGTAATAATATTACGGATTTTTATAATCAATTCCTTAGAAGTCACGATTTTGGGTGCTCCAGAGCGCGCTTCATCAACACAGCTTGTTCTACCACGTTTAAATTCATTTACCCATCTACTTATTGTGGCGGCTGATGGATCAGATTCACCTAATGTTTCCCGTAACTCATCTTTTATTTCGGTGGTTTTCATACCCTTAATTACGAAGTATTTAATCACCGCACGATACTCTGCTTTTTCCATTTTAACAAAACGACGTGTTGCTTCTTTTTCAATCAGCTGTCAAAAATAAACTAATCAACCGATTTATCTAAATATCGGAATGTAAACATATAAATAGGCAACCTAAATTACAGTGCATTTGTTTTACCAATGTTTTGTTTCTATCACGGCTAGGTAGATTTTTCTATTTCCCCTCGTAATTTAAATCATTTTCGTTCATATTATTTCACGTCCTTTACCAATGTGTTTTTGATTTTTAAATGCATATTCCGTGTAACATTCAGTTTGAAAAAGATTTACAAGCGCACTTGAATTTAGTTACAACAAGAAAAGTAGATGAACAAAACAAAATGCCGTCAAAATGACTATCTTAATAGATGCATTAGACAACTCTCTAAATATATATTTACATTTTTTATCGTCTGAAATCCATTTTATTGCAATATTGCATTAGTCCATGGAAAATTCTAGTAATGACGACCTGTTTTGACAGCTGACGCTTATGGAGACATCTGTTACAATTAATAGAAACTTCCCAGACAATCCAATATTTCCTTTGTGCCTGGTAAAATGTAAATCGCGCGCATAATTTATTCTACGTGGCACACCTTTATATTGCATGAGATATAATTCGCGAAATATAATCATATAATGACTTGAATAATTACACTTTTGCAAGTAAAACATTGTAATGAATGGACGTAATTTGTGAGAGTTTCGTTTCAGTTGGTTGAATTCATATTGATTACCCACAAATGTTAATGTAATAACGGTCCACAGCTCATGTCTGTCATTTTACTAATATACGTTTAATAAAATATCGAATTCTGGTTACAGTGCGTCTTTATTCGTTCTTTATTCGGAGCTGTTGACGAGCGTAAATCTGCTTATTTATGTAGTACAACCTCATTAATTCGATATGGTATATTGCATTAGATGTATTAAGTTCTTTATTCTCGTATTCATTTCATATTAACAATCTTACATTTCTTCTTTAAAACTATTATCTTGTTCTAAATACACTTAAACGATTATAGAGTCGTGCTTTAATTAATATTGGCAGTAATAGTAACATAAAGAGGGTCATCTCTATAAAGGGTGTTTCAAATTTCGTGGTTTTTTTAAAGAATAAATAAAACACATAATTTGCATTCACTTTCAAAAACTTTCTATTGGTAAATGAAGTATCAGTTATGACATTTATATGCGAAAAATAATATCTGCCAAATGGCCTCCTCTTGCAGCTTCACAGACTCCACTTTTTTGTTAAAATTTTCAATGACATTTTGACATAATTGAGGCTCTATCTCACCAATGACACGCATCTTTCAAAGCAGGAATTGATTGTGGATTATTTTTATAAACCAGACTTTTCACATAACCCCAAAGAAAATAGTCCAACGGTGTCAAATCACATGATCTTGGTGGCCAATTAACATCACCGTTTCTTGAGATTACACGTCCAGGAAATATTTCTCTCAAGAAATCAATTGATTCGTGTGCAAAGTGAGGTGCGCGCCAATATTCATTAATTCAGGCCACAAAAATTCGGTTATCATCCGACGATATCGATCACCATTAATAGTTACAGCTTCACCAGCAGCATATTCAAGGAAATAAGGTCCAATTACACCACCTGATCATAATGCACACCAAACAGTAACTCGTTTAGGATGCATAGGTTTCTCATGAATAATTCGTGGATTTTCCTCACCCCACGGCAATTTTGTTTATTAACATAGCCACCAAGTTCAAAATGTGCCTCATTATTTTTTGAGCAAAATCAGCTGGTTGTTAATTGATATTGACAAATGAACGACGTTTTAAATGATCTAATGGCTCCAGTTCATGTGTTGTTTGAACATTATGCGCCTTCAGAGCTAAAGCCTTGTGTAAAATATGCCATGTTGTTGATCCACTAAGTCCAAGTTGTGCACGTAATCTAATGGACATTTCAGGATCTTCAGTTTCACGAACCAAACCAATATTTTCTTGTAAACGACCACTGCGACTGTATTTTTCACTTTTTTGATCTACCACGGAACCAATCTCTTGAAATTTTTTAATAATTTGATCAATAGTGCTTTCAGATGCACGATTATGTAAACCATTAAATTCACGTAGTTTTCTAAAAACTCTTTTCACAGAAAGTTAATTTTCATAAAATAATTCAACATTTTGAACGCGTTGTTGAGCCCTGTACGAAACCATTTTTATAAATGTCATACATCACACTTTTTAAATGCCCACATACCCAGACAAATTCAGTGTGCCATCTATATTTTATTTATTCTTAAAAAAAACGCGCAATTTGAAACAGCCTTTATGTTTAGTAATTTTCCAATTAAATTGTTCATGCGTTGATTAAAATCTGGAACTGGAGTAGAATTGTATTAATTCTGGAACGTTTTTATTATTTTAAGGAATCCACGATCACGTGCTGACGGAATTTAATATACAAAAATATTTTAAATATTTTGTTTTTCAAAAACTGATATTTTTTATTTCTCGGCTAATTAAAAACTACATTATCTGCTTGATATAAATCGTGGCGTAAGGATGACTCCACGCATCTATTTATATTGCCGTCACAAAGTTTAGAAGCAGTAAGAAATTTTAGAAAAAAATATACTAAAAACCACGAAAATTTGCCGGTGTATCAATAACATTGTAAAATAACATATACCGGCATTCGTCTCGTTTATCGATAGTCACATGTGTTGAAGAAAGAAAGGGCGCAAACGTTTTTCTAATAGAGTTACGCGCTACGTCTTGTCAAGAAATCGTGAAAAAATAGAAGCAGACGTATGCAGAGCATGTGTACAGTGCGTATATTCCTTGTATTTTACCGCTGTTATTTGTTATTGCTCCAAAAGCTAATTTATCATATTTATTTCTCCATCCTTGTGTCTACGCTTAGGTAACTTACCTAGCCAGCTTTTACATTTGTTATTTACAGGTTTACAGGTTAGATATATAGTACATTATCGCATCTGGTAGCAATATAAATATAGTATTTAATTTGACATCCTCACTTCCTATCGACATCTTATTTCATATGATAATGATCACGTGATCGGAAAAAATTCCTGATTTAATCTATATATGTATATTGTTATGAAACTAATATCATTTTAAAAATGCGTATATATCAGGTTGTTACAAATGTAATGTCCGTTTTTTCCTTCAGTCTGAACTGAAACGCACCTGTGTGAAGACGTGTATGTTTTTGGTGAAAATTATTATTGTATTTGTAGAAAAGGGTATTTATTTTGAAGTGTGTACCTGTTCCATTTCTTGGAAAGATTAATACACCTGTCTTTGTCTCACCTATGGAAATGCTGTCGGCAAGAGATATTCGGGCAATTTACCTCTTTCAATTTAAAAAGGGATTAAATGCAGCTGCAGCAACGCGAGAAATTAATCAAACGTTCGGTGAAACCACGTGTAATGAACGCACATTACGGCGATGGTTTAAAAAATTCAGCGAGGGAAATTTTGATTTGGAAAATGAGCCTCGCGGATATGCGCGTAGCACCGTTAATGACGACGAGCTGCGTGTAGAAGTTGAAAGTAATCCACCATTAGTCGTCACCTTTGTTCGATTGGCAAAGTGAAAAACTCGATCGATGGGTGCCGCACCAATTAACGGAAGCCAATAAGCTCCGTCGATTAGAGGTGGCTACCTCTTTGGCTAATCGACAGAAAGTTGAACCGTTTCTTCATCAAGTGGTAACGTGTGACGAAAAGTGGATACTTTATGATAATCGGAGACGGTCAGGACAATGGTTAGATCGAGGTGAAGCACCAAGACAGCATGCACGAGCATCACTTCACCCGCGAAAGATTATGGTGACTGTATGGTGAACCAGTAAGGGTATTATTCACTATTAATTTTTGCAACCTGGTGAAACCATCACGGCAGCGTCCTATTGTGCCGAACTGGAAACTATGCATGGAAAATTGAGCCGCTTGCAGCCCTCACTAGTCAATAGACATGGACCCATACTTCTTCATGATAATGCAAGACCTCGTGTTGCACGACAGACAATCCAAAAACTTTCGGAATTTGGTTACGAAATTCTCCCTCACCCACCTTATTCACCTGATCTTCCGCCAACTGATTTTCATTTTTGCCGAAGTTTAGACAATCACTTAAAAAATAGGGACTTCCCTGACCGGGAGTCTGTAATAGCAGTGTTTGAGCAATATGTGAGCCGTCAAAACCTAGATTTCTTTTCAAAGGGAATTTTTCAGCTTCCTGGCCGTTGACAACAAACTATTGATGTAAATGGAGACTATTTTGCAGAATAAATATTTATATTTTTTTAAATTTAGACCCTTTTCTATTCCTTACAAAATCGGATATTTCATATGCAACAACCTGATAAATATTTATATTATAACGGAGCTAGTCTGGTGCATGTTAAGTAATGTATATCTTCGCCTACAACAATATATTGCAACTTTTAACTCAAGTTTCATTTGCAAAGTATATTGGACAACAGTAATACCAGGTTGTTCAATAAGTTTTGTCGTTCGATAGAAAAATCACGATTTTTATGATTTGAAATACATTTTATTATTGAACATAATCTCCATGAACTTCAATACACTTGTTCCAGTGGTCTTCTAATATATGGATTCCATTCGTGAAGTGAGAATCCGGAAGACTGTCGAAATACGCTTCCACGGCTGCTACTACCTCTTCGTTCGATGAAAATCGCTTTTCGTATGAATTTTTTAAGATGTGAGAACAGCCAGAAGTTAAAGGGGGCTAAATCTGGCGAATAGGGTGGATGTAGCAACAATTCGTACTTTAATTCACTTATTTCTGCCATGGTTTTTTGATCTGTGTGAGAGGGTGCGTTGTGAAAAATGGTTTTTTCTTCTGTAAACCAGGTCTTTTCTCAGGAATTTGTACATTCAGCTGGTCCAAAAGATTACAACAATAATGTGAGTTTATTGTTTCTCTAATTTGGAGGTAATCCACGAACATATTTTTTTTTGCATCCCAAGAAACTGATGCTAACACCTTCTTGGTCAATTTCTGAATCGTGTCCACACCACTCCTTAACCTCTTGCTTTACCCAAGAATCATAGCGGTAGACTCAAGTCTTATTCATAGTGACGAAACGACGCACAAAATCGTTTCTATTCTTTCTAAAACGCTTCAAATGTTGCTGAGAATGTCACATTCGAATGTGTTTTTGTTTCGTTGTTTACGAACACGGCACCTATTTTCACATAGCGTAACCCCAGTTGTTTTTCTATCTTTCAAAGAGTTTTCATATTTTAGCTGTGTGCGTTGGATCGTTATCTTGTTGAAATATAAACCGTTTTCCGATAATCCGACTTCCGAATGGCAATGCGTTATTTTGCAGGATATCCAAATACTCTTCCTTTGCATATTCCCATGATTTTTACCAAACCATCCGTTCTTATGCCAGCAAAATAACCTCAAACCATCACATTTCCCTTATCATGTTTTACCGAAGGCACTAAACGAGCCTTATTAAGTTGTTCGTCCGGTTCCCGACGACAGAAAATTCTACGTTTAGAACTCATCGGTCCTAAGACTTTTTCCACTCATCTATTGTCCAATTTAGGTATTTTCTTGCCCATAGCATTCTTTTTTGTTTATGTACACTTTTTAATAATGTTTTTTTTTACTACAATATATCTACTTAAGCTTGTTTCCAACAATCACCTTTTTACCGTAATAACAGTTTTTTAAAACAAAAAAAATCTCTTACTGCTTACTTGTTGCTACAGACTTTAGTTCCAAAAGGATCTAATTAACAATAAATTTTTAGAATAACTATAAAACTGTTGCGTATTTAACAAATTATAAGTACATATGTATCTGTACCACGTTTTGATAGTTCACCAGAAATAAATTTGGTGGTTTCATAGCTTCCGTTATAGATATAAAATTTTGCGCATTGTATCATTGAAGAACTAACTAAAACGTTATGTTTTACTTCAGTCATTTACATCACATCGTTTTCGAGAAAAGATGTACGCAATGTATTCGAAAAGTTCTAAGACTTACATTCAATTTTGGGAATAAAAAATCTACCAGATAAGTCTAATACATAGGGTGGATCGTTAGTCATTGACATGTATTTTTTAAGCTAGAAATTGAATAACAAGACGATGCACTGTGGCTTCGCGTTGTAAGAGAAGCGGTCAATAATTAGTAAACGTTGTAACGTGTACCGTGGCGAGCCTTTTCCATATCTGTCCCATAATTTCAAATCCAGAGGTCAAACAAGTGCATTTTAGTGAATGAACACTTGTGAATATTGCCTGAAATAAATTATAAAAGATGTAATTACAAATGTAGCATTTTAGTGGGTTTATAGACACAGTCTACGGATGACCTATGATGCCGTAGAAGTCATATAGAATGCGCGGAGGACGCACAAATGTCCTCAATACAAAGGGTACTAGGAAAGTTTTGCAATACAGCTTTGTTTATTTAATTTTTCCAAGTAATTTCCTCTACACTCAATACACCTCTCCATCCCCCGCAACTAATCTTTAAACCAGTTCTGCCAAGTTTCACTAGGGAGTAAAGCACACTCGTTGTCCCAAGCCCCCAAAAGGTACTCATCACTGGAAAGCCGCCTCCATTTTAGCTTCATTTTCACACGCGGGAACAGTGCAAAGTCGCAGGGAGCAAGATCTGGACTGTAGGGAGGGTGCTCGAGAAGTTTCAATCCTGTCGTGGTCAAATATTCGGTGTAGGCTTTGGCGTGGCGAGCTGGAGCATTATCGTGATGGAGGAACCAGGTGTCCATTCTTGACTTTCGCCGCAGGTCCAATGACTTTAGGTAGGCACTGTTCAGTATACCACTTAGCTGTGACTGGCTTCTGTGTGTCCAAAACGACGCGTTCTACAACTCTACTCGATTTGAAAAAATTTTCTTTACAGATTGGGATTTTGTGGCAACTACGTGTGTGTCCTCATCATCAAAGACCCAAACTTTGTTTTGAGCTTTGGTCGGCACATCGTAATAGTACAGCCAAGTCTCGTCACCTGTCACGATGTTGTCCCTTATTAAACTTTTTTAGCAACTCCCGCCACCAAGTCACACGTTGTGTCATCTGCTCTTCAGTCAGTGGATGTGGCACCCAGAGAGAACAAAGTTTTTTCACGTGCAAAAGATCATGCAGAATCGAACGAATTGCTGGTGCATTTAGGCATGAAGTACCCTCTATCTGCTGGTAGGTTACTAGCCTGTCCTTGCCAAGCCTTTTCCTCGCAGTAGTAACGTTTTCCTCCTAACTGACGTTCGTGGGCTTCCCGGCCTCTCGGCATCTTCCACAGTTAAATTTTCTCTTTGGAATTTTCTATACCACCTGAATATCGTTGTGCGATGTGGACAAACATCACCTAGTGCAAGAGTCATTTCTTCGAAGCACTGGTCTATGCTATCTGCTTCTGGGCTTCCGGGCTGGAACCGCGTCACTAGTATATCTGCCGAGGTTTCGTATGGTCTATGTTTAAACAACACACGAAATTATAACGCAAAATTGCCCATATCTCATTTCATGACCACGATGCCATTGCCAGCACTTTACACTCTCACTACAAATAAATAACTGAGCCCATCGACATGGCGCGGCGGCTACTATGCACGTATGAACATGTCTCAACATGCAGCAGCTTCCCACGATTCATTGTTGCGTCATATTGCAAAACTTTCCTAGTACCCTTGTAGGTTATGATGCAGATGCTTATCTGTACTATAGTTCTAATTTAGCTCGGTTTAACAACTTTTTTTATTCGAAAAAATGGAAGGGCCTTTGGACGAAACCTTCTACATCTAATAACTCACACAAAGCAACTATTGAACAATATTTGGCCGAATTGTAAAGGTAATTTCTTTCTCAAAATAGGGGACTATTGAAACTGATAGAATATGTGTTGAAGATAGTTACATAGAAAATTAAAGAGCTAGTAATGTTACATTTATAAAGATTTCAGAACCTGATCTATTTAAATGTAGCGTATAATTAAAATGTGCATTTATCTCTTTATCTTCAATAAATCCTTAAAAAAGCTTTGCAGAATTTAACACATGTATTTTTTACTTCCAACTACATATTTTTTTTCATTTTATTGAACTAAAGAAAGTATAGGACAAACAAAATTGTCATAAATAATATAAAAAGTTAAAAGTATTCATAGAGATAAATTTATAATTAAATTATTTTATATTTTCATGTTTTCTCTCCCATAAATGTATATAGCGATGGTTTTAAATGATGCATTACGAACAATATATACTGATTATGCATTTATCTAAGTATGTATTAATCTAATCTGTTACAATGTTGCGATGCTTGCTGGTGAACTACTTTCCTTTGGATTACCTTGCCTGGAGCAACCAACAGTGGTAGCATATGAGTGTGTTTTATTATTACTTTGTATTCACTTCCTTAATGTACGTTTTCGCTCGTTAGACATTTTCGTATGCACGCTCTGTGATGAAGTGACGTAATTTTTCAAATATTTATCGAGATTCATTATATCTGGTAATAAATTCATCGCCATGAGGTGTTAAAATACACGTTTATAGCATGAAAGTTCATAATTAAGTGGGTTACATAATAATACTCGCGTTCGAAAAATGTTTTAACCAAAACATAGAAAGCAAATGGAATTGTTCCGCCCATTCTAAATATTATGCAAAATGTTATCTGATCATCACTTATTAAAGTGCAAGCCAAATATGTTTGTATATGCAACTTTAGATACCGAAGTGTATTTTAAGTTGCATAACTCTAGTTAGAAAGTGTGAAATAGAATTCATCATTCAACTCTTTTTTTTTAAATGACTTAGATAATATACAAGAGGGTGGGTTGAAAAAATGCATGAAATGAAGATGAAGAAAAGAATTTAGCGGTTTGAAATCGCGTTTATTTCTTATCATAATCGATAGATTCGAAGCAGCGATGATCAGAAATTTCTGTGCGTTGATAAAATTCCAAACTCAAGTTCGTTAAAACAAGCATTGACACAAGCTCTAACATTGTTGTCTGTTGAAGATTTCTAACCTGTAGGTTTTCCTCAATGAAATGATGTCCAACAATTCTAATAGATCAAATAGGTTAAAAGCATTACATCGATTTTAATTCCCTACATGAACATTCGGACCAAAGTGTTCTACAAGTCGTGATTGTCATTGTGACCTTTCAATTTTTTAGCCACCTCTTCCTTTGTGAGGTTAATAAAATTTGTAAATAGAAAACGTTCTAACAATTTTTTATGTTGTAGTCATTTTGGTTAAACATTTCTATGAATAAAAAACATGAAATTTAACGGCAAGCATTTCGTAACAGTAGTTTTTTACAACTTCAAAGGTGGGTTCGGTCGGACAGGGTTGTTTTGTTGAATAGAAGAAAGTATGTAGTACCAACCCATGTTGGCAAACTATCGTAGAACATTGGCGTAAGGAATTTGATGACTTTGGCAATGAATCTTCAAAAAATTAGATTTATAAAGAGCGCCCACAATAATCGAAACAATATTGCGATTCTATACAAGATGAAAGAAAATTATGTTAATGTTCAGTAACCGTGGGTATTAATTCCTGAGGATTTACTGGTAAATTCGATTGTTATCTCTCTACTATAGTTGTTTTCTTGACACGATATAAATAATCTTCATGACCAGTGTGACGACAAGTGGTGGAAACCTATCAAACCTCTTATTTATTTCAAATTCTGACATTGTTTAAATTATTGATTTATTTCTGGCATGTAATGATTAATCCAAGTCTCATATGTGATGACAAATTCGCACATGCAATTCACCTCATTTTTTCAAAAACGTGCCAAACACTCACGAGGAATTTGCATTCATACCAATTTCTGATCAAGGTTGAGGAGTAACGGCACCTACTTCTCGAATAGCTTCTTCATATCCAACTCGTCATTTAAAAAGTCTGTTGCGTGTTCTTTTAATGTCGTTTGAAAACATTTGCGGTGGTCTTTTAAACACCATAGCATGCACTATTCCAAGAATTTCCGGTATAGTCGTAGATTTCAGACGTATTTTATGTGGTACATCTTCAACGATTGTACCACCTAGACAATGAAGTCGTTCTTCAGACCATTCTTCATCTTATGATTAATATTTGTTGCTATCTTTCAAGGAGAAGTACTTAAATGATAGCACGAATTTCAACACATTCCATCTCGTTAAAAACTCCGAGACATTCCTTTAATTAAACAATCATTTCAGTGAAATTAATAAACGTACAGATCTAAAATTTAACTGTAGGCGTTGTTAAGGGCGACAACTTATTAGCATACCATCTCTCGTAGGTATAATATCACCGATCTCTTTTTGAATACTAAGAGGTCCTTTATACACTCCGCGCAACATGAATAGGACCAACTGCATATATGACATTTGTAGTTGGTATAAACATGGTAGAGCGCTGGAATTGTTATTTTCGAAAATAAGAGGGTTGAAAAAAAGATGTATGTAGGTACCAAATATAATTTTTGTAAAAGTCAGTGCAAATGTACGTTACTAATGACAATAAGTAGAGTAATTAAACGCCACTTGAATACGACCAATCTACAAAATAAAAGATTCGTTTGCAATAACAAAATACTTTATTGTTCAATAATGAGTACTTTTGCCATTATTTCTTATAACCTCAAATAGTCGGGATGGAATGGAATTATACAGGGTTCTCAAGTAGTCAACGGGAAGTTCCGCCCAACTTCGTTTCAGCGCCTGCTCTAGTTCGTCAGCGCAACTGAATTGGGTAGCATTGGAGTACAATTTACGCGACAACCATCCCCAAACATTTTCTATGATGTTCAGGTCGGGGGAGAGCGATGGCCAATCGAGAACCTCCATGCCTTGTTCCTGAAACTAGCGTCGAACAATGCGCGCGGTGTGAATACTGGCATTATCCTGTTGGAAAATAAATGGCCCACCTGCCATAACGTTGGAAAATTTGTCTTTCACCTGTTGCAGCAGCTGGACGTACTTTTCCGAATTCTGTCTGCCCTTCACTATTACTAAATCAACAGGTCCGTTATAGGAAACAGCTCCCCATACCATGACTGAACCAACATCGGCTCGCCTTCGTGACTGAATCACTTCATCTTTACGTAAATCGTGGAAATAATAAGAAAACCCATCCGGGCCATCTAAATTAAACTTCTTCTCGTCACTGAAAATAACAGTTTGTCATTCTCTTGTCCACCCCATTTTTGCTCGAGCAAACTGAAGACGTGCAGTGCGCTGAAATTCCCTTAAAGGAGGCCGTCGTTTAATTTTCAAACGTTTTAAATGCGGACAGGTCTTCAGTAACTTCTGTACAGTTCTTATCGATGCATTCGTTCCAACGTTATTCGCGATTTGTCTTGCCGTTAATGCCGAATTCGATGCTTCGCGTAATATGGCTCGACGTTCTCTCTTAGTTGTAACGGATGTTGTTCGCCCTTTAAAACGTTTTCCATAATTCTCGGGATCCCTAATAAAATTGTTCACAACCTGGTGTGATCGACTTATTTTCTTTGCAGTAGCCCTTGAGGAATACCGTTCTTGATGGAACGCTTTAATTTTTCCAATTTCTTCCATACTTAAGCACTTCTGTCGTCCCATCGTTGCACAATACCCTTAATTACAGATGTTTGTTTATCCGGATACACGTTGTAACTCGACACTCATCCGGTAACTATTAAATACTGGTCGTATCCAACCGGCGCGGTGCATTTTATATGTATGTGGTACTTACGTCACCCAATGCATAACGTTAGGCACAATAGGCGCAATAATGCGTATTATTTGCCATATCATACCATTACAAACTTGCATTGTATTTTTAGTAAATGAATTGTTTTTCAAACCACCGAAAGCTTGCAACAAGTCGGGTGGTCCTATTCATGTTGCGCGGAGTGTATATAATTCGATTTACATAGTATACATTTTTGTTTTCTTCTAATTTTTTAGCTTCTTCACCTGTCGTGAATGGTATGAAGCATTGTCCATGACAATGGAACTTCTTTCGGGTAATACTGGCAAGAGCTTTTTCTGAAACGAATCTTCAAATACCCAGCCGAAAGTAACATTTCACCAACCCAATTGCTTACAGAAAACCAGCGCGTAAAATAATAATTCTTTACTTCAGAAGGGGTTAAATCTAATTAACATGCCTGTGAATCATTAATCCTTTTGTTTTTGGTATCGTGAGTGTCATACTAAGTTTGACCAGTAACAAATAAATCATGAAGGGCGATTTATTTGTTACTAAGTTTGACCAGTAACAAATAAATCGCCTTTCATCTCGAAATTTTTTCATGTTGGTTAAATATTCTTGACGTAATTTTTGTATCCTCGGTGACTACATCATAACACGTCGTTTGTATGCCAATAAATTGTCCCAAATCAGAAAAAAATTTTGCTTTAATGTTTGCCATATTGTTGTTCTGGACTCTTTTATTTCCGTATTTCCATTAATTTTTTTTGTAAGCTATTTAATGTGGCAACTTCAACCTCACCCAACTTGGTACTTTCTTTACAGATCTTTTATAACGCCTAACTCTTCTTTCCGTAATACCATGCTTCACTATTTTATAAATTGTGATGTAGTAGACACCAGTTAACTTCGACGTTCTTTCTGTAATGATCTTTTCTGTAACTTCCGCATTTTCTTCTTGTAAATTATTATATACATTTAACAGTATTTGCTTTGCTTGAACTACCAAATGAATCTTTTTAGCACCACTATTTACATTGCCCGTCTCCGAGTCACAGTTATCGTTATTTATTCCATATTGCTCACTCTCCGTCTTTTCTCCCAAGATTTCCACATTTTCTTATAATAAAATATATGTTTTCTCGCCCTACGATTTATATTTTGCCAATTTAATTATACAACATTATGAAATGACTTAAATTTAATTTCCAGAACTAATATACATAAACAAATTAGGTTCACTTACTTAGACACAATGTATTTAATACCACCCTGGGCTATTAAAGTAAGGAACAGCTCACATCTCAGATGTGTTTACGTTTCATTAATCCCCCATCACGGGGTACTACAAAAACAAAATCTTAAACGAAAAGAAAAGGAACACAAATAAATAATTAGAAAAAGGGGGAAGACACTTAGCGATCGTCATTAATATAAACTAATGCATGTTACTGGTATATAAAAGGGCTAGATTAAATCAACACATCACGGGTTTAATTTTAGAAAATACATATTGCTTATGCAACACAAACAATAATTTTGTAGAATTGGTTGCATATCTGTGGCATTTCCAGGCGTGTAAATCCTCAGTTACACAGATGTATATTTCTGCTTACCAATGTTCTAGTATTTATATGCGTTTGTTATGAGTATTTGAGAAACGAAAGTTGTACATACGTATGATTAAATAAAAACATTTTAATCACACAATATAACATCAAATTCAGACTGACATAAGTTAACGGTAAATTAATTAATGCATTATTTATTGAGAATCGTTCAGTTTTTACGTACTCTTTGTTTTCCAACTTGGCAATTCTTCAAAACATAACTGTTAAAATTTACGTACATTCCGATCGTAAGGACGCTTGTTACTTCAATAGAAAGTTAACTGCCTTCAGTTTATTTTGAAACATGACAAAAGTGGAACACCGATTAGTGATTATGTTCCAATTTTTAAAGAACAAAATAAACAATGAAATCGAAGTTGAGCTGCAGTTTGTTTTCTGGAAGGAATCTATTATCGATTGCATGCATAAAAAATTAAGTGATATGGTGCTGGTTGAATAAAATTACGCGAAGTAAACATATTTAATATATATTTGTTGTTTCGATTTTATACACTGAATTGAGTATGAAAAAAATGGGCAAGATTGGTATCGCATTTGATGGCTGTTGACCACAAACGCAAACAAGAACACATTTCAAGCCTTCAATTTAGGGAAGTTAAGACATAATTCGAAAGAGTTTTGGCGCTGAATAATAGCAATTGTTGAAACCTGGATGCACCATTAGACAGCCGAAATGAAACAATGAATATGAGGTTAATACAAGTGCTTCGAATAAGGCAAAAACCGTACACTAACTCCGAAAAGGCTATGGCTAATAGTTTAGAAGGTTTAATTATAGGGAAATAAATGGGCAAAGATCGGACGTGCCGAAAACGTCTGATTGCAGTGGATTCGAAAGCTTAAACTTGTTGAACTGAACCATCAACTAACACTAGGAATATATCCACTGAACTTGATATTTTACAAAAGTTTGTTCAATATCAGCAAAGACCACACATTCACTCGGCCGAAAAAGTTGGCTACTATTTTTTGGGACAATTTTGGATTATTTTCGAGAAGGTAAAACGATAACAGGAAAATATTGTGCTGCATCCTTTCCAGATTAACTGCATATTGCAAAGGCTCCACTTAAAAAAAAGATGAGTTCTTTTTCTACGGGATTAAACACGCTTCCTATTTCAATAGCAAAAACTCATGAACCACATCTCGAACTGCTTTCGCATCAAGCTTATTCACCAACTTGGTTCGATGGCAAAAATTCATGAACCACATCTCGAACTGCTTTCGCATCAAGCTTATTCACCACTTTGGTTCGATGGCAAAAATTCATGGACCACATCTAGAACTGCTTTCGCATCAAGCTTATTCACCACCTTGCATCGGTGGCAAGAGATCTCAATCAAATGATTAGGTAATCGCTGAATTTATCCCATATTTCGAACAGTTTGATAAAGCTTACGTTACTGGAAGGACTTGAATATCGGTGGACAAAATGTAACAAGTTACAAAGAGAGTACGTTGAAAAATAAAATATCTTTTTGCCAGGAAGTTTGCCTTCTTATATAGACTTACTAATTATTGATCGGCCCTCGTATTATTCAATAAATATATTTATATTAACGACTCATGCCCATTTTTACTTAACTAGCATATTAAAACCGAAGTATTCGAGTGCATCGCCCACTTTTCTCTAGAAAACGCAAACATGATCTTCAAATTATTTCCCATAGTAATGTAACAGTCACTAACCGAATATTAAAGGAACAAAACGTGTCTTTAAAGTACTATCATTGTACGTCATCAATTTCAACAGTCAATATTGTATTGAAATCAATTCAACTGAAAACTGGTAGTGATAAAGATCTTCCGTACGTAAGGTCCTTATTTATATACAACACGATCTGAACTTTAACCTCTGTTGCTGTTTATTTCACGCTACCTTAAATTCAGAGAAATTGTAACGCGCTGCAATGCTTATTATTGTCTGTGTGTAATTTCAAAGAGGATGATGCTATGTGTCTGTGACAAACGTGGAAATTTTTATGATGTCGATACAGATAGGAGGTACAAGGGAGACTTTTCACGTCACACTGAACATCAAAGGCAAAAACTGACCTATTTTTGCCGTTACTATTTGCCTCTCAAAAATTAGTGTCACTGAAACTCACGTGAAATGGAGCGGACAGACAGCAATCCAATTTAGAATACCGGTTTTATCTACCAAATTTATTACTAAATGATATAAGATTTTTTTACATGCTGCTCCTCTTAGTGGTCCTACGGAACAAAAAAATTCATCGGTACTACAATAGATTTCAATTCTATTAAAATAAATATTTTTTAATTGAATTACTTTCTTATGTACACTACCGTCCACATTATTTCGGATACTCAAATAAATTTAAGAAAAGGGAAAACAGTTAAACTAATTTATGCCAAAACTTAAAATTCTTATTGCATTATTGTTTATAGATGTTTATAAAGTATAATAATAAAAATTAAAGTAATTCTAATGTTAAATAAACAAAGATATCCTAAACATTTCGCTCATCGAAGAAATCCTCTTTTGCGCGAAGAACAGCCCGTACAATTCAAGGCATCCGTTTCATAAGTTTTTCAAGGACTATTAGGTGTACTATTCCATTCTTCTTGCAATGTGTTCCACAAGTGATTTGTTGACGTAGGACACACTTTTCGGACCCTCCTGTCCAATTCATCCCATAACAATTCTGTGGGGTTTAGGTCAGGGCTTTGCGGTGGCCATGTCATTATTTGTAAGGCATTATTACTTTGTTCGCTATTAAGAAATTGTGACATATTACTGCTGAGAGTTTGGAGTCGTTGTCCTTCATAAACACAAAAGTTTCGGCGATTAAACGTAGCCCCGATGTTATTGCATTTTCTTGCAATATATCTAAATAATCCTCCTTTCGCAAAATACCCTTGATTCACTTTAAGTCCCCTGTGCCGGCGCAGCAAAAACAACCTCAAACATGTGCTCTAATAGATGTGTATATTTGCCTGCAATTGGTTATAAATCTCCTAAAGGACCTAATGTAAATATATTATTAATATTTCAACGCAATTATATTATTTATTAGAAGAGTTTACTAAATTTCACTAGCTGTCCGAACTAATATGGACGGTAGTGTATATTCATATCATAAGTTTAGATGAGTTGAATAATTCGCCAGTTAAGGAAGCAAACAACGTACAAGTTTATGAAGAAAGTTGTTTGGAAATATTTAATTTAATGCAGGGGAGCTTACAATGACAAAAATTTGCATTTTTTTTGGCAATTTTGTCATTTATTCATAAACATCTCAAATTTATGTGCTTCATCCAATGATTTTACAAGATTTCAAAATCGATTAGTCACCAAGCATGTTTACCAAATTACCAAAACATTTAAAAGTGATGATGGAATAAAACATTGCTTCAAGAACTAACTGTCTTGAATAAAAGCAGATTGTGTTTCATATGAAATATAATTCGTTAGAGCAAACCTTCTTTAGTACAAGGAATAAAGTAGTTTTGTTAAAACAATAAAATATTGTGAAAGAAACATTGCCTCACAATACACGAATGTATTGACCGACAGAACGAGAATGCGTCTATCTCGCAAGTCGGAAACAAAGTTGTCAGAGGGTGTGTAGACAGACACTTGCAATCTCGGCGATTTGCAAATTAGATGAATGTTAGGAGAAGTCATTCAAATATTAATAACACCCTGTTTACTACATATGTTTCAGAGATTCACTCATCATTAGGTAAACTTCTGTTATTAACGAACGATTCCTTTGTAAGGTTTATCGTACATTTTCGGTGATTTGGAATATTATTCGTTTCCTTATTGTTGTAAATAATTATCAATTCTATTCATTTACAAACTCTGCTAATAATTTGTCTTACTAACCGATGTTCTTTCACGACCTTGACCCATCCTTCATTTGGCCCTACAGCAATTCTTTCGAATCATTGTATTCAGAGGCATCCAAACCATTATTTTTTAAGTTTTATCTTCATGTTTCTATTTAATAATATTAAATGTTGGAAAAGAAAGTTCTTCAGGGATATTTTTGGCTAGAATATTCCTAGAGACGTTAACTTACACAAACAATTAATTTGTTGACTGCCCATCAAGTACTCGCCTCCCTAATTATAATATTACCTTCTTTGTACTTGAAGGCTTTGTGTACACATTACTTTAAGGTTTTTTTCTCATGCTTCCTGATCAATTTAAGTGTGTTTTTTCATACTTATTACTGTGACAAAATTGTATACATTTGAACTAATAGAGTAAAATTTACCTTATGAGAAATGTAACCTCCTTCAGCATTATATAAAATAGTTGGTCAAAAAAAATACCGAAGAATTAAAATATTTATACAATAGAATCACGAGAATATTGACATAAACAACGTGACATTTTAACGGTAATTTTAGCAATTTGAAAAGAATGTTAGATAATTGTATAATTTAAATGTTATTACATATTCAGTTACTAATTTTTACAAGTATCTAAATATATTTACCATTTTGGTTATTAAAGTAATTATTTAATTTTATGTAATTTTGGAATATTTCATAGAACTATTTAAAATAATTATATATCAGATGTGTAAACTAGGTTACACTAATTCTGCTGAAAACATATATTATATGAGTAATATTAGATTCTCGGGCTCTCCACGATGTTGAACAGAAGTTCTCGAAAGAATCGTCTCGACGTTTCGATGATATCTCAATCATCTTCTTCAGGAGTTGTTTCGTAGTGAAACGTCAATCTGCAACTCTTAGATTCTCGGGCTCTCCTCGATGTTGGACAGAAGCTCTCGAAAGAATCGGCGTCTCTACGTTTCGATGACATCTCAATCAACTTTTTCAGGAGTTGTTTCGTAGTGGAGCGTCAACCTGAAACAGTTTCAGGTTCACGCTCCACTTTAAATTCACGAATGCGTTTTGGTAGAAATTATAAATTGGTCTAATTTTGGATAACTGTTTCTAATAAATTCAGCTACAAGATGACATTCATAGAGCAAACAGGTTACATGAAGCAATTGAGGATAAAATTGTTTTAGTAACTTTCTAGCTGTAACCATATTCGAACCCCCATCTGTAGCCAACATTACAATTTGGGTTGCCGATATATTGGACTTCCCGAAGGTATGTTTTATGTCCGTTCCGCGTTTGTCTTCTGTAATATTCTACTACGTAAAAGAAGAGTCAAGGAAATCTCACCGCTTTTTAAAGTGCACACTAACACATATAAAATACTATTCTTTCTTGCAGCCGTTATTTCATCTATAGTCAGCCATATTTTTTGATCTGTTAACTCTGCTTTTATTTGATCCGTAATCGTGTTTTTCAACCGGGGAAAATTATACTGTAATTGACATCTTGTTGTCAATCTTCATTTCCCAAAAATTTTGCATTTCTTCATTGTCTACAAAATTTTGTGGAATGTTGCACATATTTAACATAAAGATAGTCATATAGAAATTTATAATATAGTACATCACGTTGAGCATTTAAACGGTGTTGTTTGCTATTAACATGTATTTTACACATACAAATACTGTACGGTGAAAGGTTGATATTGCAAATAATACATTTAATAATAGTGCCAGTGTATTCTATTGTCGAAAATCGGTTAAGAAATTAACACTCGTCGAATATAGCAAAGAACGCCGTCGATTCGCCATCATCAATCTAATCCGGCATTCATACACATACCATACGCATATGAATCTCGATTTCGGGTATATCCAATCGCTTTCAAAATATATCATCGCCGCCAATGAGTGCGCACTCATTTCTGCAGGCTTAATCATTAGCATTCATTTCATGAACTATTAAATTGAAAGCACTCTATTCTATCTTTTGTTATTTATATATTATATGTTATAGCTCCACGAACATCGAATTCGATGCCTCTTTTATTAAATTGATACATTAAAATACACGAGGATAGTACTATTAAGAAGTATTGTGTCCAAAATGTCGTTACAAAACGCAAAATATAGTATTTGAAAAAAAATCTTCCGCCACTACATACATATCTATGAATGTAGCAATACTGGCAGCATAACGGAGAAAGTTTGCAATTTATACATCACGAAGTGTTAGATTAACCCGGTATTATACATACATACCAATACGTAAAGTGCAAGTTTGTCTGTATAAATTCTCTTATCAATTAATCTATTTGGAATTTGGTATATTTTAAACGTAGATTAATTTTCAACATCTAAAATGTTTCATTCAAACGTAAATCTTTATAATAGTCAACAAAATGACAATCACATTATATATATTTGATTCAATACATTTCCTGTTCTTATTAAATACATTTTACCTCTTAATTTTTAAGCTAAATGTTACAACATTCGGATGCTGTGATTTCTAATCAGTTTTGACAAATAAAAGATTGTTTTTGTTCGAATCTAATTATAGGAGGAATTTTTATAGTGAAATTGGACAAATAATTAATGACGGTAAAAAAGGATTAAAATAATTAATATAATCGTTTCTTAGTTCGGATTTTTTTCGTTATTTTAAAATCCTTTGCGTAAAGACGCCCTAATGGTTTCTACGTATACCATGTGACAAAAAAAAACGAATCGCCCAGTAGAAGTAAATATTTTTACACCAAATTTTATACAAACGTTTACTGTCTTGACAGTAATATATGATTAAATTGTCGTTGAAAAATTCGTACACTTTATAGAGAAAATTTAATAAATGTTATTGACCTGTTATTCGATCGCGCATACAAGATATATGGACGTCTGTGGATGCTCTTTCCAAGCAACTTGTAGCTGTTGTAAGTTCATTAAATGGTTATATGCTTCCTAGCTCTCAAATGAACTTACAAAGCTATAGCTCTTCAACCTATCATATCATAGACATGTTCTATGAGTGATAGTCCTGGTGATCATTTAAGAATATTGATGTCGTTTTGGAGGGATCGTAATGTAGTAGTTACAACATGAGGGCGGGAATTTTCTTGTTCGAATGTCGCCTTATTTAACCCTTCGATATATGGTAAAGCGAATGATTCCAGAACTTTATTAAATGTACATTTGAGCATTTAAATGGTATTAAAGGAATAGAAAATAGGCCATGGAATAACAATGAATTCCATATGTCGCTGTATCGTTCGTTTGGGTTGATTTCCTATTGCCCAAGGCTAATACTGATTCTCGCTAGTCAGCATCGTAACCTTAGATTAAAATGGTGTAATATACGGGTAGATTGGAATGACAAGTTGAACAGTATCGTTTTTTAGGCAAAGCTGTCTTTTTTTGTGGGTCTATGATAAGTCCAATGTCGAAGAGGAGAAAAGGAACTTTTTAGAGGATTGATGGTTTAGGGTGGAAATAGCGTATTCCTTTCAAGTTATTTAAATGGCCAAACAGTACATTTATGGAGTTCATTCGCTTTATCATATATCCAAGGGCTAAATAATACCACATTTTAGTAAGACAATGCCTATTCTTATGTTGCAGCTGCTATATTACGATTTCTGCAAGAAGCTAATATCAATATTTTCAATTGGCCGGCGAGGTCAAAAGATCTATAAAGCATAGAATATGTTTGGGATATGATGGGTCGAAGGGCTGGTATGCTTTCTAGCCCTCCAAAGAACTTATAACATCTTTCAACAACTACATAATGCCCTACAAGTTGTTTTGAAAGAGCATACATAGGAGTCCATTGAGTTTGTCACATGGTATATAAGAGGATAGTTTGTAAAGTTTCCAGCCTAACACTGAAACAAGTTTTTCTCTGTTAAATTCAGTTTTATTTTTTAACATAGTTTCCTTGTAAGTCTATACCCTTTTTCCAGTAATGCTTTCAGCTTAATTCGTCAAAATAGTAGGGCGTTTACGAATGTGTTTTCATCCTCATTCGAAAATACTCTGTCCTCTGAGCGAAACTATGAGAC
The DNA here is from genome assembly GCA_031893035.1 of Dermolepida albohirtum. Lineage (NCBI taxonomy): Eukaryota > Metazoa > Arthropoda > Insecta > Coleoptera > Scarabaeidae > Dermolepida > Dermolepida albohirtum. The sequence continues at coordinate 540,664 of JAVIWB010005197.1, forward strand.
TAGGAAGTCTGGTAAATACGATGTGTGGATTTATCAATTCTAACCCAAATTCGTGAGTTTTTGCCATTTCGACCGACGAAGTGTAAGTTGTTTTGGTGGATCGACTCTTTCTTTTTCTTCAACTGTGCTCATTTTCCCACAATTACTAGCTTCAGCTTGTCAAGTAACGGTGCCTAGTAGAGCTCCTCATTTTTTTCTTTCTTTAAGATAGTACGTTAAGTCAGTACTTTCTCGATCGATAGAACGGTCTTCGCCCTTTTTGGAGCCGATGTTTTATGTCTAAAATGCGCAAACTCGGCATTCAACGCGCGGGTAGCTTTATCCTGTCAAAATCTTCAGTCAGTATATGACAATCACATACTAACCTTAATTCAACGGTCTAGAATCATTTGATGAATTTTTATTATTTTATCGGTAGTAGTTGCAGTTTTTTGGCCATCCTGAACGTTCATCGCCAACGAAGCTGGTACAGTCACGTTTAAATCTTCCCTTAAAGTTTCCCTAAAATTTTACTGCGGCAAATGATGGTGCACAGTCCATGTGAACAGTGTCCTCGGTTTTAATTTGCGTAGATATATTGCCTTCAAATGCAAGATATTAATGACGGCTCCATATTCGATGTTTTCCAATTTTGCAGAAACTACTGACACAAACGAATGCTCAAAATGGCCGAAATTTTCAGAAGAATCCTTCAACGCATGCGCCATTATTTTACCAGAATATTTTTGATGAGTAAAGTCATCTTCATGTTGAGGCTTAAAGCTTTTCAGATTAACCTCATATTCACCTTCCATTTCCAGAAACTGCTTGTCACTGTTTTAATTCAATATTTAAGTCTCGTAAAATAATTTTACGATGTTGTCGAAGGTATAAAGAAATTAAATTTCCTTTAAATTTTAGGAAAAATTTAATTAAAAAGATTTCTCAAGTAGACTTAGTTCGATGTGTTTGAGTGTTTTTGTCAGAAAGATATTATGGAAAAGAATTATTTATGTATCTAGTCATTGTTGACAGCTTGTGTAGAAGATTACTACGACTGCTGTCCTTTAGAAATGCATTATCATATACTAGTTTTTAGTTATTGGTTGTAATAACATTCCTAATTGGTAATAAAATGCATTATGACTGTGTCCATAAAGTTCGTGGTATTAATATTTGTAAAAATCGTTCTGCAGTTACATGTTTATGCATATAAGTGGAAGTAAATAATTAACATAAGTACTTGTGGTAGAAGTGCGACTAAGGTCAAAACGTGCTATATTTAGTGATTTACAATATTGTTTACGATAGCTTGATGAATTCATATAGATAAAGAATTTTAAAAAAAAACAATGGGAAGGTAATTCCGGAATACGCATAACATATTGTATATACATCTGTATATGGGACGGAAATAAGAAACAAAACACATAAACGTATTTACAAATATAGTTGCGATTTATGCTATGAGCATAATTCAAGTACATATAAGGTACATTTGTTTTTCTTAATACTTAATTAAAATATGCAACAAGTTGGATATGCTGACGATGTGTCAATACAAAAAAGTAATGTTTGCAAAACTTGTAACAAAGAACTGTGGATACTAATGGAGGTTCAGGGTACAGAACAACGAGATGTAGAAGTTTCTTTCTTTATGTCCATAAAATGTTTAGGAAATCTATTTTCTTTTTCGATTTCAAACTAAATTTAAGTTAGTTACGAACTAAGTGGGCGAATACAACTTTTCCAACAATAGCGATCGAAACATGGCGAGTGCTTTTATTAGTAAATGATTTACAGCACCCGGCAATTGAATTAGAGTCTTTTGATTTTGGTATTTTCAAATTTATTAGAAATAAAACAGAAATTAAACTATTACAAATACAAAATGTTTATTTACGTTTCGGTAAGCGTAAATTGAGTCCCAGTTTTAAAATTCAACGTAAATTGAGTCCCGGTGTATTAAATATGGGTGCGTAAATTGAGTCCCATCATAGAGTTGACAGAAAAATAAAATCATACAAATAAAACATTCCTTGGCACTGAATAATTCATTTAGATACAAATTACAAAATTATGCACAATAACTCTCTGTACATACCCATGTATAAAAAACTAATGGGTTACTTAAAACTAACAGGAAGAAATTTAAAAGATACGTTTTTAACAAATTGGGAAAGAGTAATTTGCTTATTACATACAGCATTCATTGCTTTTCTCAAGTAGGTTTCTTTTGCAATGATTATTTTAGATTTCTTAGTCGGCTTACTTCTAAGTTGAATGTATGTTTCTGCTTGTATGCCTTTTAACACTTCAATAAATGTATAAATATTAGGGTGTGGGCTGTTAAATTGTCGATTAAGTTTAGCATGAAAGGATTCGCAGGTGTTTGTTGTTCTGTTTGTAGAACACGAAAATTCAGCCCACTCCCGCAGAGGAAATGGTGACTCTTTTGATATAAATGTTTCCAATACATAATCGCAAAATTCAGTTAGTTGCTGGTCATTGGGAAGTACAACCATTATATAGTTAGTGAAGACTGTTGATACATCTTCAGGATTTAAAAATGGAAGTCCAAAAAAGATTTAAGAAAACTCGCCGTTTCTGATTTTGACCTATACTGCCGCGATAGACCAAGAGAATTTTGCGATCCCAACTTTGACTTAGATGAAAACGACATTCTTTAATTGTTGTTTTCGGTAACATCGATTGCACGGCTATATGTATCGCTTTTTCAAAGTCAATAAAAATACTTATTGGTGAAAATATTATTATTATTTGTATCCTTGTAGGACAAACAGGGGTCTGCCTTTTTCACTTTGAATCACTTCCATGTTGAATAAACACAAACAATAACACACTACACGAATGTTAACGAGTAACAGCAAGCAGAACATAAAAATATCTAAAGTGCACCACCAACTACCCTTACTCCTCATTTTCCTTTTCCTGGAAAAACATAGTTACCATATAATTAGAAATAATTAGAAACGATTAGTGAGTTGGGATTAGTGCAGGTACTTGGGACTCAATTTACCTAACGCTTCAACGACAAACGGGACTCGATTTACGTATTTTCTAAAGTAATTAGGAAGATATCGGACTCAATTTACATCGACCCTTACGCTTTATGGAATGTCTGTGAGTGATATCTCTTGGAACTGCTAATATTGGGTTCGGAAATGAGTACGTGATCTTTTTCAAGATGCTCCATATATTTCCCATTGGATTTAGATCAAGTGAGCTTCCAGGCCAGGACAAAAAGGGTTTGCTAGTTATGCTTTTGAAATAGATTTTTTATCGATTTTGTTGTATAGCACAGTGCTCCATCCCGCATGAAGGTGTAAGGTCTTTTTTCATTTAGTGCGTTCAAGAAAGGCAAAAATACAGTTTCAACAACGTTTTAATATTGCACTCGTCCTGTGCGGAATTTGCAACGTGCGCAGTGTACGTTGCAAATTTTACGTCACTTCTAGTTCTAAATAAGTGATGTGGAAACGCGAAGAATCACTATAAAATTTGTCATGAAATTTGACGATAAATCAATCGAATTTTTTCATGGTTCTTTAACACACTGGGACTAAAAGACATTAAAAGCATTCAGTGAATGTGTGAGGAAAAACTGCAACCAACGAAGACCAAGATGTCAAAGTCGCAAAGCAAAATGATGCTCATTACTTTGTTTAATACTGCACTGGTCTGTTAGGTAGCCAATCCTTCGCTATACCCCGAAGTTATGAGACATTTGAGAGCAAATGATTCTCATTCGCTCAAAATTGGCTGGAAACAAGTTGTTGCTGCTTCACGACAATGCGTTTTTCGTCAATTTTTAGTTATGAAAAGTATTCTTGTTCTATTCTATCTTCGTAGAGCTCTGGCGTCGCTTCTTGCAACTTTTTTCTCCTCCGAAAATGAAAAGACACTACAAAAAATCAAAGAGACTCGTTTGGAAGGAAGTGAAGCAATCTTGAGGAGTGTTTCAAGATTGCTTTTTGAGTTGAAAGCATTGCGTCAAGTTAGCTGGGATTTATTATAAAGGCACGTAACCCTAGTTTCGTTATACTGTTTTATATATTTGTAAATAACATGTCTCTTTATTTAATTGTCGCACCTCGTATATAAGCACGTATATTAGCACCTATTAAAATTGAGAAATTAATATTGAGTTAATTGTAGAATATGTATGACACAGTATTTTAAAATTTACTTTTGTAAAGAATGTTTTATTTGTTTTATTTTTTATGCAATAATGAAAAATAACATTGTTAATAACACCAGGTCGACACTTATCTTAATTAAGCATTGTTTCTTGGTATAGCTGTAAATTTTGTAAGTGGTACTATTTTTAGATTGTTAACTACTTTGTGTAGGCTGGTACGATAATCGACGATTTGTTACACCTTCTTTTGAATATTACCACAGTTAAATTAACATTTACCTACTAAGAATAGTATCCTACTATTAGCATATTACTTAAAGTTTATGAAACTTCAACATATTTATGGTAAAAATTACTTGAATTATAAGTATATACAATGTTGAGCAAAAGAGTTAAACATGAACTTGGTAACTTGCATTTGCAATAGCTGCGCCATTGACTGTTATTTCGAAATATATGCTGCTCCACAGACGTCCACTAAAAATGGCTTCGTACATGGTACAACAACGGGTTCAAATTGTTAAATTATTTTATGAAAATCAGCATTCTGTGAAAAGAGGTTTTAGACAATTACGTGAATTTTATGATTTACATAATCGTCCATCTCAAAGCACTATTGGTTGAATTATTAAAAAATTTCCAGAGACCGGTTCCGTGGAAAATCAAAAAAGTGAAAAATACAGTCGTAGTGGTCGTTCACAAGAAAATATTGGTTTTGTTCGTGAAAGTGTTGCTGAAGATCCTGAAATGTCCATTAGACAACATTCACAACAACTTGGAAAGGAAAGGAAATGATTATAAAAATCCACAACATTATTACGCAAGATCGACGACTCAAAGTGAGAGAGATAGCAGACATGGTAAACATTTCAACAGAACGCGTACACCACATTTTAACGAAAGAATTGGGCCTTTCCAAGCTTTCGGCAAGATTGGTGCCGCGATTGCTTACGACTGATCAAAAGTTCACTCGTTTGCTCATTTCCAATGAGTGTTTGGACCTTTATAAGCGGAATCCGGTTGATTTTTGTATGCGATTTGTTACTTGCGATGAAACTTGGATACACTACAGTACACCCGAAACTAAACAATAGTCGAAACAATGGTTAGAACGTGGTTCTACACCTCCAAAGAAAGCGAAAACCACTTTATCGGCAAACAAGGTGATGGCATCAATTTTTTGGGATTCAAAGAGCATTTTGCTCATTGATTACCTTCAGAAAGGTGCCACAATAAACGGACAATATTATGCAGAACTTCTACAAAAATTAAATGTTGAGATTCATGCTAAATGACCAGGAATGGCAAAGAAAAAGATTCTATTTCACCAAGACAACGCTCCCTCGCACACCAGCACAGTTGCGATGTCCAAAATCCACGAGTTGCATTTCCAATTAGTACCGCATGCGCCTTATTCGCCGGATCTAACCCCTTCCGACTTCCACCTTTTTCCAAAATTGAAAACGGCACTAGGTGGAAAGACATTTTCTGACGACGAGCTTATCATCTTCGTAAATGACTATTTTGCAAGCCTTCCGGAATCGCATTTTAGAGATGGCATAAGGGCATTGGAGCACCGTTGGAATAAATGTATTGCTCTTTTAGGAGAATATATTGAAAAATAAAAATTATTTTGTATTTAAAAAATTCTTTTTTCTTTTCCATTCCCATTACTTGTCAAACTACCCTCGTACAACTTTTCGGCATTTTATTACACTTTTAAGGTTTTCATTTGATACACTCTGGTATAATATTATAACCAGTCGGTAATAGTTTGACTTTCGCAGCGTTACCTAGAATAGATGACTCGATAGACTTTCTGCCCTATTATCATTATTGACCGAATCTTGTAACGCCCTGTCCTGTGCTTAATAGGACAATAAATAAACGCCCGTATCCTTACCTAACCAGCGATCCTTTCGTTTGACCTTCAGGGTGCTAAACTAGCTCAAGAATTTAATGGAAAATCGTGGGGGCTGTTAATAAGTTGTAATATGACGCCACAATATTGTTATTTTGCAAGCCCCGATGCTAATATTAGACAAAAATGGATAGAAAAATACGTTCGTTATTCAGTTAACTAAAACGATAGAGAAAAAGGGAGGATCTCTTTTGCAATAAGAAAAAAAAAGCAGCTTTTACTATCCTTAAAATTCTTATATTGCTTAGAAACCATGGTACGCTTCTCACTGCCCTTCTTCTTGATTTTTCTTCCATGATTTAAGAAGACATTTAATGTTCATACTCTTTTAAATTATATGTAAACATTACGGGCGAATATTACTAAACTATAATTAGTAACATAGTTGAAATTTTAATTAGTAAACTTTTCATTATTGTCAACTGTGGAGAAAAAAAATTATCTAAAAATTCAAATATTAAATCTTGTACATATATAATGTGTAAAGTCACCAGCTGTTATTTTCAAGTCGATTTCTAAGTAACTTAGTGATTACGATCTCTTAGACATTTTCGAATAGGTTCGTGGTGATCAAGATCAATTGGTCGACTGTATGCATTTTTGTTTCTTTTTGGCTTTCCCCATAAGACAGCATAACGTTAGTTACATTACACAAATGCTTATGTATAACAATTTGATATAAAACTCTAGAAGAAGAAACTACATATACAGGGCGTTTCAGAAAGAATATACGTATTTACATTTATTTATTAAACTTTAAGACATAGGAATATGAAACTTTACACACATATTTACGAACCTCTCAAGTTCAGATTACAGATGTTCAATATTCATCGATACTCAAATTCGTCCCATACTCGGAAAGCATGTCCTTCGTCACTGATGTTATGGCAATACGGATCCGGTTCTTCAACTCTTCCAGGTTCTGTGGGAGTGGTGGTACATAAACGTTGTCTTTGACGAAACCCCACAGGAAGAAGTCACAGGGTATCAAATCCGGTGACCGTGGAGCCCAGCCGAGACATGCTAAGTCGCCTGCCCCTTGACGACCAATACAACGGTTCGGTAGAGTTTCATTCAGATACTCACGTATTTGGCGACTCCGGTGGGGGGTGTCCCATCTTGTTGAAAAATGAAGTTGTCTTTGTGCAGCCTCGGAAACAACCAGTTTTGTAACATAACGAGATACTGCTGACCGTTAACCGTGTTTCCATCAAAGAAGAATGAGCCATAAACAGATGATCGGGATATCGCACAAAACACATTGATTTTAGGCGAATCTCGTACATGTTCAATGGCTGCATGTAGGTTCTGTAAACTCCAATTTCGAACATTGTGTTTGGTTACCAGACTACTAACATGAAAAGTCGCTTCATCACTGAGCACAATGCGTTTTGCAAAAGTGTTATCATTGTCGATAGTATCATGAACCTCGCTACAAAATACCACACGTTTCTGTTTTCACAGAGCTTGTAACAACTGTAACTTGTACGGCTTCATAACCAACGGACGTCTCAAAAGACGCCAAATTTTTGTTGCAGGCAGTTGTAGCTCCCGACTGGCACGACGAGTTGATTTTGAAGGATTACGTTGGAAAACAGTTTGAATTCGTGCAACATTTTCTTCAGAAACACGAGGGCGGCCAGGACTCTTTCCTTTACATACACATCCTGTATCTACAAACTGTCGATACCATCTGCGAATGTTCCACTCATTCGGAGGATCAATTTGATAGCTCAACCTGAAACGTCTTTGCACTGTAATCACGGAATTGCACTTCGCAAACTCGAGAACACAAAATGATTTCTGCTGCGGAGTAGCTATTTTAAACATATGACGGTTACAAAGAAAAACAGAAGACAACTGACATCCAGCGGCTATTAAATAAACTAAATTATGTATTCGTTTCTCCAATAGCCGAGTCGAGGCGCAGCGATCGATAGTTTTAATAATACTTTGTAATACGTATATTCTTTTTGAAACACGCTGTATAATCCACTTGAAAATATTACCAGCACTTATATATATAAACATTTATTCTTCTTTTGCAGTTAAATTAACGCAATGAAAAGACTCCCATGATTGACCATGAACACAATTTAATATTTTCTGAGCCTTTGGATAATGTACACACATAATAAAATCATATCAATTTCAAGTATAATTTATGTGTAACGGACGTAATAATACTCCAAATTTGTCGTCGGTAATGTGAATTAACATTAATAAATGTCATGCTTTAACATTCAATTAATTCGCACAATGGGTCGTTTCTTAATAATGTTGCGAAAATGCTAATAGTTACAGATGCCGTGTGATGCTAAATTCGAGAATATTTCCTAGAAGAAATGTTGTCATCAATATTTTTAAAATTTTCCTTAATACTAGGAACTATTATTACATGTTAGATTTATTTATCATTTATATTTAAATGTTTTACAGTAAGTTTCCATAAATTCTAATTGTACTGTTTTTTTATTCATTTTAATTGAAGAGTTGTACAGGGAAAAAGTTAAGCCTCTAAAAGTTAATGTTCTTCTTTAATAGATAAATATTCATATAGGGGATATTCAGTTAAAGTTAAGTTTAATACAGTAAAACGCAAAATTTTATTTTGAAAAATTTTTACATTTTTTTCAAATATTGATTATTTCAACACATGCTGTTGTGACTTAAATTTTAAAAATCACTTTTACACTTTGCACACAAACACAGTATCCAGAAAACTGTAAACTTTCACACACAGTAAATCAAAAAAGGTGCAACCGAAGTTGTTTTAATTAAATACGTTAAGAACAGATACGCTAACGAGTTAATTAAGAGTAAAATGGCACCTATTTTTTCTTTTCGCTATTGACCTATCCACTCTTTTTGCTTTGGGAAACCGGTGTCTCTGTGGTCGTTAAAGTGTTAAACGAATTGTAAATTTGAATTTCTTTTACAGTAAATTTTAATATTTTGTGCCGAAAGGTAGATGCTAGACTTAGTTGATTATAAAGAATTCATATCCAATTCACAATTTTAAAGAAAAGAAATGTTTTTACATGAGGATCTTAAACTAAAAATATTGTTCTGCATGACATTGACGTACAAAGTTTATAGCAATATGTAACTCAACTTTGTGATTAGATCTTGTAAAAACATGTTCTAGTCATTCAAAAAACCTTTATTCTTCTCTTTAGTGCAATCAAAACTTGAATATGCTTCAGTTGCTTGGTACCCACGCCCCTTGAAAAATTCAAAAGAGGTTTTATAACTTATAACGCCTACCCGTCTCGAAGAAGTGATTATATAATTCATTTTATCAACACCATAATTTCCGCTCTGTAACGTTTGGCAGAGACTAAGACAATAGCAAATTTCCAGTTCAGCTTCTAAATAATAAAATGGATTTCTTATCACTGCTTTCCCAGATCTCTCGTGTTCCTACGCATAATACCTGTTCCTCAGATACTTCTTTTATCGAATCTCTTCCAATAAATGTATATCATAAAACACCATTTACACGCAATGCGAAAAATGCCAATAGAGTGAACACTGATTCTTTCATCTTCTGTTAATTTCCTTCCTCATGTATTTTTATACTGTCGAAGAGATGATAAAAATATATTAAGAGAGTAAGAAAATGTTTGAAGATCAACAATAGTTTGTTCTAAAAATTTTGTATAGATAGAAATTCGCAAGAAAATAACTATTCGGAATACTGGAACAGTCAGACTCTGTACGAAGTGGAGTTGTGACAATGAGTAGGCCTTCGCAATATCATTATACGACGTTCATATTTCGGAAACTGGCAACACTGTTAGTGTTGCTTCAGATCTGATGACTGCATCGTGAAGTTTGTTATTTTTGACAATATATTTACCTTGACAGTTTTATTATTCGGTCGCAATTATTTTTCATAACTTTCAGCGTGGATTATCTCAACAAGAATGCATCGACGAGTTGAAATCTTTATATGATGATGAAGCACCATCGAAAACTACAGTATATCGTTGGTATAGTGAATTCAAACTTGTACGGCGTTCTTTGAACGGTGAATTCCGTGAAGGTCGTCCCACAAATGTTGTTGTGTTGGAAAACATTAACGCAATGTCTTAATTGATAATGCAAGACCGTCATGTTACATACCGTGAGATCGAGGCATCTCTAGGTATTAGTAGCACCAGCGTGCATAAGATCCTGCATGGATATTTAGCCGCTAAGAAGCTATGTTCACGTTGGGTACCACATAATTTAACAACCGCTCAAAAAAGACTCGCGCCGATTGGTGCCAAGAAATGCGCAATACTATGGCGGTGTACGTACGGTATACGTATGAGCCCGATAGTAAACAGCAGTCGAGAGTGTGCGTATTCCAAGATGAGCCAAAACTAACAAAAGTTGTTCGTGCTCGATGCACATCAAAACAAATAGTCGCCTGTTTTTTCGGAAAAACCGGTTACGTTGCAACCGTGCCTTTAGAGAGTTGTAGAACGGTCAATTCCGAATGGTACACAACTATTTGTTTGCCAAAAGTTTTTGAAGAAATAAGGAAAACAAACCGAAAACAGCAGATCATTCTCCACCATGACAATGCGAGCTCTCACAGGTCGGTTCAAACAATTGAATATTTGAATTGAATATTCAAGGAGAATATTTTGAAAAGCAATAAAACTATTTTCGATAATAAAATTTTCAATGTTTTATTGATGAGCCATCCGCCGTACAGCCCTAATCTAGCACCCTGTGATTTCTTTTTGTTCCCACGCGTGAAGAATAAACTTCGTGGTCAACTGTTCTCTACGCCGGAAAAGGCAGTTGAGGCATTCAAAACTCATATTTTGGAGATACAGTCTTCACAGTGGCAGTAATGCTTTTCGGATTGATTCAAACGAATGCAAAAGTGCATTGATTTTCAAGGAGAATATTTTGAAAAGCAATAAAACTATTTTTGATAATAAAACTTTTTTGTTTGCTATTCCCTAAATATAAACGGCTACTCTCGTATAGAGAGTATTCAGTTCTAATTACCTGCAAGCTATGCAGACAATTTAGTCCGTCCTTGTTAGATAAAAGCGTATAAGTAGATATTTGAATTGTACTTTTCATAAATGTATGTACCTTTTTGATTCATTTACAATTCTTTTTAAGAGTATTAATCTGTATTTCGTACTACTCATACTGAAGATGCCTTGTCTGTTATATTTGTTAATGCCTGTAATGTTTATGATAATATTTTATGCACAATTGACCTTAATTTAATATTTTATAAATGATTGGTTTTTCTAATATAATCTTTTTGTTTTAGGTAAGTACTTCATTTATTAACTCTGTCTTCTACGTGGTAAGTCTTCTTTTGTACTATTAATTTAAATTCAGACTTTTCATTTTGAAAAATTACGTTCACTTCATAACAAGCAGTTTATATCGGGTTTTTCAGGAAGGACATAACAATTTTGTATTTAAATAAAACATAGAATAATTGATATATTGGGCTGAAATTTATTCCAAGTGCAGTACACATGTTACATTTAACTACGGAATTCGATCTCCTTCATACGACTATCACAAGCACGTTTGCAGCGATCGATGCTTTGGAGCCAATTTTTCATTACTCTTTCACACATATCGGCTGGAACGGTGGTAATTTCGCATTCGATATTGCCCTGATCTCCTCTAACGTTGTTGGCTTGTTGACATAAATCAACGACTTAACGTAATCCCGTAAAAAGAAATCCAATAACGCTAAATCGCGTGTGCGAGGTGGCCACTCGACCGGACCATTCTCGAGATTAGACGGTTACCGAACTTCTCCTTCAATAGATCAATTATTTGGCCAGAGGCTATGTGGCATGTGGCACCATCTTGTTGGAACCACATATTTATGATGTCAATTCTATCCAATTCTTGTCAAAAATTGTCTTCCAACATGGCACAATAGCGAACTCCATTGACAGTAACATGATGATCATTTTCATCAACGAAAAAATATGGTCTAATGAGACGTCCAGCATGATATGTACACGATCACTTTTTGTGGTTATAATAGTGTCTCTTGAAGCACACGTGGGTTTATTGCTGTCCAATAACATATATTTTGCTTATTGACAAAGCCATTATGCCAAAAATGGGCTTCATCCCTGAAGATGATTTTTCTATGAAATTCAGGATTTTCTTCAAACTTTAGCAGATCCCAATCGGAGAAGTTTCGGCGCTTCAAATGATCAAGAGGCTTCAGTTCTTGAGTTAATTTGTTCTTGTAAAGGTGTAAGCCAAGATCTTGAATGATTCCCAGTTCCTGTGAACGGCGTGGAATCAATTGATTTGGCTCATTTTGAACTGATGTACTTACGGCTGCGATATTTTCGGCACTTTAACCGGTGCGTTGTCTCACTAGCACAGGAACATCCAATAGTGAATATTTATATATAGACGCTGATTCTTTCGAGAATTTCTGTCCAACATCGCGGAGAGCCCGAGAATCTAATATTACCCATATATATATATATAATAAGGACTGTATAATGGACCGTACTCTTAATATCTTAAACGTAACTTTTATCAGGTGTATCTGTTGAACAAAGACTCAAACAATTTTAGTTTTCAATACTCTTAACCTCAGGTTAAACTAATTTTACCGAGTTTTATTCTATTTTACAATGTATTTTAAAATTAAAATTGAAAGTTATTTATACAATTATTTTGAATCAGTCAGTGTATGACTCCTTTTAGTTCACACTCCTGAGGAAGCTGCAAAGGTTTGGCAGCGAAATGTAGAGTATTGAAAACTAAAATTGTTTGAGTCTTTGTTCAACAGACGGATACACCTGATAATAGTTACGTTATATATATATATATATATATACATATATATATATATATATACATATATATATACATATATATATATATATATATATATATATATACATATATATACATATACATATACATATATATATATATATATATACTATAAATTGAAAATCATTATGAAATTTTGGTATCGAACAAGATAAGGAAATTACTACTTTATGTAAAAAAAAACAAACTTAACTTCAAGGACAATCCGAGCTAGTCAAGAACATTTTTAAAAGTTTAATTAGAAGCAGATTATGCTAACACGATATCGCTTATCGAAACATAAATTTTGCCATTGCTCAAGAAAATTTCAGCAGAGAATAGTCCGACGTTATGTTAACAGATGAATCATCTTTCTGTACAACACTCTGTGAAGTAAAAGTGTTCCAAAAAGTAGTTCTACAATAAGTAAAACTGTGGTTCAAAGATACCAGTGCGGATTGAAAATAATAAATCATATATGCATTTAGTAACTAATTTGAGTACGTATTTATTTAATCATTCTGTATGTTAACAATGAATTTAAAATTACTCCTTTTTACCGGCAACAAGAATACCATTTAAGAATGTTATATTTCCATTTAGTTTTGATTGTTTGTGCATCTTTGATTTCCTATCAGATAGAAGAACTCGTTAATAAATACATGAATTCAAAAGATGCCTGGCAGCCAGTCAGAAAAATAGTCTCTGATGATGCCAGCGACCGTCTTGTAGAAATAGAATACAACAATCGCGCATTCAGTAATGTGACGATCTACCAGTCAGTAAGAAAGCACATTAGTGGCCTGCAATTGACGATGTTGTTTTAGTTTTACTTCTTTTTCTAGTAATACTAAATATGGTGTGCGCCTTCGTTCGTCTATAAATAAACAGTGTGTTACCAGGACCGCGCCAAGGCTATAATAAACTCCAATGTGGCGTGTACGGGAGCGTACGACAGAAAATAATTAGAAACTAATGTTTTCATTGCCAAATTGCTAAAGGGAATTTAAAAATTACCAATTTTTAAATTAGCGGGGTTTGGTTAGTGAATTAGCATTATTTGAATTAATATTTGACATTTAATTAGTTAATTTTTATGTTTATCAGTACCCTTTGCCTCCGAACGACTTTGAAATTAATTAAATACAAAAGCTATTTCTTAGTTAACTTTGAATTTTTAAAGCTATTAAATTATTATAAGATTACTGACCACTAAGTATGGTTTAGTTTCAAGAAAGCAAACTTTTATTAATCAAAATAATAATCTTCTTGGACGTACTTCTGTTTCCGACGTACGAGGTGTGACTATTAAATAACGAGACTGACGCTGTAAAACATTTTATTTTGATTTCATACATATTTACTTATTATCACCTTCAATCCTGTATCCCTACAACGCTCCATGCGCGAATCTTCCATTGTTCGAAACAGTGCTGGAAGTCTTCGTCTGTCAGCTCCTTCAGGATGTGTGCCGCTTTTGCTTCCACAGCTTCAACGGACTCAAATTTTGTTCCTTCTAATTCAGATGCTACCTTAGGAAACAGATAGAAGTCGCACGGCACAAGATCCGGCGAATAAGCCGGGTGGTCTAACACTGGGATGCTGTACTTGCCTAGAAACCTCTTGACTGACAATGCAGAATGAGCCGGTGCATTGTTTTGGTGGAAAACCCATGACTTGTCCTTCCACAATTCGGATCGTTTTTTCCTTATTCTTTCACGGAGTTGAGTAAGAACGTGAAGGTAGTAATGTTGATTAATAGTTACTTAAGGTTTTTCCGGCGAACCAAAAAAACAACTCTAATGCGAACGAAGGCTACGGCTATACTGATGTGTTTACAGAGGCGAGAGGCACTGCATTCGAAAGCGAAGGCTTCACGATAAATAAATGTCTGGCGTTGGCGTTTGGCGCATGCGCACTTCTGTAACAACGTCAGTCTCGTTATTTAGTAGCCACACCTCGTACACTACCGCTCACGAAAGTATGGACAGCAACTATATCAAGCAACAACAAGAAAAAAAATATCAACGAAATTGAACAAAAATTAATATTTATTGATACTTTATATAATAACAATTAAAATTACAATTCATTAAAAACTTATTTCTAATATACTTATATATTATATTAATTATACTTTTTTTTCATCGAAGAAACCACTGTTCGCGGCGATTACAGCTTTTGTTTTTCGGGGCATTCTTTCTATTAATTTTCTTATTACATTTGGTGTAATGTTATTCCATTCTTTTTGTAAAATATCGCAAAGTTTTTCTTTCGATGTTGGACATTCCTTTCTAAATCTTCTATCGAGTTCATCCTATAATAATTCAATGGGGTTGAGGTCCGGACTCTGAGGCTTGAAAAATATGAAAAGTCTTTCGTATACATTTTTACTTTTAATTTCATTTAAAAAAAGATGTTACTTAATTGGTATTTCTATATGTAAATGTATTATACTAATTCTCAGAAGTTGAGTTTAAGTATATCTATTTGTATTTTCTTTAATGTATTTCCAAAAAGATTTTATCTATACGAAGGAAATAAATGCTTTGTATTGTAAGTAGGCATTTACACTTATTATAGGTTTTCCCATTATTATATTTTTATTTTTAAGGGAGTGTAATAATTATTAATACTTTAAGTACAGTTTATAGTTCTTTTAAGTACAGTTGTTGTATATAATAGGTACATTATCTCAGAAGTATATTTGTATTTTCCTTAATGTGTCCCCAGAAAGGTTTTATTTTGTATCAATAAAACCTTATTGTCGGAATGCATTTATATTCGTTTCCATTATATTTTAAGTTTTCTACTTTTTATAGTGTTGATTTAATTTGAAAAAGAAGTTTAATTTATATAATCCTGTACTTATATGCTTATAGATCTTTTATATTCAGTTATTGAATCTATTATGTATAATAATGTGCAGACATTAAGATAATTCCTTTGTGTTTAGAGTGGATGACAAAAATGGGGAATTTTAACCAAGATAGATGAGCCTCAAAGCTCGCAAGTTAGAAAAGAACCTGGGAGCTCAGGGAGAAGATATATTCAAGAAAAAAAGCGGCAGAGTGAGCCCTGAATAGAAAGGTCATTCTGTCCAGAGTGTGTGTGTCGTCTGATACGAAACGCATCAATCTTTTGCAATTAGTGCGAGTATTGTGAAAAATATGTATATCGGTCCTTACAAACCGTGATTGATAAGCAGCATATACTATTATTTTAATTATATAACTAGTAAATGCGTGAATCAACGTATTGACTGAAAAAAAATCGGAAGTAAAGACCACCTGTATGCAAACAAGATAGGTGCTTATAAAGGCTGTTGCAAATTTCGCGGTTTTTTTTCAAAGAATGAATAAAACACAATTTGCATTTACTTTCAAAAACTTTTTATTGGTAATTGAAGTATCAGTTATGACATTTATATGCGAAAAATAATATCTGCCAAATGGCCTTCTCTTGCAGCTCCACAGACGTTCAGTCTTTTGTTAAAATTTTCAATGACATTTTGACATAATTGAGGCTCTGTCTCACCAATGACACGAATAATTTAATCTTTCAAAGCAGGACTTGATTGTGGATTGTTTTTATAAACCTGACGTGTCACATAACCCCAAAGAAAATAGTCTAACGGTGTCAAATCACATGATCTTGGTGGCCAATTAACATCACCGTTTCTTGAGATTACACGTCCAGAAAATTTTTCTCTCAATAAATCAATTGATTCGTGTGCAAAGTGAGGTGTAGCGCCATCCTGTTGAAGCCACATATCTTCTAGATCAATATTCATTAATTCAGGCCACAAAAATTCGGTTATCGTCACCAAACAGTAACTCGTTTAGGATGCATAGGTATCTTAAGTTTAAAATGTGCCTCATCGGAAAACATTATTTTTTGAGAAAAATCAGCTGGTTGTTCATTGATGAAATTGTGATCGACGTATTAAATGATCTAATAGCTTCAGTTCCTGTGTTATTTGTACCTTATATGCCTTTAGAGCTAAATCTTTGTGTAAAATACGCCATGTTGTTGATTCACTAAGTCCAAGTTGTTGTGAACGTCGTCTAATGGACATTTCAGGATCTTCAGCAACACTTTCACGAACCAAAGCAATATTTTCTTGTGAACGACCACTACGACTGTATTTTTCACTTTTTTGATCTTTCACGGAATAGGTCTCTTGAAATTTTTAATAATTCGACCAATAGTGCTTTCAGATGAATGATTGTGTAAATCATAAAATTCACGTAATTTTCTAAAAACTCTTCACAGAACGCTGATTTTCATAAAATAATTCAACGACTTGAACGCTTTTTGTACCGTGTACGTAGCCATTTTTATAAATGTTATACATCAGACTTTTTAAATGCCCACATACCCAGACAAATTCAGTGCGCTATCTATATTTTATTTGTTCTTAATAAAAACCGCGCAATTTGAAACACCCTTTACATATAAATAGACAATATAAGGTAAAAAATTGTAGTTTATTTATCAAATTGTAATGTTAAGGTTGCTCTGTTTTCTTTCTTATTATTTATAGGAATGATCTCTTAAAGCAATTCTTATTATAAATTGAACGCGAGGTTTTTCCGCTATTCAAATTAAAGAAGTGTGCAATGCGAATCGCGCTCAGGGAATTGTTATTTGTAGGGAGAGTAGTATTTTTATATTTGTTTGTCACGTCACATGCTTAATTCAGTTTGCTAACTGATGCATTCTGTTGAAATATAATAAACCATTACAGCACTTCAGGTCCATGAATTTTTATATTATTTATATATATATATATATATATATATATATATATATATATATATATATATTATCATTTAAGGCGCCCAACAAAAGATAAAGAAACAAATGTACTATACATTCTATAAACAAAATTTGAAAAATGAAAAGCAAAAAATCGAATATAGTATACGATCAAATAAATGCTAAACTTAAGAATAAAATCTATATACAGAAATATTATTTACAAAAGTATTTGTAAAAATATAATGTAATATTCGAATTATAGTTGATAAATTCAGAATTTCATCTCTGGTTTTAATTGATTTCAAAATAAATTAAAGATACACAGAACCATTATCAATAAGATGGTCATCTTGCGTCATGCTTTCGTCTATAGCGAATGAAATTGAACATAATTTTATTAATAAAACATTATGCAGTGGACGTCAAATGCTGGATGACGATGATCGCCCATCATAATTACACATGTCTAAATCCACATAAAATGCCACCAAGCACGAAGCGCTGGCTAGAATATCATTTATGAAGATATTGAATAACAAGAATCCCAAGATATATCCTTGTGATATGCCAATATTGTAATCTACAAATTTCGACGTGTAATTATATTTCTGTCCGCATATATGTGTATTTACTATATACAATATTGTTCTTATAAAAAATTGTTATAATTTGTATCAAATCATGGTAGGAAAAGTCGAACGTTTAGATCGCGACCAATTATAATAATTCAGAGAGAGAAATCACTATCATATTTTTTAAAAGCAAAAGGAAAATTGAAACATCTCTGAAAATTATTCTACTTTTAAGCAACTAAATTAATACATAGCTTTCAGATAATAAAAACTAATAGTCTTAATTTATAGTGTATAACACTATCTTTATAGCAGTCAACTCAACGTCTGTGTTGCATATATTATATAAGTAAGTCTCACTTCGAAATGTTTTAAGTGACATATGTTATTACTAAATAGATGTCGAACATATAGATAAACGGGTAGGTATAAAGAAAAGCTTTGGAGTTATTTCTTTTCCAGAGATAATTGTATTTATTATTCAAACTTTTATTAACATATGAGCTTCTAAAATATGTTTATAATTAGTAATTTTATGATATTATTAAATACGATCTAATCTAAGGCGACAAAGGAACCAGTAATAATTGTGTACATATATTAATATATGGGATAATATATTAAAATATACATATATTAGACATTCATATTCTACAAGATACGATCATATATAACTTAGTGAAGTTTTAAAATTTATTTTTGTTTATGAAATTCAATTTGGTTATCTCTACTATAGGATTATTAAAAAGGCCTTAATACACAGATTATAATTATATAAATCAGCACCACAGGTCTAGTGGTCCCTGGTTTTGAATTTTTTCACACTTTGCCACTCTTCGCGCCACGCATTACTTTTCTTATTTAATCAAACAAAACAAGCCGCTGAAAGTCATCGTTTACTGGTGATTTCGATGTGCAAGGCAAAGGACGTTCTGGTCGAGTTATTTGATGAAGATCCAACCCAAACTCAAAGCTAATTGGCAGAAGCGTTAAATGTGGCCCAAGAAATGATTAGTGACCGACTACGAGCAATGGGAAATATCCAAAAGATAGGAAAATGGGTGCGACATCGATTGAATCACAGGCAAATGGAAAATCAAAAACTCGTCTGTGAAATGCTACTTCAGAGGTATGATCGGAAGTCATTTCTACATCGAATAGTGACGGGTGACGCGCCGTCTCATACAGCAAAACCGGTTAAGGAAGCGTTGAAAGCACTTGGGTGGGATATAATGTTGCACCCGCCGTACTCTCCAGACCTTGCCCCGTCTGACTATCACCTTTTCGCATCAGTGGGACACGTGCTTAGAGAGCAACATTTCTCCAATTTCGTGAAGTGTTGTTCAAAGAACAAACAGTTTTTTTGGAATGGCATCCATAAATTGTTTGAAAGATGGACAAGATGTGTAGATTCAAATGGCTAATACTTTGGGTAAATAAATATCAGATGCAGACCTAAATTTTGTTCATACTTACTCTTTTGGAATTATTTTATAATCGATGAATATCAGATGCTGACTTAGGTTTTGCTCATATGTATTGTTTTGGAGTTGTTTTATAAGAAAGATTTGATATATTATTGACCTTCTTGCCATAAATCCTGTTTGATACTCTCCCACAAGCTTATTATTTATTTAGATGACTTCTGATAATCCTCGTCATTAGTTTATTTGATACATCCAAGTGTGCTTTGTTTCGATAGTTATCTAGCTTTATTATCTTAGCTTATTTTTTATACAATGGCAAAATCAGGGTGATAAAGTAAGTCCATGGTCTATGAGGGCCAATATAAGACTTGATCATTTACGTCCTTCTAGAATGCACAATGTCGGTTATGATGTTTCGAATCATTGCCTTTCTACAATTATCTATCTAGATTGTTGACGACAGTGAAAATTACATCGAAAATTACTTGCTGTAACTAGGTAGCATCTTTCATAATGTAAATAAATAATGTTAAATGAGGAAATGAGAAAAGTATACATCCAATAAAGGGCAGTACGGTACCGAGCACTATATTGCTTTAAATCACTATATCGCTTTATATCACTATATTGATTTAAATCACAATATCGTTTTAAGTTACTGTACTGCTTAAAGTCACAATATAGCTTTAAATCTTTTTCTGTTTGAGAGATGAAAGTGAAGTTTTCACATCTTGTTCATCGTTATTAGTTTCAACAGTGGCTAGGTGATTTACATAGAGTTGATGAAGCGAAGAAAGTGCCTGATGAGTTTTCAATAAATGAAACGTGTAGTAGTCATTGCTTCGTTGACTGTAATCTTTCATTAATTATAATATAAATAAATATCATTGAAAGAGATCTTGAACAAGTGTAAACAGCGAAGCTAAAAATCCGCACGAAACAAATTCCGTACATGATCTGTACCGCCGAAAGCGAGAACGCACACTGTGCGTTTTGGCGATTTTTTACCGCAGTTTTTCAGGTGCGACATTGTTTAATTATCTGCTGATGATAACATAATTGTATAAATACGTATACAGAAAACTAAAATGCATGTGGAAAGGGGTTATATATCAACTTTAAGTGATTTATGTTGCTTTATTTCATTATTTCCTTATTTCGAGCTTTGGTACGTAGCAAGCTAGAGTATGCAGCTATGGTATGGTATCCTATTTATGATATTCAAAATGATGCCTTGGAACGAATACAGAAGAAGTTGATTACAGACAACTTCTAATTCAACATGGCCTTGAGTCCTTGGCAGAACGTCAGTGCAACTTTTATGGATAATTTGAACACTGGGAGAATTAATGCACCAAAGTTATTAGCCGGCGTAAAGTTCGCAGTTCCGAGATTGGAATCAAGATTCAATGATCTACTGTACATGGAAACGCCAAGAACCAACATACTTCTTAAAGTTTCATTAATGCATTGGGCTAGGAACTTTAACCTCCTCCACCACCGTTTCATATGGTGTTCTTCTTAGTACATCTTTATTTGTATTGTTCATTATTTACATTGTTTTATGATTGTATTATCAGTGTAATATTGGGTCTGGGAAAAAGTTCGTGGCGTTTTTCCCGATAGATGGCATTGGTTGCCGATAACTAAAGAACAACAAGTCACAGCGACACCACCGAGGGCTCGTTTTTTAGATGACCTTCCGAACGTTAGTTTGAGCGTAGAAACATTGTAATCGGTGCAGTGGTTGGAAAGTTATTCGCACTTGAAAATGGAGAAGAACAAAGAGAAATTTCGCTATATTCTGCAATATTATTATGATAAGGGGAAGAACGCTGCGCAGGCTTGTGATAAAATTTGTGCTGTGTACGGTGAAGGTACTTTATCGAAATCTGTTGCGCGGAAATGGTTCGCTCGCTTTCGTTCTGGAAATTTCAATGTGAAAGATGAGTCACGCTCCGGTCGTCCAATCACTGAAAATTCTGATGAAATTCTTGAAAAAGTCCAACAAGATAAGCATATCAGCAGTGTCGATATTGGCATGGAGCTAGGCATTGACCACAAAACTGTTTTGAACCATTTACACAAAGCTGGTTACAAAAAAAAGCTTGACGTATGGGTTCCTCATGAGTTGAGCGTGAAAAACATGATGGACCGAATTAACATCTGCGATGCGCTGCTGAAACGGAATGAAATCGAGCCGTTTCTGAAACGTTTAATAACCGGAGATGAAAAATGGATTACGTACGATAATCGGAAGCGTAAAAGATCGTGGATAAAGGATGGTGAGCCGTCACAAGCGTTCGCTAAGCCAACATTGACGCCAAAAAAAGTGATGCTGTGTGTAGGGTGGGACTGGAGGGGAATCGTCCACTACGAGCTACTTCCAACTGGTCAGACGATTGATTCTCAACTCTACTGTGCACAACTAGAGAGATTACGCCAGGCGATTGAAAGAAAACGGCCCGAATTGATTAATAGGAAAGGTGTTGTCTTCCATCATGACAACGCCCGACCACACACTTCTTTGATGACCCGTCAAAAATTGAGAGAGTTTGGTTGGGAAGTTTTGATGCACCCACCTTACAGTCCGGATATAGCACCCTCTGACTATCATCTGTTTCGATCTCTGCAGAACTCTCTCAATGGAATTAAGTTGGTTTCAAAAGAAGCCTGTGAAAACTACTTGATTCAGTTTTCGACCAGAAACCACAGAAGTTTTTCACCGATGGGATCATGGATCTACCAAAAAAATGGCGAAACATTGTCGATAATAATGGAGCATATTCGGTTTAAATGAATTCGTCCACGCGCCATGCGGGGACCAGTTGAATTTTACTGAAAAAACGCCACGAACTTTTTCCCAGACCCAATATTTCCTTTTCTAAGTACTTACCCGACTTGGAATTTCTCTCTTGGCTAATTAATAAATATTATTATTATTATTATTGGCTTAAAATATTAAAAGTAATTCGACTTCCTTTGGTGTTTTTTTAAATTACATACGAACCTTGGTAATAATAATGTATACAGTTCCATTACAAATATTTAAAACTTAATAAATATTGAATGCGAACAGTGGAAATGCGATCAAAAATATGTTCCCTGCAGGCGGCTATCGTCTAGGCGCGGCTCTGTATTGTTACGCATATTTACTCACATTGAAGTTGGGAGCACCGATGGCGACAGCTACACTAGAAGAGGATATGTACTATGTAATTTTATGACACGCAAAAATCCGCGGAACTGTTTATTGATGTACTTAAACACGGTAATCCGCTGTAATTATCCATTCGGATTTGCGGTGGAGCGTTTTTTATAGATATCAGTCGGCGCCTGCATGTTTACCGTGCGCCTCTTGCACAGAACGCGATCCAGCTGTAATATCAGTCGATCTTTGTCATATACAGGCATGCCACTGTTCACGATGGAGAAGAAAATGTTATCTACCATTCGAAAGGCACGTCGAAATTCCAAGAGTGCTCTTTTTTATAAGTACAATGTAACAGTAATTTGCCATAAATAGTACGTTTTTGTTGGAAATGATGATGTAACTTTTTTTCTCCAATTTTATAGGTGCTCGCCAATACTTCGTAATCTGGAGCATGTCACACACATGACATATTTCAGTGAATTTCCGAGTTGTAATGCTTGATATGTACGTCATTACAAGGTACTTAGAGTGGGAATATAATCGCGATATAAAATTCAATTCATTTTTATCGTTCCGGTCAGTTTTTTTAGTACATAAAATTAAGTTTTCCGAAATAAAACTACCACTGCAAGCAAATTCACGGATAATTGTTAGGTAGGACGATTCTTTGATTAATTCTGAGTGACAATCCTAATACAGAAATGTTGTATTAGTCATTAAAGCACACGAGACTATCAATTTTGAAAATGTGCGACAATAAATATTTCGAATTTTTTAAAATTTTCTGTGAAAAATCACACTACGTTGTTGTAATTAATCATTTTATACAAATATTTTGCCGTAATAAACATTTCATTAACTGATTTTTTCACATTGAAGTACATGTGGCAACCTTGGCCTAGAATAATATCTGTAATTTAAAAATAATTATTTTTTGATGTCCGTCAAATCTACGTTCAATTTCGCATTCATTACTTCATTTTCGTGATATTTCAAGCAATTTGTAATGTATACTTTCAAAGAATACGCTGATATGTACCAGGTGTACCGGAAAGTCATAACCGGTTTTTCTTTATGGTTCAATTAGACCTCCGTGATTGGACGGTCAATGGAGTTCGCTATTGTGCTATGATGGAAGACTATTTTTGATCAGAGTTGGATGGACTTGACATTATAGATATGTGGTTCCAAAAAAATGGTACCATATGCCATCTGGTCTAATAATTGATCTATTGAAGGGGAAGTTCGGTAACCATCTAAGCTCGGGGAATGGTCCGGTCTGATGGCCACCTCGCTCATGCGATTTAGCGCTGTTGGATTTCTTTTTATGGGATTACGTTAAGTTGTTGGTTTATGTTAACGAGCCAACAACGTTAGAGGAGCTCAGGGACAATATCGAACGAAATTGACAACGTTCCGGCCGATATGTGTGAAAGAGTGGTGAAAAATTGATTCCAAAGAATCGATCGTTGCAATCGTGCTCGCGGTGGTCGTATGAACGAGATCGAATTCCATAGTTAAATGTGACATTTTTTTAAACAAACTCTGTGTGAGGTTTCTTTTTATTACAATCTAGTCATTTATTGAGCAATGAGCAATTTTTGTCAAACATAATTTACTAATATAAGAAAAGATAATGAAACTAAGGTACACTCATCAGTGTATTTTAATAATCTAGCACATCACAAGTTAACGTGTATACTTCCATACTTTGCTTTTGCACTCATTAAACTAACTCAAATGGTTTAGTTCTTTTAAGTCTCCTTTTTATATCTGCATTATCCAGGAGCTGAAGGGCTTCGGGATTTACGTGCTGTTGAAGTCGTCGTTCATGACTTTGAGCATATTTTTTGATGACGCTATTGACAGTTTGTACATCCAAATCCTTATGTAAATTGTCATTCCGTATGCACCAGGGTCCATCAACAATACGACAAAGTACTTTATTCTGGAATCTTTCTATGATATTTCTATTACTTTTACTGGCACAACCCCAAAGCTGAATACCATTAGTCCAAACTGGTTTAAGGACTTGTTGATAAAGCAGGAGCTTGTTATAGACTGATAAGGTTGAATACCGACCCAGTAACTAATACATCTTTCCGTATTTTAGCCTAAGTTCTTGTTTTTTCTTTACACGCGGCTTCCATCTAACTCTGGCATCTAGAGTCATGGTCTATTTTCGTATAGAATCACTTGTTGGTTAATATAAACTGACTTGTCCTCAATTCTTTTATTAGTAAAGTCAACATGCACTGACTTCGTCTCATTAAGTTTTATTCGCCAATTCCTTGTCCAGTTTTGTACTTCAGTTATAGCAATTTGTAGCTTTTCTGTTGACTCAGAATTGTTATTACCAATAGCCATGGCTACGGTATCGTCGGCAAATGTGGTAACGGCATGTTCGGACGTTCACAAGTCACAAGTGACTTAAGCCAGTTAGGATAATGGAATTTCATTTCTGTCCTGGCATATAACATCTGGTAATACTTCATAATTTTCTACCAAATTCGGTTGAAAGATGTTTTCTAAGTGCACTGTCTTGATGCTTTTTGTTCATTACTTCTAGCCCAACTACCATCCATGTTCCTGATAGGATGTGTTAGCCTCATTAGTCTATTGAAATTTTTCGTGGCTTGCCAAAGTGAATATTCGGTGCTGATATCATTTGTAAGTTTTCTTAGAAATCTATTTATGGTATCATTCTTTAGCTGCTTATTTGTAACATGTGTAGTGCACCTGGAATAAATTTCAGCGCAATATCTCAATTATTCTGTGTTTTGTGTAAATACAAAATTGTTATGTCCATATTGAAAAACCCGATATATCTAAAACTACAGGTGGTTCTAATTCGTTTGCACGGTATTGCACAATACATTTTCTTCCAATTAAAGTATTTGTTGTAATTTTTAAAATACGTCACTGCTTTTTATTTATAATTATTTCAACTCCAATAAATATTATCTTTTCCAAATTATATAATAAAATATTCATAGAAGAACCTTCAAACGCGTACAATAATGTGCGTTTGAGTAAAATAGGAAGGCTTATCTAGCGAACACATTCACGTGCTTTCTACTAATTAAGTGAAATTTAGATAGACTATGAGGAGTCTCGTTATAATTAAATAGAGAATGCGTTAATGTAGCGGTCTCCTTTTCCCATTGGCGCCGAAATGTACGTCGCGAACATAAAGTCGAACACATCTTTTTATCCGCATTTGGCGCATTTTACTGTCTTTTTTTCCAAAGCTTTTATATTGATATTGTACAGTTACCGGTATGTATATATATATATATATATATATATATATATATATATATATATACGTATCACAAGAAGAAACAGATGAAGGAGAAAGTGCCACCAATTTTGATGGAAAAGTATTATGGGGAATTGCAAATAAATCTAAAGAAAAATAGTCGATGAAAATATAATTCGTTTCCTATTCTACTAATTGTTTTATTAGTTTATTAAATGTCGTTATAACGGGTGTTTTTTTGAGAGCTTGAGAATTTTAAATGATAATAGAAGACAGAAATATTTTTGGAATGAATTTTTTTTTATTATAATCTGGTAGATAATTTCATGGCATTTATTTTTTAAATATGATTTCCAGCATATGTCCGCCGCGGCTACGAGTTACATAGTCCTTTCGATCAGTCCAATTTTTGACTACTTTTTCCAATAAATCTGGCCGTATGGCGTCAATGGTGGCTTGAATATTGGCCCAATGCTTCAAGAGTTGCTGGTTTGTTGGCATAAACCAATGACTTAACATAGTCCCATAAAAATTAATCCAAAGGCGTTAAATCGCACGAACAAGGGGACCAATGAACAGGACCACTTCTGGAAATAAAGTTGTCACCAAATTGATTTTGCAATAAATCGATTGTTAAGCGCGCTGTATGGCAAGTTGCGCCGTCTTGTCGGAACCAAATGTCATCGATGTTTAGCTGATTAATTTTTGGAAAAAAAATTCAGTCAGCTTGGCTCGATAGGGCTCGCTATTCACTGTAACGGAAGCTCCTTCTTCATTTGGAAAGAAATAAGGACCGATGATGCCGCCAGCGCGTAAACCGCACCAAACAGTCAATTTGAATGGATGTAATAGTGACTCGTGAACGCCTTGAGGATTGTCTTTGCTCCAAATACGGCAATTTTGCTTACTAAACACAATTCTTTGATAAAAATGCTCATCTTCGACAAGTTTCAAATGAGTTCAATCAGAAAAAATACGACGCGAACGATTGTCGTTTGGCTTCAATTCTTGCACGAGCTGTAATTTATAGGCACGTAAGGCAAGATCCTTACGTAAAATTTTCCACGTAGTCGAAGGACAAAGGCCAACAAGTTGAGAACAACGACGAATCGACATTTCGGCGTCTTCTTCAATACTTCGCGCTACAGCAGCAATATTCTCTTTGGTACGCACATTTTTTTGTCTTATTGATGGTTTTGAATCGAGAAGAGTAAAAGTAGTGCGAAAACGATCAATAACTGCACGAATTGCTTGCTCATTTTTTGCACACAGGCCGATTATATTGACCGTAAAATGGACGAAGCGCTCTATGAACTTTGCGAAGAGATTTATTTTTTCAAAGTAAATGTTCATAATTTGGAAGCGTTGTTCTGGCGACGATTCATGATGACTTGCCAAACCTTACTGAACAGAAATGTCAACACAGTTTGACATTATCAGCTGTCAAACCATAGTTATCGATATCGATAGCTCTCATGTAGCTTCAAAAACACCCATTATATCCTTATATTGGATAAAGTTTATATGGAATTTTCCATGTTTTATATTATAACTTTACTGTCTCAATCTATGAGATATGACAAATGTATAACGAGATTTCCTTTGTTTTCGAGATAATACATGGACGCCTTCTCAACTGAATGGTTGCCTTCATTAAGTCTCGTGCAGTATGTGGTTGAAATTTCACGTCTATTGTCATTTTACACTTCTAATTTCCTATGAAATTGAGTGAAAGGTCGGTCAAAATTTTATACATCTATTTTCCAATACGATACCAAGACCAAAAGACCAAGATGGGTGGGAAAATGAGAATCGTGAACAGCGAATACTAGGATATTGAAACAGTGAATCATGTGATGCTCATTGTTTTCTTTGGTATCCGAAGTGGAATCTATTTGAAATTTGTATCAGCTGTTCAAATGGTCAATTCCGCCTTCTACCACTACATTTTAAAGAGTTAGAGAGTGAGAGTGACTTATATTCGTTCAGCACTAGCTGAAAATGGTTTGCTGCATAATCATAATGCGTCGTTGCATTCTGCGTTGATTCACGATATTGATTTGATCAATAAGGTTGATATATTTCCACATTAACTTTTGTAAATTCTGTATACGCATTTCGACAACCAAGTTGTCATCATCAGCAGATAATTTCAAAGTGTCGCACCTGGTAAAACACGGCGAAAAACAACCGTACGAAAATCAAACTCCGTACGCGATCCACACTGGGTTGGTGAAAGATCTACCTTACCGACGCATATTTTTAATAGATGGCACCACTAAGAATTGCTATTTTAAAACAATGCGAGTTTCTCTGCGACAGACTGTATTTTTACAGTGTTATTACTCATAAAATAGGGGGTAATGAAGTAGTATGAACAACGTATATGGTATTATCAAAAGCATTATAAAAAGTGGAATCACAATAACATTTCAGTATATGCATGTGTATAAAAAAAGAGGAAATCATTTTGCCACCGTCATGAACGTTAATGTATCATTAGCACATACGTGATAAATTTTTGCACAATTCAAACGAGATGGAGATACGTAAAAAACAATGCTGAATGAATGCAAGAACTCGAAATGAACGGTAAATTTACTAAAAGTCAAGGACTGTATGTGATAAACGGGCCAATAAAAACTTCTGTCGCCCACTTCATTCTTTTAAATTTTTTTTAATGCTTATTTATATAAACATTTGCATACATTGTTTTTTTTATATTCGTATCGCACATTTTTATTTTGTATGCAAATAAAATTTGCACATGTTTGTAAGATCTATTAGTACATGTTTCCTTTCATTTGATTGACAAATAATACACGTACATTTCGAAACATCTAAATCAAATGTTTCAGTTGCTTATTTTTATTTTGACGATGTGATGTATGAATGGAAGTATAACTACATATATTTACCCATCAGGTAGACCTTGTTACCCAAAGAAATGTATTACTTATACTTAAATAATATGATCTCAAACTAAAGAGTGTTTCAAATTTCGCGGTTTTTTTTGAAAGAATGAATAAAACACATAATTTGCATTCACTTTCAAAAACTTTTTATTGGTAATTGAAGTATCAGTTATAACATTTATATGCGAAAAATAATTTCGGCCAAATGGCTTCCTCTTGCAGCTCCACAGACGTCCACTCTTTTGTTAAAATTTTCAATGACATTTTGACATAATTGAGGCTCTATCTCACCAAAGACACGAATAATTTCATCTTTCAAAGCAGGAATTGATTGTGGATTGTTTTTGTAAACCTGACTTTTCGCATAATCCCAAAGAAAATAGTCTAACCGTGTCAAATCACATGATCTTGGTGACCAATTAACATCGCCGTTTCTTGAGATTACACGTCCAGGAAATTTTTCTCTCAATAAATCAAATGCTTCTTGTTCAAAGTGAGGTGTAACGCCACCCTGTTGAAACCACATATCCTCTAGATCAATATCCATTAATTCAGGCTACAAAAATTCGGTTATCGTCCGACGATATCGATCACCATTGATAGTTACAGCTTCACTAGCAGCATTTTCAAAGAAGTAAGGTCCAATTACACCACCTGACCATAATGCATACCAAACACTAACTCGTTTAGCATGCATAGGTTTCTCATGAATAATTCGTGGATTTTCCTCACCCCAGATACGGCAATTTTGTTTATTAACATAGCCACCAAGTTCAAAATGTGCCTCTTTGGAAAACATTATTTTTTGATAAAAATTAGCTGATTGTTCATTGATGAAATTGACAAATGAACGACGTTTTAAATGATCTAATGGCTTGAGTTCCTGTGTTATTTGAACCTTATATGCCTTCAGAACTAAATCCTTCTGTAAAATACACCATGTTGTTGATCCACTAAGTCAAAGTTGTTGTGAACGTCGTCTAATGCTCATTTCAGGATCTTCAGCAACACTTTCACGAACCAAACCAACACT
This sequence comes from Dermolepida albohirtum, assembly GCA_031893035.1. NCBI lineage: Eukaryota > Metazoa > Arthropoda > Insecta > Coleoptera > Scarabaeidae > Dermolepida > Dermolepida albohirtum. The sequence goes on from JAVIWB010005197.1 coordinate 570,678, forward strand.
TTCTTGTGAACGTCCACTACGACTGTATTTTTCACTTTTTCGATCTTCCACGGAACCGATCTCTTGAAATTTTTTAATAATTCGACCAATAATGCTTTCAGATGGATGATTATGTAATTTGAACGCGTTGCCGTATCGTGTACGAAGCCACTTTTATAAATGTCACACATCACACTTTTTAAATGCCCACATACCCAGACAAATTCAGTGCACCATCTATATTTTATTTATTCTTAACAAAAACCGCGCAATTTCAAACACCCTCTATATACAAAAAAATAGGAAGAACTCAGTTTCCATATACATGTAAGGGAGTTATATTCCAAAAATTAGAAAAATTTACAAATATATTTTTATAATTAGGAGAAATATTTATTAAAGACATTTTCATCAAAAGTATTACATAATAATATGTAATAAATAGTGTTTTCTTCGCCATCACTAATAGCACCATTAACCGAGGCGTTCTATTTTTGACAAGATATCCTTTCTTTTAAACTGTTTTCAGTATAATTTTGAGCTCTTTGCGCTCTATTTCTCCCCAAGAAAGATATGTAATTTTAGATCGTCCATTTTTAATTTAGATATCTTTCTAAATTTTCTTATATGATAGTACGCACTCGTGAAGTTATCTCTTAAACTTTATGCTTCTTCCAGTTAATCTTCATTTAGGAAACAACTTCAGCTGTTCGACTATAGTATCTGGTAGTTAACTAGCCCAGGCTTCGATTACGGTGAATAATATATTTTAAATGTATACAAAGGGTACTAGGAAAGTTTTGCAATACAGCTTTGTTTATTTAATTTTTTCAAAGTAATTTCTTCTACACTCAATACATCTCTCCATCCTCCGAAACCATTCTTTGAACCAGTTCTGCCAAGTTTCACTAGGGAGTAAAGCACACCCAAGCCCGCAGAAGGTCCTCATCACTGGAAAGCCGCCTTCCTTTTAGCTTCATTTTCACATGCGGAAACAGTGCAAAATCGCAGGGAGCAAGATCTGGACTGTAGGCAGGGTGCTCGTGAAGTTTCAATCCTGTCTGAGCTGGAGCATTATCGTGATGGAGGAACCAGGTGTCCATTCTTGACTTTGGGCCGCAGGTTATTCATAGATCCACTGACTAGGCAGACACTGTTCAGTATACCACTTAGCTATGACTGTCTTCTGTGTGTCCAAAACGATGCGTTCCACAATTCCATTCGATTTGAAAAATACAGCTATCAGTTTCTTCTTTACAGATCGGGATTTTCTGACAACTACGGGTGTGTCCTCATCATCAAAGACCCAAAATAGTTTTGAGCTTTGGTCGGCACATCGTAATAGTACAGCCAAGTCTCGTCACCTGTCACGATGTTGTTCACATACCGAGATTGTCCCTTATAAAACATTTTTAGCATCTCCCGGCACCAAGGCACACGTCGTGTCATCTTCTCTTTAGTCAGTCGATGCGGCACCCAGAGAGAACAAAGTTTCTTCACGTGCAAATGATCATGCAGAATCGAACGAATTACTGGTGCATTTAGGTCTGAAATATCCTCTATCTGTTCGTAGGAATTATCGTACAATGCTATTGAGATGCAATACCAGGTAATTATAGTTATTGTTAAATAAAATTGTTTCTATCATGAATAATATCATATCTCCCTCTCTCGACCAATACATAAATGTATTGACCGACAAAGCAAGAACGCTTCTATCTCACATAGATCGGAGACTATGTTTCCAGTGTGTAATAGACAGAAACTTACGTCTAGGCTTTATGCCAATTAAAGAATGTTAAAAAGGAATCATTCTATTATTAATAACACCCTATCAACTACATATGTTTCATCGAATTCACGAATCGTCAGGTTGAAAATCAACCTGGTTGTCAGGTTGAAAATCAACCTGACGATTCGTGAATTCGATGAAACATATGTAGTTGATAGGGTGTTATTAATAATAGAATGATTCCTTTTTAACATTGTTTCTATCATATTATATGGAGAATATATACAAATACAATAACTATTTGAATTATAAACCTTCTTAACAATAAGGCATAATAATACTATCGCTATTTATTGGTATTAATATAATTTTTATGATCGTCGTACAAAATTTAATCAAGCCTCCATACTTCCATGAGCGGGCGTGTATACAGCCATGAGTTTTTCTTGTTCTATTTCTTTTTATGAATTTGTCTTGCCAAAAGCTCTTTGCCTATTTACGTAATATATTTGGAGTTATTGCTGTTTATTATGATCCTTGTTTCCGTTTTTTCTATTTTAAAATCTTACTTACGTTTTGCATTTCGGCTTTTTTCTATTAAATTTTGAATACTGTTTATTATATCAATATGTCGTATCAAAATATATCACCTTTATTTCAACAGTTTTCTTAAATCCATAATGTCGCAACCTAATTTTAATATCTTTCCTTTATTGTTTATATATTCTACAGCTCCTAGATTGTTTTAAAATCGAATATATTAAGCTCTTTGTCATATAAAAATGTAGGTATTAATTGCGGGAATATTCATATACCACTGATATTTCAAAAAGTTTCTTTTGGCTGTTTTTATAAAAATGACGCAAAACTGTATACATATTACAACTTTTATTCGACGTTTAAAACGGTTAAGAAAGCAGGCTACGACTTTCCTATAATATTAAAACAGCTGGTATTACACAAGATTCATTTTACGTAACGCAAATGCCTGCGTTTTTTTGTAACCTGTGAATTAACTTATTGAATTGACCTTATACATAAAATCCCATGAATTATTATGAAATAATATAAAGTCGATACAGTTGATGGAAATAATAATTCATTTATAAGAAGAAATAGGTGAAGATATGTTCAAAAAGTGTAGGTGCTCACTATATACGAGGGTGGTCTGAAAAGTTTCCGACCTAACAAAGATACTAGACATTTTTTCTTAAAATTTATATTTATTCTTCTACACAGTCTCCTGGCAACTCTACACACCTCTCCTAGTGATGCTCCCATTTCTTTAACCCGTTCAAATAGTACTCGGCGTTTTCCTCTGAAAAATAATTGTTCACGAAGGTAATTGCCTCCTCATTTGACGAAAATCTCTGTTGTCCGAGCGCAATTTTTAGATGAGGGAACAAAAAGAAGTCGCTTGGAGCTAGATCTGGTGAGTAAGGCGGATGGTCAAACGGTAATTCGTGGATTTTCGCCATGGTGTGTGGTGAAACAGGATTTTCTTTTCCTGCAAATGTGGCCGTTTTTCCAAAATTTCTGCCTTTAGCTCGTCAAGTAATGATGCGTAGTACGCTCCTGTAATAGCTTTTCCTTTTTGAAGATAATCTATTTAGATAATTCCATGACTATCCCAAAAAACAGTCGCCATCACTTTCACAGTCGAAAAAACAGTTTTTGTTTTTTTTGGAGCCGGTTCCCCCTTTGCAGTCCACTGTTTTGACTGTATTTTTTGTTACGCTTGCAACAAAAACACAGTTTCATCATAGTATCATCACAGTATCATTATACGCCCGAAACAAAAATACAGTCAAAGGGCGCAATAAATCCGAGTTTTGACGCCGATTAATTACTGTAGGTGAAGCTTGGGTACACCATTGTGTACCATAGTTTTATCTACAGTAATTAATTATTGCAGCATCACTAGGAGAGGTGTGTAGAGTTGCCAGGAGACTGTGTAGAAGAATAAATATAAATTTTAAGAAAAAATGTCTAGTATCTTTGTTAGGTCGGAAACTTTTCAGACCACCCTCGTATATAGTGAGCACCTACACTTTTTGAACATATCTTCACCTATTTCTTCTTATAAATGAATTATTATTTCCATCAACTGTATCGATTTTATATTAAAGCTTGTGAAGCTTGGGTACACCATTGTGTACCCAAGTTTTATCTACAGTAATTAATCGGCGCCAAAACTCGGATTTATTGTGCCTAAACTGCGTTGGAAATGTTCATTCGAACACGTTTTTCGTCTAACATTAGCAAACGCGATACTCAACGCGCGGACAACTTCCTCATGCCTAAATCTTGATTTAACATGTAACAAACACGTTCTTTGGACATTCTCATAGCCTTTGATATCTCTTTAATTCGACGATCGTCTAACACCAATTAGTGAACTTTAGCGATGTTATCGTTAGTAGTTGCAGTTTTTGGACGTCCCGAACGTATATCGTCTCCCAAGCCCTTACGGCCAATTCAGCTGCCCAAAATTTCATTGTGGCCAATGATGGTGCAGGGTCCCCGTACACAGAGTCCAACTCATCTTTGATTTGCGTAGGCGTATTGCCTTTAAAAACAAATATTTAATGACAGCTCGATACTCAACAGTCACATCGACTCACTCAAACCTGAGCACCTGACAATAGATACACTACATTCCCTAGCTTTCATTGATGAAAGCTAGGGAAATTCATCTTCACGTTGAGGTCGGAAACTTTTCAACCACCCTCGTATAATGTTGGTATTAATATGCTCTTTGTCGCTAGATTAAAACACGACAAAAGTCGTTTCGAATAGGCGACAACATAATTCGAAAGTAAATTGTAAACAATTGAAACAAAATTGTAATAACATGTTACCTAAAGTAATCGATAAAAAATACGTAATTCGCAAACAGAAATATTTTTTCTGTAAATAATTGGGTTAGAAAACTGTTGAAAATGTCACGTTGTCGAATCGATTTGTTACTATTCAGAAAGCGACATATGTGTTGATTGTTTCGCACTGGTTTGGTAATTGTAACTGACCGTTCCAATGTATGTTTTCCACTTGTAATCATTATGGAAAAAGTGTAAAATTAAACAGTTTCGCGTATTTATAATGTGAGATTTAAATTCCTTCGTATTGTGAATGTGGTACAATTATATCTTCTATGTGAAGTATGTATGTAATGTATGTTTGTGTTGAAAAATTCAGTCGCAAAACAAACAAAAAACCTAAATCGTTTGTCCAACTTCACTTAACGATTTGTTATTCGTAGAAGAGGTTTAATGAATAGCATCATTTTTTCTTTATATGTCATTTGACAACACTTAATAATGTTTAATTTTGAGTTACAGGATTTATACTATTGAATCATCATCAAATTTGGTGGAAATGCGAGGTGTGGCAATTAAATAACGAGACTGGTGTGAGACGTATTATTTATTGCAAATAAACTTATATTTAACTTTTATCGCCTCCCCTATCTATACACCGCTGTATACGTGTCTTTCAATGTTCAAAACAATGCTGTAGTTCATTAGTTATCAACCTCTTCAACAACTCTGCCGTTTTTGCTTTTGCATCTTCACCAAACCGAAGCTGTGTTTCCTTTAATGCGCTTTTCACTTTTGAGAACAGGTAGAAGTCACATGGCGCGAGATCTAGCGAATGCGAATGATAACCAAACACAGCAATGCGTTTGTCCGCTAAAAATTGTTACATGGATAGGGTGTTGTGAGCTGTTGCGTTATCCTGTGTAGAATTTTCTATTTTGGCGATCTGGCGGCCTTTCAGTGCATCGATTGACGCTTTGTTTCCGGGTCATACTGTAAAATTCAAGTTTCATCATAGATGATATTTTTTAGCAAGTCTGGTTTTTCTGTGAGTCGTTCCATGATGTCAGAGCAAATGTTCATCCGATTGTATGTTTGTTCCTGAGGTTTTTCGGAATTTTTGCACAAACTTTTGTCATGTATAATTCATTATGTAAAATGTGTCTTACTGTTTCTTTGTTAATATTTACCATATTAGTAATTATTCGAATGTTCAGGCGTCGATCTTTGTGCACAATTTCATTAATTTTCTCAACGTTCCCTTCAGTTCTTGCACTCACAGGTCGACCAGAACGTTAATCATCTTCGACCTCTTCCCGACTTTCAGAAAACCATATGTGCCATTGAAAAACTCGCGCATGTGACACCAAACACCTCCTTTAACAGTCGTAAACATTTTGTGGGCGATTTTTTTAATTTGACAAGGAATTTCAGGTTAATTCGTTGCTCGATTTACCAAATATATCAACCATTAACACGGCAATACTAAGTAACAGCGTCCATTACAATTAAAGCTCGAAAGTAAACTAAAGCAGAGAGAGAAGAAACTACGAGTTGTTGCTTGGGAAGTATCAAGATCAATGACATTCCAGCCACGCCAGATGCGATAACGCGATGGAACGAGCGCAGTCTCGTTATTTAATTGCCTTACCTCGAATAAATTTTCATATTATTCGCATAAGCAAAGAACCAGTGTGCGTTTTGGCTTTCAACGGTACAGATCGTGTAAGGAATTTGTTTTCGTACGGGTATTTTGCCGTAGTTTTCCAGTACGACACACAATTATCTGCTAATGATGACAACTTAGTTGTCGAAACACGTATACAGAATACGAAAATTAATGTGGAAAGGGGTTATACATATATCAGCCTTCAGTGATTAATTTGATAATGTTATGTACGGTTGATGTAGCTTGAATATAACCATGTTAAAGTGGATAAATTAGAGACGCTAACAGTATTATTTAAGCATGAAAACGTTGCATGCTTAATAATTATCTTGGAAAGGATTTGCGATCGAAATATTTTGATAAAAAAGAAATTTTAAACTTTTGTAAAATAAAATAGAAACGAAAAACCGATTTTCTAAAGTTTAATAAGTATACTACTGTGGGCAAAAAATAGTAAGGCTTTGTTCATAATTTTTAAATTCTTAATTTATTCTTCCAAATCTATTTCGTCCCCCTCAAAGTAATCCCCCCTGGCCCCAATACACTTGTGCCAACGTTTCTGCCAATTCTCGAAACAGTTGTTAAAGTCAATTTCAGGAATAGCCTTCAATGCGCGTAGCGATTCACGTTTAGTGTCTTCAATTGACTCAAAACGGTTTCCCCGGAGCGGTCCTTTGAGTTAGCTTAATAGCCAGAAGTTACACGGAGCTAAATCAGGCGAATACGGTGGTTGCGGCACGATATTGGTTGAAAATTTGGCGAAAAACTCACGAAGAAATAATGCAGTATGCGACGGTGCATTATCGTGGTGCAAAAACCAAGAGTTGTCGGCCCATAATTCTGGCCTCTTTTTACGAATAGCATTGCGCAAACGACGCATAACACTCAAATAGTATTCTTTGTTGATAGTTTGGCCGGTCGGAAGGAATTCGGAGTGCACCATACATCGATAATCGAAGAAAACTGTCAACATAACCTTGATTTTTGACTTGCTTTGACGTGGTTTTTTGGGCTTCGACTCACCTTTGATACGATATACGGCCGATTGATCGTCTGTTTCCGGGTCATAAGTGTAGATCCAAGTCTCACCTCCAGTTATGATGCCTTTCATTTTGTCTTGATAGTCGGAAAGCATTCTGTCACAGACGTCAACGCGACGCTGTTTTTCGAAAAAATTGAATGATTTTGGAACAAATCGTGCTTTCACTTTTCTTAGGCCCAAATGATCTTTCAAAATGGTTTTCACTGATCCTTCCGATATTCCAACGATGCCAGTAAGGTCTCTGACTGTTAATCGTCGATTCTCAAGCACCAATTCCTTGATTGTATTGACGTGTTGATCATCAGTTGATGTTGATGGCCGTCTTGGACGTGGTTCGTCATCAACGCGTTCTCGACCCTCTCTGAATAATTTGTACCAATCAAAAACACTTGCTCGCGACAAACAATTATCACTGAAGGCCTTTTGCAACATTTCGAACGTTTCGGCACCAGAAATTTGATTCCGTACACTTCTTTTTTGAATAATTTCACTCATTGTAAAAATCGCCGAATGCACTTTTTTTTACTTCAGAAAGACAAGCGTATACTAAACCCTAATGATTATTTTGATGTGACATTTGGCACAGATGTCACTGACAGTCATACCAACCTAGAAAAAAATATTTCGACGAATGGGTTTTCGCGCGAAATTTAAATTAAAAAGTCTTACTATTTTTTGCCCACAGTAGTATTACTGCGGTTTAAGGATTTTATAAATTTATTTTTATATGCTGAACGTGTTTACAAAAGTTATTAATTTTTTCATTGCCTAAAAATTTAAAAAAACTAATTGACAATATGCGTAATCAAAATAATCAAAAAAGTCTTAACTACTTCAAATAGCAATCAAGTTAATTATCAGACGAGGAAAACAAGCGATAATTCATAAAGAAAGTAAAATAGTTCTACTTTTATGTATCTACTGGTGGCAATTAATACCGCACGCTGAAGAAAAAAAAATTAACGGTAAAAATTTTGCTGTGTATCAGATTTCTTCGAACGTAACCGTATAACAAATAAACGAAACGAAAAAGAAGGCAAGGGATAGACTGAACGATAGAACAGCAACGGTACGGATGTTTTGGTAGTATAATAATAAGGACGTGTGTATATCCCTACGGCGAATATTTCACCAAATTGTGGAGTAATTGCTCGTAGTTGAGGTCGAGACTGTCGCCGTTCATGTCTGGGTTCCTCCTGATTGATTCAGAAACTCGCTTTTTCCGATACATTCAAAGTTCGACGCGATGCGCCGCTGTGAATAAAATACATAAACAGAACGTTTCAGCAACGTTTGTACGTGTTCTATTGTTGTTTTCGCAATGAACGCTGCCTCATTAATTACAAATGACGTATGTAAACTGCCAATGAGTCGCTGTTACGTTAAACAAAATTAATAGCTTTTTAATGTACAGTTTTAGATGGATGTTTTTATGTTAAGCACGTTTTTCTAAGCATAATAGAGCCTCGATAGGTTGTCATAACTAATTTCAGATGTCCTTCTTCTGTTAATGCTTTCACAAGGGTGAAATACTGTTACATCCTCATAAATAATTACAATTTATTAGGCATTAATTTGAAAATGAATTTAATAATTGTCTGGAGCATGGCAAACGGATAAAAGAAAGTTTATGTGTAAAACTATGTATTGGCATTTATACAGTCTATATAACAAAAAAAAAGGCGTAGAACTAACTGAAATTACTTTATTTCGAAAATTTTTACATAGAGCTTCAATCTGCACTACATTTCTTACTACGCCATATATTTCATACGGCCTCCAATTTCCATTGTTTCCCATGATCAATTCACAGCGATTGGTCATACTTTCCACTAATTTTAAGGCATACAAAGGGTACTAGGAAAGTTTTGCAATACAGCTTTGTTTATTTATTTTTTTCAAAGTAATTTCCTCTACACTCAATACACCTCTCCATCCTCCGAAACCAATCTCTAAACCAGTCCTGCCAAGTTTCACTAGGAATTAAAGCACACTCGTTGTCCCAAGCCTGCAGAAGGTCCACTGGAGTTTTCTTCTAAACAAATTCAGTATGGTCTTATCATGTTCCTTCGTTGTCGCTTGTACTTTACCGCGACCTGGAAGATCAACATTTTTATCGACTTGTAGCGGTCTACCCACAATGGTACGAATCGCTGGCTCAGATACAAACATTTTTGTTCCTTGAACACAAAGAAACACCACTTCATATCCTTTTAAATACGGAGCCCTCATAATCGCATTAATGTATCATAGTTTCTACCACATGAAGGTTAACGATGGACACGAAAATATATCTGCCGAGTTAAAAAGAGCCTTTAAATCGAGAAAATCTTGCTGTACTGTACCCAATTACTTTTTCTCCGTTAACTTCACAAATAGTTCTAGCAGCTTCTAATGCATTAGCACCTCTATTGAATTTATGCAAAAGAATATATCATAAACACTCGTTTGTTTCTTCAAGACATTCCATTTCCTTTTGTCAATAAATAAATCAATCTTTGCACAAATTCACAAATTCAAATTAAGTTCCATGTCATGATTTATTACTCACATGCATTCAATATCAACAGTAATTTTATTGTTATTTGTATTAACATTCATTTGATGTAGTATAACCAACCCGCTTTTTATGTCAGGTTGATTACGTGATTTTGGCTTTCTATAAACCTCCATAACTTCTTCATTTATAAGTATTGGTCATACACATCTGTTGCTTTGATACTTGTAATTTTTCTTAAAACTCTTCTTCAAATTCTTCAAATTTGATGATAGATTTTGGAATTGCTTTGAGTCGTTACTCGGCACTGCAAAGATCTGTAATTAAGAAATTAACAACAGTAATGAACATGTAATATAAGAAAACATTTTTAAAGTGTTTCAAATATAATTGTATATAAAAACCTTTCAATATGCGCCAACAGTAAAATGTTAATCTATCTTAACCCACTGTAACCGCTTTTTCTTCATTGTTTCGATTAAACGCTATTGTTTTCGCGTCCCAGCGACATTTTAATCCAGCAGCGTATAATCGAGTTCGCAAGGTTCACTTAATACCTTAATATTAAAAAAGATTGCAGAAGATGTAACTAGTTTTTGATGGAAGCTTATATTTCAAAGTAAAGTTAGTAATTTTTCTGCCTTCGCTTTCGGTGGTTTTACGTAGTCGACAACAATATTGCTGACCGCTTGACGTGGAGGGCAAATTTTCTTTGATAAGTGTTGCAATTCTTTCCACTGTTAGGCGTGAAACTTTCGCGTTTCCAGCAATTTCACTTTGAGAATAATACTAGTTCCTAATAATGCGATGGCACACAAGTTCGTTATAAAAATGTAAAAGTAGCACACTACTATTCTAACTGTAAGACACTAAACTGAAAATAGTAAATATGTTATAATAAACACACTCGTTGAGGTTTCTAACAATTCTGAATAAATTATAAACGCATTATACCACCCCTTCACTTTCCTAGAATTTAACGGGCGCAGGTACAGATTATGAGTTCGATAAGGGATTAGCGACAACTTAATATTATGAATGAAATGAATATATGTACAAGAGCAGCCGTTTATATTTCGGGAACTGGCAACACCGTTAGTGTTGCCTCCGATCTGATGATTGCATCGTGAAGTTTGTCATTTTTGACAATGTACTTGATACTTTTATCTTGACAGTTTTATTATCCGGTCGCTATTTTTATTGCAATTATTTTTCATAAATTTCGACGTGGATAATCTCAACAAGAATGCATCGACGAGCTGAATTCTTTATATGGTGATGAAGCACCATCGAAAACTACAGTATATTATTGTTGGTATACTGAATTCAAACTTGGACGGCGTTCTTTGGACGATGAATTTCGTGAAGGTCGTCCCACAAATGTTGTTTTGTCAGTTTGAATTGATAACGCAAGATCGTCATGTGATATACCGTGATATCGAAGCATCTCTAGGTATTAATAACACCAGCGTCCATAAGATCCTGCTTGAACATTTAGCCGTTCACGTTGGGTACCACAAAATTTGACAACCACTCAAAAAAGGACACCCGTCGATTGGTGAAAAGAAATGCACAAAAAATACAATGGTGGTGGATCTTGGATCTATACGTATGTGTCCGATAGTAAACAGCAGTCGACTGCGTGGGTATTCCAAGATGAGTCAAAACCAACAAAAGTCGTTCGCACTCGAACACATCAAAACAAATGGTCGCCTGTTTTTTCGGAAAAACTGGTCACGTTGCAACCGTGCTTTTAGAGAGTTCCGAATGGTACACAACTATTTGTTTGCCAAAAGTTTTTGAAGAAATAAGGAAAACAAACCGAAAATGACAGATCATTCTCCACTGTGACAATGCGAGCTCTTACAGGTCGGTTCAAACAATTGAATATTTGACCAGGCAAAACATTGAATTGATGAGCCATCCGCCACACAGTCCTCATCCAGCATCCTGTGATTTCTTTTTGTTCCCACACGTGAAGAATAAACTTCGTGGTCAACTGTTTTCTACGCCGGAAAAGGCAGTTGAGGCATTCAAAACTCATATTTTGGAGATACAGTCTTCACAGTGGCAGTAATGCTTTTCGGACTGGTTTAAGCGAATGCAAAAGTGCATTGATTTTCAAGGAGAATATTTTGAAAAGCAATAAGACTATTTTCGATAATAAAAAATTCTTTTTTGTTTGCTATTCCCAAAATATAAACGATTACCCTCGTATGTTGTAGGCTAACAGTCTACGTATTTAAAAAACATGTACATTTATCTTTCCGGGATAGTGTAATGTTATGTATTTAAAATATATTATTCATAATAACTAAGACCTGTACTAATTCAATTACCAGTTACTGTAAACCAGCCATCCATATGCTATTACATAAGCAGATAGTTGTTAGCACAGTTGTTGGAGATCTAGTTCGTGTATTAATTCAGTAAAGATTCTATAACTTATTTTAATGTTAACCTGTAATTAAAAAAAAATTATTTAATAACAAACGTTTTATTCTAAATCGATTCACTTGCAAGGATCAATATTAGTGGTTCAAACTATTTTGAAAATCAGAAACTACAGGTAGAAGTGGCTTTCAAATTTTTGTAATTCTTAATTTGTTTTCGATGCTATGCATATTGTCAATTTTTCTTGCAAAAATGTATATAAATAAGAAGAGCCTAAAACGAGAGGTACGAAAATGACTTGTGAATTTTGATTACGTGTGAATTTAATCACAATATAAATAATCATTTAAAAATGTTGAAGTATTTATAAGTACATATATAATAAATAATTTTAATTAAAGTGGAAAATTATTTAGTTATATCTGTAAAAAGCTAGAAACAGTATTAGAGACAAACAATTATAATAGAAAAAGTGTTTTAAAATGTAAATAATTTCGAAATTACCGTTTATGGACGATAGATAAATGAGATTAGTGAATACAAGTCCGAATGAAAGAAAATACACTATCAAGGAATAAATAAGGATAGACATATGAGACATATAGAGTTTACGAAATACAGATAAGGTCTTAAAAATAAAATTTTCAATAATATTAAATATGCTGTCTGTAATTTAAAAAGATTTGAAATTTTAAGAAATATAATAATATTTAAATTTTCGTATTATTAATGGTAACTATCAGATATAATTATAAATAATAAATAAAAATAATTAGTAGAACTCGGATTAAAAGTTAAAATTAAGTTTCCAAAGAGTTTGCAGTTCAAAATAATATTGGTTTGAATTAGGAAGTCAAATAAAATCTATTTTAGAAAATATATATTTCAAACAAGTAAATAAAAAATAAAGTAAACTCAAAAAAATAAAGACTTCAGAATATAATATAAAATAAAAGTTTTATTTAAATATTGATTTGATATATTCTAAAAGATATTCATAAGAAAATGAAGATAATTAATATTATACTCAAACAAATACAAGGGCATTTGGGAGAATAAACTGATTTCTTATCCACGAAACTAGTGTAGAGTTAGAGCTCATGTTATGAAGGCTGTCCCAAAATTAATACAAGATTTGAATTAAATAGAAAACACAGTTTTTAGTCTTTTGATTGTTATTTTTTTATTGAATCAGAAAGTACATAGCACAGGGTTATTTATGGAATAACACATCGGGCAAATGGCCTCCACGGCATTGCATGCACATACGCACTCGTTTGTCGAAATTTTCCATGACCATTATGCATAATTGTGGCTGAATTTCGTTGATGCAACGTTGAATCTCCTCCTTTAATGCACGGGTGGTTGTGGGCTTGTTGACATAGACCTGTGATTTCGAATAACTCCATAAAAAGAAATCTAATGGTGTTAAATACACGATCTAGGGGGCCAATTCTGATCACCGAAACGAGAGAGTACACGACCTGGAAATGTCTCATGCAGTAATTGAATTGTTTCACAGGCTGTATGGCATGTGCAACGTCTTGTTGAAACCACATATTGGTCACATCAGTATCATCCAATTTCGGCAGAAAGAACTGTATTATCATATCGCGATATCGAGCACCAGTAACAGTCACTGCCTGACCAGCGCCATTTTGAAAAAAGTATGGTCCAATTATGCCTCCAGCCCAAAATCCACACCAAACAGTGACACGTTGTGGATGCATTTGTTTTTCAACAATCACATGTGGGTTCTCAGAACCCCAAAAGTTTGACATTTTGGACGACCAGTGTATTTGGCGTCTCCAACGGATCCAGTCTCCCTGAATTTTTCAATTAATCTCTTCACAGTTGACGAAGTTAAAACACTATTCCGACCATATTTTGTATGAAATTTTCGAACTGCGGCCACCAAGCTTTCATTATTTTTGTAATATTCTTCAATAATGAGGACACGTTGTTTTATCGTGTAACGCTCCATTTTTACTAACCTTAAACTGTCAGCTGTCAATTGTTTTTTTAAGGGTTGCCAACACTTTACTGCACAAATGGCGACAAATTCAAATCTTGCGTTAATTTTGGGACACCCATTATAAGCGAAAAGAAAGTAAGGCATTCTTTTTTTATTTGAAATATTCTTTTAACGAAGAAAATCTTTTTTTTTTTATTGTATTCATAGTATTAAGTTTCTGGGTCGCTATTCTCCCACCGACCCATAATCTTTATCTGCACTCACTAAATTCTAGGAAGGTGAAGGGGTGATATAAGACGTTTATACAAGTAAAATTAATTCAGAATTGTTAGAACCCTCGAAAAGTGCGTTTGCGATAAGGTATTTAAAGTTTTTAGTTTAGTGCCTTATAGATTAGTGGTAATTTTGTACTTTATATTTTTTATAACCAACTTATGCGTCATAGAGAAGACGAAAGATATTACAAACAGTGAAAAGACTAGAATAGAGACTTTTATGGGATTAGGTGTTACTTTCAAAGCGAAATTGCTAGAAAAGTAAAAGCTTTTCGGTAAACAAGGGCAAGAATTACAACGCTTTTCAAAGAAAATTTTCCCTCAACACTAAGCAGTCGGTAACATGTCACTGGCCACGCAAAACCACCTAAAGTGGGGGATAGAAAAATTATTGATATTGGTTTGAAAAATAGATAAGCTTCCATCGGAGAGTTGTTACATCTTCTGCAGTCTTTTAATATGAAGATATCAGAGCGGACCTTGTGAACTCAATTATACGTTATTGGATTAAAATTTTTAAATCGTCAACCTGCAAAAAACGCATTTAACCGAAACAGTGAAGAGGGGACATCCATAGTTGGCCAAATATATCAGTATTTTACTATTTGAGAATGGAGAGTGTTCTTTATATAAGATTATATAGCAAACACTTTAAAAATGTTTTCTCATATTACATGTTACAGCAATAATCTGAGTTAATTGTTTTACTAATTTCCTTCCTTCCTTTTCTATCCCAGAAAACTGATGCTAAGATCTTCTTGGCTGATTTCTGGACCGTAACTCGCTTCGGAGCCGAATTACCGTGTTCACACTACTCTTTAGCCTCTTGTTTTGATTGAGGATCATGGTGGTAGACCCAAGTCTCACCCATAATGATGAAACGACGCACAAAATCATTTTTACTTTATCTAAAATGCTTCAAATGTTTCTGAGAAAGTCGCAATCGAATGTGTTTTTGTTCCATTGTTAACGAATACGGCAACCATGTTGCACTCAGCTTTCTGAAACCCAAAACTTCAGTCAAAATATTGCTCACACTGCCTAACGAGCCGTCTAGGGCTTTTACTAAATCTTTCTCGGTTAATCGACGATCTTCCAAGGCCATAGCCTGTATTTTTGCTACGATTTCTGGTGTCAATGCACTTTTTGGACGTCCTTTACGTGAATCGTCTTCAAGATTTGTATGACCACGTTTAAATTAAGCATCCCATCTTTCACTGTTCTAATTGAAGATGACGAGTCATTTTATCACTGCACGATATCCAATTTTTTCCATTGTAAACAATGCTGTGTCATGTCAACTTTGAACACCTGCAAATATACGAATGAGAAAATATGAAATGCGAAAACTTCACACGTGTTCATAAAAAAGAAGCACAATTTTTAGACAAATAAAACAACTAACCTAATAACTCCATCTCTTATTGAACGACAAAACTTATTGAACAACCTGGTAATAGAAACTGTTCTGGTATCCTTTATTACTCTACTAGATGCAGAGGAAAAGTTCTTCCATACTTACGCAAGATGGATCTCTTTGCTATAGAGCAAACTCTGTCCAGAACGTTTATCGCCATTTCGGTATATCAGTATTACCCTGGCTTGGAAATTCACTAGACTTCAATCCGATCGAGTCTGTTTGGAATGTTCTTAAGCTTATTGTTTACTCCTCCCCAAATCCCAATTTAAGCGTTTTAAAAGAAAGTTGCAAGACACCGTAGAAGATTGTACCAATAACATGTAGGAGTGAATTCAAGCGGTTATTCCAGCCAAGGGAAGTTTGACCAAATATGGAAACAATTAAATCCTATAGTTGCAAATATGTTTTCAAATCTAATTGGCATGCGTGTTATAGAAGTTTCAAATTCCATGTGTTTAGATTTTATTTCGCTCAAATTCTAAAACCCTAGGGTGGACTAATTTAATTACCAGGTGCTGTACATATATGGTAATATTGCACAAGAGTCTCAGCTACTCTAGATACATTTTTTACATTATTAAGTGTGCTAATTGGTTGTTGCAGTTACATTTTTTTTAGTTTATTGTTATTTTGAATTAAATATTGGGACGTTAATTAATATAATGTTCAGTACCAAAAACAAATTGTATGTTACGAAATTACACTGTTTGTATTTTTCACTGATAATATCCACTTCTATAATATTATAAACAAGATATTGCGTTTTCAAAAATCATTGTTTACACTTCTCCAATACCTATTAGCGCTTGCAATATATGTACACGTGTAAAGGAGATATATTATTACATTGTATTACACACGCACAAGAGATACTTATCAAAGCAATTATTATTTACTTGTTCCAGTTTTAATGAATGAAGATTTTGCTCGTCTGGATATCTTTAACTATTATTATATTCATCAAAACCAGAAGGCAAGTAACTAGTCTTTACCTTGTGCGTATGATACCCACGTTTCTTTTTTATTATACGATACTGCAAGTAAAAGGAAAATAGTTTAACTCGACGACGAAGGATAGAGAAGACATCCCAGAAAGAAAGAGGGGAGATAGATTGTGCACAAATAAGAGGAGCTGATAGTTCGACCAGGAATACAAACGAGAGAGAGAAAGAGATCTAGTTAGAAAGAAAGGAAGCGCGCAATGTGGAGCAGTTGTTGGAATCATTCGAGAACATTGTTCGAGTCGTAAAGATGCGAGAGATAAGGTACGGATTAGCTGTGGGGCCGTACTTGAAAGGTCGCCGAGTGAACGACCTGCGGTGGACACGTCCTTGAACATCCGCACACAGGATTGCAGACACCGCTGGAGACAGCTGAGTATCGTAACGATGCGTGGGTGAATAACCACCGAGAGAACTTGGCTATGCGAAATTTAATTATACAAGGACTAACCTATGACGTAGGTCATTCGTCTCACCACGAAGTGCGATAAAGACGAAAAAGAATGCGCACTATAATCGTAATTTATGCGAAGCCAAAAAGACTGGTAAGAGATTTTGACAGTCGCTTGTTCGGACCCAAAATTATTATAATAATACATTCTCATGGGATCGTAGTCGCGAATACGCATACGTCTTTTACATGTAGCCCTTGTTAATAAAAATGTCTCGTATGGATAATAGAAATCAAGGAACAGTGTAAGGCGTTTTTCATAAATCCTTTGCAATAAATTTTTGAAAAACAATTACCAGCTGTACAAATTTAATCATGGAAATTATCAAATGCATATACAGTCATGTGCACGAAAATAGCAGTCGTCTTAAATTTTGCTGAAATATCAATTTATACGTTAAATAAAAGAAATTCAAGTTTATTGAATTCTTTGTGCCAACATGTTAGATAACTATAACAACAAATAAATAGGTTTCTTAATACCAAAGAGACAATAAAACTGTTTAAATTCTAGGACAAAGAAAATTATTGTGCACTATGAGGGTAGCCGTTTATTTTCAGGAATTGCAAACATTATTTTTTTATTGCTTTTCAAAATATTCTCCTTGAGAGTCAATGCACTTTTGCATTCGTTTAAACCAATCCGGAAAGCATAGCTGCCACTGTGAAGGCGGTATCTCCAAAATATGAGTTTTGAATGCCTCCACTGCCTTTTCCGGCGTAGAAAACCGTTGACCACGGAGTTTATTCCTCATGTGTGGGAACAAAAAGAAATCACATGGTGCTAGATCAGAGATGTACAGCGGATGGCTCATCAATTCAATGTTTTGCCCGGTCAAATATTCAATTGTTTGAACCGACCTGTGAGAGATCACATTGTCATGATGGAGAATGATCTGTCGTTTTCGGTTTGTTTTCCTTATTTCTTCAAAAACTTTTGACAAACAAATAGTTGTGTACCATTCGGAATTGACCCTTCTACAACGCTCTAAAAGCACGGTTGCAACGTAACCGGTTTTTCCTAAAAAACAGGCGAGCATTTGTTTTGATGCGCTTCGGGCGCGAATAACTTTTGTCGGTTTTGGCTCAGCAATTGTCATTTTTACTTTGTTAATTGGATTGAAGCACTTAATATTTTGTTGCTTGACTTTTATTGTTTATCACCTCTTGACAGTTATGCGACAAGTTCACCAGTTGCTTACATGTCTCTGCTGAAATTGATTGCCATTCGGCTTGGCATATTGTCCACAGATCGTCAATATTTTGCGGCTTAGCAGCAGAAACATTCTTTCTCAATTCCACCCATAAATTTTCAATGGGATTTAAGTCTGGCGATTGTGCCGGCCAACACAAAACGCGAACGTTATTATTTCGAAACAATGTTTTCACTTTACGAGAAACATGCTTCGGATCGTTATTCTGCATATACAACCAACTTAGTGGCATTTCGTCCTCTGCATATGGTAGAAGTATAGCTTGTAATATGTTCACATAGACACCAGAATTTATTATGCCTTCTATCTTGTGTAAAGGGCCTACGCTTGAGTCTCTGAATTTTACAATCTTTTTGGTTTACTGGTGTTAAAATGCTGTTAATTGTGGTCTTCGTACGTGTTGGTGGTATGCACCGGAATTAAATAAAACTATTTTGGAGCTAACGGACCACAGCACATTACGCCAATTTTTTCGTCCCATTATACCTGTTCATGAGCAAACAACAATCTACTTTGCCTTTGATTTACTTGCACACATTCGAAAATGATTGCAAATGCTAAGAACTGGAGAAAAGTGAAAGAAAATCGTGGTGTAAATAGGAAAACTAGCCCTAGAGAAGACAGAAACATTATAACTTGTGCAAAGAAGACGCCGTTCATAAATTTTACTGTAATTAAAAGTGAATTACACATTTGTATAGGCCCCTCTAATATTAGACGAATATTGGTTCAAGAAAAGTTGCGTGCAAAAAGGTATAGGAAGGTACCTACCTTCCTAGGCCTTCTTGCGCGCAACTTTCCTCTCTTATTACGATGACACTGTTTTTTTCGCATTTTCGAAAATGTGTGGTTTGATGATACCACCGGCATGAATCAGCTTGGTGCAGCCGCTTTCAGACCATTAATGACAAAACAAACTAGTCACTAGTATTAAAAGATTTATCAAAAGAAGCTTTTTAGGAGTCCTTCACGAAGTGGAGCTTTTCTAGTAATGTGCGCCCTTTTGCTTTTAAGAGCTAATGTTGTTACAAAAACTGTATCTTTAGCAAAGCTATTAAAACATTATAATATATTTTCACATGCAAATTTTAATCGATCTTAACCTGTACAAATTTCTTTTTATATCTTATCGATACTCACGTTCTTCGACACGTACTTCACTAGTTAATTTTGATATTTTATGTCAGAGAGCTCAAGTTAACTAATAATTTCGTGTTGTATTATAACGGGTGGGCCATCTATGGGTTTAAATTTGAACCACCGGTTATTTCGAATCTGGCAATACTTATGTCATTTTATTCTGTCACAAAATTCAGAATATTATCTCCACTGAACGAAATGAATCGATTCACGCTTGAGCAACGTTAGGATTTTTTGGAAATTTATTTTTATTTCGCGCGTCGGAAATTGCACGAAAATGTCGTACAAAATTTGGTCGCAGAGAAGGACCAACAGTGCCCGGTATACGCAAGTTTATTGCTAAAGTTCGTGAAACTGGTTTCATTGTTAATGCGCCAAGACGTGAGCGTGCTCGTACAGTGCGTACACCCGAAAATATCAAAGCGTGAGAATCCATTAACATCAACTCGTTATCGGTCTCCAGAATTGAACATTTCACGCACCAGTTTACGTCGAATTTTACGAAAAGATCTCGGTATGACGCCTTACAAAGTTCAATTGATTCAAGAGTTGAAGCCGCATGACCATCCGCTTCGTTTTCGCTTCGCTAGATGGGCCAACGAGAAACTGCACGATGATGTCGATTTTGCCAAAAAAATCATCTTTTCGGATGAAGCTCATTTTCATGTTGGTGGGTACGTTGACAAGCAAAATTGCCGTATTTGGGGCTCAGAAAACCCACACGTGGTTTTAGAGAAGCCAATGCACCCATTACGAGTGACTGTTTGGTGCGGCTTGTAGAGCTGAGGCATCATTGGCCCATATTCCTTTGAAAATGAGGACGGCGCAACCATTACGGTCAATGGAGACACCTATCGCACCACGATAACCGATTTTTTGTGCTCGCTCTTCATGGTATTGATGTGAACGATGTTTGGTTTCAACAGGATGGTGCAACTTGCCACATATCTCATGCCACAATCGATTTATTGCGTCAAACGTTTGATGGCCGTTTAATTAGCCTAAATGGTGATGTCAATTGGCCGCGAAGAAGCTGCGATTTGACACACCGTTGGACTATTTCTGTAGGGCGCCGTTAAAAACAAGTGTTATGCCGACAAATCAGAGACAATCGAGCATTTGAAGGCCAACATTCGTGATGCCATTGCCGAGATACGATCCCATACACTCGAAAAAGTGCTCGAAAATTGGTCCGATCGAATGGGGTACTGCGAGGCCAGCCGCGGCAGCCATATGAATGAAATAATATTCCATCTCTAACCGGAACAATTGTACTTCACAACAAAAAAATAAATTTGGCAAAATTTCAAACCGTTTTTGTTTTATTGCATTTTTAAATTTAAACTTTTAAATGGCCCACCCGTTATTATTCACACTATGTTTAGGAAGAAGTATATCAGAAAATCTCCTAAATTTAAGCCTTTGTTTGAAACTAATATCAAGACATATTTAATACTTGTACGTACTTCATGTTTTGGTGTTTGAATTGAGGTTAAGTAAAATGAATATTTAAGGTAGCTTATCGACCTGCATATTCACGTTATACCACGATAAATAATAATGAAGTTATCATATGCCTAGCGAGACCGACTACGGAGCTGTGACAATAGTCTCCGCATTCTAACATAAAATCTGTTATGATAAAATATTGGCAACTAGGTAATGCTAGTAGGTAGCCGGATAAATTTCTAGTGTAAACAAGAGCCTTGTAAGTGTCGTTTGAGCAAATAGTGTAACTGTTCCTGAATGAATGAATACACTTTACATAGGAATGAATGGAAATTATTTATTTAAACTCCGCTGAAGTGTATAAAATCTAGTTTATTGCATTAGTTTTCAGTGACCAATATTTTGTCCGCTATGTGATAATTACAAACGATTATTTATACAAATACACTTTAATTGATAATGTATCTTGCTGCAGCAGACTCTTTTCTAGAAAATTTACCATAACTGTACGATTCTCACGATTAAATGTCCAGACATTCGATTTCAGAGGTTGCCAAAGAATACAAAACGAGATTGAATTAAGTGACATACAATTCCAATTTTACGTGTTTTTAGTATTACAAACTAGCATCCTTTTGTGGAACATGTCATTGAATTAGGACCACAAGAAAAAAATATTACTTTCAATATATAACGGCAATAAAAAAGCATATTCTTCCAAAATATATTCGTTCCTATTTAATATTCCGTTCGTGTCCTTTTTGATATAATGAAAGAAGCAATTACAAACATAATTTTAATCCCTGTTTATGGCATTCGGTTATGTGCATTTTGTTGTTCTTTGTTACTCTTAACGCCCTCTCAAATCTGTCCGTCGATATTTTAATTTTGTTTTAATTAATAGAATTTAATTAATAAAATCATCAATGTAATCAATGGCTGTAATAATAAGAATTCATTTTCTATTGAATACGTCACACCTTGGATTAATATTGGTATTTTACTGAAGGCACAATGTTAATCCTGTTAATTAACCCTCACTACCAACTAGAAGTATCTAATCTATAATCGTTGTATTTCACAGTGGCCTAATTCCTCTCTTTGTTTCTCTTCTACAATAACTTAACTACCACTATCTTTGGTCATTTATTAATTGTTGAACGGACGGAGTTATTGTGTATATGAAGATCTCACTGTTATTTGAATAGAAAGACAGAGCTTAATTTGCAGTAGTAAGCTTTAATGAAGTGGTTTGGTATATCGCTGGTTAGATTCGTCGATGATGTTGGAGTAGTAAAACCTGGGATCAAAGACTTTCCCACTCACTGTTATTTTATATTAGTTTATTGTTAGTACTATTTGATTTATAAGACTGTGGAACTAATCGTACAGTTTATTTGCTACCGTTCAGTCAAGTTATAGGATCATGAACGTTTAGATTCTATGTTGTGTTATTTAAGCTCTAGAGTAAATTTAAAAACAAGGAAGTTAATAGAAGGTAAAGGGTGTTTCAAATTGCGCGGTTTTTTTTGAAGAATAAATAAAATATAGATGGCGCACTGAATTTGTCTGGATATGTGGGTATTTAAAAAGTGTGAGGTATGACATTTATAAAAATGGCTTCGTACACGGTACAACAACGCGTTCAAATTGTTGAACTATTTTATGAAAATCAGCGTTCTGTGAAAAGAGTTTCTAGAAAACTACGTGAATTTTACGGTTTACATAATCATCCATCTGAAAGCACTATTGGCCAAATTAGTAAAAAGTTCAAGAGATCGGTTCCGTGGAAGATCAAAAAAGTGAAAAATGCAGTCGTAGTGGTCGTTCACAAGAAAATATTGGTTTGGTTCGTGAAAGTGTTGCTGACGATCTTGAAATGTCCATTAGACGACGTTCACAACTACTTGGACTTAGTGGATCAACAACGTGGCGTATTTTACACAAGGATTTAGCTCAGAAGGCATATAAGGTTCAAATAACACAGGAACTGAAGCCATTAGATCATCTAAAACGTCGTTCATTTGTCAATTTCATCAATGAACAACCAGGTGATTTTTCTCGAAAAATAATGTTGTCCTATGAGGCACAACTTGGTGGCTGTGTTAATAATCAAAATTGCCGTATCTGGGGTGAGGAAAATCCACGAATTATTCATGAGAACCCTATGCATCCTAATCGAGTTAGTGTTTGCTGTGCATTATGTTCAGGTGGTGTAATTGGACCTTACTTCTTTGAAAATGCTGCTGGTGAAGCTGTAACTGTCAATGGTGATCGATATCGTCGCATGATAACCGAATTTTTGTGGCCTGAATTAATGAATATTGATCTAGAGGATATGTGGTTTCAACAGAATGGCGCTACACCCCACTTTGCACACGAATTAATTGATTTATTGAGAGAAAAATTTCCTGGACGTGTAATTCCCAGAAACGGTGATGTTAATTGGCCACCAAGATCATGTGATTTGACACCGTTAGACTATTTTCTTTGGGGTTATGTGAAAAGTCAGCTTTATAAAAACAATCCACAATCAACTCCTGCTTTGATAGAGCCACAAATATGTCAAAATGTCATGGAAAAAAAGGAGGCCATTTGGCAGATATTATTTTTCGCATATAAATGTCATACCTGATACTTCAATTACCAATAAAAAGTTTTTGGAAGTAAATGCGAATTATGTGTTTTATTTCTTCTTTAAAAAAACCGCGAAATTTGAAACACGCTCTATATATAGAGACAGGCAGCCTTTGTTATTAAAATATACATTCGTTAATCTTTTAGTTTCAATCATGTTAATTAAGAACCTCGTTGTTCTACAGTTCAGGATTTATCAGTAAGATATTGTCCATTCTTATTTGACAACTCTAATTTTATTATGGGCTCGTTGAACGGTTAGCCAACTTATGCAGTACAATGATTTGCTTATATCGCTTCTAACAAACATTCTTATGCTATTCGCCCTTGGTCGAAATGTTTCTTTAGCATTAGTAATCGCAACTGAAAACGCAACGTGAAAATTGCAACTAAGAAAATATAAATCCGCGACCTCTGAATTCAATTGAGATTCTTTTTATTCAAATCGGATGCAAATACAGTTTTTATAATGTAAAATAAGGAAGGACGGATAATACTCAATGTCTGTAGTTAAAATTTGTTTATTTATTATTCGGAAGTGTTCATAATTACAATAAAGTAATCATTTGCATATTATATGTTCTCTTATAAAGGTTTTGTGTATGTACACATATTAAAAATTGTATATCTGACTCCCAGTCAAGCAAAGAAACCTTCGATTGAAGAAGTGGGTCAGTTGGAAAAGAGTAATACAGAGGTCGGAAGTTTAAGTATATCTTCAGGTGTAATTTTTGAGTTACGTTTTCCGTAGTATTATTTATGTTATTATTTAGTATTTAAAAGTTCTGATTTTATTGATACGCGCAAATTTATACGATTACTGATAAGAGTGCTGAAACACTTATAATTTGCCATGAACTATTTACTAAAATAATCGCATTTTTTAAAATAAATTCAGTAGAATCGTTTAATCAATTTGTTGAAAGTATAATAGCATTGTATTATTACGCATTTATCGTAAAACATTTACAAATTTTTAACTTAAAATTACTTAGAAAATTTAAAAAGGTTCGTTTTTTAAATCAATATTTTCAAACGTGTTTTTACGATGCGCAACAAATAAATGAACATTTTTTATTTAATTATATTGAACAGTAGTTACAGACATTCTTTCACATTAGCTTCTTCACAACTTTGTGTCTAACAATCTCAACTCGAAAACCAACCTGGGAGCTCTTTCACAGTTACATGCTATATAATAATAATGGGTCTTTCATTAAGCGCTTCCTATCTTTAAATTTAAATGAAACAAAGTGTATGTGTGAGGCATCATCGAAATTTTTTATTCGTTTGAAAGGCCTATCAATGCCATTATGTATCGAATATAACATCGTGCAAATGTCCGCGGCGGCTTCGCTGGGTTTCGCGAAGTATAATAGCTGTAAGATAATTTTGATGGAGTCTGTGGTTGATTAACTTAATCACTGAGGGTTGATATGTAATCCCTTTCCACATTAATTTTCGTATTCTGTATACGTATTTCGACAACTAGATTGTCATCATCTGCAAATAATTAAAACAGTGGCTCACCGTAGTTTTCCATGTACGACACTGTTTAATTATCTGCAGATGATAACTTAGTTGTCGAGATACGTATACGGAATACAAAAATTAAAGTGGAAAGGAGTTAAATATCAACCTTCAGTACATGTAAATTAACAGAAAGTTAGCGCAGAACTAGTTCAAAATCTTGCGCGAACATCTGGTACATCGATACGTGCTTCAACAGTAAGGCCATACTTGCTCTGATCAGGCTTGAGGGGATGCGTGGCCGTGAGAAAACCCTTACTGCGACGAGGTAATAGAAGAAAATGATTAAAATATGCCAGAGACCACGAAACTTGGGGATATAATGAGTAGCGACAAGTACTATGGACTGACGAATATAAATATCAATTATTTGGAACGAACAGACGTCAGCATGTTAGACGACGCCGTGGTGAATCATTATTGGAACCTTGTTTACACACTACCATAAAGCATGGAGGCAATATCCAAGTTTGGAGTTGTATTTCGGCAGCAGGAGTGGACGAAATTGTAAAAATAAAGGGTAAGTTAACTGGTGAGAAATACAGCACACTATTAGAAGAACATGCTATACCATCAGGACAGCGACTTATTGGCATTAATTTCATTCTACAGCAAGATAATGATCCCAAGCATACCTCAAAACTTGTGAAAACTTATTTAACACAGCAGCAAGCAAATGGGATATTGTCGGCTATGATACGGCCACCTCAAAGTCCTGACTTAAATATTATTGAGTATGTGTGGGATTATCTTGACAGAAAAAAGTGTGAAAGTGGGCCAAAGAACAAAAATGAACTGTGGAACATACTACAGGAAGCGTGGTACAAAATTCTTGAAAATTTCATTAATTCATTAATGGAAAACCTACCAAGAAGAATGCAGGATATCATAAAAAATAAAGGCTGTCATACAAAATATTGGAAATTTGAGTTGTTTATGTTTAAATATCGATATGTTATATACCTCTGGGCTTCCGGGCTGGAACTGCGTCACTGGTATAACTGCCGACGTTTCAGTTTCAGTGCGACAGACAGTAGCAGTAGTTGAGCTCTGAAAATGTCCCATATGAGTGGGTACGAAACGTCGGCAGTTATACCAGTGACGCGGTTCCAGCCCAGAAGCCCAGAAGCAGATAATATGGACCACGACCGCGGAAGTCTACGTACCAGATTATCTATATGTTATAGTATTTATATAATACACTAAAAAAAATTTCAACTTGTGTAAGATTATTATTTATCCTTTTATAATAGTTTCTTGTAAAATTCAAGAAGGTTCTTCTTTTTTTTGCACAGTATTGTATAATTGTAAATAGGTAGTACTTGTGCTACGTCATTGTAAAGAGAAGAAAAAAATAGTACGTTCAAAAGCGTCAATCTTTCCTGTATGCTGGAAATGTTATCTGGGCACATTGTTTTAATAACCCTTAACATTTCAGAAGATACAGTATTGTGCAAATTAATGGAATCATGATTATTTTTTTAGTTTTCTGCATGTGGCAACATTGTTAGATCAGTTCTGACAGTAGTTTTATGTCGAAAAACATAACCTATATCACTGGGAACACATTATACAGTTATTCAGTGCGTTTTAGAGAGTTTGTTCACATACAGTTATTCAGTGCGTTTTAGAGAGTTTGTTCACATATACTCTTTCAAAGTTCAAAATTTGATTTATATTGTGCTTTTACCGGTTGTTCGCGATATGGATCTTACGCCCAGAAAACGTGAGAAGATTGTGACATTAAGTGAGCACACTTCAATGACACAGAGAGATATTGCTCAGGAATGTAGTGTTAGTCAAGGAGCAGTAAGTAAGAGCCTAAAGCAAAAAAAGAATATCGGAATAGTTGAAGTGAAACGAGCGGGAAAATGTGGGAGAAAGAGGAAGATGACACCCCGGAATGTCACTTTTTTGGTCAGAATTAGTAAGCTGAATCCAAGAAAAACTGGTTCTGAACTACAAAAAGACTTAGCCGACGCTAGAGTGAAAGTGCATGACTCGACAGTTCGTAGGAGACTTTTAGAGTCTGGAAGAAAAGCCATTCGACCACAGAAGAATCAACTCCTCACTCAGCGAATGATGAAGCAGACGCTTATTTGGGCCAAGAAATATACCGGATGGAATGAGGAAGACTGGAGAAAGGTGTTGTTCTCAGACGAGTCCCATTTTTTCGTGCAGGGGTAGCGATCAAAATTCGTGAGAAAAAGTGGAGATGAAAAACTTACTGCAGCTCATATCGATCAGACTGCCAAACATCATGTAAAGAAGATGTTTTGAGGATGTTTTTCGTACACGGGGACTGGATCGTTGGTACCTATAGAAGGCATGATGAACAGCCAGAAATATAAAGAGCTACTGGATAAGTATTTGGGAAAAGATCTAAAGAAATGTGAGCCAAACGGAGGTGTAATTTTCCAACAGGACTCAGCTCCATGCCACAAATTGAAGGTTATGGTCAAATATTTCAAGGAAAAAGGAATAACTCTCCTCGACTGGCCTGGCAATTCTCCAAACTTAAACCCAATTGAAAATCTGTGGGCCATTTGTAAGGCTAGGTTACATAAAATGGACTGTACAACGAAGACAAAATTGATAGAAGCAGTAATTCTGGTGTGGTTTCGGGACGAGAAAATAAAGGAAAACTGTCAAAAATTAATAAATTCCATGCCGAAAAGAGTTCAAGCTGTCATCGCAGCCAAAGGAGGGCATATCTCTTATTAAATTACTAGTAATTTATAATTTTATACCATCTCATCGTGATTATATGACAAATAAACGGTTTTCTTAGTTATATTGTGTTTGGTTCCATTAATTTGCACAATACTGTACCTTGTATCACTGTGTATAATATTTGGAATTCTAGAAAACTATAAAGTAAGCCATTGAATTTCTTTAGAAACTAAGCATATACGAAGAAGAAAATTTACGTGGCTTCACATCTAATAATAGTGAGAAGGCCACATATTTCAATATTCAGGACAATTCCTTTCATAGTTCACCACATTATATTAAAGCTTCTAAGAACCAGTGATTACCATATAAAATTTAATATGACACATAAAATTTAATTGCGAGTAGGGAAACAACATTTCTCTGCAATTTTACTGCATATAGACTGGGTTTTTATTGTTCGCAGTATTAAGAGAGACGGATATATTAGACGCCAGTAATAACCCCATCTTGCAGCTACACTTCTGCTACTGATTGTTGCTGTTGCTATTTCTGGTAATGCAAGAAATGTTCTAGTTTAAGTTACCGTTATGTGTAAGGTACGTCTTGAACGCGGCCATTGTAATTGTTAATGTGTTCAGTAAATTGGTCGCGCTTCTTTCGACGCTGTATTAATAGTCATTAATTATAAGAACTGATCTAGAGACAATTGAGATTCAACATTATATAACCAAGGTCAGATTTTGTAAAGTTCAATTTTTGATCGGAATAGTTTTAATAAACAAGAGCAAGGAATTATTAGACTAAGTTTATTAGGTCATTGTATGCACAAATATTTATGTGTACACAGAAAAAGCGGACAGAGAAAATCTATAATTACATGAGAAAATTACTGTAACATATTATTTTAGTCAATTATTAATGGTTGATTTCGTAATAATTTCAGAGTTGTTCGTATCTCATTATTTCTCGATACTTAGGACGTTTGGGTCTGATGGACCAGTATACCGGACGTACTGCATAAAATTTTGGACAGTATAATTTGTAAAGCATCAAAGAGAACTCATATATTACTAGAATATGTATGTCATCAAAGATTACGTCACACAAAATGAAACTTAACTTAAATGGATAATTAGACGGTGAATTAAAAAAAGAATCCGCTATAAATATACCGCATCGTTATGTTTTAATAACGATGGCATGGACTATACATTTATATCTACGTTATAAACGGGTATCAATTGCGTCCGAGTAATGCTTTGCAACTACGCATATATCTTATATTAATTCTTAACAGAAATCTGCGTATGTATGCCGCTGAATGTATAATGGTTTATTGCTTATTTGCAAATAAACATTTTCACCGGAGAGGACGTCCTACAGTGCTTGTAGGTAATATACATATAAGTCCGGTTGTAGTAGGTTACGGTTTATTTAGATACCAGCATTATAGGACTATATGAACATACGCAATGTCTAAGTATCTATCACTAACACATAATTTAGTGGAGGGTCTGTTTTCTCTTAATGACGGATTATGGATTCTTTGCCCTCTTTACTGAGCGTTCCAATGAATCCACCTTTCATCAGGTAAACTTGTGTTATTAACAAACGATTTTTTGTGAGCTTATCCTACCTTTTCGACACAGAAAAATAATGAAAAAATATTACTCTGTTGTTCAACACACGAATGTACTATAGGCAGAACAAGGGGAAGCTCATTTCGCGTAATGGGTTACCAAGTTACCAGTGTGTATATAGACTAACACTTTAAAATCTCGGCGATTTTCCAAATAGATGAATGTTGAAAGAGTCATTCAAATATTATATTAATAGTAATTATGGTGTTATTAATATTTGAATGATTCTTTTAACATTTATCTATTTGGCAAATCGACTAGATTTTAAAGTGTTCGTCTATATACGCACTGGTAACCTAGTTTCCGATTTAGCGAGATGAACAGGCCCTTATTCCGTCTTTCGTACATTCGTGTGTTGAACGATAGAGGGAGGTAATGTTTCTCATTAATTTAACAGGCAATTGGAGTATGAACGACTGGGTAGGGAGAAAACGGAAATATTAAGACCTTGTCTTGTAAAAGGGTTGCTCGACTCGCGATTCCCCGTACTGTTCTTTCAAAATATTAGTTCTATTGCTGTAGCTGCAGACCACTTGTGTAAGGGGAGCTAACCCCCATTGCATATCCAACGTAAGCGCTTAAAACACTCTTCTTTCAATTCACGATATGCTTTCACTCAGGTTGCTTTTGGTAAACCGTGAGTCTACAACTTTTTTCATTTCTTGTTTACAATCCGTTGGTAGAAACTGCAGGACAGCAGATAAATCGTGCGTCAGTTTTTCTGTGACGGGCAGTCTTCTAAGATCAGCTCAGAGATTATAACGATATTTTTTAAGTCTTCGATAGGTCGAGAGTCGCCTTAAGCATTGTTAATCTGCAATTGACAATTCACCGTTTCTAAAGTTCATGTAATCTTGTGCTTTCACCCTTTTTAACTGTTATTTATAGCGACGGAATGCACATGTTTTATAGAACTAATGAATAAACAAAACTGCATTATCTGGAATGAAAATCAGCTGGAAATTCACTTAAACTATCTGATGTGTCGTTGGACCTTACTTTTGATCAACAACACTGTTAACCCCGTTACTGTGATTAAAATTCTGTCGCCCAATGCTGACTGGGGTCTTTTGGCCCTAATTGGATGCCGATTTAGAGGACATGTGGTTTAAAAAAAGCAGTTTGCCATACTATAAATTAAGCAATTCGAAAGAGTATATTTGGTGAATCGATTACTTCTAAAAATGAACAATTTCAATTATCTTCTACGTTCATGCCATTTAATATTCCTAGACTTGTTTCAGTGTAGTTACGTTAAGTCGTTTACATCAACAAACTAGTAACATTACCCGACTTGTATGTTGTATGTACTTGGTGTATGTAATGATATTGCTATTACCTCGCCGTAAGAGAAGAGAGGCAATAGTGTTGATTTTTCTTTTTTAACACTGAAGTTTATCCGGAAAGGTTCCGACTACCTAGATGAGAAACGGTTTTAAAGTCCAGCGTCCTTACTACAGGCACTATCTCGGCATCCAGTTTTTATAAGTCATGGGTAATTTGGTCAACGTATTCATTTCTGTCAACGCTTTCTTAGAGAACGATGCATTCCGTCAGTAATGGTATTAAATGTGCTCTACACTGAACTAAAGATGATCTAAAATTTCTCACAATATCTTTGCTTTATTCCACAAACAAAATGCGTCATTCTTAATGCAAAACCATTTATTAATAAATTAGCTATAACTTTTCCAATAATCAAATATTAATCAAAAACCTGCAAGCAGAAGCAGAAATTTTGAAATATATTTATATGCAAACGACTTAATTTGAAATTTCTTCATACGCACGACTGGTGTGCTCACTAACAGAGTTAGCTGTTAACAATCAAGAGATGAAGCAACAGAACACACGATGGATAGAAAAAAGCACGCGCCAAAATCTTACATTAAAGCTAAGGTCATAACATTGTTTTATTAGAAAGGAATGATGCAGTGATTACAATGTTTTGCCTCAGCAGAATACATTCCCAAAAAATGACTAATCAATATAAATTTGCAAGTGCTTGCTATTATTTATTACAACTTGAAGTGGTGTTGTAAATTATTTTATAGTGAAAAATTGAAAAATACAATATTTTTTAAATTTTTAGTTGCTTGAGGCGTTGTGGTTGGTCTCCTTGTTGGCCGCATTGCGCGAATTTGTGAAATCTCTGAAAAATTGTACTCACTATTTACCACTGTCTCTGGAAAGGTCTTGAAATATTGTACGTCTCTGTCAACTTTTATTAGTTTTTTTTTAATTTCTTTTTTACAAATGTTGAAATTATTGATTATAATTTATTATTAGGTTAGCTCATTATTCTTGCTTATAATGATCTTTATAGAAAATAAAAGACAAAATTTTCGATGAAAAGATTTTTGCAAGGTTTTATAACATAATTGAATTCGTTTCTTCTTTATTTGGAGCCGTTTACGTTGAACTGCGTAGTGAAGCTGATCTAAAATACATGCATGCAAATCGTCGTATTAACTTTCATTCAAGTTACGTTGTAAGCCTGCCACATCATCGGCACAATTGATTCCAGGATATGGCTTTATATCATCGACATAAGCCAATACAAGACAAGTCACAAAACAAAGAAAATCATTAACTTGTTATTAAATGAGTCTAAAACGGTCCGCATGATATTTAGAACAATAGTACTCGTGTATCATCAGAATTGGAGCTTAAGAATATGGTATATAACACTGTTAACTCTACCAAATTTCTCGGTGTACATATTGATCAAAATTTAAACGGGCGCAGTCACATTGAATCTTTGGCTGAACAACTAAATACTTTTTGTTATGGCATTAGGAACTTAATACCTGTTTTATATTCCGCCACTCTAATAAGCATTTATTATGCCCCTTTTTATGCCAGATTGGAGTATGGCCTCGTGCTATGGGGCCGTAGCAGCAACATAAATAGGATATCTATAGCACAAGATCGAATGATTAGATTGATTCTCAGTCTTAATTTTAATCAAAGTTGTCGAACTATATTTAGGAAAAATAATATCCTGACTGGGCATGGTGTCTATATCATCTATGAATGTGTAATGTTTCTCATAAAAACTACCAATATTTTCAAAATTCCTAGATTGCACATCAGTATAATACACGTTCAAGCAATATAAATTCTTCGTATCCCATCCACAGACTCACTCTGACAGAAAAGGGCCTGCATTACTCTAGTTTGCAAGTATACAATAAGTTTCCAATATTTATTAAATCCACACAGCCTATTAGTTTGCTGAAGCATAGATTACATTATTTCCTAGTTAATCTTGAACTATATTCTTTAAATGACTATTTAAACTTGTAACATTTTGTATAAATAATTCGTTCGTTATTATTAATAATATGTTCCTTTTATTTTTCTTTTAATTTACTTTGATCTATTATTAATGTAGATTAATGCCTGACTTTTGTTTTTGTGTAATAAAAATTTACAAATACAATAAATATTATTATTATTAATGTAAAGGCCAAATAACGGGTGGGCCATTTGAAAGTTTAAATTTAAAAATGCAATAAAACAAAAACGGTTTGAAATTTTACCAAATTTAATTTTTTGTTGTGAAGTACAATTGTTCCGGTTAGAGATGGAATATTATTTCATTCATATGGCTGCCGCGGCTGGCCTCACAGTACCAACATACATACATAGGATCAACTTTCGAGCACTTTTTCGAGTGTATAGGGTCGTATCTCGGCAATGGCATCACGAACGTTGGCCTTCAAATGCTCAATTATCTCTGATTTGTGGGCATAACACTTGTCTTTAACGGCGCCCCACAGAAAATAGTCCAACGGTGTCGAATCGCAGCTTCTTGGCCGCCAAGAAGCTGCGATTCGACGATTTGACATCACCATTTCGGCTAATTAAACGGCCATCAAACGTTTGACGCAACAAATCGATTGTGGCATGCGATATGTGGCAAGTTGCACCATCCTGTTGAAACCCAACCTCGTTCACATCAATACCATGAAGAGCGGGCACAAAAAAATCGGTTATCATGGTGCGATAGGTGTCTCCATTGACCGTAATGGCTGCGCCGTCCTCATTTTCAAAGAAGTATGGGTCAATGATGCCTCCGCTCTACAAGCCGCACCAAACAGTTACTCGTAATGGGTGCATTGGCTTCTGTAAGACCACGTGTGGGTTTTCTGAGCCCCAAATACGGCAATTTTGCTTGTTAATGTACCCACCAAGATGAAAATGAGATTCATCCGAAAATATGATTTTTTTGGCAAAATCGAATCGTCGTGCAGTTTCTCGTTGGCCCATCTAGCGAAGCGAATACGAAGCGGATGGTCATGCGGCTTCAACTCTTGAACCAATTGAACTGTGTAATGCGTTATACCGAGATATTTTCGCAAAATTCGACGTAAACTGGTGCGTGAAATGTTCAATTCTTGAGAACGATGACGAGTTGATGTTAATGGACTCTCACGCACACTCAGCCACAACTTTGATATTTTGTAGGGTGTACTCACTGTATGAGCACGCTCACGTCTTGGCGCATCAACAATGAAACCAGTTTCACGAACTTTAGCAATAAACTTGCGTATATCTGGCACAGTTGATCCTTCTCTGCGATCAAATTTTGTATAACATTTTCGTGCAATTTCCGACCAATTGTCTTTGTTTTGGAAATAAATTTCCAATAAATTCCATCGTTGCTCAAGCGTAAATCGATTCATTTCATTCAGTGGAGATAATATACTGAATTTTGTGACAGAATAGAATGACATAAGTATTTCCAGATTCGAAATAACCGGTGGTTCAAATTTAAACCGATAGATGGCCCACCCGTTAGAAACGGACCCAAGTTAGAGCACTGAGGAACCCCAGAAGTAGTCGTTATAAACATACCGCATTGTTATGTTCTGTCATTTCTGTCAGCGCTTTCGTGAACATTTGAGCGATGTATTCCATCAGTAATGGCATTAAAAGTGCTTCAGATGGAACTAAAAGTCATCTAAAATTGCTCACAAAACCATTGCATTATTGTACTAATAAAATGCGTCGTTGCTAATGCAAAACCTTTTACTAATAAATAAGTTATAACTGTTGTAATAACCTAATATGATAAGAAAAAAATTCCAAAATTTTGTCTAAAAGAGATATAACGAGTATTTCCCTTTTTTCCCGGACAACACCGAATAATTTATATTTAAAAATCTATTAACTCTAAATATTATTATTGCGATAACATTTTAATTCATTTTAAATGTTAATGATTTGCATTTATTAAAAATACACCACAATCTAGCGTGTTCCAGCGATTTAAAATATATTTAATTAAATAATGCTTACGTAATCTATGATTGAAAGGAAAGTTTAAAAATTGCAAATTAAAGCGGCCATTAGTTCAGTCGCCATTGGGTGTGAACACATTTTTTTAATTTTGTAATTTTCCATGGACGATCGTAAATGGCAAATTGACGAACTTTAATTTACTATAATTTTAGGTTTTGCCGGAGAAAGAAAAAGAAACTATAAATAAGCGTTAGTTTATAAAAAAGATCGTATCGTATTTGAATACCGAAAGATACAACGTCTTATGAAAGTGTACCTAATTTCTTTTAATGTCTCTTCCGATGAGCTTTCGTAAAATGTATGCGGAAAATAATGTTCTAAAGTGCTCAAAGCCACCCACAATAATTGTTTTAGACGGGCTCATTTTGATGAAATTAATTAGAATTTCTCCATGCTACTTATTATATGGGAAGTGAGCAGGCACTTTTCGGAAGTATTTTAAATAAATTAGTAATAAGTCGTGCACATTCCGCATCCAAATCATATAAATTCTTTTGTTTTTAATAGCATTTTATTTGTCGTATACATAAATCACATAACATGATATTAATAATAGTAATAATGATCTGTATTAGTCCAACAGCAATTGCTAAACTAAACGATTAATGATTAATAATGCTCGTATTCAGAAAGGTAGAAAATAAATATAATTGGAATATAAATAAGAATCAACAAATTAAATTTAATTATTATTGCATTACGCTGTAACATATTTAACATTAAATAGTTTAATTCTTTGAGTCTAACAGATAGCCTTTTACAGGACTCTAAAGTAACAAAATAAACAATTTACTGCAATCACAAAAATAACTAAATAAAATAAACGTTACAAAATAAAATAAAATATAACTGAAATAATCAAATAATAGTTAACAAAAATATCATAGGTACACTATAAAAATACATCATCCAGTCTTTGGGTCAGCACTCTTACACATCACAGGAGACTTTCTCATCAAATTGTTTCTAGCTCTTCGTGTTACAAAAGTGATATTGTGTCTACTAGCTAATTGTGGTACATAAAATTGTAATTTAGATAAGAATAAATATTCACAATCAATTTTGCTATGAAGCAAACTACGCAAGGACCTAGAACAGTGACCATCTCGATGAGATCCCAGCGTAACAAAACCATCTCTCCAGAGTAGTTCCACCGGGATAAACTCCAATAATTTTAAATTATAGAACTTTTAAAAATTTTCCTTGAATTCTCTCATAACACATATTGTTCCCAGTATACATGGAATACCATACAGTACATGTACGAGGGTGGTCCCATAAGTACCCGGCCTGCCCTAGAGATGGCACTAGTTGTTTGAAAAAATACCCCTGTATTAGAAATTACACAATCCATAAAGCATATGTTTCAAGTTTGAAGACGCCACGTTGTTTAGTATTTGTTTGGCAGCCATCAATAATGAACGTTTAACGTGAATTTGTAAAAATGGAGAAAGTTGGTCATCGTTACGTGATACAATCCTTTTATTTGAAAGGCCTGAGCCCAACCGATATAAAAGCTGAACTGGAATATACTCTGGGTGAGTCTGCTCCTTCGTTTACAGCAGCAACATACTGGGTAGCAGAGTTTAAACGAGGCCATAGACGCTGCCAAGAGGAGCATCGCAGTAATCGGCCAAATGAAGTGAGGACTCCAGAAATGGTGAAGAAAATCCAGAAAGTGGTACTGGATGATCGTCAACTGAAAATGCGCGAGCTAGCAGACATAGTAGACATTTCAAAAAGTGCGGCACATAGCATATTATTTGAAAATTTGGACATGAAAAAGCTGTGTGCAAGATGGATGGCACGTTTGCTCACACTCGAGCAAAAACTGTGTCGTGAAGGTGTTTCAATTGAGTGTTGGCAAAGTTTCACAGCAACAAAGCAAAATTTTTGCGCCGTTTCATAACCATGGATGAAACATGGGTCTATCACTTCACACCCGAGACAAAAGAACAATCAAAACAATGAACTGAAAACGGAGAACCGACTCCAAAGAAGGCGAAAACCGTTTCATCTGCAAGCAAGATCATGGCATCGGTTTTTTGGGATGCGCGTGGTAAAATTTTCATTGACTATCTTGAAAAAGGAAAAAAACTATCAACGGCGAGTATTATGCGAACTTATTGCACGCATTTGGCTAAGAAGAAAATGTCGTTTCATCAAGACAATGCAGCAGCTCACAAATCCGTTATTGCAATGGCCAAAATTAATGGATTAAAGTTTGAATTGCCACCTCCTGTAACCTATTCGCCAGATTTAGCCCATTGGATTATTTTCTGTTCCCAAACTTGACAAAATGGCTCAATGGTCAAAGATTTTCCAACGATGTAGAAGTGATGCCAGCAGTTAATGTCTATTTTGAGGAGCAAGACAGTTCTTATTATAAAAAGGGTATCGAACTTATTGAACATTGCTGGGAAAAGTGTACAGAGCTGAATGGAGATTATGTTGAAAAATAAATGTATTTCTTTCCAAAATGTTTGTGTTGCAAAGGCAAAATACAAAAACTTTAGAACGTCTCTATTCATAAACTGGTGAGATAGTCTAATAACGAAACCCAAAATCAGCAAACAGAAGCAGAAACTCTGAAATGTATTTAAATGCACACGGCTTGAATTGAAATTTCTTGATGCACACAGACGGTTCTAATTCAAATGCTAGGTACTGGTGTGCTCACTACCAGAAGAAATGTTTGCAAAGTTTTGCCTCATCAGAATACATTCCCTAAAAAATGACTAATTAATATAAATTTACGAGTGCTTCTTATCAAATTTTCCGTAACATAATGTGGTGTTTTATTAAATTAAAATTTAGAAAATGATTACTCAATTCTTAGAAATAACAATAACTTTTTTGTTCTTTTTCAACGAGGCGTTAATATACTTTAATTGCACAATGGAGTACTGCGAAGTAACGTAATATTTTATTGCATTCGACATGCTTGATTTAGAGAATGCATTTTGGAGAATATAAATGTACAGGCGTTCCTATGTAAGAACTATTAGTCGCAGAGATGAAGTTGTGCATATTTGTTTGTGTTTTTAACAATCGCGCTTGAAATAGCGCTTACTCAAATTTTAGATGCTAGAGAACTTTGTGCACATTATTATGAACCTCCACTTATATTGATATATTATCCACCGGTATAGTAAGTTATTTTAAAGCCTTAATAGTAATTGAAAAAAATACAATATCTTTTTAATTTTTAGTTGCGGCGATCGTTGTATTATTCGGGCTCATTGCCATTCGGGTTGCAAGGAATGTATGGACTTTTGCATGGAATCTCTGCAAAATTGTTCTATAATAGCGCCTCTGGAAAGTTTCTGAAATATTATACTGTCTCTGTCAACTTTGAGTAATTAAATTTTGACAAAATTTTAGTTTTTTTTCTTTAATATCTTGTTTTCCAAATGTTGAAATGTCTACTTTATTAATAAAACATTAGTAGTATTTTGATACGTACAAGTACGATATTGATTAACCAATTGATTTCATATAATCTATGCAGAAACTAGAGAATACTAAAAATTTTTCTGTAATTAGATCTGGGGTAATAAAGTATTTTAAATGATGATGACCTGAATCTAGTATTCGATTATTCGGAACCATAGAAAATCATATTCACCTTTATTTTATAAAGTATAAATATAAAACATATACATTACCGCTCACGGAAGTATGGATAGCAACTATATCAAACTGCAACAAGAAAAAAATACTCAACGAAATTGAAAAAAAATTAATATTTATTGATTCTTTATATAATAAAAATTAAAATTACAATTCATTAAACTTATTCCTAATATACTTATATAGGGTTTTCCAATAAGGACTTGACAACTTTTTTTCAAAATAAAATGCAGACCATTTGAGATATTTCAAAAACTTTATTATCGGGTTGAAGTACAATCAAAACATTTAAGAATGGAAATCGACTTCGTTCATATGGCCAGCGCGGGCGCGTTTGCAGCGGTCGATTCGTTGAACCCAATTTTCGAAGACTCGGCCACACAATTCGGCCGAAACGGCTGCTATTTCGCGTTCAATGTTGGCTCTGAGCTCTTCCAACGTTGTTGGCTTGTTGGCATAGACCAATGACTTGACGTAGCCCCAAAGAAAAAAGTCTAGAGGCGTTAAATCGCACGAACGAGGCGGCCAATCGACTGGTCCCTTTCTTGAGATAACGCGCTCGTCAAACTTACTCTTCAATAAATCGATTGTAACGTGTGCTGTGTGGCTTGTGACACCGTCCTGCTGAAACCAAATGTTGTCCAAGTCCATATCATCCAATTCGGGCCAAAAATAATCGGTAATCATGGCGCGATAACGATTACCATTCACAGTAACGTGACGATCATTATCGTCGACGAAAAAATATGGCCTTATGACGCCGCCGGGATGCAAACCGCACCAAACAGTTATTTTTTGTGGATGAAGTGGTGTTTCATGAAGCACATGTGGATGTTCACCCGACCAATAACGCATATTTTGCTTATTGACGAACCCATTGAGCCAAAAATGAGCTTCTTACGCAAAATTCGCCATAAAGTGGTCTGGGCGATGCCCAACTCTTGAGAACGCCGTGGAATTGACTGATTTGGATCATTTGCTACGGACGTTTCAACGGCAGCGATATTTTCGACACTTCGACCAACCCGTTGTCTCACTGGCACGGCAACATCACACAACGAATATGTAGACTCAAATTTTTGCACTAAACTTGTTACTGCCTGTCTACCAGGCCGAGAATTACGACCGAAAATCGGAGTTAACGCTCTTAAATAGTTGTCAAGTCCCTATTGAAAAACCCTTTATATTATATTAATTATACTTTCTTTTCATCGAAGAAACCACCGTTCGCGGCGATTACAGCTTTTTTTATTCGGGGCATTTTTATATTAATTTTCTTATTACATCTGGTGTAATGATATTCAATTCTTTTTGTAAAATACTCCAAAGTTTTTCCGTCGATGTTCGACATTCCTTTTCGAGTTCATCCCATAATAATTCAATGGGGTTGAGGTCCGGACTCTGAGGCGGCCATGTCATTGCTTTCAAAATATTTTCATTTTTCTCCGCCTCAAGGTAATTTTTACATAACAACGACGTGTGTTTGGTGTCATTATCATGCATAAATTCAAAATTATTATCGATTAAACGCAGGCCTGACGGTAAAACGTGATTATCCAAAATTTCTCGTTAATTCTCCTTTCTCATAATACCATCTATTTTTATCAAATCTCTCATTCCGGCTAATGAAAAACAGCGCCAGACTACAACAGAACCACCCCCATGTTTCATCCTTGGAACTATGCAATCTGGCAACATTTTCTCTCGCGCCGATCGTCTGACGAAAATTCTTCCCTTTTGCCTGAACACTTCAAATTTCGATTCGTCACTCCACACCGTTTTTCCACTCATCGGTTATCCTCACGATGCATAAAGTGTTCATACTTCCATGAGCGGGACTGTATATCCTTACATAAAATTGAATGGTATATTTTAATGAATAATCATAGCCTCTCTCTCTCGTCAAACACAAAAATGTATTGAACGACAAAGCGAGAGCGCGTCTATCTCGCATGTTGATAACTAAGTTACCAGAGCTTATAGACAGACGCTTGCGTCACGGCCTTTTGCCAATTAAAAGAATGTTAAAAGAAATCATTGTAATATTAATAACACCCTGTCTATTACATATGTTTCACAGATATCACTGATCATCAGGCAGACTTGTGTTATTAACGAACGATTCCTATAGCGTTTATCATATCATTTCGATACAGAAAAATAATGAATAATCATAGTCTCCCTCTCTCGTCAAACACAAAAACGTATTGAACGACAGAGCGAGAGTGCGTCTATCTCGCATGTTGATAACTAAGTTACCAGAGCTTATAGACAGACGCTTGCGTCACGGCCTTTTGCCAATTAAAAGAATCTTAAAAGGAATCATTGTAATATTAATAACACCCTGTCTATTACATATGTTTCACAGATATCACTGATCATCAGGCAGACTTGTGTTATTAACGAACGATTCCTATAGCGTTTATCATATCATTTCGATACAGAAAAATAACGAATAATCATAGTCTCCCTCTCTCGTCAAACACAAAAACGTATTGAACGACAGAGCGAGAGTGCGTCTATCTCGCATGTTGATAACTAAGTTACCAGAGCTTATAGACAGACGCTTGCGTCACGGCCTTTTGCCAATTAAAAGAATCTTAAAAGGAATCATTGTAATATTAATAACACCCTGTCTATTACATATGTTTCACAGATATCACTGATCATCAGGCAGACTTGTGTTATTAACGAACGATTCCTATAGCGTTTATCATATCATTTCGATACAGAAAAATAATGAATAATCATAGTCTCCCTCTCTCGTCAAACACAAAAACGTATTGAACGACAGAGCGAGAGTGCGTCTATCTCGCATGTTGATAACTAAGTTACCAGAGCTTATAGACAGACGCTTGCGTCACGGCCTTTTGCCAATTAAAAGAATCTTAAAAGGAATCATTGTAATATTAATAACACCCTGTCTATTACATATGTTTCACAGATATCACTGATCATCAGGCAGACTTGTGTTATTAACGAACGATTCCTATAGCGTTTATCATATCATTTCGATACAGAAAAATAATGAATAATCATAGTCTCCCTCTCTCGTCAAACACAAAAACGTATTGAACGACAGAGCGAGAGTGCGTCTATCTCGCATGTCGATAACTAAGTTACCAGAGCGTATAGACAGACGCTTGCGTCACGGCTATTTGCCAATATATTTTTTAAAATAAATATAATCCGGCTACGATAAAATATATTTACTTCCATTGCACAACGTTAAAAAACTCTGAAAGCTTCTAGTAGCAATATGAAAACTGTTATTATTTAGACCTACAAAATAATTTTCGCAAATGTTTTCGTACACTCCATTTTTATAAGGTATTTCTCTGTTGTAAACTATAAGTTTACCAAAAATGAACATCTGACACTTTTAAAGAGATGAGTTGAAAATGTAAATGCATGTCTTGCAACATACGCGAGTTAACGTCACACAAAGAAAAAAAACTCTTAGACCAAATAGCCAAATTGTTCAAATTATACCAAGAAATAAGCGCCCAAATATTCTAAGTGCAATGAGTTAAAATTCATGGGTTACTGCACCTGCTGTGGATAGCCACACAGATGGAAACTATAGTAACAAAACATAATGAAAATTAAAAAAGAAGTCGGATGTAACGGAAAAGTACCACGTGAAAAATCTTTCATTAACGACGTTAATACTTACCCACATACTCTATGCTGTACAGTAGGTAATTATTAACGACGCTTAATGGATGGTCATTTACATGGTACTCTTCGCCTTCAACCAGTTCTTCTTGAAATTCTCTTTATGTTTTCTTAATGTATTTTATTTTCCAGTATAAAATTCCATCTCTATCCTTAGTGCACTTTGCCATGAATTCTAACTCATTTCACTTGTAACGGTTCCCTGATCGTTCTCATTTAGGGTTTTTGGACCCCTATTTCTCGATAGAGTTTCAACAGTTCAGGATATTTTGGATTTCTGGATGAGACACTTAAAGGTAAAACAGGAAGAAGACGACAACCAATATAAAATGAGTAATAATGAGGTTAAGTACTTAATAAAAGAAGCAAAGAAATACACGTGGATAGATATTAAGAAATTATTTTATAGTTCGCGAAGACAGTTAAAAAACAGAAATACATCAAGTTCATCAAATATAAAAGATGTGCAACATTCCACAAAATATTGTAGACAATGAAGAATTTCGAAACTTTTGGTAAAATACGTTCCAGAATGGAGATTGCCAACGAGAGGTCAGTTATAGTATAATTTTCCTCGAGTAAAAAACACGATTACAGATCAACTAAAAGCAGAGTTAAAAGATCAGAAAATATGGCTGACGGTAGATGAAACAACGGATGCAAGAAAGAATAGTATTTTAAATGTGCTAGTGCGCACTTTAAAAAGACGTGACATTTCCTTGGCTCTTCTTTTACGTAGTAGAATATTACAGAAGACAAACACGGAAAGGATAGTGGAAACTATAAAACAAACCTTCGGGAAGTTCAATATATCGGCAACCCAACTTGTAACATTGGTTACAGATTGGGGTTCGAATATGGTAAAAGCTGGAAAGTTATCTTCAATTGTTTCATGTAACCTGTTTGCTCCATGCATGTCATCTTGTAGCTGAATTTATTTGAAACAACTATCCAAGAGTAGACCAATTTATAGTTTCTACAAAAAGTAAATCTCCAAAACGCATTCGTGAGCTTAAACAGACTTGTCCGGACATTTCTCAGCCACCACAACCGTTAATGACGAGATGGAAAACGTGGTTTAAAGCTGTTTTATGTTATGAGAAATTTTTACACATTATTAAACCTTGTATCTTAAATTTGTATCCGCAAGATGCTCAAGCAATTCCAGTAAGTGAGCGCCTGGTTTCAGATACCGAACTCCATACTCAAATAGAGCAAATTTCCGAAAATTATTAAATGCTTTTAGATATTATTTCCATATTAGAGAACATCAAGCTGTCATTTCATGAAGCGTTAAATATAGTATTATATATTACCTCAAAGCCTCATTAGGAAATCTAACAGATAGTATAGGAAGACTAACAACCGATAAATTGTGTGCAGTTATAAATAAGAATCTTGATTTTCAAACTATAGTGCGTATAGACAAGAGTTTAACTGAAAACCAAGAGTGCGAATATGATGCAAACGTCCTTTTTAAATTCGCGAACATAACATCATTAGATGTAGAACGCTCCTTTTCCTAATACACCAGCATATTTTCACCTCGACGTAGAAGTATGACTGTGTCAGTACTGGAAGGCATACTAATGACACAATACTACGGCGATTTTTGCGTAACTCTACATCAACAGCCCCCAAAAAAAACTAAAATAGTAAGTAATTACATTTTTTACTTTTAATATTGATAGTAACTGAACCGTACGTTACTGCGAAAGCACTCGTTTCTGCAGCTTTACTTGGGAATTAATATTATTCTTGGAAATAATGGTAAGTCCTGCTTACAATTCATATCGAAAATAAATATATTAATCTCATAATATTATAAAAAAGCTTGATTTTATTTAAAATCTATGATGTAACCGTGTTTAAGTTTTATTTAATCATGTTAATTTGAGAAGCAAATGTATACAAACTAATTACATAAATTACCCTTATACATAAATTGATACCCAGAACTATTACATGTTCTCTGGAATAGAAAGTTGAATATGTAAAAACCAAAACATTTTGTTTTTTTGGCCAATTTTATTATGTGCCTTCCATTAAAGAATGCCAATTTGTCCATATTATAAGCAGTGAATCAACTAGAAACAATTCGTTCAGCGACCAGAGCAGTTTCTCTCATTTAGAGGTGCGGTTTGTTATTCAGTACATGTAATATTTAATATTAAAATAAAAACTTATGGTTTTGCAAACATACAAAATTAATATACAAAATTTTCCAATTTTATTTTGTTTAGTGTTGCTATGTAATAGATGTAATACATATAAAACATTGAATGTAATGTACAACCTTATTAGACCTTATTAATTATTTATTTATTATATACATACATACATATACAGTCATACACACGAAAATGGCAGTCCTGAATTAATACTTACAAAAAACATTTACAACGGACAGTTCTGATGCAGCTGTATTGAAATTTTTTAAAATCCCATAATATATATGGTTTCCGGTAAAGTATCGACTATGAGGGAGAATTACTGAGTTTTCTAGTCATCTGCTGTTGTTTGCCTATAATAATCCATTTCTGTTGTAATATAAGCCGAGCAAAACATTGTTTGTCGGAAAAGAGAGCAATTGTACTCAATCTACTTAATAGAGCCAAAAGTTACAAGTTTATACAAAATA
Source organism: Dermolepida albohirtum (assembly GCA_031893035.1). NCBI lineage: Eukaryota > Metazoa > Arthropoda > Insecta > Coleoptera > Scarabaeidae > Dermolepida > Dermolepida albohirtum. The sequence goes on from JAVIWB010005197.1 coordinate 615,480, forward strand.
CGATCCCATGTTCTGCGAAAATGATTGCAAACGCTAAGAACTGAAGAAAAGTCAAAAAAAATCATGGTGGGAAAAGGAAAACTAGCCCTAGAGAAGACAGATACATTATAGCTTGTGCAAAGAAGACACCGTTCATAAGTTCAATTGCAATTAAAAATGAGTTACACCTTTGTATAAGTATCTCTACTATTAGACGGAGGTTGTTTCGAGGAAAGTTGCATGTAAGAAGGCCTAGGAAGGTGCCATTATTAAATAAAATGCAAATATAAAGTAGATTGTCGTTCGCTCATGACCACGTACAACGAGACGAAGAAAAGTGGCGTAATGTACTGTGGTCTGATGAATCAAAAATAGTTGTATTTAGTCCCGGTGCATACCAAAAACACGTACGAAGACCACCATTGACAGCATCTTAACCCCAGTAGTCGGAGGCTCAAGCATCATACTGTGGGGGTATTTTTTCGTGGTATGGCATAGGCATAATCAATGCTGATGTCTATGTGAACATATTCCAAATTGTGCTTCTACCATATGCAAAGGAAGAAATACTAAGGATGGTTGTATATGCAGGATAACGATTCGAAGCATGTTTCTCGTAAAGCAAAAACAGGTTTTGAGATGGCTGGTATAATTGCTAGACTTAAACTCCATTGAAAATGTATGGGTAGAGTTGAAAAATACTGTATCTGCTGCTAAGCTACAAAATATTGACGATCTGTGGAGAATATGCTTAGCCGAATGGCAATCAATTTTAGCAGAGACATGCAACTAGTGAACTTGTTACCCCACAGGTGTCAAGAGAAGGCCAAGCTACAAAATATTAGGTGTTTCAATCCAATTCATTAAGAAAAATGACATTTGGTTGGTATTTTGGCATCACTGGTATTTTAATGCATAATTATTTACAGTTTTATTTTCTCTTTGGTACGAGGAATCCTATTTATTTATTGCTATAGTTTTGTAAGGTGTTGGAATAAAGAGTTCAATAAACTTGATTTTTTTTTATTTAACGTATAAATTGATATTTCAGCAAATTTAAGACCACTGCTATTTTCGCGCACAAGTCATGTTTTTGTAAGAAGAGCTAGTTGTTAAAGAAGGCTGCGGTATTTTATAGTACCAACCGTCAAACAAGGAAGAAGTTCTGTGCTTGTTTTTGCTACACCGGCACAGGGGATTTGAAGCGAATCGAGGGTATTTTACGAAAGGAAGGTTATTTAGAAATATTGCAAGAAAATACAGTACCACTGGGGCTACGTTTAATTGGCGAAAATTTTGTGTTTATCCAGGACAACGACCCCAAACTCACAGCAGTATTATGTAACAATTTCGTAAATAGCGAACAAAATAATAATACCTTACAAATAATGACATGGCCACCGCAAAGCCAAAGAATTCCCATAAAATTGTTATGGGATAAAATGGACAGGAGGGTCCAAAAAATATGTCCGATATCAACCAATCGCTTGTGAAACAAATTGCCAGAAGAATGGAATAGTATACCGAATAAACTCCTTGAAAAACTCCTGAAAGGGATGCCTCGAATTGTGCGGACTCTTCTTCGCAGAAAAGGGAAGTTTCTTAGACGAGCGGAATGCTTAAGATATCTTTGTTTATTTAACGTTACAATTACTTTAATTTTAATTATTATATTTCATAAACATCTATAAACAATAATGCAATAAAAATTTTAAGTTTTTACATGACTTAGTTTAACAGTTTTCCCTTTTTTTAAATTTATTTGAGTGTACGAACTAATATGGACGGTAGTGTATATGATAATGAAAAATTGATAATTTGCAACATATCTTTCGCGTTCGCTAATGGTGAATTAAACTACGTTATAGCAGATTTAAGTCGATGAAAGTATTTATGATAGTAAATCGCAACTTTTCGTCAAGAACCCCGTGTGGTTGGAATCGGTTCAGGAGACCGGAAAACTCTTGAACCAATTGCTTTGGTGACTTTTAAAAATCTATTTCACGCATGGTATTAATTTATCTATATATGGGTAATTCCTATTTTCTACTATCAAGTATAAAGTATGTAAAATTAGGGTTCATGAAATAATTTGTTAGAACTTAATACAATAATGTATTATTATTTGATTACTGTTGGACGTTAAGAGGAAGATTGTGAATGTTGTGCACAAGAGAAAATTCAGTATTTGGTCACATTCCTAATTGTAAAAATTGATGTTTACAATGTACACGAAAATATATCTGTCTAGTGCATGTAGAACGATCTTTATAACTTGTTATGGAAATAAAACTTGGGCATTCGAAGCATTTCTCATTCGTAACAGAGTGTACAAAAACACATTATTGTATTTTCTGAAGGTTGTTAAGATTTGTGTTAGAGTAGATACAGTTATACTTGTAATATGTGTGCTTCTATTCTACAAAAGACCGGTGCGAGATTTCGTTCAAAACTCATTCACCATGTTCAGGCGATGCTTTCAGTCAAATGCTATTCCTCTTACTGCGTGTGAATCGTCCTTGCCCTGGTATTTGTACATTCGCGTCGGCTTGGGCCGCGTCCCTATTGGTTGGCCGGTTTTGTAGTGGGGTGACGTCTTCGTTATATACACTACCGTTCAAAAGTATTTGGGCACCCGTACTTTTTAAATCTATTCATGTAACATAGCTCTTAGGAAATTCATCTGTTCAAAATTGAACAAGTATAGGAAAAGCATTAAATATACAGAAATGCTGCCTAAATAACATTATGTAAATTACTTTATTACCTGTAATAAAGCAAAGTTGGTTACTGCCCATACAATGGGAATAGTGCAGTAAAAGTTCTTGTAATTCTCTTTCTGTTAAGAATACTTTTAGTAATGATGTTTTAATTACCTCGGACAAGTTTCAGGTTATCGAAATTGTCCTCAGTTATGTTTCTGTATTCGTTGCAACATATTCCTATGGGACAGCTGTTGGTAAGGCTGTTAAACAGGGCGAAACAATAAGAGTTAAACATAGAAACGCGTGTTCTCATAATAGCTCACCATCAAGCTGGCAAAATCAACTGGCAAATTGCAAAGCATTTACAGTTAAATGGTACCACCGTAGACTATAACGTCAAAAAATAGCGAGAAATTGGCAGTGTTCTGAATAAATCACGAAGTGAGAGGCACAGAGCGACAACTTTTGTTGAATATCGTGCAATAACCCCGGAAATCGCTGCTGAAATCAATGCAGGTCATCGGAAGTCTGTAAGCGTAACTACGGTCAAACGTCGCTTGAACAGAGCAGGTTTGTACGGACGAATTGCGATGAAAAAACCGTTAGCGCGCCTAAAAAATAAACGGAAACACTTAAGCTGGGCTCCTGAATACCAGTATTGGACAGTTGAACAGTAGAGTAAAATTTTGTGGACAGATGAGTCAAAGTTCGAGATTTTCGGTTCAAGAAGACGTTTTTCGTTCGGGATTCTACAGGTGAGCGTGTGGCAGAACAATGTATTGTTTTTACGGTTAAATATGGCAGTAGTTCTGCGATGATCTGGGGTTGTTTTAGTGAAACGATCGTGGATGATATTGTAAAGATCAAGGGAATATTAAAGAAAGAATAATATCGAAACATTTTAGAGAACAATGGTATTTTATCAGGATTAAGACTTTTAAGCCCGAATCTTGTATTCCAACAAAATAATGACCCGAAGCATACATCTAAACTGTGCAAAGACTATTTGCAACACTTGAAAGCGGACGGATTCATCAAAGTTATGGAGTGGCCTCTCCAAAGCTCCGATCTAAACCCCATAAAGTTATTACGGGAGGAACTTGATCTTGAGTTGCGGAAAGCAATACCAACATCGGAGGCTGATTAGTGGAAGAAGTTGCAAGAAGCATTGGTCCAGATAACACACATCACCTAGATGAATCACAAGTTTAGATATAATTAAATCTATGGGAGTTTAAATACTACTTCTGAACGGTTGTGCGTATATATATATATATAGAGAGGGTGTTTTTTTAAGAGCTTGAGAACTTAAAATGATAATACAATACAAGACAGAAATATTGCTGGAATGAAATTTTTTTTATTGTAATCTAATAGATAATTTCATTGCATTTATTTTTTAAACATGATTTCCGGCATATGTCCGCCGCGGCTATGAGTTACATAGTCCATTCGATCGGTCCAGTTTTTGACTACTTTTTCCAATAAATCTGACCGTATGGCGTCAATGGTGGCTTGAATATTGGCTTCCAATGCTTCAAGAGTTGCTGGTTTGTCGGTACAAACCAATGACTTAACATAGCCCCATAGAAAGTAATCCAGACGCGTTAAATCGCACGAACGAGGGGGCCAGTGAAGAGGACTACTTCTGGAAAAAAGTTTTCACCAAATTGATTTTGCAATAAATCGATTGTTAAGCGCGTTGTATGGCAAGTTGCGCCGTCTTGTTGGAACCAAATGTCGTCGATGTTTAGCTGATTAATTTTTGGAAACAGAAATTTAGTCAGCATGGCTCGATAGCGCTTGCCATTCACCGTAACGGCAGCTCCTTCCTCATTTCGAAAGAAATAAGGACCGATGATACCGCCAGCGTGTAAACCGCACCAAACAGTTAATTTTAATGGATGTAATGGCGATCCGTTAACGGCTTGGGAATTAACTTCGCTCCAAATACGGCGATTTTGCTTATCGACGTAGCCATTTAACCAGAAATGAGATTTATTACTAAACACAATTCTTATGTGCTCATCTTCGGCCAGTTTCAAATGAACTCAATCAACAAAAATGCGACGCATACAATGGTCGTTTGGCTTCAATTCTTGCACGAGCTGTCTTTTATAGGCACGTAAGCCAAGATCCTTACGTAAAATTTTCCACGTAGTCGAAGGGCAAAAGCCAACAAGTTGAGAACGACGACGAATAGACATTTCGGCGTCTTCTTCAATACTTCGCGCTACAGCAGCAATATTCTCTTCAGTACACACATTTCTTTGTCTTGTAGATGGTTTTGTATCGACAAGAGTAAAATTAGTGCGAAAACGATCAGTAACTGCACGAATTGCTTCCTCATTAGGCCGATTATGTTGACCGTAAAATGGACGAAGTGCTCTATGAACTTCGCGAACAAATTTATTAGTTTCAAAGTAAATTTCCAGAATTTGGAAGCGTTGTTCTGGCGTTAAACGATTCATGATGATTTGCCAAACCTTACTGAACAGAAATGTCAACACAGTTTGACATTATCAACCGTCAAACCATAGTTATTGACACCGATAGTTCTCATGCAGCTTAAAAAGCACCCATTATATATATTCTACATTAGACATACTAAGCCAAATGTGAAGAATATCTAGAAAAATAATTCAGCATCGTGAGAAGCATTGCCGGCGTAATTTAGGGGAAGACCGGCTTAACTAAATTTGATTAAAACTCTTGTAGGTAGCATATATGGAGTATAAATAAATATTCTTCATGTATGAAGTTATTATTTTGTTTAATTCATTATAGAAAGTGAAATTTACACAGTTGCACAGTACTGTAGTTATATTTAGTTCTTCTTGTCTGATGTACATATATTAATTTAATATAATGACACTGAAAAGCCTTTTATTTCTTACGTACCATGGCTAAGGATATAATAAGCTATTAAATCTTTTTTATCTTACTTTTCGGGACTGTTAAAATGTTCAGATGGTACATATGTCGTCGAGGTTGACAACTAATATACAAAGAGTTATTCCATTTGCTCTCGCGTGTTTAATGAACAACAAAATAAATCAAGTGAAAAACAAGAGATAATCCGACCTCTTCATCATTTAAATCTTGCCAGTCCCATGTAGTGGAGACCAGTCGAAAATTGGCGATGGCCTCTTTTTTTACTTCATCGTCTTTTTTTATCAGCAATTCGTCTTTCGTTTTCGATCGCGAATGCTTTTTTAAACGAGGAGGAGTCGCCGGTGGCGCCAAAAATAAACTGGAAAAAAGACACCTCATGTGTGTTGCAGCAGGCCACGACACAACGTAGAGGATTCACAAACATATTGTGTATGTGTACCGTTTTTCATGTGTGTGCGTGCGTATATGTATTGTGGATCCGGTTTGGAAACATGACCGGTGCTTCTTATTTATCGTCGGCTGTTGTATAACATGTTGCCTCGGTTGAATCACTCCATCATCGGTAAAAACTGGCGCGGGCAAGCTCACTGCACGACGTTGTCCAAATGTGAGGAGAAGAGCTGGCAGGCCCCCTCCCATGGCAGATTTAATGCCCTTTGTTATCAGAGAATCAAATCTGAGCCACAAGTGTCCGAGAATCGCAAAATCACTGCCGTACATCATATTTACAAAGCAGCATTTCAAGTGCTTTGTTCGTGTTATGTATGCATTACAGTTAGATATTATACAATGCAGCCTTCTTTTTTGTTATTTTAAAATTGTGTTATGTTATCGAAATACCTTAACAGTTAAAGTTATGAGTTTGAAGCAATAAATTGTATTATTTTCCGTGTTTTGATAGGAAAGTCAAAATTTTAAACATATCACATTAGAATTAGAATTAGAAACATCTCACAAGAAAAAGGTATATTACCTACAGTACCTGGTAATTAGATTAGCCCACCCTACAATTTTAGAGTTTTGACAAAATAAAATCCATGAAACTTATAATGTATACATACTTCTATACTATACGTGTTAGTATAGAAGTTAGTACACATATTTACAACCATAGGATATATTAGTTTCAATGTTTGTGTCTTTTGGTTTTGGTGAGATGATTGTGCGGAATTTTTTCTGTGTATTACCCCGAATCCAGGTGCCACACTGATTAATAATCTGCTGATGACAACTTATTTGTCGAAATACTTATACAGAGTATGAATATTGATGTGACAGGCCTTGTTTTGCCTTTTTTGATTTATTCAGTTAACAACAGTCTTCAAAAACATCCACCTGCATAACACATAGTCTGTGAAGATATTTAATTTGAACTAAGTTAAATAAAATATACAGTCAATATCATTATTTTCATTTGGGTCGTAATGAGCGTAAAGAGTTTCGTAATCCTTTACACCCATAGATTGTGAGATAGTCAACTTAATGTAGAGAAATTATCTGAAACTTTAGACTGAGACGAAAAAATATACCCATCTTTGTTACAGTTTGTAATACAGCCATATGTAGATAGCAGCACTTAAGGCTCCTACTAATTCTGAGTTTCGATAGTACAAAAAGAAATATTTGCAATACCCAGTAATTAAACTAGCTCATCCTACAATGTTAGAGTTTTAACGAAATTAAATCCAAACACATGAAACTTAATCTGGTACGTAGACTTCCGCCGTCGTCGTCCATACTATCTGCTTCTGGGCTTCCGGGCCGGAACCGCGTCACTGATTTAACTGCCGACGTTTCGTACCCATTCGTATGAGACATCTTCAGGGCTCAACTACTGTTACTGTCTATCGCACTGAAACGTCGGCAGTTATACCAGTGACGCGGTTCCAGCCCGGAAGCCCAAAAGCAAACACGAAACTTAATTCGCATAAAAGGTATATTTCTATGCTACATATGCTAGTATAAATTTTAACACATACGTATGTATTTACAACTATACGACATATTTAATCTGGTTCCTAGATTTCCGCGTTCGTTGTTTATGCTTTCTTCATCTTGGCTTCCGGGTTGGAACCGCGTCCACGTAATCATCAGCGCGACTGCTAAGCCCTGAATATATCCCATACAAGTGGTGACGAAACGTCGGTGCTAGTATTGACGAAGACGCTCTTCTAGCCCGGAAGGCTTAACAGTTGCGCTGAAACTGAATATCAGCGACTGTTAAACTCTGAATATGTCACATACAAGTGATAACGAAACGTCGGTGCCTGTGTCGTCGGTGACGGACGGATGGTGTTATTGTCTTAATTGTCAAATTTCAGATTGTTGGATTTATTAGATTCGCCGCGACGATTTTTAAATTAAGAGCGTCTCGGAATTCTTGAAGATAGATAGTGTTGAAATTTGTGCCGTCATTAAGTATTTCTTCCACTGTTATTAAATGGGCACGTGAGTTCAAATGTGGTCGTACATCCGTTAAAGATGAATCATGTTGTGGACGTTCACAACACAAGAAATTGTTGACAAATTGCGAGCTATAGTGTTAAATGAGCGTCGTTTGAAAGGAAGTTTGTAAATATCTCTAAAGAACGCGCAGTATACATTTAGAATAGAGTTTGGCTACGAAAAAGTTACTCGCAAAGTGGGTGCAGTATTGATTAAAACTTGATGCGGATGTTTGTAGAAGTAGATTTTCGGGAAACAAAAACAACAGGCCCACAAACGCTGATGGCTGTTCCATACGAAGGAAAGATAATGGCATCTAACATTTATCATGCAAACGATATTCTTGGTGATTACTTTCCAAAATACCAAACCGTCATAAGCGCATATTATGTAAGTTTTTTAAACAAATAAAAGTAAACAATGAATGAAAAACATTTCCTGTTATGCCATTGTTATTATCAATGATAGTAAATCAAATTAAAAATTTTCCGCATTGGGCCAGGCTCGAACCTGTATCAATCGTTCTCTGGACGGTTGCTTTAGGCAAGCAGTTTTAATTAATTATCTGTAATTTTTTAATCTTAAATTATTTTCCCATCACTAAGCGCTTAATTATATATTTATATATAATTGTATATATTTTCAGTTATATTTTTTTTTTGCCACTGGCATATCCGAATTGAATTGGTGTTAGATTATTGTTATACATTCACGTGTATGATAGGATGAATATCCGTAATTGCATATCTAAATGATATAATAATTGAGTCTCAAATATTAAAAAAAATAGAAAACTACGACGTAAAACGAACATGCATGTTACCAAGGTTAAGGTCTATACATGCTATTATAGTACAATTAATATTTTTCAATATCATATCGTCACATTTAATTTTATGACTTTGAACTGGCAGCCTCTTATTTACTGAGGATCGCATTGGGTTCGTATTATCACAATAACTGTAATTACCTTGTTATGTCCTTCAAATAATCATTTCTTGGAATTTTCGACGCATCATTTTCTGCTCATTGTTCTCGGAAGCGTTCAAATATAATGAATTTTGAAATTCTTGTATCACGTTTGTTTCAAATCACTGTGGTCGAGGAATTTTTAACTAAAGTTCACCAGTCTCCAAGGTAAAAGACACACATTCGCATAATATTTGATGGCGTCTGCTTTGTGGCGTTAATTATTTTGAATAGCGGTATTTTTCAGAAAATATTTCAGCAACTTTTAAACTAAATAATAGCTTACCGTCAACTCGTTGGCTTTTATAGACGATTTGGTAATTAATCCCGGTACATATCTGCATACCTGTTATGTAGCTGTTTCTTAGTACGATATTAATTGATTCATGTTGGTCATCGTGTTATTCAGCAACCGATGTTAAGAGGACATTCATCTCAATACATTTTTCGTTAATTACATACATACCATCTAAAATTGAAATTGTAGGGTGGGTCCTTTTGAATTTTTTTCTATTTAAAGCTTCCTTCGATGAATAAAGCGTCAATAATTTATTATTGAACGTTGTGTTTATGAAATAATTTATTGCCTTGTTTCCCTTTCTTATTTTCAGATAAATAAGTTCCATGTACTCAGTCTCATATCTCCTGATCGTTATTATCTGTTAATAATAATACAATGAGAGAAAACACTTGTGAGCTATTACAAAACAACGACAGTTTCAAAATTATTTGAAGGCATCCAAATTATGGCAATTGGTAAGGCAGCCGTCTAGCAAACGGCGGATACAGGTACGAGTCCTGCTCCGGCGAGTAATTGTAATCATTGATGGCATAACAGAAAATATTAATTTTCATTTTTCAGAGTAAAGTGCTTGATTATATATTTATATAAAGATGTTTCAAATTGCGCGGTTTATTTTAAGAATAAATAAGATATAGATGGCGCATTGAATTTGTCTGGGTATGTGGGCATCTAAAAAGTGTGATATATGGCATTTATAAAAATGGCTTCGTACACGGTACAACAACGCGTTCAAATTGTTGAATTATTTTATGAAAATGAGCGTTCTGTGAAAAGAGTTTCTTAGAAAATTACGTGAATTTGATGGTGTCCATAATCATGCATCTGAAAGCACTATTGGTCGAATTATTAAAAAATTCAAGAGACCGGTTCCGTGGAAGATCAAAAACGTGACAAATACAGTCGTAGTGGTCATTCACAAGAAAATATTGGTTTGGTTTGTGAAAGTGTTGCTGAAGATCCCGAAATGTCCATTAGACGACGTGCACAACAACTTGGCCTTAGTGGATCAACAACATGGCGTATTTTACACAAAGATTTAGCTCTGAAGGCATGTAAGGTTCAAATAACACAGGAACTGAAGCCATTTGATCATTTAAAACGTCGTTAATTTGTCAATTTCATCAATGAACAACCAGCTGATTTTCCTCAAAAAATAATGTTTTCCGATGAGGCACATTTTGAACTTGGTGACTATGTTAATAAATAAAATTGCCGTATCTGGGGTGAGGAAAATCCACGAATTATTCATGTGAAACCTATGCATCCCAAACGAGTTACTGGTTCGTGTGCATTATGGTCAGGTGGTGTAATTATAATAACCTTGCTTCTTTGAAAATGTTGCTGGTGAAACAGTAACTGTCAATGGTGATCGATATCGTCGGATGATAACCGAATTTTTGTGGCCTGAATTAATGAATATTGATCTAGAGGATATGTGGTTTCAACAGAATGGCGCTACACCCCACTTAGCACACGAATCAATTGATTTATTGAGAGAAAAATTTCCTGGACGTGAAATCTCAAGAAACGGTGATGTTAATTGGCCACCAAGATCATATGATTTGATACCGTTAGACTATTTTCTTTGGGGTTATGTGAAAAGTCAGGTTTATAAAAACAATCCACAATCAATTCCTGTTTTGAAAGATGAAATTGTTTTTGTCATTGGTGAGATAGAGCCTCAATTATGTCAAAATGTCATTGAAAATTTTAACAAAAGAGTGGACGTCTGTGAAGCTGCAAGAGGAGGCCATTTGGCAGATATTATTTTTCGCATATAAATGTTATAACTGATACTTTAATTACCAATAAAAAGTTTTTGAAAGTGAATGCAAATTATGTGTTTTATTTATTCTTTAAAGAAAACGTGTAATTTCAAACACCCTTTTTAATGATTAGCATCAAAACCTGTCTGCGGGTTATAATTATTAGATTAGCGTATTAAGATAGCCGAAACTATACTGCCTGTTAGCCTAATTAGTAAGGCAGCCATCTAGCAAACAGCAGCTACATCTTCGGGTCCTGCTTCAGCGCAGAAATTTTTATTTAATTTCTGTGATTGTAATGAACGATGGTACAATAGCCAACGGTGATAATATGCATTTGTTTCTCTCGCTAATTCTCCTTATACGTTACGCTGTTTCCCCTAACTCATTTACATTCCAAATCGCATAAAGTCAACAAATTCAGTTGTGTTTCTGATTTCGTAATTTTCAAGTTATTGGAGTTATTTTGTTATTGTTCTTGTACTTATTGAAACTATACTGTTAGCATAAAATTAAAATCATGTCGTTGCTACTGATATTTCACCCATTGCTGATAATAGCCCAAATAAATCGATAGGTTGTTATCCTAAGCAATTGTTTTTTTCCATTACGTTATTTCTTTCTCTGCAATTGTGGTTTCCTGGTTACCCGAAACGTGCCAATAGCACGTATTTGGCATCCACTTGCTTCAGTATTGACACATGACTTCTAGGGGATTCACTGCTATGGCGCTCTCTATAAAATCTTTCTATAGAAAGCTAGCCCTAACTCTCCGAGTTATGCTGCCTAGTTTCAGCCTTGGAAGTAGCTAATGATTTTATAGGACAAGCAATACAGGCTTTGGTGATTCATTATCTACACTAGTGTGTAGAGGGGCGTAGCAAACTTTAAAAAGACGTTTATTTAGGTATTATTTTCACAAGAAAGAAGAGATTTCAATGCTAGATTAAGCGATCATCTTTTACAAAGGGATTCTTGCAAATACGAGGGTAGTTTTATTTTTCAATATATTTTCCTAAAAGAGCAATACATTTATTCCAACGGTGCTCCAATGCCCTTATGCCATCTCTAAAATTTCTTTCCACCTAGTGCCGTTTTCAATTTTGGAAAAAGGTGGAAGTCGGAAGGGGCTAAATCGAATAAGGCGCATGCGGTACTAATTGGAAATGCAACTCGTGGATTTTGGACATCGTAACTGTGCTGGTATGCGAGGGAGCGTTGTCTTGGCGAAACAGAATCTGTTTCTTTGTCATTCCTGGCCGTTTAGCACGAATCTCAACATTTAATTTTTGTAGAAATTCTGCATAATATTGTCCGTTTATTGTGGCACCTTTCTGAAGGTAATCAGTGAGCAAAATGCCCTTTGAATCCCAGAAAAATGATGCCATCACCTTGTTTGCCGATAAAGTGGTTTTTGCTTTCTTTGCAGGTGCAGAACCACGTTCTAACCATTGTTTCGACTGTTGTTTAATTTCGGGTGTACTGTAGTGTATCCAAGTTTCATCGCAAGTAACAAATCGCCTACAAAAATCAACCGGATTCCGCTTATAAAGGTCCAAACACTCATTGGAAATGAGCAAACGAGTGAACTTTTGATCAGTCGTAAGCAATCGCGGCACCCATCTTGCCACAAGCTTGGAAAGGCCCAATTCTTTCGTTAAAATGTGGTGTACACGTTCTGTTGAAATGTTTACCATGTCTGCTATCTCTCTCACTTTGAGTTGTCGATCTTGCGTAATAATATTATGGATTTTTATAATCATTTACTTAGAAGTCACGATTTTAGGTGCTCCAGAGCGCGCTTCATCAACACCGCTTGTTCTACCACGTTTAAATTCATTTATTCATCTACTTATTGTGACGGATGATGGAGCAGATTCACCTAATGTTTCCCGTAACTCATCTTTTATTTCGGTAGCTTTCATACCCTTAATTACGAAGTGTTTAATCATCGCACGATACTCTGTTTTTTCCATTTTAACAAAACGACGTGCTAATCAACCGATTTATCTAAATATCGGAATGTAAACATATAAATAGGCAACCTAAATTGTGGTGCATTTGTTTTACCAATTAAAGCGCCACCTATGCGTCATTCTCACTACTTGTCAAACTATCCTCGTACACTAGATCTGTGACTTTAATGCATTATCAGTGCAATTTATTTATTATTCCGAGGTATAAGAGGGAAACGTGAGTCTAGAATGCCATAAAAAATATTATATTTATCATTTCAACGTGTTCTCGTTATAGTTTACCCATATTCAAACCTTTTCGTTCCTTAAGAAAACTAAATTTTGTCATTTGACCTAAATTTCTAGTCATCGAGCAATTTTCAGGTTGGGCAAAAGGAAAAAGTTTGGTGGCGTTTTTCCAATTGAAACAATCGAATGTGAACACCGGCTTAACTTTGTTTTTATCGTTTTTTTATACTTTAAAAATTAAAATTTAATCACTTGACACTTTTTTTTTTACTTTTTCTAAGTTTCAAAACAAACTGAAAACAGTTTCTATTCTTTCTTACGAACAAAATCAACGCTAATTTTGACAGTATATTTCGAAGTGTTATAAAACAAATAATATTTTTCTCTCTTGTCTGGCTTACCAATTACTAATTCGCCCTCGCCTATTTAGTATGGTATTCAAATAATTCTAGGTAAACGTTTCGTAATACGTATTGCCGTATTGGTTTTATTTTATTAGTCACGAGTTACATTCCGTCTTCGCGCTTTATTATAACACAAGTCATGCTGATTATCGATTATTAAAATGAGAATACAGAACTAAAACGCATGTGAAGAATAATTTTAATACTTTGTTTAGTTTTCAAAACGACGTCAGTAAGATCGTAATGTCTCGATGCGTCGTATATATCCTGGTTTATTTTTATATTATTAAGTTATTCATTACCTCATACTTACGTATATATTATTCATCGCGAAAGTTAAGATGTAGTAACGCAGCGATCATGACCTCCCTTTTTTGTAAACCGATTGATTTCCCGTTTCGTGGAAATGCTTCACGATCTCAAATCGATTGCTACGCGCTCGCAATTTCAATCGGTAATGAATGAATGGAAGAAATTATTTGCAGTTTGCCTGTACAGAATTTAAAGTAAGTTATAAATAATAAATTATAAAATAATAATTAATAAATTGAATTATAAATATTTTTGCTAAATACTTTTTTTTAAAAAAAATATTTACAATGAAACTACAAAAACTAATACCACTGCTTCAAATTAATATCGGGGTTGTCAAGAAAGACATAACAACTATCTGGTAATAACACTGGTATAACTGCCGACGTTTCGCACCCACTCATATGGGACATCTTCAGGGCTCAACTACTGCTACTGTTTGTTGTACTGAAACCATCAACGCGGTTCCAGCCCGGAAGCCCGGAAGAAGATAGTATGGACCACGACCGCGGAAGTCTACGTACCAGATTAAGGACATAACAACTTTGGAACTAAATACACACACACACACACAGAGAGAGAGAGAGAGAGAGAGGAGAGAGAATAATTGAGATATTAAGCTGAAATTTATTCAAGGTGCACATGTTACATTTAACTATAGAATTCCTTGGAAACACTTTTCCACTACTTTTTCGCACATATCGACGGGAACGTTGGCAAGTTCACGTTTAATATTGCCCCTAATCTTGTTGAGTTGTTGGCATAAACCAACAACTTAACGTAACCCCCATAAAAAATCCCACGACGTTAAATCGCATAAGCGAGATGGCCACTCGACCGGACCATTTCACTTTGTTAGATGGTTATCGAACTTCCCCTACAATAGATCAATCGTTTGACCAGCTATGTAGCATGTTGCACCATTTTGTTGGAACCACATATCACTGGTGCCAAGTCCATCCAATTCTGGCCAAAAATAGTCTTCCAACATGGTACGATAGCAAATTTAATTGACCGTACGTAACAAGGCGATCATTTTCATTACGAAAAAATATGGCCTAATCACACCTCCGGCATGAAATTCACAGCACACGGTCACATTCTGTGGTTGTAATAGAATCTCTTGAAGCACATGTGGGTTTGTTGCTGTCTAATAACGCATATTTGCCATTAAGCCAAAAAAGGGCTTCATCGCTCAAGATTATTTTTCGATGAAATTCAGGATTTTCTTCTAACTTTAACAGAGTTCAATCGGAGAAGATTCGGCGCTTCATATGATCAAGAGGCTTCAGTTCTTGAGTTAATTTGATCTTGTAAGGATGCAAGTCAAGATTTTTACGCAAAATTCGTCACAATGTGGTTTGAGAGATTTCCAATTCCTGTGCAAATTGTGTAGCAAAGAGTGTTTTGCAACACAATATTAAACAAAATTCAAGAAGATCCAAATATTTTATCACTTATTTTATGGAGTAGAAAATGTGTGTTCACCAGAGTTGGTGTCGTTAACAGTCACAATTTCCATTTTACGGCGGATGAAAATCCCAGAGCAAGAATTTAGATACTAAAGAAAGTTTTCTGTGATTGTTTGGCTATCTTAGTCCTTCAAATTGTAGAACAAATATTTCTTCCTAATAGACTAAATACAAATGAATACGTAAATGTGTTGCAGGAAGTATTGGATAATGTTTCATTAAATGTCGGGGGCGATATCTATTACATGCATGAATGAACGTTTTCTAAATTGGTAGATCGGGAGACATGAACCGCTTCATATTCTGTAAGGCACCAGATATGAATCACTTAGATTTCGTTATTTGAAGTTTTTTGAAAGAAAAATTTGTACAAAATTTGGTTTAAAAATATATACTTTTATTGAGTGATTCGTTGACGTCGTTTCAAAAAGTATTTTGTAGCAGTCGTTCTTTCAGAAAACTGCAAGCGGTTCATTTTTTAAAGTTCAGCTAGTGCGACGAAATAGTATTCCATGAAATTCTTGTTTTAATATTCTATTTTAGATCATTTGTGAAAATCATTTGTATTTTTCACGTAACATTTTCTATAAGTTTTTGACATATAACTTTCCTATTGTAGCTTATATAGGTATTCTACTCTCATCTATAAAGGCGTAAATCACTAACATCTCAAAATTATCGAAGCTCTTTCCTTTAACACAGAACTTTCCGTATCGCTTTTAATATATTCAAAGATTTCAATGGAATTACCAAATAGATCAGGTATGGGCAACCTTTGACATGTTGTGGGCTAAACTTTAATGTGCAAATACGTTTGCGGGCCGCGTTTAAAAGTAGTGTTCATAATTTTTAGCAATAGATATCAGATATGAAATAATACGACAATATCTTGCGGACCGGATCAAATCTTTCAGCGGGCCGGTTGTTGCTCACATATCAAGTAGATAATTGTTTTATACTTTATTAAAACTATTATTGCCTAGAAGTATCATAGTTTTTAGAGAAGAAAATAGGGGAAAATATATAAACTATTCTTAGTAGCTGTATTAGTTCTCAAATAAGGTCCATTTTTTAATAAAACGAAAAATATTGTAAATGTCATTAAAATATATTTATTTCCATATTCTACATACTTTCATCTACTTTTCTACATAATTTCCATTTTTGTTCAATCATTTGTCATACCGTTCAACAAGTTTTTGAATTCCCGTTAAAGAAATCTGGCACTTATGATAGTTTTCACTTGTTCGTCGTCATTGAACCGTTGGCTACCAAGGAACTCGTTGAAGTACCGAAACAGGTGAAATTCACTGGATGCAGGATCTGGATTGTAAGGTGGACGATCTAGTTGTCCCATCCAAAAGACCTGATAGGACTTTGTGTTTGCGCAGAAACGTGTGATATTGTATTGTCATGGAACATGAGGACAATGCTAGGCCACAGTTTTTCACAGTATACATCAGAATTGATTGTTGTGCCTTTCGCCATAAAATCCACCAACCTTTCCCTTTCCTGTCCCGAAAGATAGCTGCCATGATTTGAACTTTCACTCTGGTTGACGACGATGTGCATCGCCATTCCATTGACTATCGCTTGAATTCAGGAGTCATGAGAGACACCCAAGTCTCATCTCCTATAACGATGTCCACAACTGCACCTCCTTGCTGATCGTATCGAGTCAGAAACGGTAAAGCATAGCTTAATTTATTTTGTGATCGTCAGAAAGCAGTCTCGGAACCCACCGACAACATAATTTTCGATACTTCAGTTTCTTCGAAACAATGGTGTACGAAACTGAAACCTGTTGAAAACCAATTGATCACTTTGAAATCGGAAATCGTCCTCTCGAATTTTGTTGTCCACATCACGAACCAAAGTCTTCAGAAATTAGTGAAGGTCAGCCTGGGCATGAGTCATCATTCTCACCCACTTTCCAACTTTACTACTCATAGCATTATCACCGTGTACTTCACAAATCTAACGCTGAATTTCTGCTTCTGTAAAGCTTTTTGCACTTAAGAATTGAATTACAGATCGTATCTCACATTTGGCAGTCGCATCAATTTTCTTAAACATAAACTTCTACAGCTCAGCACACAGACGGACGATACGGCTGCAAATGGCGTCTAAACATGCGCGAAGCGTGCTGGGAACAGAACATGCAGAATACTTCTCATGCCATCAGTAAATTATATGCGCCAATACACATCACGGTATCATATGTTTATCCTTAATTTATACTTGTCTAGATGTTTATTGATCAGTTTATACATGACGTGGGAAAACACAGACGTCTGTCCAATAATAACTTTAATTGCCGCCCACGTCACTTTTCTAAAATCTAAGAACTGTTTATCAAGCAAAGTTGTAATAAAAAATTAATAAAAAGATTGTCAGTTCTTTTACAATGACTTCCTACGATTGAATTTACATATGGATAAATCATTTAATTAACTTTAGTAACTAAGTTAATCTATCGCGAGTACTTTCCTCACAATTCTTTATACACATAAATGGGAGGCTGTGGTTATCTATGCAAATAAGTACCGAGAAGTCCTAACCGCAATGAAATAACTTTTGCGTTTACTAAATAGCAAACTGCATATGAAGTTGTTTCATATTAAGTAATTTCATAATCCCAGTAGATATTCTATTCTTGTGTGTACGTTCAGAATTTTGGACTGAATTTTTAGACTTTTAATTTGAAGGTTTGACAAATATGCATATTCTGCAATGTACACTGCTTAAGACAGTTAATGATTATTCTACATGCATAACAATAAAAGTAGTGAAAGTAGTGCCAGTTAATATAATACCTGCGAATACAGTTTCAACCTTTTTGAACAAGGAAATAGATATATAGATGTTAGATATTAATGTACTTAAACGAGGGTAGCCGTTTATATTTCGGGAACTGGCAATACTGTTAGTGTTGCCTCCGCTCTGATGATTGCATCGTGAAGTTTGTCATTTTTAACAATGTATTTACCTTGACAGTTTTATTATCCGGTCGCTATTTCTATTGTTGACAGTAACTTGAAAATTGATGATGAAAATGGTATTAACTCGCGAACATTTTCGTGCAATTATTTTTCATAACTTTCGGCGTGGAATATCTCAACAAGAGTGCATCGACGAGCTGAGCTCTTTATATGGTGATGAAGCACCATCGAAAACTACAGTATATCGTTGGTATAGTCAATTCAAAGTTGGACGGCGTTCTTTGAACGGTGAATTTCGTGAAGGTCGTCCTACAAATGTTGTTGTATCGGAAAACATTAATGCAGTGTCTGAATTTATAATTACAAGACCGTCACGTGACATACCGTGAGATCGACATCTCTAGGTGCACCAGCGTGCATAAGATCCTGCATGAACATTTAGCCGTTAAGAAGCTATGTTCACGTTGGGTACCACATAATTTGACAACCGCTCAAAAAAGGAGTCGCGTCGATTGGTGCCAAGAAATGCACAAAAAATACAATGGCGGTGCTTCAAAGAACATTCAAAAGTCGTTACAGGTGATGAATCTTGGATCTATACGTATGAGCCCGATAGTAAACACCAGTCGACTGTGTGGGTATTCCAAGATGATCCAAAACCAGCAAAAGTTGTGGTAGGAATTTTTCGGAAAAACCAGTCACGTTGCAACCGTGCCTTTAGAGAGTTGTAGAGCAGTTAATTCCGAATGATACACAACTATTTGTTTACCAAAAGTTTCTGAAGAAATAAGGAAAACAAACCGAAAACGATAGATCATTCTCCACCATGACAGTGCGAGCTCTCACAGGTCAGTTCAAACTATTGAATATTTGACCGGGCAAAACTTTGAATTGATGAGCCATCCCCTGTAGAGCCCTGATCTAGCAACCTGTGATTTCTTTTTGCTCCCACACGTGAAGAATAAACTTCGTGGTCGACGGTTTTCTACGCCGGAAGAGGCAGTCGAGGCATTCAAATCTCATATTTTGGAGATACCGCCTTTACAGTGACAGCAATGCTTTTCGAAATGGTTTAAACGAATGCAAAAGTGCATTGATTTTCAAGGAGAATATTTTGAAGAGCAATAAAACTATTTTCGATAATAACATTTTTTTGTTTGCTGTTCTCCAAATATAAACGGTAACCCTCGTATTTATATCTGTTACACACTAATGCCTAGTAAATAAATTAAAATTATTAAGTCTTATTATTTTTACGTGTATACAATATCATAAAATTTTTAATTTGGTTTTAAAAGCTGTATGAACCCAATAACGAGCCGCACCTACAAACGAGAAAACTGCCCAGGTCTATTCATGGAACAGGACATTTTTTCGCAATAACTAGATAGAATTGTAACTTGCATAAGGATTCTTTCGTAATGTTTTTACATATTCTGCCCAGCTAACATTTACAATTACAGTTTCAAAATCAAGTAAAACCACAAACATGTTGGCATGTTGAATATTTACTGATGATAGTTTCTATATTAAAATTTTACTTTCTTTTTGTGGAATAAATCATCTTATTTTGTTTGATCCATTTAATTATAATATAAACATTTGAACGTCGTAAAAGAAATAACATTGCCTTAGTTTTTATAAAATATTTATTAATTGTTCTGCTCATATCTACGATACAATTTTCTCGAATAACTTTCTTTTATATTGGTATTTCCAAAGAAATGTTTACCAGTGTACTGAACACGGTGCCATGTTATTCTGTCTCCAATAATTAATAATTCGAAAGTTAGAAAACGGCGCCTCATTTTTTACTCGTACTTTTTTGCATCCTGAATTGGTGTTGTGTATTATTTAATTAAAGTGTTGGAATTCGTGTTTTCTTAATGATATAGGCGCAGTTATAGGTTCTAATTTAATCGATATTGCAGTCGTGAACCCAATTCGCCGTGGAAGATTGAAGTCTCATTTTTCAAATTGTCAGTTTCAAAGAAAAAAAACTCAAACAATTTTCTGCTGCAAATATATTTTTGATGATTTTTTAATGTAATAATAATAATTATTATTATTAATAGGAAGTGTTACAGCGCATTTATCTTTGAAAAATATAACTTTGTCTATTCTGTCATCGTCAAGAAAGTGCTTTAAATAAAAAACAAATTAAAACGATATTTTTTTATTGTAAATTAGTTTAAAAATCTCCCAAATACTACTCGAAAGGTAATATCATTTATAATACTGTCACTTTGAACCATTAAAAATTTCTCCTGTTACTTACAAGAGGAAATTTTTATTAGTTCCGAACTGAGCATACTTACCATGATGTAATTTCATTTTAAATATTATGTATTAGATGGTGACGTAATATTTGCGATATTTTTGCACATAATCTAGGTTAATCATGTGGCGCCAGGCGGAGAGCGATAGAAGTTTTAAATAACGCAAAAAATTACTTTTGAATGTTTACTTTAAATAAAAATGGATATGGTTTTTATGGGCATGTCAGGTTGTAATCTACCCTAATGCAATTTTAAATATTTGTTTAATAATAATGTATAAAGTTTATCTGTAAGATATATCAACAGTAGTTCTATAATTTCTAAGAGGAATTAAAATGAAATATGTACATACCTGGAAGATCTCATGTAGAATACCGTCCATATTAGTTTGGACATTAAAATAAAATTAAGAAAAGGGAAACCCGTTTCACGAGGTTTTCAAGGTCTCTATCCGGTACACTATTCCATTCTTTTTGCAATATGTGCCACAAAGTGATTTGTTGAGGTAGGACACACTTTTAGGACCCTCCTGTCCAATCATCTCATAACAATTCTATGGACTTTAGGTCGGGACTTTGAGGCGGCCATGTCATTATTTGTAAGGTATTTGTTTTGTTTGCTACTATACTATACTATTGAGCGTTTGGGGTCGTTTTACTGCATTAACACAAAATTTTCACCGATTAAATGTAGCTTCATTGGTATTACATTTTCTTGCAATATTTCTAGATAACCCTCTTTTGGCAGAATACCCTCGATTCGCTTCAAGTCCCCTGTGCCGGCGTAGCAAAAGCAACCCCAAACAAGTACTGAACTTCTTCTTTGTTTGGCCGTTGGCACTATACAATCCAGCAGCATTCTTTGACCACTCCTCTTCTTACAAAAACACGATTCTTCCAAACACTTCAAACTTTTAAGATCCTTTTCCAGTCATCAAGTGTTCAATCCCTGTGTGTTTCTGCCCATTGTTGTCGCTTTTACCTGTTTCCTTGTCGAAGTAAGAGTTTTCTTACAGCAATGCGCTCGTAAAAATTTGCAATTTTTAATCTTCTTTTTGCCGTAGTAACAAAAATTTTTCTTGCACGGTCGTAATTCATTTCTGCGGCGATTTCGGGTGCTGTCAGTCACTTATTTCGTTTACTCAGCAATTTTGTACACTCATCGTCGGCGTGAGATGTTATTCGCTTACGACCTGAACGTGCCGGATCTCTGCCCGTGCGTTGATGTCGCCGAATAATATCACTAACAGTCGATTTATTAACATGCGTCTTTTTGGAAATTTGACGCACTGAATAAACTTCTTAATGAAAAGCTATAATTACAGAACGTTTTTCTAAACTCGTTGGTTTTCCTCTCGGCATTTTAAGAAGTTCACATAAAAAATACGGTGTTATCAGTGATGCGCACGCTAGCAAGTTTATTTGAAAACTAATACACATTTTGGCACACAAGACTCTTTGAGGCGAGGCCAGGTAAGTTTCGCAAATTTTTTGCTTGCAATATTATCTCCAAAATAATCGCATTCAGAAAAGTCGAAAAATATAGTAGTTATTTGTAGGTGCTCTGTAATTAGTTATAAATCCTATAAAGGAATTAATGTAAATTTATTATTGGGTGTGCAACTTAATTCGGTTACTTTTCAATGGAGATTGTTAGTTGTTATATATAGTTGAGCATGACAGTTGGTTTTTTTTTTATTGGAAAGGTTTGACATTTGTCAACCATATTTGGATACATTGTTTTGAATTTTGTACATTATTTTTGAGCTCATTGAAAATGTCTGAATTTGTGTTAAATAAAGAACATTTGCGGGAAGTTTTAATTTTCTGCTTTAATTGGAAGAAAAGTGCAGCTGAAGCTCAACGATTGCTTGCAGAAGTGTATGGCGAATCTGCTCCAACAAAAAAATCATTTTGTGGATAGTCTCGATGCTTTAAAAGGTTTACTATTCCATTCGTCTTGCAATATGTTCCACAAGTGATTTGTTGAGGTAGGACACAATTTTCGGAGCCTCCTGTCCAATTTATCCTATAACAATTCTGTGGGGTTTAGGTCGGGGCTTTGCTGTGGCCATGTTATTATTTGTAAGATATTATTATTTTGTTCGCTATTAAGATATTCTTACATATTACTGCTGAGTGTTTTGGGTCGTTATCCTACATAAACACAAAATTTACGCCGATTAAACGTAGCTCCGATGGTATTGCATTTTTTTGCAATATTTCTAAATAATCCTCCTTTCGCAAAATACCCTCGATTCACTTTAAGTCCCCTGTACCGGCGCAGCAAAAACAACTTCTAACATGTGCCCTAATGGAAATATTTGCCTGTAATTAGTTATAAATCTCATAAAGGACCTAATGTAAATATATTACTTATATTTAAACGCGATTATACAATATTATTTTTCAGAAGAATTTATCAAATTTCACTAGCTGTCCGAGCTAATATGGGCGGTAGTGCATAGCTATAGTCTTTTATGAAAAACAAATGCACCCCGTAAGTTTAAGGTAATTTTAATGGAGCCTGTGGTTGACTAACTAAATCACTGAAGGTTGATATATGTTACGTACAGTGTAAGTTTTGGCTTTCAACGGTACGGACCGCGTGCGGAAGTTGTTTTTCGCACGGGTATTTTTACCGTAGTTGTCCAGGTGCGACACTGTTTAATTATCTGCTAATGATGACAACTTAGTTGTCGCGAAAAACATATACAGAAAACGAAAATTATTGTGGCAAGGGGTTATATATCCACCTCCAGTGACCCGTAAGTTAAGTACATGATCTAGGTTTTCGGATTTTTTGAACAATTGATCTTCGCGAAATGTCCTGTATATATGGATTTTTTTATCAAATCAGCATTTATTTTGCACAGTAATACACATACTCATGACATTTAAAGTTAATTCTTCTTAATCTATTGTGTTTTACTGCCTTTATCTTAAATACTATTTGCATTGTTCTTTTTGAAAGTATTTACAATTTTCGAACAATTGCGTCAATACTTTACTTGGTACGAGGTGATAATTACTCCTAAGTCATTACATGACAAATTTATGTTCTTCGGTTTAACTTGTCAAGAAAATTAAATATTACTAAGAAAAATATTAATGCTTCTAATTTGAGTGAATACATACTTATAAGGAGTCATTAGAAATATTTAAATAAATGAATAAATCTTTTAAATACATACACAAACTTCAGCTAAGATATGCCGGTCCTACCGATAAATATACGAGGATAGTTTGACAAGTAGTGAGAATGACACATAGGTGTGCTCTAATTGGTAAAACAAATGCACTGTAATTTAGGTTGGCTATTTATATGTTTACATTCCGATATTTAGATAAATCGGTTGATTAGTTTATTTTTGACAGCTGATTGAAAAAGAAGCAACACGTCGTTTTGTTAAAATGGAAAAAGCAGAGTATCGTGCGGTGATTAAATACTTCGTAATTAAGGGTACGAAAGCTACCGAAATAAAAGATGAGTTACGGGAAACATTAGGCGAATCTGCTCCATCATCTGCCACAATAAGTAGATGGATAAATGAATTTAAACGTGGTAGAACAAGCTGTGTTGATGGAGCGCGCTCTGGAACACCAAAAATCGTGACTTCTAAGCAAATGATTATAAAAATCCATAATATTATTACGCAAGATCGACGACTCAAAGTGAGAGAGATAGCAGACATGGTAAACATTTCAACAGAACGTGTACACCACATTTTAACGAATGAATTGGGCCTTTCCAAGCTTTCGGCAAGATGAGTACCGCGATTGCTTACGACTGATCAAAAGTTCACTCGTTTGCGCATTTCCAACGAGTGTTTGGACCTTTATAAGCGGAATCCGGTTGATTTTTGTAGGCGATTTGTAACTTGCGATGAAACTTGGATACACTGCAGTACACCCGAAACTAAACAACAGTCCAAACAATGGTTAGGACGTGGTTCTGCACGTCCAAAGAAAGCGAAAACCACTTTATCGGCGAACAAGGTGGCATCAATTTTTTGGGATTCAAAGGGCATTTTGCTCATTGATTACCTTCAGAAAGGTGCCACAATAAACGGACAATATTATGCAGAACTTCTACAAAAATTAAATGTTGAGATTCGTGCTAAACGGCCAGGAATGGCAAAGAAAAAGATTCTGTTCCACCAAGATAACGCTCCCTCGCATACCAGCACAGTTGCGATGTCCAAAATCCACGAGTTGCATTTACAATTAGTACCGCATGCGCCTTATTCGCAGGATCTAGCCCCTTCCGACTTCCACATTTTTCCGATATTGAAAACGGCACTAGGTGGAAAGAAATTTTCGCCTAACAACGAGCTTATCATCTTCGTAAATGAGTATTTTACAAGCCTTTCGGAATCGCATTTTAGAGATGGTATAGGGGCATTGGAGTACCGTTGGAATAAATGTATTGCTCTTTTAGGATAATATATTGAAAAATAAAAATTATTTTGTATTTAAAAAAGTCGTTTTTCTTTTCCATTCTTATTACTTGTCAAACTACCCTCGCACAGTTATTTAAGTGATTTACCTCTATTTAAGTGTATTAAATTTAAGTAGAAATTGTGTCGAAAATGCACTTCCAAATAATAAAAAGTGGATACCTCTTTTTAGTTTTTTGAAAGTATTGTTTAAATCTATTTATTTATTCATTCTTTGATAATAAAGTTACAACCTGGTTTTAGTTTTCGTTTATAATTTATTATGTCATTTTATGTATAATTAATGTAATAATGTGCAGTGTTCATTGTAATTAATTTTAAATTTATGTAAGGAATTTTTGTGAAAATAGGAATAGTAATGGCTGTTTTCAAAAATCATTAATTTTAAATTAGGATTTACGTTGATTTTTCAAATAAGTTGCATAATTTAGTTGAATGTTTTCACTAAAGTTTAATTTTCTTTCAAAATTTCACATAAACAATTAATAATTAACTACACTCGGAATGTAACTACAAGGAGTCGCGATTTCACTATTTCGGGAGGTTCACTTTTGCGTGATTTGAAAAGTATTTTCAAATCTTTTCTAGCTTAATTGCTGCAGCTTCGTTAAGTTAAATTGTAATGGGTGGGCCAAAAGTCACCATGGGGTTTAAAAACTTAATAACTTTTTCGTTTATATACTTTTTTAATTTTTTTTTCAGATAATAAAATCTATAAAATGGAAACTTTTTTACACAAAGTATGGAAAATAATGTCACTTAAATGACCCCCATTTTCAGCTTCGCAATGATGGGCTCGATCTATAGCATTTGCTATAACATCTTTCAAAATTTGTGGCTGTAGCGCTCGAATTTCTGCAACAATGTTGGCCTTGAGTTCAAAGATTGTCTCGGGCTTGTTCACATATACCCGCTCCTTCAAATAACCCCAAAGAAAATAATCGGGTGCTGACAAATTTGGCGAACGCGCTGGCCAATTAATTTCCGAATTTCTGGAAATTATTCGTTCTCCAAAAATTTGACTTAAAAATGCAATTGTCTCGGGCAGTGTGGGCAGTGGCTCCATCCTACTGCAACCACATCTCAGGTCAGTTTTCAAGAGCAGGACGTAAAAAATTTTCTATCATAAACCGATACCGCTCTCCATTTACGGTTACAGCACTTCCATCATCGTTTTCGAAGAAGTAAGGCCCAATGATATTTTCAGATGTAATGCCACACCATACTGTACACCTAATGGGGTGCAATTGCCGTTAATGAATGGCTCTTGGATTTTCAGAACCCCAGAACTTACAGTTCTGTTTCTTAACAAAGCCATTCAAATGAAAATGGGCTTCATCACTCATAATCAAATTTTCAATAAAGTTGATTTCATTTCTGGCCGACTGTTGAAATTTAACTGCAAAATTTAGACGTTACCGATGATCTGCGGGTTTTAGTTCTTGCACCAATTGCATATTATATGGGAATAACAGTAAATCTTTCTTTAAAATGCGCCGTAATGACGTACGGGCCATTCTTAGCTGAGAATCCGCAGTGCGAATTAAACGTGGTCTACCGGTTCGGGGCAAATCTCTTACAGTACTATGTTGGTGGTGACGATGAACTAAACAACGAATCATTGCTTCAGAGGGCGAAATTCCGACGTTAAAATGTCGACGATATGCTCTTTGCGTTAAAATAATTGATCGCTGATTTATATAATAAAATTCTATTATTCTGGTTCTTTGTTCAGTTGTGAATCTCTCCATTATTTATATAATCTGAAAAAAAAATATATAAACGCAAAAGTTATTAAATTTTTAAACTCCATGCTAACTTTTGGCCCACGCAGTAGAACCACAGATTTTATTTATTGGAAATTCTCGCAATAAGAGAGCCGATTTCAACTGTGTTCCTCAACGTGTGAGAATTGACTCTGGTGGCTCAGGAATACCGGCAGAATTCCAAAGACGATGCTTTGGAATTCTCAAATTCGTTTGAAAGATTTCAAAAACACACTTTTGGTATTTCAAATTAATGCGTCCACCTCTGTAAAACATTGTCGAATACTTTGTGCTCCAAGGTGTAAAGTATGAACTTTATACTGTTACATGTAAAAGTCCCTCACCCTTGTCTCTAAGAGAGCGATGAATAATCATAGCCTCCCTCTCTCGTCCAACACAAAAATGTATTGAGCGACAAAGCGACGCGCTGGCGCATGTGGATAACTCCAGAGCGTATAGACATATGCTGGATAACTAAGTTACCAGAACGTATAGACAGACGCTCTTGCTTTGTCGTTCAATACATTTTTGTGTTGGACGAGAGAGGGAGGCTATGATTATTCATTATTTTTCTGTATCGAAATGATATGATAAACACAAGTCTGCCTGATGATCAGTGATATCTGTGAAACATATGTAGTAGACAGAGTGTTATTAATATTAGAATGATTCCTTTTAATATTCTTCTAAGGGAGCTGTCTATGTCTCACAAACATCAACAGCTGATCAATTAAAGGTTGAATTTTTTTTAGCGTGTCCACCACTACTGCGTTTGCTAGCTAATACAATGGAAAATGTCGGTTTAACAGGATCTACAACACGCAGTATAATATTCAAAATAGAATGCTTTTTTCTAATCTGTCGTTTCGTCGACTAACCACAGCTGTTTATCTTTTACTACAACTTTGATCATGTTTTCGATGTCGTTACGCATAGTTGGTATATAATTCTGCAGCACTCTCCGCGATGGTTGCTTCCAGTTGGAATTGTATTTATTCCAGAAGTTATGGAACGGTTGATTTTCGAGTAGATGAGGTCTTAGATCAGGCGATTACCATGAACAGTAAATCAAACATAAATTGCCTTTTTTGAGGCACGTTATTTTTTTGTTTTAGCGTTGTACACTCTTTATAATAATTTTTACAGACGCATTTGCCCCAATACATCAAATATTTGTCGCAAACTGTACAGTATATGTACCTTAGCACCATTATAATATAAATCGTGAAATCCATCAATAAACACTGCGTCAACCAATGGTCTCGCTTTTCCTTTACGCACGTCCATTATATTTAATAATTTCGCGTTCGCCTTTCATAAAGATCCGCTCGGTACTAATTTGTAATTCTGCACTTTATCTGTTCTATTACATTACACTGGTGGAAGCGCTTCATACTCAATACGAACCTGACCCACGGGAAGACATCCCAATCCTGATCATAACAGCACTTCATTGCAAGATGACCGCAAGCTATTGTTACTTTTGCTCACACCGATAACACGGCTTCTGATAATTTAATTTTTAATCATTCTTCTATAACTTTAGCATATGTTACTGAACAAGAGCTTATGCAAATAACGATCGCCTTTGGTGACAGATTAACGACTGGCGATGGTTTTGCATCGAAGTTCCTTGATTAGTGATGCAAGATTTGTTTTAGCTAAGTCATTAGCACCCATTATTAACAACATCATCGACAATGTCTCTGCTGCATTCCCAACTCTCTGTACGTGAGGTAGAATTATTGCTATCTCTAAGAAGGGTAATATCTCAAAGTTAAATAACTGTCGAATGATCGCTATTGTTCCAAATTTTGCAAAAATGTTTGGAAAGATGCTTTATGACGACATTTCAGCTCACACTAAACCACCTGTATTTTCTTCCCAGTATGGATTTTTTACTTGGTGTCAGCTAAAATGAAGCTTACTTTTCTGAAGTAATAAAAAAAATGATTATTCTGTCTTTCAGTTTTAATTTTGACCAAAGGTAGCAATTCAAAATGAAAGAGCATTCGTCACAAAGAAATTAATTTCACTACACAAATTTTATGTAATAATGTCATGCACTTTAATAAGACGTTAATTACTTTAAGTATACAATATACAGTATTGTGCAAATTAATGGAATCAAACACAATATAACTAAGAAAACCGTTTATTTGTCATATAATCACGATGAGATGGTATAAAATTATAAATTACTAGTAATTTAATAAGAGATATGCCGTCCTTTGTCTGCGACGACAGCCCGAACTCTTTTCGGCATGAAATCTATTAATTTTTGACAGTTTTCCTTTATTTTTTCGTCCCGAAACCACACCCGAATTACTGCTTCTATCAATTTTGTCTTCGTTGTACAGTCCATTTTATGTAACCTAGCCTAACAAATTGCCCACAGATTTTCAATTGGGTTTAAGTCTGGAGAATTGCCTGGCCAGTCGAGGAGAGTTATTCCTTTTTCCTTGAAATATTTGACCATAGCCTTCGATTTGTGGCATGGAGCTGAGTCCTGTTGGAAAATTGCACCTCCGTTTGGCTCACATTTCTTTAGATCTTTTCCCAAATACTTATCCAGTAGCTCTTTATATTTCTGGCTGTTCATCATGCCTCCTATAGACACCAGCGATCCAGTCCCCATGTACGAAAAACATCCCTAAAACATCTTCTTTACAGGATGTTTGACAGTCTGATCGAAATGAGCTGCAGTGAGTTTTTCATTTCCACTTTTTCTCACGAATTTTGATCGCTGCCCCTGCTCCAAAAAACCGTTCTCCAGTCTTCCTCATTCCATCCGGCATATTTCTTGGCCCAAATAAGCCTCTGCTTCATCATTCGTTGAGTGAGGAGTTGCTTCTTCTATGATCGAATCGCTTTCCTTCCAGACTCTAAAAGTCTCCTACGAACTGTCGAGTCATGCACTTTCACTCCAACGGCGGCTAAGTCCTTTTGTAGTTCAAAACTAGTTTTTCTTGGGTTCAGCTCGCTATTTCTGACCAAAAAAGTGACATCCCGGGGTGTCATCTTCCTCTTTCTCCCACATTTTCCCGCTCGTTTCACTTCAACTATTCCGTTATTCTTTTTTTGCTTTACGATCTTGCTTACTGCTCCTACACTAACACCACATTCCTGAACAATATCTCTCTGTGTCATTGAAGTGTGATCACTTAATGTCACAATCCCCTCACGTTCTCTGGACGTGATATCCATATCGTGAACAACCGGTAAAAGCACAATATAAATCAAATTTTGAACTTTGAAAGAATATATGTGAGCAAACTCTCTAAAGCGCACGGTATAACTGTGTAATGTGTTCCCAGTGATATATAGTTTTTTTGACATAAAACTACTGTCAGAACTGACCTAACAATGTTGCCACATGCAGAAAACTAAAAAAATAGTCATGATTCCATTAATTTGCACAATACTGTATACTTTAATGCGCTGCATGTGTTTATTTTAATAATTTATTTTTTCTTGTTTTAGGTAAGTATCCGAGCTTCATTTACAATCTTTGGAATAGTCATGTGGTGAGTAAAAATACGTGTATCAGTTACTTATTTTGCAGATTCTTGAAAAGATTACAATACGAATCTGTTTTCCAATAATACACACTTCATAACAATCGTTTTATTGACAGTTAATTGTAAATTGAGTATCAATAAATTTACGAGACATACTGACACAATAATTCTACGAATGATAGATCTTTTAAAATTATGTAATGACTATGTGGAGGACACTTATTCGCACATATTTAATTACATTACATTGTAATTTGTCTAGAGGTTTGTTGCCAATCAGTGTATCTCTTAATCATGATATTGGGAATGTATTTACGTGTTTTATTACTTGGAAATAACGGTATTTATTGATAAAGTGAATGTGAAGAAGAGAATGAAGTATGCGGAAATTAAGTTCTACAAATTTTATTGCAATAATAATAATTTACTAAAAATTAAAATAAAACTACAAAAAACGCGAATAAAATAATTGAACTGTTTGTTACTGTAATACTTGTATCAAGTTAGCAGGATACTTAATGAAAGGAAAATGTAATATATGAATCAATAAATTTTCTTTTGATGTCGGAATAGATATACACTATCGTTCTCGGAAGTTTTGCCAACGGAGAAAGTTTTACAGTACCTTAATTAAATAAGTTGTATTGCATTCAGCGACGACAGTCTTAATATGCATTTGTCTTAAACATATCTGCAACCTAAATACGAGGGTGGTCCCAGAAGTATTTTACCCAACAAAGAAAATACAAAAATTTTGGAAAGAAATGTATTTATTTTTTAACACAATCTCCTTTCAGCTCTATACTCTTTTCCCAGCGATGTTCAATAAGTTTGATTTCTTTTTTATAATAAGAACTGTTTTGCTCCTCAAAATAGCCAACATCACTTCTTCATCGTTTGAAAATCTTTGACCACTGAGCCATTTTTTCAAGTTTGGGAACAGAAAATAATCCGAGTAGGCTAAATCTGGCGAATAGGGTGCATGAGGTAGCAATTTAAACTTTAATTCATTAATTTTGTCCATTGCAATAACGGATTTGTGAGCTGATGCACTGTCTTGACGAAACAATACTTTCTTCCTAGCCAAATGCGGCTGTTTTTGCTTGATTTCTTTGCTCAAACGTTGCAATAAGTTCACATAATACTCGTCGTTGATAGTTTTTCCTTTTTCAAGATAGTCAATGAAAATTATTCCACGCGAATCCCAAAAAACCATGACCATGCCCGCAAATGAAACGGTTTTTGCCTTCTTTGGAGCCGGTTCTTCCTTTTCAGTTCATTGTTTTGATTGTTCTTTTGTCTCGGGTGTGAAGTGATGGACCCATGATTTCCCGATAATTTGGTGCCGTAAGCGATTAACAGGATGAGAGAAGGGATACATAAGTATAAAATTTAATTCCCTACGTAGACATCTTGACAAATTTCCCGATAATTTAATCGCTGTAATCGATCAGCAGCGCGAAAGACTGCATCAAGACTTAAAAATTATTGAATATCGGTACCAAGGAAGATGGGATCCTCACATGATGACTTACTACTATTGGAATATTCATGAGAATTGTCAAAACAGGCAATACAGCAGAAAGTGCTCCAAGTGGAAATTAATTCCCTGAAGCGTATGTATGTATTAATGTATTAAACGACTATTTTGTATAAATACTTTTTTGTAATGTGTACTAAATATTGCGTAAATTTATGTAATTGTTGTATTTAAATACAACATATTTTTATAATTTTGTACTTGTATATTTTATGCCAGTTCTCAACAAGTTAAATCAAATAACGTAGAAACCAATATGTGAGATGTCTTTTAAGTTTTGCATAGTGGAACGTAGAGTGAGCCACTAATCAAGTGTCAGTGCTAAAAATTAACCTTCGTCTTTAGTTAACCTAAATCCATAGTTGCACTGTGATACGTGTAGTTTTTTAGCTACAACAAACTGTCAAAGCTGACAAGTTAGTTGAAAAATGGAATTAAACCGAGAACATTTTCGCGAAATAATTTTTTATAACTTTCGAAGACAATTATCTCAACAAGAATGCCCCACTGAGTTGGTTTCTGTTTTTGGTAATGAGGCACCACATCAGTCAACAATTTCTCGTTGATATGGAGAATTCAAACGTTGACGAATTAGTCTTAGCGACGATCAGCAGGCTCACCAAGAACGGCAATCACTCAGGAAAACGTCGATGCTGTGCACAAGATCATCAACGAATATCGACATGTGACATATCACCAGATTGACGCATTATTGGGGATTTCAAATACCTCAATCAGAAAATTTGCATAAAGAATTGTGTCTAAAAAAATTAGTTTCCCGTTGAATACCGTATCTGTTGACCGAAGAATAGAAAGCATCTAGGGTGAATTGGTGTCAAAAAACTCAAGATTGCTTCAACGCCATGAACTTTAAAAACGTGTACAATATTGTCCGTGGTGACGAATCTTGGATTTATTCACACGAGCCAGAAAATAAATGCCAGTCGTCTGTTTGGCTGTTCCAAGATGAAAAAAGCCGACAAAAGTCATAGGTCCTCTAAGTATCCCTAAAAAGATGGTCGCGACATTTGTTTTGAAAGTGTAGCAACAATTTCTCTACAAGATCAAAGAAGTGTTACTGCCGATTGGTATACAAGAATTTGTTTGGAGCAAGTCATCGATGAGCTTTGAAAAACTAACCCCGAACGACGAATCATCCTCCACTAAGACAATGCAAGTTCGCACACAACACACAAGACAATTAAATTTTTAGCACGACAAAACGTCGAATTCTTGGATCATCCTCTGTACAGTCTGGACTTAAGTTCCAACGATTTCTTTACCTTTCCAAAAATCAAAAACTGATTGCGAGGCCAAAGGTTCCAGTCTTCAGAAGGAGCAGTCGATGCCTTCAAAAATGTTATTTTGAACGTACTAACAAACGAGTGGAATAACTGCTTCCAGAGTTGGTCCGAGTGCATGCAAAAGTGCATTATTCTCCGTGGAAATTACTTCGAAAAGTAATGAAGTCTTCGAAAGCTATCTACTGTTTTATTAGAGTTTTATATACAAAATTTAAAAGATAAGCCACGTAAGATTTTCGGATTTAACTCATCTAAATTTCATTTAGAAGTCAGCAAAATCAAAATGACCAGTGTCATTGAAAAAACGCCTCGTGTTTTCTTTTTTAACAAAACAATACTTACTGAGAAAACGCGCTTTGTATATAGCAATACAATCCTAAATGAGTCAAATAGGCTCATTTCATAAGTCTAGTGTTAATATTAATATATAAAAAAAATGGTGCACATTCAGAAAGTAATTTGAAAACATTATATACAATAATCCGTCATATGTTCAAGATCATCTCTTATATTTTTATATTATAACATATTTATTACGTACTTTTGTTTTATTGTTGCAGCTTATGTGTTTGGCCTTGAACTTAAAAAGAAAAGTTAGTCCCACCTGTGACAATCCATTTTAAATGTTCTTTTCAATAGGAATTTTAGCAATATTTGCATACTAATGGATCATTATGCGACTTGCAAATTAATTATTTAAATATAAATTATTTAGATAATTGAGTATAGTTGTTTTTGTAATTAATTTTGAAGTTTAATAAATGAAAGGTACGGTTAATTAAAAAAGGCAATCAAAATATAAATACCACTTGTAATGTAATACTGCGAGCAAAGTATATTTTAGATAAATGACGAAGATCGTAAATTAGAGAATCTTATGTTCCATAATCCCAAGATTTTATAGATACCGACGTATCTTTAGTTAATAGTATACTATTAACTTTTTTCTTAAAAAGTTATATTTATTCCATCCTTTCATTTACCTAACATGTGTGAGTGTACATAGTCGTTTGTAAAATGTTGAGGATATTTGCAAACACATTTTTCTGGTTCTTGCTAATTTCTTTTTATCAGTTTGTTCAATAAGTTTCGTCGTTCGATAAGAAAAACCCGATTTTATGGTTTGAAATGCATTTTCTTATTCAATATAACCTCTCTGAACTTCAATACACTTATTTCAGTGATTTTCTAATATATAGATTCCATCCCTGAAGCGAGAGTTCGGAAGATTCTCGAAATATGCTTTCACGGCTATTACCTCTTCGTTCAATGAAAATCGTTTTCCACGCATGAAGTTTTTAAGGTGTGGGAAAAGCCAGAAGTCAGAGGGAGCTAAATCTGGCGAATAGGGTGGATGTTGCAACAATTCGTGCTTAAATTCACTGATTTTTGCGATAGTTTTTTGAGCTAAGTAAGGGGGCGATGTCTTGATGAAAAATAACTTTTTTCTTCTATAAAACAGGTCTTTTCTCACGAATTTTTTCATACAGCTAGAAGAGGTTACAATAATAATCTGAATTTATTATTTTACCAGTTTGGAGGTAATCCACGTACAAAATTCTCCTTGGTCAATTTCTGGACCGTACCGGGTTCACACCACTCTTTAACCTTTTGTTTGAGGATTGTGGTGGTAGACCCAAGTCTCATCCATAGTGATGAAATAACGTACAAAACTTTTGAAGCAACCTACGTATATATAAGTCATAAATAAAGGGTTTTCCAATAAGGACTTGACAACTTTTTTTCAAAATAAAATGCAGACCATTTGAGATATTTCAAAAACTTTATTATCGGGTTGAAGTACAATCAAAACATTTATGAATGGAACTCGACTTCGTTCATATGGCCACCGCGGGCACGTTTGCAGCGGTCTATTCATTGGACCCAATTTTCGATGACTCGGCCACACAATTCGGCCGAAGCGGCTGCTATTTCGCGTTCAATGTTGGCTCTGAGCTCTTCCAACGTTTTCGGCTTGTTGACATAGCCCCAAAGAAAAAAGTCTAGAGGCGTTAAATCGCACTAACGAGGCGGCCAATCGACTGGTCCATTTCTTGAGATAACACGCTCATCAAACTTACTCTTCAATAAATCGATTGTAACGTGTGCTGTGTGGCTTGTGGCACCGTCCTGCTGAAACCACATGTTGTCCAAGTCCATATCTTAAAAATCGGGCCAAAAATAATCGGTAATCATGGCGCGATAACGATTACCATTCACAGTAACGTGACGATCATTATCGTCGACGAAAAAATATGGCCCTATAACGCCGTCGGCATGCAAACCGCACCGTTATTTTTTGTGGATGAAGTGGTGTTTCATGAAGCACATGTGAATTTTCACCCGACCAATAACGCATATTTTGCTTATTGACGAACCCATTGAGCCAAAAATGAGCTTCGTCACTGAAAATGATTTTGCGATGAAATTGATCATCTTGGCGCATCTTTTCCAGAGCCTAATCGGAGAACGTACGTCGCTTCAAATGGTCCATCGGCTTCAATTCTTGAGTCAGCTTGATCTTGTATGGGTGTAAACCAAGATCCTTACGCAAAATTCGCCATAAAGTGGTCTGGGCGATGCCCAACTCTTGAGAACGCCGTGGAATTGACTGATTTGGATCATTTACTACGAGCGTTTCAACGGCAGCGATATTTTCGACACTTCGACCAACCCGTTGTCTCACTGGCATGGCAACATCACACAACGAATATGTAGACTCAAATTTTTGCAGTAAACTTGTTACTGCCTGTCTACTAGGGCGAGAATTACGACCGAAAATCAGAGTTAACGCTCTTAAAGTAGCGGTCACCAACTCCGAATTTCTGTAGTAAATTTTTATAATTTGCAGACGTTGTTCGTTCGTGTACTTTACCATGATGAAAATGTTAAGCTTACTGAATAAATTGACAGTGACAGTTCGATGATTAGTGAAAGGGTGCGTTCAAAAATTGAATTAAAAGTTGTCAAGTCCCTATTGGACAACCCTTTAAAAGCAAAGAAAAGAATTATTCGTACATATACGAAGTCTTTTATATATTCGTATATATAAAATATTCTGTAACAATTATATTAATTAATAATTAAATAGAATGTCAAATTAATTTATAACTATTTTGATAATACGATTTTATGAAAATCGTATGTATAAAAATGCTTTTTTGTAAATGTAATGATCTAATTGTTTAGATCTAAATTTTTTACTTGAATTTCATTTAGTGTATTTGCTTGATGTTGTATTCGATCTATTGATATGATGATTGACATAAAAAGCTTTGAACCAAATCATTGCACTACCCTAGACTTTTAAATTAGTAGAAGAATTTTGATTATAATTAATATAAATTTAGTAAGCGGCATTACCTTAAAAAGTCAAAAAATATATCGCCGAAACTTTTACTTAAAATATCAAATCTAGGAATTAAAGTTACGTTAACAAAATTAAATATTCTATAGAAAACAGTACGCAAAATACAGTGTGAAAGTTCTCTAGTTCTTCGTTATTTTGCGGAGCGAAGACAATGATGGGTGATTCACTATGATGTACTTTCTTCAATAGCGACTTTTTGACAAATAAAGCGTGAATCATGTCAAACTTTCATGCTATTGTAGTTAAGTATTGTGTGACATTTTCCTATGGAAAGACTCAGCCCGGCACATCATCTACAACTTATTCAGCTGTATTACAAAAATCAGCGTTCCACGAGAAATGTTAGCTTAGAGCAATTTATGGTCTACATAATCGGCCCACCGAACGCACGATTCGCTGCACCATCGAAAAATTTGAAACGCAATTTTCATAATTGGGTAATACGCGATCAAATACATCCACCACGTAGTGAAGAAAATATAGCGATGGTAGCTGAGAGTGTACGCGATGATTGTGAAGAATTGATTGGCCGTAGATCTCAACAGCTTGGCTTGTTGTATGCCACAACTTGGCGTATTTCACGTAAGAATTTTGGCATACAAAATTCAACTCGCTCAAGAATTGAAAGCGGCCGATTTTTCGAATTGTCACGGTTTCAGTCTTTGGACTCCTGAAAAGCTTGAAAAACATCCATTGTTTTAAACCAAAATTTTGTTCAGCTATAAAGCTCATTTCTGGCTCAATGGCTACGTCAATAAGCAACCCGAGGAGGTTCGAGAGATGTCATTACATCCTAACAAAACCACGATTTGGCATGGTTTATGGACAAGTAGAAACATCGGTCCATATTTCTTCAATAATGAAGACGGCCGCAACGTATCCGTGAATGGCGCCCGTTATAGTATCACGAAAACGAACTATTTGTTGGCTAAAGTTGAAGCCCGTAATCTCGACTATATCTGGTTCCGATAAGACGGCGCTACTTGTCACAGCCTGTGACAACATGGTTTTATTGCGAGGACAATTTGCTGAACATTTAATTTCACGTAATGGACCTGTAAAATGACCGCCTAGATCATGTGATATCACACCATTAGACTTCTTCCTCTGGGGCTATGTAAAGTCCAAAGTCTACGTGGATAATCCAGCTACGATTGAGCAATTGGAAGCCAACATTACTCGCGTTATTCGCCAAATACCGCTTGAAATGCTCGAACGTGTCATCAAAAATTGTAACATTAGAATGGATCTTGTTAGGCGCAGTTAGCGGCCAACATTTGATGGACATAATTTTTAAAACAAATGTCAAAAATGGTTGTTTTGTATGATAATAAAGAATATCCGATATAATACAATAATAAGTTTTTTATTAAGTTTCGACAAAAGTGCCTCCAAATGAACCCTTTCATACATTTTTTTTTATATATTGTGTTTTAGCAAACTCGTGCGCTAATTGAATTACCCCACAACGCACTCTATTTTACATTTTTTTAAATGAAACACACAAAAGCTCGTTTTATACTTTGATATCGTTACGCCTCCACCTAAAAATATAAAGCAAAAGTTGTGATTTAGATCGTTAACCTTTTTGTGGTAGCAATTGTACGTGTACACAATATAATTTCAAAATTTACAGTAATGATTATGTATTGCTAAATAATATTAAAATATTGACACTAAAATGATCACCAGTTCTCAAGAACGGGCAAAATGTCAATGGAATAAACGAAATCATCTTGCGGTTCACGTCTTTAGACATTTCGCTGATTTTATATCGTGCAATCTCGATATTGGTAAAAAATGTAATTCAAGAATTCATGTAACTTAGGACAAAGGTCAACTTCTTTGTATTCTGATCAATTTCGGTTTCTTTTTCTTATATCATACGTTTTTGTATGCAAAAAGAACTTGAATTAATAAATGTCTGTAATTTAACTGTGGGAATTACTTGTAAATACACTACCGTCACAAAATTTGAAAGTATTAAAAAGTTCCTTCGTAAGATAAATAATAGTAAGGGTATGGTAAAATCATTGAGACATATTTTAAACTAGTGTCTATACACACATTCTGCCAATATTTCTTTGAAATTTAAAATATCAGAAATAAAGAGTGTTTCAAATTGCGCGGTTTTTCTAAGAATAAATAAAACATAGACGGCGCAAAGAATTTGTCTGGGTATGTGGGCATTTAAAAAGTGTGATGTAACACATGGATCAATAAGTCCCGAGACTAACAATGAAAACAACATTTTTTTTGCAAAATTTTTTTTTATTCATCAACATAATCACCTTTTAGGGTGATACAATGGTTCCAACGCTTTTCCAATTTTTCAATACCATGTTTATAAAAAAATTTATCTTTCGCTTCAAAATAAGCTTCAGTTTCAGCGATGACCTCCTCATTTGAGCTAAATCTTTTTCCCTGGAGCATTTTTTTAAGATCAGCAAAGAGCCAGTAGTCACTGGGGGCTAAATCTGGCGAATATGGGGGGTGGGGAAGCAGATCAAAACCCAATTCGTTCAATTTTGCCATTGTTTTCATCGACTTGTGGCAGGGTGCATTGTCTTGGTGAAAAAGGATTTTTTTTTTCTGCATGTGCGGTCGCTTTTTTGCGATTTCCTCCTTCAAACGCACCAGTAAGTCAATATAATAATCACTGTTGATCGATTTACCTTTTTCGAGGTAG
Organism: Dermolepida albohirtum; assembly: GCA_031893035.1. NCBI lineage: Eukaryota > Metazoa > Arthropoda > Insecta > Coleoptera > Scarabaeidae > Dermolepida > Dermolepida albohirtum. Next base: position 654,805 of record JAVIWB010005197.1, read on the forward strand.
TCAACGAAAATCACGCCATGTGTATCCCAAAAAACTGACGCCAGGACTTTGCCAGCTGACTGCTGCGTTTTCGGACGTTTCGGACGGCTTTCGCCAGCTGTGCGCCACTCAGATGACTGCCGCTTCGACTCTGGAGTGTAGTGATGTATCCATGTTTCGTCCATGATCACGTAACGACGCAAGAAATCTTTTTTGTTGCGAGTAAATAGCGATAAACAGCTTTCTGAATCATCGACTCGTTGCTGTTTTTGTTCCATCGAAAGCAATCGCGGCACCCACTTGGAAAAAACCTTTTTCATGCTCAATTTTTCATGAAGGATAGTAAATACACTTCCATATGATATCTGTGTCATCTCAGCAATCTCACGGAGCTTCACTTTACGATCTTTCATTATAATTTTTGTCACTTCACTCACATTTTCCGGTGTAACGGCTTCCACAGGTCTACCCGAGCGTTCCGCGTCATTTGTGTCGGTACGACCACGTTTAAACTCGGCAAACCACCGACAAATCGTTGCTTTTGATGGACAAGAGTCCGGGTAACATTTTTCAATCCATTGTTTTGCTTGCGTGGTGTTTTTACCCATTAAAAAACAATGTTTTATCAGAACACGAAACTCGGCTTTTTCCATTGTTTAAACAAACTACAAAACGACTTTACTCCAACCTCGATAACTCAGCTGTTTCTGGTCCGATCGACTTAAAATTTTGACACGTTTCAAGCAAAGGTTAGTACTCTAGAAAGACGTGGTTACTGGTTTACTACGAGCGCCATCTATGGGTTAGTCTCGGGACTTATTGATCCATGTGTTATGACATATATGAAAATGGCTTCGTGCATTGTACAACAACGCGTTCAAATTGTTGAATTATTCTATGAAAATCAGCGTTCTGTGAAAAGAGTTTTTAGAAAATTACGTAAATTTTATGGTTTACACAATCGTTCATCTGAAAGCACTATTGGTCGACTTATTAAAAAATTTCAAGAGACCGGTTCCATGGAAGATCAGAAAAGTGAAAAATACATTCGTAGTGGTCGTTCACAAGAAAATATTGGTTTGGTTCGTGAAAGTGATGCAGAAGATCCTGAAATGTCCATTAGACGACGTTCACAACAACTTGGACTTGTGGATCAACAGCATGGCGTATTTTACACAAAGATTTATCTCTGAAGGCATATAAGGTTCAAATAACACATGGACTGAAGCCATTAGATCATTTAAAACGTCGTTTATTTGTCAATTTCATCAATGAACAATCAGCTGATTTTTCTCAAAAAATAATGTTTTCCGACGAGGCACATTTTGAACTTGGTGGCTATGTTAATAAACAAAATTGCCGTATCTGGGGTGAGGAAAATCCACGAATTATTCATGAGAAACCTATGCATGCTAAACGAGTTACTGTTTGGTGTGCATTATGGTCAGGTGGTCGTCCATCTCAAAGCATTATTGGCCGAATTATTAAAAAAAGTGAAAAATACAGTCGTAGTGGTCGTTCACAAGAAAATATTGGTTTGGTTCGTGAAAGTATTGCTGAAGATCCTGAAATGTCCATTAGACGACGTTCACAACAACTTGCACTTAGTTGATCAACAACATGGCGTATACACTCCGCGCAACATGAATAGGACCAACTGCATATATGACATTTGTAGTTGGTATAAACATGGTAGCGCGCTGGAATTGTTATTTTCGAAAATAAGAGGGTTGATAAAAAGATGTATGTAGGTACCAAATATAATTTTTGTAAAAGTCAGTGCAAATGTACGTTACTAATGACAATAAGTAGAGTAATTAAACGCCACTTGAATACGACCAATCTACAAAATAAAAGATTCGTTTGCAATAACAGAATACTTTATTGTTCAATAATGAGTACTTTTGCCATTATTTCTTATAACCTCAAATAGTCGGGATGGAATGGAATTATACAGGGTTCTCAAGTAGTCAACGGGAAGTTCCGCCCAACTTCGTTTCAGCGCCTGCTCTAGTTCGTCAGCGCCACTGAATTGGGTAGCATTGGAGTACAATTTACGCGACAACCATCCCCAAACATTTTCTATGATGTTCAGGTCGGGGGAGAGCGATGGCCAATCGAGAACCTCCATGCCTTGTTCTTGAAACCAGCGTCGAACAATGCGCGCGGTGTGAATACTGGCATTATCCTGTTGGAAAATAAATGGCCCACCTGCCATAACGTTGGAAAATTTGTCTTTCACCTGTTGCAGCAGCTGGACGTACTTTTCCGAATTCTGTCTGCCCTTCACTATTACTAAATCAACAGGTCCGTTATAGGAAACAGCTCCCCATACCATGACTGAACCAACATCGGCTCGCCTTCGTGACTGAATCACTTCATCTTTACGTAAATCGTGGAAATAATAAGAAAACCCATCCGGGCCATCTAAATTAAACTTCTTCTCGTCACTGAAAATAACAGTTTGCCATTCTCTTGTCCACCCCATTTTTGCTTGAGCAAACTGAAGAAGTGCAGTGCGCTGAAATTCCCTTAAAGGAGGCCGTCGTTTAATTTTCAAACGTTTTAAATGCGGACAGGTCTTCAGTAACTTCTGTACAGTTCTTACCGATGCATTCGTTCCAACGTTATTCGCGATTTGTCTTGCCGTTAATGCCGAATTCGATGCTTCGCGTAATATGGCTCGACGTTCTCTCTTAGTTGTAACGGATGTTGTTCGCCCTTTAAAACGTTTTCCATAATTCTCGGGATCCCTAATAAAATTGTTCACAACCTGGTGTGATCGACTTATTTTCTTTGCAGTAGCCCTTGAGGAATACCCTTCTTGATGGAACGCTTTAATTTTTCCAATTTCTTCCATACTTAAGCACTTCTGTCGTCCCATCGTTGCACAATACCCTTAATTATAGATGTTTGTTTATCCGGATACACGTTGTAACTCGACACTCAACCGGTAGCTTACTATTAAATACTGGTCGTATCCAACCGGCGCGGTGCATTTTATATGTATGTGGTACTTACGTCACCCAATGCATAACGTTAGGCACTATTGCGCAATAATGCGTATTATTTGCCATATCATACCATTACAAACTTGCATTGTATTTTTAGTAAATGAATTGTTTTTCAAACCACCGAAAGCTTGCAACAAGTCGGGTGGTCCTATTCATGTTGCGCGGAGTGTATTACACGAGGATTTAGCTCTGAAGACATATAAGGTTCAAATAACACAGGAACTGAAGCCATTAGATCATGTAAAACGTCATTCGTTTATCAATTTTATCAATGAACAACCAGTTGATTTTTCTCAAAACATGTTTTCCGATGAGGCACATTTTGAACTTGGTGGCTATGTTAATAAACATTGTGGGGTGAGGAAAATCCACGAATTATTCATGAGAAACCTATGCATCCTAAACGAGTTACTGTTTGGTGTGCATTGTGGTCAGGTGGTGTAATTGGACCTTACTTGTTTGAAAATGCTGCTGGTGAAACCGTAACTGTCAATGGTGATCGATATCGTCGGATGATAACCGAATTTTTGTGACCTGAATTAACGAATATTGATCTAGAGGATATGTGGTTTCAACAGGATGGTGCACACCTCACTTTGTACACGAATCAATTGATTTATTGAGAGAAAAATTTCCTGGACGTGTAATCTCAAGAAACGGCGATGTTAATTGGCCACCAAGATCATGTGATTTGACACCGTTAGACTATTTTCTTTGGGGTTATGTGAAAAGTCAGGTTTACAAAAACAATCCACAATCAATTCCTGCTTTGAAAGATGAAATTGTTCGTGTCATTGGTGTGATAGAGCCTCAATTATGTCAAAATGTCATTGAAAATTTTAACAAAAGAGTGGATGTCTGTGGAGCTGTAAGAGGAGGCCATTTGGCAGATATTATTTTTCGCATACGAATGTCATAACTAATACTTCAATTACCAATAAAAGGTTTTTGAAAGTGAATGCAAATTGTGTTTTATTTACCGCGAAATTTTAAACACCTTTATATATGGGAATACTGTATACTATGTACCTATATATATATATATATATATATATATATATATATATATATATATATATATATATATATATATATATATATATATATATGTTTATCCAATTATGTATAACTTATTGGGTAACACAAACTACTTACTTTATGACTATGCGTGTATTTTCAAATTTGTATCAATTTTAATTGCTACGTTATAAATTTTATTGTAATTTCTCGAGACATTTCATAAGCTGATTTACTATTACGATACTAAAATTACTAAGTGCATTTACATTTAGGCACGCAGACTTTTTTCTTGGTAGATTCAATCGATTTTCCGAACATCCACGGAATGCATATGCGTCGTGTAATCGTTCGAATTTGTTTCAAGGATGCTCGTAAAACTTTCAACCTTTCCTTCGCAAAATATGCATACATACAAACGATGTTTTGTATGTAAAAAAAAACCACAATCCTCTTAGTGGACAAGGTCGGCTATATTAAAATTGATATTTATCGGTCGCTTTCCCTGAAATCGGTCGGCTGCTGATGGTTGATAATCGATGGATCTTCCTGGAAGGTTTTATTTACTAGAGCAGTTGTGTGTTTTACCTTTTCCATCTGAAAGGTAATAAAAATTAATAAATTACCAAAAAAATCTGGATCTGGTGCTATAACAACACAATTCGGTGAATTCACTTTCGCACTTTTTTGTTATTATTTTGAAATATTATGGAGAAAGTATTAACCCTTAACTGGTATCGATATTTCTAAATACATACTTGGTATCGAGGGTCCAAACTGACCCCATATGAAAAAATGCTATTAAATAATGTTTTGACACACAAATCGTGAGAAATTTATATATTCTGAAGTAATAGTCCTTTTCTTAAAAATTAATCAAATTTTTATTCATTTCATTTTAAAAATTATATCATTTTATAACTTATTACTAACAGTCTTTGATTTAGAGTAACTTATATGCAGTGTGTATTTCACGCATCTAAAAAATATGAAAAAAATTAAATAAACGAAAACAAACAGCTTTTTCCAGCCTTAAATGTACTCGAAACTTAAACAAAAAAAAATAACTTTTTTCAGAGATCAAAGAAATATCAAAAATGACAAACACAACGTAACTTCAAAGTTTCAGCAAAAAAACAAAGCAATATCTTTAGACAATTCTTACAACTACCTACCTATATTTGACATTTGGAACACATTACGGTCTTAACTAAATGACTCTTACAAACATAATTGCAAGATTTTAAACATTACTGAAATTAATGTGGTACGTAGACTACCGCAGTCATGGTCCATACTATCTGCTTATGGGCTGGAACCGCGTCATTGGTATAACTGTCGACATTTCGTACCCACCCGTATGGGACATGTTCATAGCTCAACTACTACTACTGTCTGTCGCACTGAAACTGGTGTAAGTCGATGGTGGACGGATTTATATATGGGTCATGGGTCAATGGAGGGCTACGGATGCGGTTCTGTTGTTTGATTACTAAGATTGTTTTTGGTCCTTTTTCCTATCACATAAGTAGCAACGTCCTCTTTCGCGTCCAAATGTTCCAGCGGCGCCAACACTTAGATTTTCAGTTCGTAGCTGGTCGGTTGTGGAGTTTTCAACATTTCTTGTGTGCTCTAAAAAGTTTTCCGGTCTCTTTTTCAAATCAATAGAAAATTTGGAGTTTTCAATCTGCCTTGCGCGAACAAATGGTGTAACTAAATCTATACCAATTTGCTTAATATATTGAATACGCTTCATACGTTTTTCTAAATTGGAAGCTTTCCACAAAACGAAACCATTAGCCGAGGAAATGTTCATAATGGCAGAAAATATGACGAATGGCCATGGCTGTGTTCTTCTTGAAACTGAATAATTAGCATATTTTTAGTCTAAGGAATCCACGCCCCCCTTTGTTGAATTATAAAACTGTATAATTTCAGGCTTACCACTTTCCGGATCAACAGATCTGTCATGATGCATGGATGATATCATAACCACGCTGTGATTTTTTTTGGCACGTACGACGCAAGTGTTTTACTATTAGTGTATCCAAAGAGAGTAGAACCTAGAGAACGATTTTTATTAGGCAGAAGCTCTGGTGGAATTTCACGCTTATTTTTACGCATAGTTCCCACATAGGTCAATTCATTTTGTTTTAATTTGTCAACTAATTCAAGTGAAGAAAACCAATTTTCTCCTGTTATATTCCTGTTTGTATTTAAAATGGGTTCGACCAGTTTAGGTCGGCACGGACACGTCGGATTTACCTCTGACTTCGGATTTACCACTATAAATAAATGCGTTATAGAGATAATGTGTTTTTGAATCACAGAGACACATAATCTTGATGCCGTATTTTGCGGGCTTGGATTTCATGTACACTCTAAATGAACACCTTCCTCTAAATGGACATAGCATCTCATCGACCGTGAGGTATTCTGAGCAAGCGTAAACATTCTGACAATTTTGTATGAATTTATTGAACACTTCAGATATCAGGGCAGTTCTATCATTTTCTTTTCTTTCAGCTCTTGTGAAGATATCATCAAATCGTGAAGCAGATAAAAGGAATAAGAATCGTTTTAGAGATAGTGTGACCCTAAAAATATCTCTACCTGTACTATCTGTTGCCCACAAACTTCTAACATCTTCGTGCCCCGATTTAAAAACTCCCGCTAACAACAATAAGCCTAAAAAGGCTCTCATTTCTAACAAATTGACATGGTTAGTGGGTGTTCCTTGACTAGTGTATTTTTCGGAAAACTGTTATTTTTTATTCGTATGGAGCATATAATATTGATTATCTCATCCGTTATCAATAACTGCCATGACTCAAGTGGTGACATGTTCGTTTTATCGCGTGTTTCTCCAATAAATCCAAGCAGATGTGTAATAATAGGAGCACGGAATTATATGCATTTGCATTTTCTATGATATCGATATGCCAAGAAATTTTTCTCGTATCTATACGAATTAAACAGAATCAAATGTAAACATTACCTTGAGGCGTAGAAAAACGAAAATATTTTGAAAGTAATGACATGATCGCCTCATTTCAAGCTATTTCAAGCGCGATTGTTAAAAACACACAAACAAATATACACAACTTCATCTTTGCGACTAATAGTTTTTACATAGGAACGCCTGTACATTTATATTCTCCAAAATGCATTGTCTAAATCAAGCATGTCGAATGCAATAAAATATTATGTTACTTCGCGGTACTCCATTGTGCAATTCATTAACGCCTCATTGAAAAAGAACAAAAAAGTTATTGTTATTTCTAAGAATTGAGTAATCATTTTCTAAATTCTAATTTAATAAAACACCACATTATGTTAGGGAAAATTTGATAAGAAGCACTCGTAAATATATATTAATTAGTCATTTTTTAGGGAATGTATTCTGCTGAGGCAAAACTTTGCAAACATTTCTTTCTAATAAAGCAATGTTATGACTAGAGCACGGGATTATATGCATTTGCATTTTCTATAATATCGATATGCCAAGAAATTTTTCTCGTATCTACACGAATTAAACAAAATCAAATGTAAAAAACCGATTTTCATTTTGCATATTTTCAGAAATTGATGCATAAATCAGAATAAAATGCATATACGCACATATTTGTATAATTTATATTTTTTGTTAAATTAAATAAAACAAATATTGCCCACACTGTATTTTGAGAACTGGGGTTCTCCTACATTTTACAAACCGGCCGGTATCGCGTCGGCAAAAACTGGGATTCCCCTATTTTCTCTACGCTTTAGTACGAGCCCCACTGCCATCGGTTGTCTTTCAGTTTCATTTTGGATTTGTCAGGGGTCAGTCGTTGTTTTTAAAACGAAATAATTATGCCACCAACAGTCTTTGATAGCTACATGGATAAAGGATTACCCTGAACTTTATTTAAATTTAAACAAAACAGTTTTCGAATTAATAGATTCCATGTGACAAAAAATTTCAAATTACACAACATATTGCTACAGCATCGCATACAAAATATAAGAAGAAAATTAAAAATACAAAACAATTAATGCTTAATGAAACAATTTCTTCGGCATCAGTCTGTGAAAATAGAGAAGAATTCAATTTTGATTTATGTGAAGCCTTTGCCAATATTCCGCTTATGAAATTACAAAATCCAACTTTTAAAGCGTTTTTAGAGAGGTATTGTGGTAGACCAATACCAGACGAAAGCACCTTTAGAAAAAAATGTATGAACAATGTTTTCGAAAAAACCATGAGTGAAATTGGGGAGTTAATTGGAAACGATTATATTTATTTTATAGTTTGCGAAACAACTGACACTGGTGGCCGATTTATCGCCAATTTATTAATAGGTGTACTGAGTGAAAACGTTCCTGGTCAAGGGCATTTAATTGGTTTGAAACAATTGGAGAAATCCAACAATGTAACTATGTCACGATTTATAAACGAAGTATTAACAAGTTTCTATTTACCCAATGCTGTCCCTACTGAAAAGGTTTTATTGATGTTGTCAGACGCTGCTACATATATGACCAAATCTGCACAAACTCTAAAAGTATTTTATACAAAAATGATACATGTCACGTGCTTAGCTCATGGCGTGAATAGAATAGCAGAAGAAATTCGTAACCAATATCCAGATGTAAATTGTTTAATCAATACAGTCAAGAAAATATTTGTAAAAGCACCCCTTCGAATACAAATGTACAAATACAGTTTACCTAATACCCCTTTGCCACCTCAGCCAATAATTACGAGGTGGGGTACGTGGCTAGAGACCGCATTCTTTTATGCAAATTATTTAAATGATATTGCAGTATTAGTGTCAAAATTTTCTGATGATTCCACAGCTATTAAAGAGTAAAAATATTTTAAATATTCCTACATTAAATCAACAACTGGCATTTATCAAAGCGAAGTTTAGCTTTATTACGGAAACGTTAACTACATTAGAGAGCGTGGAACTTACAGATTCTGTGAAATTAATTACAGATTTCAAAAATGAGGTCAACCAAGTTAAAGGTAAAATTGCTGATTCTATAAAAACGAAGATGCAAGACGTATTAACAAAAAATATGATGATTTGATGAACTTGCTAAAATTTCAAATATTTTAAATGGAAATTATGAGCCTTCTATTATGCTACCACTATATGCAAATTTAAATTTTCACTTCTGTTGATGCAGAACTAAGTTTTTCTATATATAAAAATTTGTTATCTGATCGAAGAGAATCGTTTCTTGTGGAAAATTTAGAGAAATATAAGATATTACAAGATCAATGAGCAATTTGGTGCAAAAATTATTTCTAATTATTTAATGACACTACTTAACTATTGTGTACACTAATAGCACTTTACTCTGCTTTTAACAAACACTTGAACACTTAAACCAACTCAAAGGGTTTTGAGCAGAACGAAGTTCAAGGAGCTGGATGGCCTCAACATTGACGTGATGAAGAAGCCGTTGTTCATGGCTTTTGGCAATTTTCTATATGGCTAAAAAATCTCTATTCACTGTTTCTAAAGTACCAAGGAGCGTCAACAATATTCCTCAGTATATTCTGAAAACGCTGGATGATGTCTATATTGGTTCTTCTGGCACAACCCCACAACTGGGCACCATTTGTCCATACGGGCTTAAGGATTTGTTTATATAGTAATATTTTATTGTAAATTGACAATGTGGAGTGTCTACCCAAAAGCCAATACATTTTCTTATATTTAAAGCCTAGCTCCTCTCTTTTCTTTTTGATATGAGCCTTCCAGCGCAGCCTAGCATCCAGAGTAATAAAATTGGTATTTGTGAGAAATATTTGTGAAATTTGGGCGGATTTGGTCTCGTTCAATTTAATTCGCCAGCCTTTAGTCCAGTTAGCAATATATTTCTAAAAGGTGGCAATCGTGGCATGCATAGGTAGGGGTATATCTCTGGTGTATAGCAATAGGACAGGTCCCAACACACTGCCCTGCGGTACTCCTGCTTTAATTTCTTTTATTTCGGAATAAGCATCTTCTTGCTTAATTCTGAAATCGTATGCTTCCTTATACGAAGTCCCTCGTGCCACACTGTGTCGAATGCTTGTGCCACGTCAAGAAAGATGGTAGAGCAAACTTGTCCTTCTTCTAAAGCTCTTTCGATTATGTTCGTTATCCTATGGACTTGTTCAATGGTTGAACTCCAAACTGATGTAAAATTTCAAATATAACTGGTTAAAATGGACTTGAATTAGAATGAAGTTGTTTTAATATTTGGATGCCATCATTTCTATATGCAAATTTAAATTTTCCCAGTCTAGTGTGTCTTCTCCTTCTGTTGAATGCAAGAACGAAGTTAGCTTTCTATATATAAAAATTTGTTATCTGATCGGTCTTTTTAGCTTTTTAGTTGAAGAGAATAATCGTTTTGCTGTCGTTTGATAAAATTTAGAGAAATATATGAGCGTTGTTCAATATTGGTGCCAAATATTATAAAGAATAAGCTGTTTAATATTTTATAGTTTGTAGGTTTGTACCTTACATTAATTTATCAATTTATCAATGTAATACAAACAACTTGTTTAAATAAATTTTGTAATTCTATTGTGTTTTTGTACGTCAATTTTTTTTAAATACAATCAGTGCATATTTAACTAAATTGTTGCATAATTTTTAAAAAACTGTTGCATAATTTAACAAAATATTGTGCATATGTATGCGCATATTTTCAGGGTTTTCAATGCATATAATTCCGTGCTCTAGTAATAATATTATGGCGACGGGCACGTGAATTGCTAGGAGGCATTTTAGACCATATACATATATCGATTCTTTCCTCTATAATACCTAGAACTATCAGCGTTATCATCTTCACTAGAGCTACTAATACAGGAGGTATCATCCACATGAATAATTATACTGTCTTCCGAGCCACTAACATTCTCTGCTTTTTCTATATCACTAAAGATTTCATCGTCACACAATCTAATTCTATCAGGTTCAGCATCGCTCTCGACATCAAATTCATCTTCCAAAATTTCACGTATTGCGTCCTTATTTAGTTTGCTTGACGTTTTTATTCCAAACGACTGAAAAAGACAAAAATAATGTTTTTAAAAAAATACATACTTGATATCGAGGGTCCATTTGGACCCCATTTTTGTTACATCTCTGGTTCTAGTAAAGATTAAGCGCGATACGTCCCACACCTACCGCAGCACACTACGTACTGAGATTATTGAAATGCATGTATGCGTAAGTAACCAAATATGAGTATTAGAACAATATGTGTATGTCGTGGGGTCCATTTTGACCCCACAATACCAGTTAAGGGTTAATATCTATTAAATAAGGTTTAAACTATTAAGAAATGTTTCGATATCTAAATAATAAAGCATTAGTGTGCGAGATTTTTTATGTAAATTAAATTTTTGGAATTGTCATTTACTTTAAAACAATGTTTCTTCCAATATTTGAAAACTGTTTACAGTGTATTGTCATGACATATGGACGTATAAAAAAGTGAAAAACAGTAAACATTTATTGGGAATTAGTTTAAAAACACGTTCCGGTTCTTAAATCGGAACGTGTTTTTAAACTAACAAACAGGGCACTCTCTTAAAATTACCTACCATCACATTTATTATCTAATATAATATCTACATGCGTAACTAGAAGACACTCGTAGTCTTTGACAAGATATGTCTACTTCAGGAATGCGACGTCACCCACGCGATCCTTGATCTTTCTACCTCCTTCCTTAAATTTCCTTTACAAACCAGCACTGTACTGCTCTTCGTAGCTTGCATTTTGATAGACTTGAGCGGCAGGTGTTGGGCTGCGTACACGTTTCTAGTATGTCAATCAGTCACTATCATGGCGTAAAGTAGAGGGCAGCGTGGATTCACGATTGTAACTTACTTAATAACGACTCTGGTACCACAAGACAACGCTTGTTTCAGAAACAATTTAGGCTCGATCGATATGCAAATGTCTCTGACGAAAGAACCATTTTGTTACGAGTCACCACGTTGAATATTATGGCGTAGATTTTTATTGCAGTTTTACTCAACCAACATATCTATGTGTTTGAGCTCGGATTGTACGTGGCTGATATTGTGGTTCTATTATACATCATAAAACGATTAATTAATACAAGCTTCATGATGTTTCGTATCTCCATAAAACTATTATTATTACTTCAAAGATTTGTTAGGTTCGTCTAGATTTGGAAACTAGTGATCTAGAGAAGCCGGCGGATTGAACCTTGCTCGAGGCGCTGCAGTTTTTACAATCATTTCTCGTCTCGGGTGTGGGTACCCTTTAGGATTTAGGAGGAACAAAATCAACAAGGCTTACTCTTTTACGGCGTGAAAGGGTTAGTAGCAAAACCATGAAACACTTTACACACTCTCGCTCTTGTAATTGTGACTAGTTGGAAAGGCTTAATTCCTTTTTTGTGAACAATGTCCACACTCCACAAAAAGCTTATGAATAAATCGAGCGCTAAGTTGTGATTGTTGTAGATTATATTACCCCGAATCGGTGGCTATTATTAATATTCAACTATTTTTAACTTAAAAAAAGCGTAAATTCTAATTTCTTTCCTAAATTGGATTATACCAATTTAGTTTTTGCCGACGATATAAAATAGTCCGCTTTTACTACATTTTAAAAATGGTGACAAGATTTTGCCTAAACACTTAGTTATTAAGGATTTAGAAGTTACTTTTGATTGATACTTTACTTTTAAACCACACTTTGAGCGAGTATCTGCTTCTGAGTGCAAGTTCCTTGGCTCTGCTATGCGTATTTCAAGATATTTTAGAGATCCTAGTATTTAGAATTCTCTCTATTTTACATACGTTATGATCAAGATATAATACGCTGATATTATATGGTATTACATCATTGCTTCTCGCTGTATATTGGATAGTATTCACGGGAGGTTTTTCGAAATACTTATCTTGCAAGATAGCGGAACAATTTGACATTTCAGCGTCTTAATTGTTCGTGGAATGTCTTTTAAGTTTCGCATAGTGGGACATAAAGGGCGCCACTAATCAAATGTCAGTACTAAAAATTAACCTCTATCTTTAGTTAAACTAAATCCAAAGCTTCAATGCGATACGTGTAGTGTTGTAGCTACAACGAACTGTCAAAGTTGACAAGTTTGTCGAAAAATGGAATTAAACCGAGAACATTGTAGGGAAATAATTTTTTATAATTTTCGAAGACAATTATCTCAACAAAAATGCTTCAGCGAGTTGGTTTCTGTTTTCGGCAATAAAGCACCACATCAGTCAACCATCTCTCATTGGTATGGAAAATTCAAACGTGGATGGATTAGTCTTAGCGATGATCCAAGTGCAGGTTCGCCAAAAAACGACAGTCACTCAGGAAAACATCGATGCAGTACGCAAGTGTATCAACGAAGATCGACATGTGACATATCGCCAGGTTGAAGTATTGTGTCAAAAAATTCTAGATTGCTTCAACGCCGGTAACTTTAAAAACGTGTACAATATTGTCAGTGATGATAAGTCTTGGATTTACTCGCATGAGCCAGAAAATAAATGCCAGTCGTCTGTTTGGTTGTTCCAAGGTGAAAATTGCCGACAAAACTCATCCGTTCTCAAAGTGTTTTTAAAAAGATGGTCGCGAAATTTGCCCCGAAAGCAAATCGTGTTGCAACAATTTCTCTACAAGATCAAAGAATTATTACTGGCGGTTGGAATACAATCATTTGTTTGGTGCAAGTCATTGCTGAGTTTCGAAAAACCAACCCCGAATGACGAATCATCCTCCACCAAGACAATGCAAGTGCGCGCACAGCACACAAGGAAACTGAATTTTTAACACAACAAAACGTCGAATTGTTGATACAACAATTGTTGTTGCTACAGTTCGGACCTAGATCCCAACGATTTTTTTACCTTTCCGAAAATCAAGAATGGACGCGTAGTCAAAGGTTCCAGTCATCAGAAGGAGCAGTCGATGCCTTTAAAAACGCAATTTGCACTGTACCAAGAAACGAGTGTAACAACTGCTTCCAGAGTTAGTTCGAATGCATGCAAAAGTGCATTAATCTTTGTGGAGAATACTTGGAAAAGCAATGAAGTCTTTAAAAGCTATCTACTGTTTTATTCCAGTTTTATATGCAAAACTTAAAAGACCATCGTAATGTATGGCATTTCATCTTTGCTTTTCGTTGGATAGGATTCACGGGAGATTTTGAGATACTTATCTTACAAGATGGCGGAACAATTCGACACCTTAGCGTATTAATTGTACTACGGATTTTGGGAGTACTCCACAGATAATCTGCGGAATCATTTATCGTTTATCAGTTAATATTTCTATTTAAGAAAATTGAGATAAATTGTAAATTCAGGAGCACCGTTCTATGGAGATTTTTCACAAAAGGAATTGTCGGAGTCACGTTAAATAAAAGTAATAATGATCTCAACCAATGTTCAAAATGTTTTAAATGATTATGTACATACATTAATCAGTATATTTTTAAATGTATTATTGTCCTTACATGCTTGTAAATTTACATAATTTATCAGCAAATTAAGAGGAAACTTTTTATTTTATTGAATATTCCTACTTAATGATATTTATGTAATAAAGTATTATGCGTACAACACTTCCTTGACAATTGCATTTAGGTCAAGATTACGTTTAATTCCATTTAAATTACAATAATCACATTATGCATATGCATGTACAAGTGGAAAACCTCACACGTTCCTATCCATATCTAAGAGGACTTCAATTACCATCAAGTTTGAATAATAAATATATGTACTTGCTATTGATTTCTCATACTTCTAAAAACGTTTCGCAGACTACATAAATAATGACACATATTTTAGTTAATTTGATAACACCACATTCAGTGCAAAGAAAAATAATATTTATATTCTACTACATAGCACAAGAATTTCTGGTTGAATTTGAATAAACACAAAGCTTTTAAAGTATATTAAAAATACAACAACGCGTTCATTTAATATTAGATGTAATACGAGGATAGTTTGACAAGTAGTGAGAATGACACATAGGTGGGGCTCTAATTGGTAAAACAAATACACTGTAATTTAGGTTGCCTATTTATATATTTACATTCCGATATTTAGATAAATCGGTTGATTAGTTTATTTTTGACAGCTGATTGAGAAAGAAGCAACACGTCGTTTTGTTAAAATGGAAAAAGCAGAGTATCGTGCGGTGATTAAATACTTCGTAATTAAGGTTATGAAAGCTACCGAAGTAAAAGATGAGTTACGGGAAACAGGTGAATCTGCTCCATTATCCGCCACAATGAGTAGATGGGTAAATAAATTTGAACGTGGTAGAACAAGCTGTGTTGATGAAGCGCGCTCTGGAGCACCCAAAATTGTGACTTCTAAGGAAATGATCATAAAAATCCATAATATTATTACGCAAGATCGACGACTCAAAGTGAGAGAGATAGCAAACATTTCAACAGAACGCGTACATCACATTTTAACGAAAGAATTGGGCCTTTCCAAGCTTTCGGCAAGATGGGTGCCGCGATTGCTTACGACTGATCAAAAGTTCACTCGTTAGCGCATTTCCAGTGAGTGTTTGAACCTTTATAAGCGGAGTCCAGTTGATTTTTGTAGGCGGTTTGTTACTTGCGATGAAACTTGGATACACTACAGTACACCCGAAGCTAAACAACAGTCGAAACAATGGTTAGAAACATGGTTCTGCACCTCCAAAGAAAGCGAAAACCACTTTATCGGCAAACAAGGTGGTAGCATCAATTTTTTGTGATTCAAAGGGCATTTTGCTCATTGATTACCTTCAGAAAGATGCCATAATAAACGGACAATATTATGCAGAACTTCTACAAAAATTAAATGTTGAGATTCGTGCTAAACGGCCAGGAATGGCAAAGAAAAAGATTTTGTTGCACCAAGACAACGCTCCCTCGCATACCAGTACAGTTGCGATATCCAAAACCCACGAGTTGCATTTCCAATTAGTACCGCATGCGCCTTATTCGCCGAATCTAGCCCCTTCCGACTTCCATCTTTTTCCAAAATTGAAAACGGCACTAGGTGGAAAGAAATTTTCGTCTAACGACGAGCTTATCATCTTCGTAAATGAATATTTTGCAAACCTTCCGGAATCGCATTTTAGAGATGGCATAAGGGCATTGGAGCACCGTTGAAATAAATGTATTGCTCTTTTAGGAGAATATATTGAAAAATAAAAATTATTTTGTATTTAAAAAATTCGCTTTCTTTTCCATTCTCACTACTTGTCAAACTACCCTCGTTCTATCGTTCTCGGAAGTTTGGCTAAGCGAGATAGTTTTTCAATACTTTAATTTAATAATTTTACTGCACTCAATGGCGAAAATTTTAATATATATTTATCTTAAACACATCTACAACTGAAATAACGAAAGTATTACAAACAAGAGATGTAATTAGACTTTCATAACCCGGAATACCTAACCGAATTAGCACCGGGTTATTCTAATCTATTTATTAGACACGTTAAAGATTTTATGGCATCCCTCTTCTCTCTCTCTTAGAAACTCGTCTCTAGCCCACTTGATCATTTAGAAAATTTTAATGCGATTTTAGTTCCTGTTTGAATATTATTGTGGTGGTATGGAAATCAATATTGTGGCTAAATTATCCAATTGATTTTTAAAACTTGCTACTTGGGCAAACTGCAATACATGGTAAAGCTTATATGCTTAGGCTGTTATATCGGTAGGATGAAAATCTTGAATCAATTTTGTAAGATTGTTGAGAAAAATTGATCGGTAGTATCGTTGCCTCTACGAAATAATAATTTCACAGAACATTCTACGCAAGAGGGATTTAATTTAATTTTACTATGTGCAACTACTCCAGAATATTATATGACGTCATTGTCTGGAGGTTTTTTGGAATACGCTCATGATGCGTTCTTAACGCAAGATTGCAAAATTCGTTGCATAGCCAATACACAGTCCTCCACATCTTATAAATAGTATTTTTTTGTGTTGTGTTTTCGCGAATGAATATAATTTCTTAAAGAACTTTAATAATTCTTTAATCCCAGATTTGGAAGATTGCAGAATTACATACAACAAATTAAATGTTACAAAAATATCTCTGGTTTGAATGGTTTAATTGACAGTTGGATAGACACAGGAGTTTGGGTAGCGTTAATAGACTTAATCACAAATTTCAACAGGTGTCTCCTGAAAATTGCGTTTATTCAATTAAGATGTTTTTGTCCATTCGTGAGCGATGCTTGTTTAGATGTTGGTGCAAATATTTCTTTGTTTTATATTTATATTTTAGTAATATCTCTTTGGTAGATAGTCTTTTCTTATATTGTGTTGTCGTGAATAAAAATAATTTTCAAAAAAACTTGAATTTTTTGTATCACGTCAATCCATATGTATCATAGTTGATATGTTATCATAATCCATTATAATGGCCAATGTCTTAGGATTCTTATAAATTAAAGCGTTCAGATAATCGTCATCAAAATCCAATGGTCTTCCTGAACGTTGAGAATCACTGGTTATTGTCATGTCGAAATAGTCTTCATTTAAATTGAAATACAATTTCTGTGCTGTCTTCTCCCCAGTTACGGTTTCTCCGTAAACGGCACAAATGGTTCTAGCGGCTTTCGATGCATTAATTCCTCTGTTGAACTTGAACAAAAAGGATATGTCGGAAATATTCGAAATTCTTTGCATCATTCCGTACTAGTCTTGATGTCTGGATAAATTCGCCCAGTACGTTTGACGTCTTTCTCGCATCTAATCTGTTATAGAACTTCGGACCAGATTTTTAATTATTTCTAATGTAGGCTCTGGTCCGACAATAGTTTTGTTCCTCTTCTAACGAGTTCTTTGGCTGTAATATTTAGATCAGGAGTTTGGGAAGTTGTGATAGATTTAAACGTACATTCCAAAAGATATCTCATGAAAATTGTGTTTATTCCATTGAGGTGCTTTTGTCCATTCCTGAGCAATGCTTGTTTAGATGTTGGTGTCAATATTTCTTTGTTTTATTTTTATATTTTAGTAATATTTCTTTGGTTTTCATAAATAAAAAGAATTTTCTAAAGGGCTTGAATAGTTCTTTAGTATTAAATGTACGAAAATTTTTGAATCATATGCAAAAAAATATTAGGTGCGCAACTAAGTTCTCGCTGTTTTTCAAGAGATGGCTCCAGTAGTAAGTGCTGGTCGACTGTGACAAAACCAAAACGTCATGAACCGAGCTTAGACATATGGTAAACAAACCACTTTGACACATTAGTGATTTTGTTTTTGCGTCATATACTTTTGGTTGTGTGAAAATGTCTGATTTTGTGCCAAATAATCGTCATTTGCGGGAAGTGTTGCTTTTCTTCTTTCATTCAAAGAAAACGGCGGCTAAAGCGCATCGAGAACTCCAAAAAGTTTACGGAAATGCTGCTCTAAGTGAAACAACGTTCCGTGATTGGTTCCGTCGCTTCAAAGACGGTGATTTCGATGTTGACGACCGTTCGCGTGAAGGAAGACCAAAAACCTTCGAAGACGCTGAATTGGAGGCATTGATCGATGAGGATCCGTGCCAAACGCAAAAAGAGCTTGCTTCAGCATTAGGAGTTACCCGCCAAGCCATTTCCCAGCGATTGCATGCGTTGGGAATGATTCAAAAACAAGGAACTTGGGTTATGATTTGAAGTCAAGAGACGTTGAGCGTCGTTTTTTCGCCTGTGAACAACTGCTCCAGCGGCAAAAAAGGAAGGGTTTTCTTCATCGCTTCATTACGGGTGATGAAAAATGGATTCATTACAGCAACCCAAAGAGAACAAAATCATGGGGACTGCCCGGTCATGCTTCTACGTCGTCGGTTCGGCCGAATATTCACGCTGCTAAGATTTTGCTGTGTATTTGGTGGGACCAGGGCGGTGTTATTTACTATGAGCTGTTTAAACCGAACGAAACCATCACTGGGGAACGGTATCGAACTCAATTGATGCGATTGAGCCGAGCACTGCACGAAAAGCGGCCACAATACGAGCAAAGGCTCGAAAAAGTGATTCTACAGCATGACAACGTTCGGCCTCACGTTGCCAAACCCGTTGAAACCTACCTAGAAACGCTCAAATGGGAGGTCCTACCCCACCTGCCATATTCCCCAGATATTGCGCCGTCCGATTATTACTTGTTCCGTTCTATGGCACATGGTCTGGCTAATCAACAGTTCCGCTCATATGAAAACATCTCAAAATGGCTTAATTCGTGGATAGCCTCAAAAGACGAACACTTCTACCGTAACGGTATTCGAGCTCTGCCAGGAAGATGGGAAAAAGTTGTCGCTAGCGATGGGCAATATTTTGAATGATTCATTTCTAAATATTTTTTCACAATAAAGTTGCGTTTCATCAAAAAAAAAAAAACAGCGAGAACTTAGTTGCGCACCTAATAAATGTTACCAAAACATCTCCGATTTGAATGGTTTAATTGACAGTTAGATAGATCCGTAAACTCCAATAGATATGTATATCATGCACATTGCGTTTATTCCAGTGGGGCGCTTATTTAGATGTTGGTGTCAATATTTCTTTGTTTTATTTTTATATTTTAATAACAGTTCTTTGTTTCACATAGTCTATAGTTGTGAATATGTAATTTTAACAAATAAGCCCTTTGTCAATTTATTGGAGAAGAAATTTATATGTCTGTCTACAAATTCATTCAAATTAATAAAATAATTTTAAAGTATTCAAGATTGTGAAATTGACTCGTTGGATTACATATTTGCTTCATTTTATTTCATACTTGGCAATGAAGTGTTATGCATTTGCTTACTTTTGAAGAGTTTATTGCATTTATGTGTTTATTGTTACTCGTACTGTTGCTTTTGTTTTTAAATTTCATGTGCATAGGCGGTGAATATAACACATGGGTTCGATGTGCTAACTCTTAGCGTGCAAGTGGGTGTTTGTGGCAATTTGGAACTTTTAATTTAATTGGTGTGTAGATGCTAATGGTTTTCACATAGGGACGCGCCTTTACGACGTCGTTGTAATTAATTAAAGTAATTAATTATCGATTGGTTGCAAATTATGTAAATTTTTGTTATTTAAATATGCGAAATAGAGGGGCTAGTTTTTACAGAACAAAAGGAACTTAATCAATACGGTTGATATATAACCCCTTTTCCACAATTAACTATTTGTAAATTCTGTATACGCATTTCGACAACCAAGTTGTCATCATCAGCAGATAATTTCAAAGTGTCGCACCTGGTAAAACACGGCGAAAAAATTGTACGAAAAAATAAACTCCGTACGCGATCCGCACCGTTGAAAACCAAGATGTGCACATCTTGGTTTTCGCTACGTTTAATTGTAGGAGCAATACATTGTTCTTTTTCACACTCACCTGCTCATCTTCACACGAAAACACGCCTGCTTGAACTGAAATTCTCTAACTTTGATTAATCAATCCACAAGACTTTACTCCATTCTTCAACCGTCTAATGCCGGTGTTCACGAGCCCATTGTAAACGTTTCCCTTTATTCTGTATGCATAGTAACGGCTCCTTCATCGAAATGCTTTATTCAAGCAACGTTTTACCCTAGTTACGCTTACTGGCTGCCGACAACTTGCATTGATTTTAGCAGGGCCTGTTTTTGGTGGATTTCTCTTGGTAATGACCACCAGTAGACCAAACTTCAGTAGAAATTGTCGATCTTGGTCTCTTACTTCGTACTTTATTCAGGAAACTGACACTTTTTCGATATTTTTGCACGGTATTGTTTATTTTTAATCCTTTCGCAATTTAGCGGTTGCTTTTGCCAGCTTGATGACGCGCAATTATAACAGCACGCATCTCTATGTTTAACACTTTCTGTTTCGGCATGCTTTAGTTTTAACAACAACACTCGCACAGAACGATATCGCAGCGAATAGAGAAAGCTAACTGAGGGTATTTTTGATAATCTACACTGAAACTTGTCTAACGTCATTACAAAATGTATCACAAACAAAAAGACAATTAGAGGAGTTTTCAGAAACTTTTATGCATGCAATCAAGTAATTAACATAATGTTACTTATGTATAATTCGTATAAATTTATTGCTTTTCTTATAATTATTCAATATTTCAGGCACGAATACCCTAGAACTATGTTGTATAAATAGTATCATAAAATATGGGTGTCCAAATACTTTTGAACGACAGTGTATGTATTAATAACGGAAGCAACAACAATCTATATTTCAATATTTAAATATTTTTAGTTCTTTTTAAATAGAATAGTTGAAGAATGTTTGTAAATAAAAGTAGGTTATTTATAATTGAAATAGATTGAACAATTAAATGTAAACAATAGAATGTTTAGCAATTTGTAAGTGTATGTTCAAATAACCTAATAAAAGTGCTTGTATTTGGGCTTATTTAGACAAAATATAACGAACAATCACAAAAATTTTTGTACGTGTATTATTCAAGGCAAAACGGACATGTAGATGATATTAAATTGTAATTAGTTAAACGTTAAACATTTCGAAGTTCAAAGATATTTCAATTCTGTATGCTCGTATACATACATATATATATATGTAAGCGTGCGTTATTATGCGTATGAATCAGATGTCATTTACCTTGATACTATTAATGTTCTTGCCTTTTTGTTGTCCGCCGTTTACTTGTTCATCTGACAGCTCCATTTCGAGCAGATTGTTTCATTGTCGAAAGGTAAACAACCTGATAATTGACAGTTTTGATAAGAGAGGGATTCCTGACATGAACGACTCGTCGAAATCTATGAAAGTTAATTTCTCTTTCTTGACCTACACATGGCTGACTGAACGTGAACTATGAATCAATTCATTCATAGTGATGTTTGAATACGCAATGAAAATGCCGTTCTGTTATTCTTCATTTCCTTCCATATACATCGCTTCTGCGAAATATTTATTGTTACATGTAACTGTAATTCATGTGTTGCGTACACCAATGTGTAAAGGATATGAATAAGTATATTTACAGTCAGATTTTGAGGCGGTTTTAGGGATTTTAGTAGATTAAAGTGATATTAATCTGAATACTTTAACAATAATCTTTAATGCCCAACAGATAACAATACAATTACAGGACATATTACTAAAATTAAAAATAATAAGTGCAGTTAATTTAATACAAAAAAGTAAGCAACTAATTATCAAAAAAAAACTTATAACAAGGTAATGTAAGTCATTTTAAAACTAAATGTGCAATAAATGTTGATTAATGCTGTATCAGAAAGGGATGGAAGTATAATCCATTGGCATTTCTGCACATATACCGGTAGAGCCTTGTAAAAAACATAGATTCTTGCTGTAGGTATTGAAAAAGTTGCCGACAATCTAGTATCAAACCTAGGCATGAGGAAATCAAGTTGAGACAACAGCTCAGTAGAATCAATAAAATTATTAATTAATGTAAAAAGAAAACCACTACTAGCTTTCTCTCTACGTATACAAAGGGATTCGAAATTATGTCTAGCAAGTACACCTTCGTATGTCGTACCAAAGGATAATGTCGATCAATCCTATAAGATAAATATTTGATAAATCTTTTCTGAACACGTTCCAGGACTAACTGCTGGTAATGATAATGCAGGTACCACACTACTAAAGCGTATTCCATTTTGAACCGCACAAGAGAACAGTAAAGAATCTTCAAAGTGTTCAAGTTACTAAAACCCTTGCAGGACCGAAGAAGAAACCGCAGACTTCTGGAAGCTGATGTAGTTATATCAGTTATATGCTTAGAAAAACTAAGGTGCGAATCGAACAAGACTCCAAGATCTTTGAAGTTGTATACTCTAGGTATAGTAGATTGACGAATATTATAGTCATAGTGAAACGGAGTATCACTTCTGCTAAAATAGAGAACAGTACATTTGTTGATGTTTAGCTGAATCTGATTATGGGTACAACATTCGTCAATAATGCACAGATTTGTTTACTGCTAAAAATTTTTATATCGTCAGCATAAGCTAATACTTTGCAGAGATCGTTAACATAGATATTGAACAAAGCGGGTCCCAAATGGAAACCCTGTGGGACTCCAGAGGAAATAACCATCCTTTCTTCATTTTTTTTTCTGTTAGTTTTATTTTTTAAGCGAGGCACCGACTATACATTTTTTCTTCGAAAAATCGCGACTTCAGTGTTCGTTCTGATATGTTCATGTAGACTGTGCAGCACTTCAGGCCGCTGTCGATTTTTCCAAACTTTTTTTTATAATTATACCATCTTCGCATTTTGTGGTTTTTCAGTCCTTAAGCAACGAGTCCACCAAGTGGAGGGCTTTTTCTTGAATTAGTTAATTTAATAATAGTTTGAAAGTCTCTCTCCGATCCTTTTTTCATTTGAAATATCTTCACGCTTTCACATTTTGGATTTTCCCATTGCTCGTAATTGGTCGCAAATCGTTTCAATTGTTTACGAGTTTGGATTGGGTCTTTATCCAATAACTCCTCCAGGTATGCATCTTCAAACTTTTTAGGTCTACCAGAACGTTCTTTGTATTACACATCGAAATTACCATTTTTGAATTGTCGAAACCACGCCTCACGTGTTTTTTTTTGGTGGGAGCATGCTCACCGTAAGTTTCTACCAGCAATCGATGACTTTCAGCCGCTTTTTCTTTTGATTAAATAAGAAGAGTAATGCGTACCTCAAATGCCCTTTTTCAGGCACAAAACTCGACATTTTCAAAAACATATAAATCTATGATATTATTACTTTTCCAAAATATAACGTGTATGGCTTTGAAGCTTGATGTTAGTAAAATAAAATGACATATGTATTAAATCATAACGTTTCCTAATTAAGCCTAGCGACATCTGTCAGAAAAACTGGCAATAACTTTCCGATACACGCTCTTTTAATACAATGGAAGAAGGTACATTTTATTCCGTGTTCACAGATAGGTGTACAGATGTTGTAACGTCGTTAAATAACTGAAAAATAGTACAGAAATATTTATATTTACACCACGATTTTACTAACAATAAAAACTACACTTTTCGTGGGGGGTTTAATTTTCCTCAAGTTAAAGAACATTTCAACCAATACAAATAAAGGGTTTTCCAATAGGAACTTGACAAATTTTAATTCAATTTGTGAACGCACGCTTTCACTAATCATCGAACTGTCACTGTCAATTTATTCAGTAAGCTCAACATTTTCATCATGATAAGTACACGAACGAACAACGTCTGCAAATTATAAAAATTTACTACAGAAATTCGGAGTCGGTGACCGCTACTTTAAGAGCGTTAACTCCGATTTTCGGTTGTAATTCTCGCCCTAGTAGACAGGCAGTAACAAGTTTAGTGCAAAATTTGAGTCTACATATTCGTTGTGTGATGTTGCCGTGCCAGTGAGACAACGGGTTGGTCGAAGTGTCGAAAATATCGCTGCCGTTGAAACGTCCGTAGCAAATGATCCAAATCAGTCAATTACACGGCGTTCTCACTTTATGGCGAATTTTGCGTAAGGATCTTGGTTTACACCCATACAAGATCAAGCTGACTCAAGAATTGAAGCCGATGGACCATTTGAAGCGATGTACGTTCTCCGATTGGGCTCTGGAAAAGATGCGCCTAGATGATCAAGTTCATCGCAAAATCATTTTCAGTGACGAAGCTCATTTTTGGCTCAATGGGTTCGTCAATAAGCAAAATATGCGTTATTGGTCGGGTGAAAATCCACATGTGCTTCAAGAAACACCACTTCATCCACAAAAAATAACTGTTTGGTGCAGTTTGCATGCTGACGGCGTCATAGGGCCATATTTTTTCGTCAACGATAATTATCGTCACGTTACTGTGAATGGTAATCGTTATCGCGCCATGATTACCGATTATTTTTGGCCCGAATTGGAAGATATGGACTTGGGCAACATGTAGTTTCAGCAGGACGGTGCCACAGGCCACACAGCACACGTTACAATCGATTTATTGAAGAGTAAGTTTGATGAGCGTGTTATCTCAAGAAATGGATCAGTCGATTGGCCGCCTCGTTCGTGCGATTTAACGCCTCTAGACTTTTTTCTTTGGCGCTACGTCAAGTCATTGGTCTATGCCAACAAGCCGACAACGTTGGAAGAGCTCAGAGCCAACATTGAACTCGAAATAGCAGCCGTTTCGGCCGAATTGTGTGGCCGAGTCATCGAAAATTGGGTCCAACGAATCGACCGCTGCAAATGTGCCCGCGGTTGCCATATGAACGAAGTCGAGTTCCATTCATAAATGTTTTGATTGTACTTCGACTCGATAATAAAGTTTTTGAAATATCTCAAATGGTCTGCATTTTATTTTGAAAAAAAGTTGTCAATTTATTTCTATGAACATACTATATAATGAAGTTAATAAAAATCTTTTATTTATACATCGTATAGAATAAGAATGCCTTATTATTGCTGGCGCAAATAATGAGAAGTAATGTTGTTAAGTATGATTCACCGTTTATCTGTTTATTAAGAATTATTATTTATTAGTAGTAGTTATGTGTCATAAATTGTAAATTATAAGTTTTCTACACAATATATACTTATAAATAATGATTATACCTAACAGTAAATTAGATCTATGTCTGTTAAATATTTTTTAGGTGTTGTGTTTTAATAGGATTATAAAAATACGTCATATGACATGTTCAATCATTGTATATGATTCAGCTGCTGTTTACTTTCCTTATCTGTCAATCTGTAATACACCAAGAGACTACGAAGTCTTGCTACTTGTAAATGAAAAATTCCTGAATTTGCCTATAAACTATGTAACGTCTTTGTCTATTTATTTTTCGTATCCTACTTATAATACTAGATTAAATTTATTGTTTTTAAAATATAGCACTATTTAGTAATCTCTAATTAAGGATAATAACACTGGGAAACAAAAATTTCGTTGATCCAGATCTGACTCTTGTTTTTGACCAACTTTTGGCATCTGAATCAAAAAATGACCCCGCTTTTCGTCTATCGCTTTTAAAGCTATATGCTACCCTCTCTTCGTCTCAAAAGTCGTATAAAATGTTCATACAAAGGAACAATAATAAAATAATAAAAAATTTCTATTGAGCGTTTAGTTTGACCTATGCATTTTTTATCACAATCCCTACAATATATTTTATATATCCCAGATTTCTGATTGAACTCGACTTTATCTTTCGCGTTTCCTGGAAGAGGTTCTATAGCGTTTCTTGGGCCGAAATGTGACTTGAAATTTGCTTTCCTTAAAGTTACCCTTTCTAATTAGTCTAATCAAAACTGTTGTATCTTGTATCTTGTGATGTTTTTAATAAAAATATTTCTTTTTTGTATCTCACTTTAGTTCATGGGAAACTTAGCAAATGGTTAATAAGAAAGTTGAAAAATGAGAGCAATCTTTTGTTGTATGCTATGATTTGAATCCACCATGATAAATTTGTTAACATTGGTTTCTTTTCAATATCAATTTCAAAGTGATACAGAATTTGTATACAAAGGAAAGTAAAGGAAAAAATTACCAAATGTACAGTTCACAGAGCATAATTTTATCCATACGAAGGCTATATATAAGTAGTTTCTATAAATTAAATTCTGCTCATACAAGTAGTAAAGTTCTTTCAGCAAACGACAAATATACATACAACCATGCTCAGATGTATTAGACACCCCAGGTAAAAACCCTTATTCTCGGTATTATCCAAGTCTGACGGAAATTAACCGTAAAAATAGTTAATGGTATTTACAGCAATGCGTTTTTGAATACCCTAGTTAATCCCCTATTGAAAAGAACAGGTGGAAAGGGGAAATTGTGGATTTTAGAAATTTAGTGTCATTCTAGCAGTGTGTGAGCAACGTGCGTTTGTGAGTTTGTGGTAGAGATCAATTAGATCATCCTATTTTTTCACGTTGTGTCAGTTATTTGTTGAAGAAAAATGCCTAAAACACGCGAGTTGTCGGTAGGGGAACGCGCCCAAATAGTGCTACTGCATTCCCAGAAGTTATCAATAGCTGCATTTGCAAAAAAAATGTTCGCGATGTGCAGTCCGTACAACCATTAGTCGCTATCAGGAGAATGGGTCGTTTGTTAACAGACCAAAAAGTGGCAGAAAACCCTGTACCTCGATTAGAGAAGACAGAATTTTACAAAGACTGGCTCTCAGTGATAGGAAAAAATCGTCGAAACAGCTCGTCAGTGAGCTGAAACAGCGTTATCGCGTAACAATTTCTGCGCAAACAGTGAGAAGGCGTCTCCAGCGTGCTGGTTTACGAGGGTGTAAAGCGCGACGTAAACCGCTTTTAGCTGACGCTCATAAAAAGAAGCGGTATTTATGGGCCAAACAACATGAAAATTGGACAATCGAGAAGTGGTCGAAGATTCTTTGGTCTGATGAATCGAATATCGAGGTATATAAGTACATCTGCATGACTAATATTCTTATCGTTGTATGCAATTCAGTCTACATGTAACATTAAACAAAATTAATCCTGTCTAAGTGCTAACTTTCTTCTTTTGCCTGGCAGGTTTGGTGACTACCTGGGACGCTATACGTCCGGCGTAGGCAAGGAGAAGCTTATGAACCACAATGTATCATTCCCACAGTAAAATTTCGAGGTGGTAGTATCATGGTTTGGGGTTGTATGTCTGCATACGGTGTTGGAGAAGTATACCTGTGCGCTGGATGGATGAATAGCCAACGCTATTCATCGTTCTAATACTTCCTCCAACATGGCTATTGGAGGAAGTATTAGAACCGTCTGTGCTAAAACTATTGGACCAGGGTATTCCACAAACATTTTTCAGCAAGATAATGCGCCCTGCCACAAATCGGGAGCTGTAATGCGTTTGTTCGAGGAAAACACAGTGGAGGTATTGGATTGGCCGCCACAAAGTCCCGATTTGTCGCCCACTGAAAATTTGTGGCGTATCTTAAAAACTAAGATCACGGAACATAAATGCCTGTCAAAAGAAGAATTATCAACAAAAATTCGCGAAATATGGGCTGCAATTGTGAATCCCTCAAGTGCCTCTTCCGGCGTAAAAAACCGTTGATCACGAAGTTTATTCTTCGTGTGGGAACAAACAGAAATCACAGGGTGCTAGATCAGGGCTATACGGCGGATGGCTCATCAATTCAATATTTTGCCCCGTCAACTATTCATTTGTTTGAACCGACCTGTGAGAGCTGGCATTGTCATGGTGCAGGCACAAGTTACGTGAGCGACGCGAAATCGACTGCCTCGGATTCTCCTGCATGTTTTCGGCAAATCTTGCGTTTCGTCGTCGTACAGGTGTTGGTTCATTATTTACTGAACCAGTGGATTCAAATTTATCCACCACTTTGCGTATAGAATTAGGTTCAATGTCCAACTGCTTCAGGGGCCATTCAGCGAACACACGTCGTTGTCTACGATCGTTTACCTTCA
Source organism: Dermolepida albohirtum (assembly GCA_031893035.1). Lineage (NCBI taxonomy): Eukaryota > Metazoa > Arthropoda > Insecta > Coleoptera > Scarabaeidae > Dermolepida > Dermolepida albohirtum. The sequence continues at coordinate 683,242 of JAVIWB010005197.1, forward strand.
GTGACGACGCAAAATTCCCCAAGTTGTGGTCTGCCAAAGGCCGAGTTCTTGTGAGCGACGCGAAATCGACTGCCTCGAATTCTCCTGCACGCTCTCACCAAAAGCGGCGATGTTTTCATCAGATCTTGCGTTTTGTCGTTATACGTGTGCTGGCTTATTATTTACTGAACCAGTGGATTCAAATTTATCCACCACATTGCGTATAGTCTTCTTGGTAGGACGATTATGGCGATCATAAAACGGGCGAAGTGCTCGGAACGTTGCTCGAACAGAACACCCATTTTGATAAAACAATTTTATCATTTGCACGTGTTATGTCCGCTATATCAGTCCATGGTAATTTGGCAAAATAAACTGAATAAATGACAGCCAATTCGACAGATGTAGTTTCAACAATATGGCCGCTATCAACTGTCAAAGTTCGGAAGTCCCTATTGAAAGGCCCGTTACACTCTGATTCTATCGTCGTATATACAGACTTGTTCATTCTAGAATTAGATATGCGCTGTCCACAAGTGGAAAGAGTGCAGTTAGGATAAAGCGCGCGAGAAAGGAGGATAGAATATCTCTCACCACACCACAGTTCGTGTGTGCGTGCGCTGCTACGATAAACCTCCCCTACTGATAATCAAAATAAGTCATTCTTGTTAAAGCCGTTGCGGTGTACTAAGCATTTATTATTTTACTTTTAAAAATGACTTATACACACGAAGAACGAATACAAATTAATAATCGATTAGGGTATTGTCTGGCACAAGAAGGTGGTATTTTTGAGCCACTTCTACACTAGGATTTTTAAAAGTTTCTTTTAATTTTTTCATTGTCTGAAAATCTTTTTAATTTTTAGAATTTTCTATTTCATTTATTTCAAGAATATTTTATTAGTTTCACGCCAAACGGCAAAACATTTCAAGAAAATAGCCATGTTGCATTTTATTAAAAGATTCAAATAAAATGCATCAAATAATTTATACAATTCAAAAATGTAGGTACGTATTGTCAATGCATAATGATTTACAGCCCCGACCTACACACATCATGTCGCTGGTGAAGACTGATTTCAGACATTCTCACGCGTAACACGCGAGAAAGTAGGGGAAGTTGTTTGCAATACAAAAGTGGGAGAAAACGAAACTGCCAATTCTAAATCTGAAGAGAATGAACAACTCTGTATAAGTATGTACAATGCTGTAAAAAGAAACTGCAACACCTCTAATATCACTAAAGTACCATTATATCAATTAGGGTTGAAGTGTATGGTGGTATGTATCGTAATGTTTATCGCTATGCGCTCAGCGTCATCTTCTGGTTCGTTCTAGAAGCATTCAAATCTATCCTTGCATGCTATTTAATTGGTATTGTAATAATAACAATTCATGCTTTCACATTTCTCAACGGCTTAACCTCGTCGCGCTCGTGATGCGACTTAAGATTTTCGTTTGTCAACTTTCGCTTAAACAGGAAAGGGGAACCACCAAAAATCTTTCTTCTATATTTCTTTTCAGTCACCTGTTCTCCTTTTGTACAATTTGTGCTGAAATGGAATGCAAATTCTATTGGACAATAAAGACTATTATGACTATTGTTATTATTGTTAATTTAATAACAATTTCCCTATAAATTCCTCTTTAAATATACTTATTTTGCACGTTGTATTAGATATATGAGTAAGCTACAAAAGTATTGCTTCAATAATAATAATAATGTACATTCCACGCGGTGAAGAAATATGCATTTTTTCTTTCGGAATACATTCTTGTTTTGGAACTATTGTGTATTAATGTAGGGAAATTTCAATTATATAATTCGTGGATCATATTTTTTGAGAAAAAAAATATTTTCTAAGTAATAATAATCGCAAATAAATGGAGCGTAAAAAAATGTTTGTTAGAATAAGTAACTAATTAGAAAAAGCGATTATCTGTAAGTTGTTACAATTCGATCTTTGCTTTAGGCGAAGGGGATTTACATATGTCCAGTAAGTTTACATAATTTGTATATAAGTGACGATAATAGACAAACAAACGTCTCATTCATTTGAAAGAATTCATAACAGAACCATAGTTTCAGGAATCACAAATACTAATTATTTTTTTATTTAATTAGAAACCGTTGATTTAAAGTATTAGTGGCAGGATCTATCTGAATAATAAAATAGTTGTATACAAAAATACAGTTATTCTCAAAAGTAGTCGTATTATATTTTTATTTATAAAATGCAAAAAAAATTGTTCGAATATGCGTGGGATGTCGTTTAAGTGTTGCAAAGTAGGCATAGAGGATGCTACTAATCAAATGTGATACGTGTAGTGTTGTAGCTGAATAATTTTTTTTTAATTTTCGAAGATAATTACGTCAACAAGAATGCCTCATCGAGTTTATTTCTGTTTTCGGCAATGAAGCCTCGTTGATATGGAGAATTCAAACGAGAACGGATTAGTCTTAGCGACGATCCAAGAGCAGGTTCATCAAAAACGGCAACCACTCAAGAAAACGTCGATGCTGTGCACAAGATCATCAACGAAGATCGACATGTGACATATCGCCAAATTCAAGCATTATTGAGAATTTCAAAGACCAATTCAAAAAATTCTGCATAAAGGGTTATAAAAAATTAGTTTCCCCTTGGATACCGCATCTGTTGACGGAGGAACAGAAAGCTGCTAGGATGAATTGGTGCCAAAATGCTCTATATCGTCCGTTGTGTGGGTGTTCCAATGTGAAGAAAAGCCAAGAAAAATCATCGGTTCTCGAAGTGTCTCCAAAAAGATGGTCGTGATATTTATCTCGAAAGCAGGTCATCTAGCAGCAATTCCTCTACAAGATCAAAGAACTGTTACTACCGATTGGTATGCAATCTATTGTTTACCGCAAATCATCGCTGAGCTTCGAAAAACCAACCCCGAACGACGAATCATCCTCCACCAAAACAATGCAAGTTCGTACACAACATGCAAAACAATTGAATTTTTAACGCAACAAAACGTCAAATTGTTGGACCATCCTTCGTACAATCCGGAACTAAGTCCCTACCATTTCTTTACCGAAAATCAAGAACGGACTGCGTAGTTAAATGTTCTAGTCGTCATAAGGAGCAGTCGATACCTTCAAAAACGCAATATTGACTATACCAACAACCGAGTGGAACAACTGCTTCCAGAGTTGGTTCGACCGCACGCAAAAGTGCATTAGTCTTCGTGGAGAATACTGTTTTATTCCAGTTTTACATGCAAAACTTGAAAAATAATCCTCATAATTTATTATAAATGTTATATTATAAACATATACTCGTACATGTAAACATTCATGCACACTCGTACTTGATAAACACGCATTACCATATATCAAATTAAACGTTTCAGTAAACGATTTACCGAGTTTAAAACAGAACTTGATATTCGCTCTTTGTTCAAAATTCATTTCTTGACACACTGTTACTTTATGCGCAATTTCCTTGCTTCTAATGATGCAAATGTCATGATATTTTGACATAACATTGGTGAAAGATCTACCTTACCGACGCATACTTGTTTTAGTAGATAGCGCCCTAAGAATTATTATTTTAAAAAAGTTCGTATTTCTCTGTGTCAGACCGTGTATATCCACTACACCAATGCCAAAACGTCCTCACCAAGAGCTCAACATAGGAACTAGCGGTCGAAAATTGCATGGCCATAGAGTTCCTTATATCTTTAGTCCTCACTCAACTATGCCCCGGAATACCGTTAGCTTTCCCTACCAAGCGGCTTCGATTCCCTTGGTACTCACGGGAACTGTATGGAAAAGCGAAAAACACAAAAACAAAAGAAAGTGAAAAGAAACATGTAAAAACTTTAAAGTTACAAGACTCTCCATAGGTAAAACAGAACAGCAAGGGAGGAGTAAATAAGGGTCATTTACGCAGATAAAGATATATAGAGCTATGAAAATCCATACCGTAGAGGAGATGAATCTCATGTCTGACGGGAAGACACGATTAGCTTAAATGATTTGGAATTTATAACAGTAAAATTAAACAGCTGATAAAAAAGAGCAAATAAAAGAGCCTCCAGAAAGACATGAGGACCATAATATATATAAATAGGCTTTCTGGCCACCACAAATAAAGCATAAGTCTCGTAGTACTAGGAATATAAATTTAAAAGAAGACACTTTATATAGCCCTATTTCCAAACTGTATATTTGCTTTCGTAAAATGAATTGTCTGTTATTTTTAGTTAGATTCTAGACATTCTTCAGTAATCTTGTCTTTTTCTTATTTTTATTGTTAATTTTTTTGAAGACATTTATTTGTTAAAAAATGAATTTAGTTTTATTCGAAATAAACATTGATTTCTAACTTTTTCGTCTAACCGTGAATACTACTTTCATCGTTTGATATTTAATTTCAATAATTAATTTCATTTTGAAATTAGTCGGTACCCTTCAGTATAAAGAAAAAATAATCAACACTGCTTCCCCTCTTACAGTGAATAGAGGTTAGTAACAAAGCCATGGAACAGTTTACACACACTGAATACACACTGTCGCTCCCGTGGTCGTGACAAGTCGAAATGACTTATGACCCAATTGAGCATACATCACAAACAAAAAAAGTGGATTGTAATAACTTAAACAAGAGATTGTTTGTCAGAAAAAGATTGATTTTATAATGATATCTACTTTAGTAAAAGCAGCGTCGGATATTTAAAAAAAATAATTTAAATATATAGTACATTTTCATGTATTGCACGTATTTATTTTATCAATTTATTCTTTTATTTTAGGTAAGTATCCGAGTTTCAGTCACAATCCTTGGAATAGTCATGTGGTGAGTAAGAATACGTGTAGATGTTTTAAAAGATTGCGATACAAGTCCGTTGTTTTTCAATCATACATAATTTAAACAATTTTTTTATTGGCAAAGTTAACAGTAAATTCTCTCTATTCTAAAAAATAAATTTATGAGACATACTAATGTAATCATTCTTTGAAAGATATGTCTTTTCAAGTTATATGTTATATGCATAAAGACTTCATTAGAGCGTTCTTATCCACGAATTAATAAATTATATACTATCTTTTAACCATCATATCCAAAATGTGTATGTATATTTGTATATTTAGAAATTACAGTATTAATTTAAAAAAAAGGAGAATAAAATATAATAAATTTGCAAAGAGATTGGAGTATAATCAACATCTGCCTTTATTATTACAACAAATGTCTCGTACTTGGAAATTATTGCAGTTAAAAACAATTGTTTTGACAAGAAGCAAACTTAATTATGTCACTCAGTTAGATTTATGGAATTATCATATAGACCGGGTATGGGCAACCTTTGACATGTTGTGGGCCAAACTTTAATGTGCAAATGCGTTCGCTGACCGCGTTTAAAAGTAGTGCATTTTAAAGTAGTGTTCATAATTTTTAGCGATAGATATCAGACATGAAATAATACGACGCATGTCTCGCGGGTCGGTTGTTGCCCACATGTGATATAGACCATTGTAAAACGAACAATAAGGCTTTCCTGATCAAATATTTGATCTGTTCTATTCTCTGATTTTATTATAATAACATGGAGCAAAAGTTTCTTTGTTTTTTATTTTTTGATTTGGTAGATTTTGGCTTTATTTGCTGTCAAAAATAAACGTAAAATACTTGTTATTGTTGTAAGTGTATGTAACCAAGTTGTCTTAAGATTTTATTGATACATTGGACACTTTGTGAATTCAAAATCCTCCACACAAATAAATAACTTTTGGTAATTTTTCATTACTGAAATTTAAGCAGAAGCGGTGTTGATATCGCTTATTATACTCCATGAAGTTGTAGATATTACCTTGAACTGCGTAAAACTTACGTACGAATTTAAGAAATGGTCAAACAGATTTTTGACAGGAACGACGTTCCACAAGACGTAGAAGCTCGTCAGCAAATAATTAAGGCAACTCTAGCTTCCAATACGTAACGATTGCTACACGAGCTTTGCCCTTCGCGGAGGACAGTAGGTCATAAATTGGAAAGGTAAACAGACCATGCAGAGAAGTGCCTCGTGAATTGATAGCAGAACAGGCATTGCGACAAATGCAAATCTGTAGCTAACTGTTTGCCAATTCACAGGATCTGCATTCCTATCGACGAAATGAAACGTGTGGTGAAAAATAGATCTACCTTCGTAGTTCCAATAAATCAAATCCGTGGTTATTCCATGGCCAATCTATAGAGTTTGTGGTCAAGTGCAAAAGCTTTGAAGCAAAGATGACACTGTGTGTTTGATGGAATTACGAAGATTTTATCTACTTTGAATTGGTACCAGGTAGAGCATTAAAATGCGAGTAATTGGATAGAATGTATGCAGTTTTAATAGAAAGATACCCAGCAGTAGTCAACAGTAATCGTATTCTACTCCTTTTATTTAAAAAACAAACTTGGATAATTAATAATAATTATCCCAGAATCCGGTGCTCCGCCTGTGGCACTACATCGGATGTAACCTAACCTTAATCTTTAGTTACTATAAAGCTAACTAACTAAATCTAAACTAGTCTTATCTAAAGCTCTTAATGGGACCTAACGCGCGTCTTGCTTAAATATTATTCACAATTCCGTCCCTACCCTGCGGAAGTAGTCCGTTCCTTGTAAATCTCATTCACCAAAATGTCCAGTATTCTGTCATACACATCCCTTCAGGTCGAGAGGCCGACGAATCGTTCTTCACCGTCGTCGTGTCTCCTCTCTCCGGTCCTGGCCTTCCTCTTCCCGGTGGAATCTCTCCGCCGCCTCTCCTCCTCGTGTACTACTCCAATAAGATGATGCTAGACTGCATACTACCTAAAGAGTTCTCAAAAAAAATGGAAGAGTTGGATGGGGTGAAATTGCTACCAAATCCAGCTTACAGCCTGGACTTAGCACCGTCCAATTACCGCTTTTTAACTGAATTGTACACTCTGTTGCTGAGCGTATTTATTCCAAGTTCATGGTGGTGGTAGTAGAAGGATGTCATGAGTTCATCGCCTATAAACCAGCGGAATAGAATAGGTGCGTAATCGAAAACCTTGTAAGACAATGGCAGAGCTTTTGGATCAGAGCAGATGAGAGCAAATCTTGACCTTAGTTGCGGTGCTGAATTTAAATCCGGGTTTCGTTATTCAAAATTGGTTCTAATTTGTGAGTTCTCGCATGTTTGCAGCACTGCGCTATCGTAATGACAGTCAGCTGTTGGCGTCGCTAGAAACATTATTTAATTTGTATTTTTAAAGTTTTTTTTTGAATCCAAAAATTTGAAAATGCAAAGACAGAATTGTAAAGTTGATTCAAAGTGTTTTTGTTATGTTTGCGGATGTTATATGATCAGAAAAAGTGGCAAAGTTATTACTAATGTGATCAGAAATGCATATTTTTATTATTTTGGTTTCTCTGTATCAAATACTAACAAGCCGTGGGTACCGAAATTGTTTTGTAACGCGTGTAGCACAATATTATACAAGTGGTCACGCGGTAAAAAACTATGTTTTTCATTTTCATTGCCAATGTTATGGAGAGAGCCGAAAAATCATGTAGATGATTGTTACTTTTGCTTGATGAATGTTGTCGGTCTAAATGCAAAAAAACTAGCAAAATATAAATATCCTGAAGTATCATCAGTGTCTAAGCCAGTTCCCCGTGCGAGCAATGATCCTTTGCCAATTTGTCCAGGTACGAGTGCAAATTCCATGGAAACTTGTAGTTCATCACCGACGAACAGTGGAAGCGATTTTAACATGGAGGAAAAACATTTAGTTTCGCAAAGTGAACTCAATAATTTGGTTCGTGATTTGAATTTATCGAAACAAAACTTTACAAAATCTTTAACGCCCAATGAAGCAGCAGCATGGGTATCATTTCAAGATGTTGTTCACAACTTTCTCGGTAACCGCAAATCCCCGGATTTCAAGAAGAAAATCGACAGTTTGTTGCAAAATTATTGCAAGATTGGAGCTCGAATGTCTCTCAAAATACATTTTCTGCATTCCCATCTCGATTTTTTTTCTGAAAATTTGGGTGATACAAGCGACGAGCAAGCAGAGCGACTACACCAAGATTTGGCGAAAATCGAAAAACGATACCAAGGATTTTGGGACGAGGGCATGATGAGCGACAACTGTTGGACTTTAATGCGTGAAACAGATCTCAAACAGTACAAGCGACTCAGTTCGACTGCTCTTCATTTCTAATTTAACACTTTTTAATGAATAAAATGGAGATTAATTGTCAAAAATTGTAAAAAATGTGTTTATTTAATATCTCAAAAACTAGAACCAGTATCAAAAAACGGAGTGCAGATTCGGATTCAGCGCCCCAAATAACCTTAGAAACAGCTTTTGGTTGCTTAGATCTAAAACCGTGTATACTTGTTCATAAAGGATTATATTTTGTATATTAACTATGTTTGTGTTCTTTGTATTAAATTAAATTCTGTTCACAAAAAAACGAAAGAAGTTCTGTTTCACCGCTTTTAAACGGTTCACTTAAACTTACGAGCTGTAGTGTAAGTGTATACAACATTTATATCGTGTCATAGAATTTTTTTAAACGTAATTTGATTTATCTCTCCATTTACAATATGTAGATTACAATATCTTTATAATTTATTCAATAATGATTTCACATCAAACGAGAAGTTATTTCAAAAACATTGAAGAATCGCAATGGTCGATAATTATGTATGTACAGTACCAATTACCGTAACAGTAGCAGGTAAAGAGGTAGTCAATGTTAAAGTGCAGAAAACATAGCAGAAGAAAACGCAGTCATGGCCGGTTGTCGTTTCGAATATCAGTTATATAAAACGATGCAGTTCACAGACATCCTGCTGGAGGACGCTCCGGGCGGCGTTTTATATGGTACAGTGCGGAGACGTAAGTGTGCAGGATTCCAACAAAAACTTGTCCTTGGAAGGAAATGATGCTCGCTTGCACTGTCCGACACCGCTGCGTGTTCTGTCCCCCGAACACACCCATAAATATATCAAGTCGATAGCTGATTAATTGCGACATACGCGTATATACTGCTACTATAGCTAAAAGGTCAAGATTTTATGCAACTATAAAGTCGATGTATGCAAAAGTTCGTTAAATATGCAGATGAAAAGAAGTAATAAAAAGGCAAAGCGAAAAATTATGTATGTTGATGTAAAATTGTATTTACTTGCTAGAATGTTCATATAAGTTATTTCATTGTCTATTTCTGTCGAAATTTTGTATGTAAGATATCTCGGATAAGTAGTTGAAGTTGTAACATACCACGTAGTTCAATAAATTTTGACGTTAGATAAGGAAAACGCGATTTTATGGTTTGAAATGCATTTTATTATTCAATATAACCTCCCTAAACTTCAATACACTTGTTCCAGTGATCTTCTAATTTATGGATTTCATTCCTGAAATGAGAATCCGGAAGACTGTCGAAATACGCTTCAACGACTGCCATTACCTTTCAGGTCGATGAAAATCGATTTTCCACGCATAAATTTTTAGAGATATGAGAACAGCCAGAAGTCAGAAATAACTAAATCTGGCGAATAGGATGGATGTTACAACAATTTGCACTTTAATTCACTGATTTTTGCGATGATATTTTGAGTTGTGTGAGAGGGTTCGTTGTCTTGACGAAAAATGATTTTTTCTTCTGTAAACCAGATCTTTTCTCACGATTTTTACATAAAGTTGGTCCAAAAGGTTACAATAATAATCTGAGTTTATTGTTTTACCAATTTGGAGGTAATCCACGAATGAAATTCCTTTTGCATCCCAAAAAAACTATTACCAACACCTTATTGACCGATTTCTGGACCCTAACTCACATCATTCTTTAGTCTCTTGTTTTGATTAATCATCATGGTGGTAGACCCAAGTCTCGTCCATATTCATGAAGTCACGCACACAATTGTTTTTATTCTTTCTAAAACACTTCAAATGTTGCTGAAAAAGTCGCATTTGAATGCGTTTTTGTTCCATTGTTAACGAATGGGGCACCCATTTTGTACTCAGTTTTTTGAAACCCAAAACTTCATCCAAAATATTACTCACACCGCCTAATGAGATGCTTTGGGCTTCTACTAAATCTCTCTTGGGTAATTGACGATCTTCCAAAGCCATGTACTGTAATTTTGCTACGATTTCTGGTGTTTAAATTCAGCAACTCATCTGTTTACTGTTCTAATTGGAGATGCAGAGTCGTTACACACTTTTAACTATCGAAAATAAGATATATATGTGACATGTCAACTTTAAGCACCTGTAAATATACGAATGAGAAAATACAAACTGGGAAAACTTCACAAGTGTTCATAAAAAAGTAGTACAACGTTTAGAAAAATAAAACGACGAACCTAATAGCGACATCCCTTATCGAGCGACAAAACTTGAACAACCTGGTATTTTTTATTCTTGTCTTCCACAGACATTTACTCTGAGATATAGGTCTTCCATAAGCTGATCATGAAAAATGACAATGACCTTTTATATTTCTTTTTTTTTTAATAAATGCACTGAATAATAACACAGAGCTGATCTTTTCTGATTTGTGCTGTGTGCTGCACAACTGTAACCATTTGAATTTTTAGATTCATCCGTGTAGCTTAAGCATCCTTCAAATTGCCCATAATTGATATAATTTTCTGCCCTGATTCGATTGAGTAGTACAGAAAAGGCTGTCTAGTAACATTGATAATTTTTTAAAAATATTTTGAATGTTAAAATTGGCGTCATTTTTCTTTCAGTAACAAATTGAGCATTTAAAAAGGGGAATTTTATATTTCCGCAATTTTTAAGAGATTACATTATGTAGAATGACGATTATTAGTAGAAATATGTATGCCCCCGTGTACCTATCTATTTCGCTTAAGCAATTTTTTTTATGTTTTCGAAATTTTGAAGAAAACAGTATTGCATGGCATAATGAGCTCTTACAAGCGTATAATAGAATGACAATAAGAAAGAACAGGTTTCCAGTTATCTTACTTTGTCCGTAATTACGCCAGTAATTACGTTTCAATAACACAGGAATTGCTTGAGAAATATTTTTGTTAATACAATTGAGCTCGTGACGCACTGGCGGCGATAAATTTTCCTAAATATTTATGCAAATAAATTAGTATGGCGTATCGACAACTCGCAGCAAATGTGTATCAGTGTCATGAAAATTTCCCGCATATTAATACGAAATACTAAGATTTAATTAACATAAAATGAACGTGTACTGATTTTTCAATCCATTTATTATTACCAGATTGCAAGTGCATTTTTGAAATATATTATATACTTGTAATTTACATTTCGGAGAATAGAGAGGTTGTTAAATAATTAAACCAAGATCATTATTTTTATCTAGGTTAAGCATAACGGCCATGTGCTTAAATTCTAGAACAAAATGAATTTCAGAAAGAATCGATTAACACTTTATTTGCTTTCGATTATAAAATTGTTTACAGAAGAAAATAAAATTAGCATTTCCTGCATCACAGAAATTAACTAGAAGTTTCTGAGCTGGAGCAGGACTCGAACTTGTATCTACCGTTTGGTAAACAGTTGCCTTACCAATTAAGTCACCAGGCTGTACAGTTTCGAGTCTCAATACGTCATAAATCACATTATGTAAAGAGATCTACCAGCTTGTTCAAGATGTTTTGTCGCTTGATAAGAAAAACAGGATTTTATGGTTTGAAATACATTTGATTGTTCAATATAAGCTTCACACGTGTTCACAAAAAAGTAGCACAATTTTTAGAAAAATAAAAGAACGAAGCTAATAGCGCCATCTCTTGTCGAACGACAAAACATATTGAACCTGGCAATGCTTATAACCCGCAGTCAGGTCTAAATGCTAATAATTATATATAAATATATAATTTGGCACAAAGGAAAGAAGCTATTAGCTACAGCAGTAGGATTCCAATACTACATAAATTTATAATAATAATAATCTTTATTGCCCAACAGTTACACAGACCATTTACAGGACATAATGCACTTAAGAATAAAATTAAAATTGAAACAAAAATAGATGCAGTTAATGTAATACAAAGGAAAATAAGAATCCAAGTCATACAAAAAAATAAAGAAACAATGAACAATAATAGATTAAAATTAACGAAAGGGATCCTCGTATAATACATTGGCATTTTTGAACATATGTACCAATGAAGCCTTGTAGAGAACATTGGTTCTTGCCCTAGCTATTGCGAAGGTCGCCGATGACCTAGTGTCAAAACTAGGCACGAGGAAATCAACCTGGGACAATATCACAGAAGAATCAATAAAATTATTTATTACTTTATAAAGAAAACCGCCGCTAGCTTTCTCCCTGCGTATACCAAGAGAATCAAAATTGTGCCTAGCAAGCAGACCTTCATACGTCGAACCAAAGGCAGGATAATGACCATCACTCCTGTAGGATAAATATTTGAGGAACCTCTTTTGAACACACTCCAGGGTAACTGCTCATAATGGTAAAGCGGGTACCACACAACTGAAGCATATGCCAATTTGGACCGGACAAGAGAACCATAAAGAGCCTTCAAAGTGTGCAGGCTACTAAATCCCCTGCAAGAACGAATAAGAAAGCCAAGACCTCTGGAAGACGTTGAAGTTATACTACTTATATAAAGTTAGAATTATACTACTTATATATGAAGTTATAATACTTATATGCTTCGAAAAGCTAAGATGCAAGTCGAACAAGACTCCAGGGTCCTTGAAGCTGTGTACTCTAGGGATAATGGATTGCCGAACATTGCAGTTTTAGTAAAGCGGACTATCACTTCTACTACAAGAGAGAACAGCACATTTGTCGATGTTGAGCTTTATCTGATTGTGGGTACATCAATTGCCAATAATACACAGATTAGATTGAAGATTAATACTGTCGTCCAGTGAATTAATGCAGCTGAAGATCTTTAGATCGTCGGCGTAAGCTAACACTCTTCAGTCAAGACGTTCCAAGAGATCATTAACGTAAGTATTAAACAAAAGGGGTCCCAAATGGGAACCCTGTGTGACTCCAGAGGAAATATCAAATGGTTTAGACGAATACAATGCACATGAGCGAAACGATCTTGCAGATAGGAAAAAAATAAATTGGTAATATTGGGAGCAAAGCCAAAAGATGTCAACTTAGAAATCAAAATGCCATGATTGATGGTATCGAAAGCTTTGCTGAAGTCCGTATATATGACGTCCACTTGCTGACATTCATCAAGTA